>LR738709.1:642850438-642909817 GCA_902687465.1 Secale cereale | reverse complement strand
AAAAACACACACACACACACAAAGCCTGCTAGCTACATGCAGCAAAGCTGGACAGTCCTGGTCCAGGAGAGCTCTACTCCTGTATGCCTAGAGTTTCAGTCAGGAAATGCCTAGAGCTCTACTCCTTTATGCCTAGATTTCATTTGGTAGCAAATTTCATTTTCATTGCCAGCACAAAGCCATGTATTGCAGCGTGTGAATCCTTTGGCACGGTGGCATGCATGTATTGGTGATAGGAGCTAGCCAGGTGAGTTTGCAGGTGAAGAGGCTCCAGGGAAGCTGGCTGGCTAACCTTTGTCGTGCATGGCAATGGAGAATTGCCCTGCGATTCACCTCAGATGCTCTGCCTTCAAGACGTACCCTTCCTTTTTTTTCTTATAAGAAACCATGTGCGCTGTAACTTGTTATATAGTACAGTATATGAGACCGAAAGATGCTGGTTTGTGCTAAGCTATACGTAGCAGTACTATACCCCCCACAACCACTATAGGTGGAAACCCAAAAATAATAATGGTTGTTTCACCCTTAATAATATTGGTGCAATGACTAAACCTCCACCTACTAGTCCACCGTCATACATATCTACTATCTAGAGATGTTGAGTGATGACACTAGCATAGAGCGAGAAGCTCTTCTGGGTTCGAGTCTTCTCATCTCCTATAAGAATAAGACAGGGGGAGTCACCCCTCTGTTCTCATTCTTTCTGACACTAGCATATAGCCAAGCAAACAAATACGCATACTATCTCTGTATCTGATTTCCTTAGCTTTGATGTCTTTAAGTGAGGAACGCCCTCATTGCAATTGTTATTCTGGCATGACCTTGCCTTAGGGATGAGCGGCATTGGGAAAAATGATTCAACTGCCAAGGAACATCCCTCGGCTCACATGGACGGGAATTGACCGCCAATGGGTGTGTTTTACCCTGAGCTTGACATACTCTCTATAGTAAGCCCATTTCTCTCCCATATGCCCCGACACTTTTAGGCCAGACGCCCACATATTGGGCTGGACCAGTTCGGTCTCAAATCTAGGGGACTTTGGAGTTTGGACGTCTGCCACATCGGACTTACACAGTCATGCCAGTCAGCTAAAAAGAGCTTTACTCCAATGACATGATTTTCTCATGACATGGTCCAAATTTAATTGTTCGTTAAATTTAAATCCTTGGAAGTGTGAGCGCCTCATTTTGTGGAACAGGGGAGAATTAACTAGAGAATTACTCGATTATCATGGTTCGTGTCTGTCTCTTTCCTGAATTGCAGGATTTGGAATGCGGACTCCTCATCATTCGCTAGTTTACACACCATTCTGGTCATTCTTCTTCAACTACACGTGGGTTTCCGGTTGCAGAGCTGAATTGTTGGCGGCTGCGCAGGAGAGCTTGTGTTACATATGGGTTAGTCTTCTCCGAATACACGTGGGTCTCTTGTTGTTGCCACTGGGCTGAACTGATGGTGGATGTGGAGTACATATTTACTTTTATTAATGGAAAATATACCGCAGAACAATTGTTCTACGATTCAGGCTTCAAAAAAATTGTAGTTTGGTGACCAACAGAAGGACAACATGCATTTAGCACTTCGCGTGATTTGCCTTTGTTTATCTGTAATAAAGGTTAAGCCTAATATGAATAGTAACAACGATTTGTTTCCTACTAAAATGGTGTTTTTTGTTGGATTGGCCCGCCCCAACAAGCTTTAACAATACTCGGCCACCCTTGTCCGATTTTTCTGGCTCCGCCACTGGTCGGTGCCGGTGCCGCGCCGCGCAACGCCTAGCATGGTAATGTTAGTACCTTGCAGGTGTGCCATGAAGTGTGGCAATGGCTTGCTGTTGGCATTTCAAACAATTTCAGGCAAAAGAACGGACATGATGGAAATTTCTCATTATTCTACATGTTAAAGGATGTACAGAATAACCTACAATCTTACAGGTTGCTACAATTACAGAGAATCGACCACAGAGATCAATTTAGCTCCATGAAAAATCTGTTGGACCTCGGCGGCAGCATGTTATCTTGGAGATTTCACTGAAATGCACCTTCCGCACAAGACGAGTCTTGATAGAGCTCGTGATCTTCGAGTCCTTATCTTCAATGCTGAGAGCTGCAGGCGAAATGACACAATGTCGCTCAGCAAAGATGAGAAAGTATAGCTGACAAGATAAACATCAAGTGGAAATACTCTATCACCTTCCCTCAAAAAAAAAAAAAATCTATCACCGTTTGATCAACGAGAAATGCATGTATCCCATGACATACAGCCACTTTCCAGACAGTATCAAACTAAGATCTCACGCTGACGATGATCCTTTTACGAAGAACTCTACTGTTTCTATTTAGCACTCCCTTTGAAGCCACAGTTCGCTTATTTTGTCTTTTGGAAGCATATATTCTACTATTTCCAGTGAGTAAACGGTATGAAACTATGAAAGGTGATCCTGATTCCTGAAGGAGAATGACTCTTCAAAAAAAGTTAATTTCAAGCTATCCAGGTTTGATATGTTGCAAAACATGTATAACCTGGGTTACTGGAAATTGTTTCTTATATTTTATATAAATGACTACTTTTCAACAGACAGCTATCATGCCATTTGTCTTATATGGAGCTTGGAGCCCAAGCTTAAGTTACTTAGGGGAATGAAAAAATATAGAAACTACCCTAGGACTGAAGTTTTCAGTTGGTCTGATCCCAGGTCATTACCTTCCGTCTAGTAGTGCTCGAAGCTTTACAACAAAGCAGACTCGACCTAGGCTCTAATCTCCTGCAAATAGATAAACAGTCCATAATCATATTCTACGATCAAGAAAGGGAACTCCTCACATTTCAATAATGTTGAACCAAATTACAAGATCTAACCCAGGCTCCTTTATAATATTGCATGCTAAAGTTTAAAGTAATTTGTATGAACAGATTTAATTGGTTGTAGTATGGGATTACTTACAAATTCTCTTGCTCTAACTTTTCTGTTATTGACATGCCTTTTTGTCTTGACCAGCCTCCTTGTTGAGAACAAGCTTCCGCCTTGTTAATAACATGAGCAAGAGATACCTTACCTCTTACTATATTTTTTTGTCGATCATGTTCATTTGTTCCTCCCAGAGGACGTATATTTTCTTGGTCTTGTGATGACAAAGCTGCTTCCCATACACTTCTTTTATCTGAGGCAACAGCACCAGTATCTGGTTCCCCGTACCATTCCATTTCGGAAGGGCCCACTTCAATAATCTCACCTTCAGTCAATATATGTGGATCAGATTGCATCCATCTTGTCTGATTTGAGCTAGTACCCTGGGCTACTCTGCCTTTCTGGAGCCTGCTAACTAAATTTTCACCTCCAGAAGAAATTGAACTATGTTTCGTGAAAGACCTCGTTAAAGCGATGTTGGAATAGGTATCCTCAACACCTTCTCCCCCATCCTTCGATTCATATCGAATTTCAAGTATTATAGCAGAAGAAAGAACAGACTCAAATGCTTGCAAAATTTGACCCCTCGACTTTTCAGCTTTGGACTTATTCACTCGAGAACTGAACATTAACTGCACAGTCGGTGCTGCAGGAAGAAAAAAACAAAATGTAAGAACAAATATTATTGAAACAATATCCTTACAATGGCACAATTTAATGTTTGTTCGGTTAGTTATTAAAAAAATATGTGTTTCAGAGTTACTTTAACATGGTTTTAAACTTATTAGCAATCTTGAAGAACTAGCATGATATATTCCATGCCTAGAGAAGATTAACAGTGCATAGAAGCAATGTATACATCTGACCATAACCAAGATAACAAATTCCACTAAATTACATGGTCACTAAATACTACTCCCTGTCTCCCTCCGTCCCATAATGTAGGATATTTTTACAAGCTAATATAGCTTGCAAAAACGTCTTATATTGTGGGACGGAGTAGTAACATATAAACGCAAACCACTTCTAATATATTACTATCTTATATATGCAGCACTGCTTGCACTTCTACACTAATAGTTAATTTAGCACATTAACAATGATAAGAACAAAGTTTTCCGTAGGCATATTCTGCAATGAAAATCTTGACAAGGTGTACAAATAATACAGGCAGAAATGGAATAAGAGAGAATCTTGCCTGTGCCAAGGCTAACAGAAATCACCCGACCCTCTTTAGCCATCATTTTTCTCAACGAATCTGACTCAACATTTTCTAGAACAGCTTGCCAAATCATCTCGTTGTCAGTTTTGCTACATTTAGATCCTTCATTCATTCTGGTAGCACTTGTTGACAACATATGGCCATCTGGTGTATGTTCCCTTAGTCTCCTTCCACCATGGTAATTGTTTGCCGTGACATGGCTAGAACAAATCCCCAGATTAGCATTTCTGTATTGCTGATTTTCCTGGTCAGATGCTCTTGATAACCCATGCGGACCAGAATTCCTTGCTATATCCCGGTCAGGGTAATTGTTTGCCGTGACATGGCTAGAACAAATCCCCAGATTAGCATTTCTGTATTGCTGATTTTCCTGGTCAGATGCTCTTGATAACCCATGCGGACCAGAGTTCCTTGCTATATCCCGGTCAGGGTATGTAGGCAAACCCTGATTAAAACTTGTACTTGTCGATGAACTCGGCAGTATATACTGTTTATCAGGAGCAAGCTGGAGGAGAGCAGCTGTAAGCCAGGTCATCTTATCATTAGAGACCCTCAACTGTTTTTCAGCTTCAGAGAGTGTTTTCAAGGCCTGGCGCAGTTTTTCCATATCCTCCTTTGATACTGTAATCAATGCAACAAAAATTACAATGTGAAAACAGAACATTTACAGTACTAGATTTCCATGTAATACATGGTTCAGGGCGAATTATCCCCTGCTGTAAAATCCTTTCGAAGTAATAAATAAATAGATAAAAAGGAATATTGTTGCTTACAGGTTGGACGTTTGAAGAATTTTCTTCGAATTCTTTCCTGTGTGAATGTGTAGGTGCCAGCAAGAATATCAGTTATTATTGTGGCGAGTTGAGACATTAGGGACAAAGGCTCAACACCTGTTTCAGTAATATCACGTAAAGCTTTCACCGTGTTTGCAGTGTCAGCAGATAGTGCCAAATCAAGCAAATTTACCAATTTATCATCAGAAACCAAGCCAGCCTGTCAGGTAATGAAGTATTAGAAACGACAACCTCAAAAAAAGAAACGACAATCATATCGCTACACTTAGAATGCAAGAATGTGTTATTTAGAGAGATAAAAACAAGTATTTTACTAAAAAGGTGTTTGGTGCTTCCAGTTGTGACTCTTAACTTACTGAACTCTTTTGTGCAGTAGGCCAAAATGGGAACACACATTGGAAGAGAAATTTGAAGTGTACGACGATGATATCGTTAATTCAGCTTCACAACATATTACAAAGTTATATAAGCAATAACTTCCCCAGCTACAGAATTCTTTACCATTTTTATTTAGCCTGAAATTATTCAATTATCTATATTACCTAATATAGAAGTAATTGTTATGACTCATAGTTGGGAAACTTACAAGTTCTTGAACAAGTGGCATTGTAATTCTCTGCCCAAGCAAACTCAATTGATCCAAGGTCATCTCTGCATCCCTCAATGACCCATCTGACCGGGAAGCAATAAGCTTCAAGGCATCTCTATCGACATCTAGGCCATCACTAGTACAAATCCACTGCAAAGTGTTGACAATGTCGCATTCCTTCAGTTTGGGGAAGAAGAACTTTTGGCACCTTGACATAATTATATGTGGGAGATCGAGATTTGGGCTGATGAGAACAAAAACTACACGCCGAGGTGCACGCTCGACAACCTTGGATATGACACTCCACGTATCAGGCGGCAGTGTGTTGCAATCATCCACGATGAACACCCTGTGGTGCGCTGGTAGCGGTGAAAGCATCACATTGTCAAGGATATCCACAATGCTGTCCAGGTCAATGTTACCAACAGGCCCAATCTCCACCAAACTTCTACTCTTTCCCAGATTGTGCGCAATACAAGACGCACAAGTGTCGCAAGGCTTGGGGTGCTCAGGAGAATGGCAATTCAGCGCCTTCGCGAACACCCGAGCACACGATGTCTTGCCTGTACCGTGCGGCCCATAGAAGACATAAACGGACCCGATCTTCCTCTTGAGAATGGCATTGGACAGCGCCTGCACAACCAAGCTCTGCCCAACAACGTCCTTGAAAGTCCTGGGTGCATACTTCTGAGTGAGGCTCCGGTGCCGGCCATGCTGCGAGCCCCGCGACTTCTGCCCCGAACGCGCCTCGGACATGAGGTCGGAATCCAGCTCGCTGCTCTGATTGGAGAAAATCCCGAGCTCCCCAGAGAAGCTCCTGGAAATGGCACGGATGCCATTTCGCTGCGCGCCCTCGGCGAGCAGCGGCAGTGAGTCGGAGTCGGAGCTGGTGGAGGAGGTCAGCCTCGCCGTCACCGGGAAGTGCGGATGCGAGCGCGAGCCGTCCGCGTAGACACCGCAGGAGGTGGCGGCCAAGGACCTCCGCGCCGCGGCCGCCGACTTGGGGTCGGACAGGCCGCAGGAGAGGCTCCGGCCGGCCATGTCGAGGATGGACTTGCTGCGGTGGTGGAGGCGCGACCAGTTCCAGGGGATGCCGCAGACGTTGCGCGAGTCCTGCGACGCCTGGGGCCGCGGGCGCGGGGGCTGCTGCAGCCCCGCGCTGGCGTCGCTGTCGTCGTCGCCCGCGCCGGCGCCGAAGAAGTACCTGTTGCCGCAGACGGCCTCCTGGGAGCTGGAGTTGGCGGAGAAGGCGCCCGCCCCCGCCCCGGCGCGACCCAAACCGCCGGAGTCCACAGCGGGCGCGGCGCGGCGGGCCGCCCCGCGCCTGAACCGGCGGCGCGGGCGGCGGGAGGCGGGCCGCGGGTCCTCCGCGAGCTGGTCGAGGAGGGTCTTGAGCGCGCCGCGGCCGGGGGCGGGGGCGGGGGGGTCCTCCTCGGGGGGCTCGGCGGCGACGCGGGAGGAGGAGTCGACGGAGCGGCGGGTGGAGGGGTCCCGGAGCGAGCGGGAGCGCTGCATCGCGAGGAGGTCCCGCATGAGCGACGCGGACGACTCGGCCGCCGCGGGGGGGCTGCGCCGCCGCCCGGACGCGCTGCCGTGGCTGTGCGCGTGGTGGTGGCGCAGGTGGATGCAGTTGGTGAGGTGCGCGTGGCCGCGGAGGTGCTCCCCGCTGCTGCCGCCCGCCGCGCTTTCCGGCGGGGCCGGCATTGCGCTGATCCGGCCGCGACGGGCTCGCCGGCTAAATCATCGGGGCCGGCCGCCCGGGAGATTCGGGGTGCTTGCTGGCTCGTGTCTCGCGGCTGTTGACCGGAGTCGTGGGAGGGGGAGGGTGGTGTGGTGTGGCCTAGTGTGAGGCGGCGTCCACCGGGCCGCGTGCGGGAACTGGCTGTGACTGATGCCATCGGCGCAGGCTGCACGGTGACGCTTCTAGTAGTACTCCCTCCATTCCCTTATACAAGGCCACAAACTCATATTACAGGTACCAAGGTGAAATTTAATGACTTCTTGGCAAGCCAACTTTTCTTATCGTTAACCATAAAAATTAATATGGATGCATGCATGCAAGGAAGGAATGGGGTGGAAGTAGTACATTGGCATTATGACTACATGCATGCATGTATTAAATAAGTTGCTAGCACGAGAAAACAACATTAATTTTTGTCTCGATTACTGTTAGTGGCCTTGTATAGATGCAAAATGTATTTTCCATAGTGGCCTTGTATAAGGGAATGGAGGGAGTACTCACTTTTTTTTCGAGGGGATTTTCTAGTACTAGTAGTAGTACCTTCACGTGTCTCATTTCCACATAATTTACTTTTACAGGTTTGCTATTTCACGTCTAGATGTAATAAGGAAATTAGATGTGAGATAATATCTTATACATCTAGATACATCCCTTTTTGTTCATTTTGATGACAAGTATTTTGGGACGGAGGGAGTATTTAGATGTGACATAGACAGACACATACTTTTATTTACAGTGTTTTTTCCAAACTAAGAAAAAGTATGGTTTTTAGAAATTGGGGTATTCATTGCATATGCATGAGAATACTGAAATTTCAAATTGCTATGGTTCTGGAAGAACCGGCAAACTAAGCCTAAACCTCTAGACGGCTGGTAAATATTTACTACCGCCGAACCAAATTATTTGACGCGGCTTTAATACAATGTTATAGTAATTAAAGTTGTGTCAATTGATTAGATGGGAGGAAGTACGTCAAATTAATGGCACATGTTGGAATCTATAGCCCTCCATACTCACTATGATAGCAGAGGAGAAAAAGAAAATCCAAATATTAATGTCAAAAGAAGGATTGATGTTGAAAGATCAAACTCAGCTCTACTTTAGTAGGGTTGACAGCGGTGTTGTCCCATCCATCAAGTGGCCCCATTGCGCGCATGCCCGCTTTAACTATGCATGGAAAATACAGGATATGTATCATGTAATTAAAGTATATTCAAGAGGTTTCTTTTTCTCAAACTAAGTGTGGGTTTCTTGAGGTGGAACCAACCCATGTCTTCCCGCCCCTAGGTGGAAAGGTGTCGTATTCTCGACCGATGGAGAAGCTAACGCGAGAGCTCAAGTGGGAAGCTCGCCGCACATCCAACAAGGAAAGAAGACATCAAACATGAGAATTTAATCCGGAGCCCAAACCACACCTTGAGGAGCAACCATTGTTGTCCACCCACCAACACACACCCTAGCCTACGCACATGGGCCTAAGGCTGCTGAAGAACGATGCTCCGAAGAAGGAAATGATTCGAAAGCACCATGGCATGCACCCCCAGGGTTTTCACCGGGGCCAACGGAGGAAGAAGTTTGGATACATGACAATGCATCCAAGGGGAGTGTTGCGCCCTAAGGTTTTATCATTGTCGGCACCTACAATTGACGGGCACCCAACCTTTTGACATAATAAATGACTCATCTTTCAATTTTAGTTAATATTATGGTGGTAAAAAAATCTAATATTTCAATTGCAAAAATTAAGGAATTCAACATCGTTTTTTTTTTGTGTGTGTCTGTATTACTCATCAACCAGGCTACAGTCGGCTCTACAAAGATCCTCCAATTGGTTGATCTAACATGAGGCATGATCTGCCATTCAAGTTTTTTTTTTGTGAGTACTATGCAAGTATACCTAAAAAAATACTCCTTTTGTCCGATAATATATGCACGTTTTTGACCAAAAAGTCACTTTGGAGGATGGGTGCATTGGAGCCCAATTTTTTGAATAGTGCCAAAATGCTATTTTGAAGTTTCAAGAAATTCTGAAAATAAATCAACATGTTTATATGGATGTATATTACACATGTGCAAATTCTGATGCTGAAATAAGTAACCATGTGAGTTATACAAAGGTAACAAAATCATGATTTTGAAATTTATTTCATCACCAAACTTTACATATATGTAATATACATTCATTTGATCACGAAGAATCCTTTTTGGATTTTTTTTTTGAAACTTTAAATGTGATTTTTGAAGTATCTAAAATAAGGTCCTCCAATACACCCGGTTCCCAAAAATCCACTCTCCATTTTTGACACTATATTGTGGGAGAAATGGAGTACTATGCAAGCCGACGGTGCTTTCCTCTATGGCTTTTCAGGCGACATGGACCCTGCGGAGTATGTTTTCAATCCGCGAAGTTTGTCCTTTTAGTCAGCGAAAACGGAAATGAAAAGCATGTAACGGATTTGGTGCTGATCAAAGCCTCAAAAAGGACTGGCGCGCGCTTGCTAACCCTCAAAGCCTACTAGTACTAACGAACACGGCCTACACCTTGGTTTGTCCCGCCTACTTCAATTTTACTTTGTCTCATGTGGCCCCACTTTCCAGTGCCAGCCTTTAGCCCTCTATTTATCACTCCGACATGACATGATAGGGATGGTCGAAATCGTGGTTTACTGAAACCGTGATGTGATTCTCAGCCGATATAAATACTACTACCTCTGTAAACTAATATAAGAGCGTTTAGATCACTGTTTTAGTAATCTAAACGCTCTTATATTAGTTTACGGAGGGAGTAGTTTACTCGATGTCCGCAAAGAGGCTTAATTGGCCCGGAAAGATGTGTAGTAGAACGAGAGATAATGATGTTTCATTAAGGGAAAAAGAACACACTTCTTTTATTTTTTATGGGAAGAAACAAGACACCTTTTGGTGACAGGTTTGCTGCACTCTCTCTCTCTCTTGTGATCACTACACTCCACAGCTTAACTAACTAAACTAATGGTTTGATGTTTGATTACTTGCCCATGGCCGTGGCCCCGGCGATCTCAAAGAGATAGCCCTACCCCTACCACCGTCACGTCGCGTACAGCGCGCGTACTGTGTGTGTGCGGGCGACACGAAGTGCCACATCCATCCGTCGTGTCCCGCCCACATGCTGGCCCCGCCCTGGACGGGCACGAGCGGCACGGCCCAGGCCGATCGGTCGCTGGCCGTCCGATCGAGCGTTTGGAACCAGCGCGCGCTCTATGGCTGGCTCCCGTGCGGCACTGTTTCTAGTCTAGGGGACCGACGCCGAGTGGCCCCGCGTTTTATCTTGGCGAAAAAATGATTCGGGTTGGCGCGCCGCACAGGACGACGAGCTCGGAGATGGCGACCGGACCGGAGAACATGAGACCAAATTAAATCTCATCTAGATGAGTTGTAGCAAATACCTAGAACTCATCTAGATGAAACGTAATTTGGTCTCATTCACTTAGAAAACAAGAACGGATACAACTCATGTCAGCACACACGCATCTTATAGCATCACATCCAATGGCTATAAAAGATGAATGAGACCAAATTAAATCTCATCTATATGAGTTATAGCAAAACTGAAAAAAGAAAAGAAAAAAGGTAAAGCATTTGGACAGAGCAATCATCGGGCGCCCGTAGCGGCGTTGCAATTCCAAGGCAATCGGGCAAGAAGAAGCACGAACGAACGGCTGAGGTTTTCGGGCAGTTCTGCCTCCTATCCTATGAAGGCAGTGCGCGTTCTCTCCCGCGGCAGCAGTTTGAAACGGAGAAGAGAGCAGAGGAGAGATCCACGTGGGAGCACGCTGGTACAGTGGTACCACTCTGCACAAGTGCAGAGTCAGAGAAGTGAGAACAGTATCTTCAGTTCCCCGGGACGGGAGTCAACGAAGCCCTTTCCAAGCGTGCGCGTGACTCAAAAGCAAAAAGCAGCCGTGCTACTGCGTATACGAAGGCCGAACGCGTGAGCGTCACTCAACCTCAAGCAGTGCGTACGTAGTAATTCTGGCGTAGAGTACGTATGAAGAAGGGTTACCGGCTCTGCACTCCGCTAATTCCTTCCTTACGCTAACCGCTGGCAGCGATTACCAAAGCCTAAGCTAGCTAGATTCGATCTACGGACAAAATGACAGGCTATATGTCCTAACCCCGAGCTGCATATAGGCTAGTACGAGCATCCTGTGGCGTAAAGTCTCGGACTGAACAGAAACAACAGCGACACCATTGACCACGTACATAACGTAGCCGCCGTGAACCTGTGCACGGAAAAGTTACAGCACAGTAGCAGTAGCACCATCAAAGGGTGTGCGGCACGGCACGGCATTTGGCGTGCGTGTCCCGTGCCCTTTTCGCGCGTCCCCCCGGGCCTCGTTGGCTCCAACCCACATGGACAGACAGGGTGCTCCAAGGAGTGGCGGCACCGGCGACAGAGCGAGGGGACGACACTGTGCAAGGATACGCATTGCGAGTAGCCCGAGACGAGACGAGACGAGCTTGGTAGAGCGTTCATGTAGTAGCTGTACGTATTGGATTTTGTTTATTTACGTGCTCATGCTTGCGTATACTACTCCTGATCGGATCCTGCAGCGCATGGCAAAATAACCCCCTTCTCCTTGTACCAACCGACCGCCGGTTAACTACGCGCGGGCCAGCTCGAACCGGCGGTGGTTCCATCGCCGATCATATCTCAGATCGGCAACCAGCTACCCATCCCTTCGCTTGCCGCAGCTGCTCCAAGAATCATGTATGTAGCTGGGCTCGACCACGATTTCTTCTTAATGTGGACGATAATGCCGGCGTCCGCTTCATCATTTCATCCTCCCAGCCTAGTTTCTTCGGCAGCTTCCTGCCGCCGTCGCGTATGTCGATCCCGTCAGTCGGTCGCCCCATATGCGCTGAAGCCTGTCCTTCTACTTCTAAACGCAAGGGCGAAAACTCCCCTTTCAGCAATCAACCGACGGGATGAACAAGCACAGTATATTGAAAGCAAATTATTTGGGCAATACAACAGCATTGGCGTCGGTACAGTTTCATTGGACCAGTTTACAGGGACAAATCAAGAAGCAATCAAGCACTCTGTCCCCGCTATTATTATTGCTATACATAGAGCAATCAGCAAGCGCAACGCATGGATCAAGATCAGCGACAGACAGTACTGCTGAAGCTCTCTTCAGCAGGACAGCTCAAGGACTACAACCACCCTGCAACAGAGCCTAGCAATAGCCAACGGCCTAACTGCTGATGGCCAATGACCCTTCCATGATCCATTCCATCGACATGAATACAACCCGGGACCAGCGAAGAACCAACTACCCTATGCAACCTGAACCTGCACGGATCGGTTTTATGTACTCTCCTCGAACATGCACCGCTAAACGCGCGGCGATTCGTATCGGACATCTGTTTAAGACATCGCGTGAAGTTTCTATTTTGTTCAACCTTCACGGACCAGGTTTGTTGGATCACTCAGAACGTAATTAGGCAGCTCGTACTTGGCACCTGCATCCATACAACACAAATTAGTTTCGACAGAAAAGACAGCTGAACAATTATAGCGCACCTTGTGAAACAGAAAACAGCAACTGAGGCTCACCTCTCTCGTCGTAACAAAGTGTGAGGTCGGGATTCGAAACGATGATTCCAGCACTGTCCACTATTGTCTGCGCAAGAGTTAAATCGGCGTCTGCAGCGGCCCTAAGTGCATCCCAAATCTCTGCACAAACAGCGGGCAACTCGTCAACAAAGCCATATATACTTGCAAAACCGTCTCGCCATTGTTAAAGAATGGTGTTCAAAATTCAAAGCATCCGACAGTTGTATATACCACTAACCTGGACTATCATCGGCTCAGACAACCTTTTTCATATTCTTAACTGCTTATGGTAAAAACAAACTGAGCAGAAGTTATCCAGATCGGTGAATAGATGACTGAACACAAATGAAATCAGAGTCCCTGTGACACTAGGATTTTACTATCATTTTATTTAGTATTTTTCTTTCAATTTATATGGCTTGGATATAAAGTACAGCTAATCTGTACCAATAAGTCCAGGGGTCATTATCAACTCTTAAGAATGAAATTCTTGTTATATCTTGTTAAAGGTCCTGAACTTTTCTCTCTGAAGAATCTTACTTCAGGAGATAGAATTTGATATGGCTTGAAAATTATGTACTGCTAACTAGTACCAATGAGACAAGGGGTCATTATCAAACTTTTAAGAATGCAATTCTTACTATACCTAGTTAACAGGTCCTGAACTTTTCTCTCTAAAGAATTTTACTTGGATAAATAAAATTTAATATGTAAGGCGCGGTAATTTGAACAGTGAAATTTAAGTATATATACTGAGAACAAAGATATATCTGTAGCCAACCTGAACAGCGACAGAAGTATCAAAATAAAACCACATAGAAATGTTACCCTAACTTATAGAGACCACGAGCAACGTTGCAAATCCAACCACCCTCCTGAAGTGAAATCAGGGTATTAACTCCCAACCAACTATGTATAAACGGTTAAGTACCTTTCTGTCCACCATAGTGTGGAGCTGTATCCCAGAATTCATCACGCATCTGTTTGAGTTGCGCCGGTGTTATTGGCTGACTGTGCTTCCAAGGCTTAGGCTTCCTTAGATTCTTACTGCTCTCTGTATTAATTAAAGATAAAACGTTAGTTGATTACTGAATAAACCCAAAGGCATCAAGAAGTAGTTATCACGTTAAGGGAATTTAAAAAATATCCCGCAAAGTCCGCAAATATCCCGCAATATCCCGCAAAAAAAATCACACAAAGGATATCATCAGTTAAGAGGCGATGCTATATTTTTTCCAACACAGAAGCAGGTCTCTAGTCCAATAATTGCTGACAAAGAGCCATACGCCCATGTTTTATCAACTCGCCACAATAATACGTAGCTCAACCGTATCTATAAATCAACACAGATTTTTATTAACAAAATCCTACAATTATTTTGAATGGAACAATATAATGTAATTTTCTAAATGGCACAAGCGAAAGTACATACGAAGTTACTTGGCCAGTAATTTGAGCGGAACTACCAGCGCACATAACTCTCTAACAAAGTGGAATCAGTGCTGAAAGTACAAGGGCGCACTATATCAGTGATAAATGAACAGAAAAATATTTAAAGGTGGAAAGATGTTTACTTTAAATAGTATGTAGACCAAGCATTGGCACAAATGAGTGCGTCTTTCTGAAATGCTCCACCTAATAAAGCACCCGGAACTAGATATAAAGTACCAGGAACTAGATACGGCGTTAGCAACTGATAAAACAATGTGCGCTTAATCCGAACAAACTCTATTCTATTAGAGAATGAGCTGTCACATTTGCTTTTGCAAGTTATCTTCAAATCAGTACCATTTTTCTGTGGTCTTAGATGAAAATTTTCATCTGATTCACATGCCAGACTAATGATAATTTTATTTTCCCGCAAACGAAATCCAAATGCTAGCTATGTCCATGAACTCGCACTGTAAGCCTGACCGCAAAGGGATTTTTTTTTTACCATGGACCAAGAATTATTCAGCACACATTGGCAAATCTAATGACAAACCGATTCGTGGTAATCGTCAGATAACACCGACTAAACCTCGTCCCCATGAACAATCCTGCCACTCTCGTGCACTACTGTCAAAACCACTCTTATATTATGGGACGAAGGGATTAACAAATTTCCGGCAACGAATTCTTGGCTTCTTGGTCGGCGCTCTGAACAGATAGCTTAAACTGTCCAATTTCGTGCAAATGTCAACTAACTAATCTAATCGGGTAGCACCACAACAATTAAAGTCATCATTCATCATTATATAAGTAAGGAGTAAAAGCCAAGGAAACAGATCAGCGGAATGAGTTAACCCTACTCCCTCTGGATGCAGTCCCATGCTCCCATGATACAATCGGACAATTTTGACTAACCAGGCAACAAGAAGAGAGGCACCAGCGAAGACAGAGAAGATTTTACCACCAACTTTGGGCGTGGATCCAGCGCAGCCCATGGCCGCCGCCGACCAGGCGATCGGACGGGCGAGCGAATCCTCGCGGCGGAGCCGGATCTCCCGGCGGAGGAAGCGGAGGCTCCTCCCCTGAGATTGAGCACCGTGGATTGGATTGCAGTGGAAGCGAGACGCCGAGGATCAGCGGCGTAGTGAGCGGCGAGAGTCCAGGCGACAAGTCATCATCAGGGAGAAGAAGAGAGGAAAAAAACAGAGGAGAGGTGTCCCGCCACGTGGCCTCGCCCGACGGCCCACGTGGCCGTCAGGTACGGATCCACTCGCCCGCCGCCAGGTGGGCAGCGCCAGCGCCCGACACCCGCTCGAGCCAGACCCACCGCACCCACCGCCACTGCCACCCGGGCCCCACCTCCCGGGCGCGGAGCACGCCTCCCTCTCCCCCTTTCCCGTCCCTTCCATCGCCACGCCTCGTGTCCCCTCCGCCATTCCCCCGCCGCATCTGGAGCGACCTCCCACCGAATAAACCCCCAAAACCTAGCCGCCGGGCCGCCGTCGCCGTCGCCGGCGCCGCCGGAGAAGCAGCAGCCATGAACGCCTTCCGGTTCCTCGGGGACATGACCCACCTCTTCTCGGTCATCGTCCTCCTCCTCAAGATCTACGCCAACAAGTCCTGCTCAGGTACCAGATATCCCGCCGCCCTCTAGGGTTCCGGCCGCCCCCCTTCCTTTCCCCCCCTCGAACGCCGCGTCGCTCACGGATCTGCGCCGCGCCGCGCTGCAGGGGTGTCGAGGAAGACGCAGGAGCTGTACCTGGCGGTGTTCGTGGCGCGGTACCTGGACCTCTTCACCGACTACATCTCGCTCTACAACTCGGTCATGAAGGTCGTCTTCATCACCACCTCCGCCGCCATCGTCTGGTACATGCGCCGCCACCCGCAGGTGCGCCGCACCTACGACCGCGACCAGGACACCTTCCGCCACGTCTTCCTCGTCGCCGCAGCCTTCGCGCTCGCGCTCATCTTCAACGAGCGCTTCACCTTCCGCGAGGTGATGTGGCCTCATTGATCCCTGCCTTGCGTTGTTACTTGCCTTTTGGAATTGCTGTTGTTGCGAGATCTGAGATGAGAATGGATACTTTCGCTGAATCTGCGTGCTATAAAGAAATATATTTGTTTTGGTCTAGTAGTTAGTAGATTGTTTAGGGTCACAATTGGTGTGTTGTGGGAAATTAGCTGCTAGTCCTGTGTGACACTGTCGTTTAACAGATCCAGCTGAGTGTGACCAGTGGAGCCACATTGCCAAACCCATTTTGCAGTTTGATCTTCCGCAAAATACGGGGGAAATTGTTTTTATGCAGTGATGACCATACTTGACTTAGATATATGACAAATTACAGAATAATCATATCAGCATTTCAATCTATTTACACAACAATATGCGGACATGCGGTACACTGGAAAGCTCCAGTGTTAGGCTGAAGCCTGAAGGTGCCACAATCCTAGAGAACTTATATGTTGAATAAGAGGTGAAGAGTATACATGTGTATATGCTGTGGTTGGAACTTCTAAGCTTTAGCGATTCTTTACAGTGTCCTCCACAGTGTGCATATAGTCAGCAATTCTTCTTATTTGGGTAAATTCAGTTTGACTCATCTGTCTGTATGTTTGCTTGTGTGCTACAGCTTATCTTATTTAGCAAGTGACAACCTTTTTCGGGAACATGTCCATGTTGTTCCTGTTTTTGCTGTGATTTTCGGTACTTAATGACCCATAGTACATTAGTGAAATGTTACCAATTATAGCAATCATTGTTATGGTGACTGAACTTCTCATAAAACATTGTCACTGTACAGATATGCTGGGCATTTTCGATTTACCTGGAGGCAGTGGCGATTCTACCTCAGTTAGTTCTACTCCAGAGAAGCAGAAATGTGGATAACTTGACTGGGCAATATGTTCTGTTTCTCGGGTATGAGTTTACGCCAAATAGGCTTATCTTTTACTAATGAAACCAGTTTTCATCTCATGATTCATATAAGTTCTCTTGTACCCTATATGTTCATAAGATATTATGTATATAAGGTCTAAAACCATCAAGTGTTGGATTGTTCACACTTCACAGGGCAAATTTAATAGCTGTTGTTTTAGCTGTTTGAACTGATAGTCAGATTATGTGCAATCAAGTATTGAATTGTTCTAGAAATATAACCCTGTTTAGCTGTTTGAGTTGATAGGCAGATTATGTGCCATCAATTATTGCATTGTTCTAGAAATATAACCCTGTTTAGCTGTTTGAATTGATGGGCAGATTATGTGCAATCAATTATTGCATTGTTCTAGAAATTTAACCCTGAATGTTTACGGGATATTTAATTTAAATTGTTCAAGTTGAACACCAATTAGTTTGAACTTTGTATTGGAGTTAAATAGAGCACACCTGAATTGGTGCATCCATGCTTAGTTTTTTGTGGTGCATTTGGTCAATCTTGAACTGAAACTTCCGAGTTCAATTAGTTATAGCCATGTTGGTTATGTTACGGCTTACACTTAGCATATACTCCCTCCACTCCAAAATATAAGGTTTATTAATTTTCTGAAAAGTCAAACTTCTATATGTTTGACCAAGTGTATAGAGAGAAATATCAATATCTACAATACCAAATCATTATCATTAAGATTCATCATGAAATATATTTTCACATTTTATCTTTTTGTTATTGTAGATATCTATGTATTTTAATATAAAGTTGGTCAAACAGAGAGAACTTTGATTTTTGGAAAAAACTAGTACACCTTATATTTTGGAATGGAGTAAGTACATAGTATATTGTAGTTAGACTTGAATTAGACCTGTAAATTTGTGCAGAAATGAGTTTCAATCTTGAAATAACCGATCTTATTGAAATTTGTGTCCCTGCATCTCCAGTTATTTTCGTCTGTTTCTATTGAAACATTTCTTGTTTCGCAGGGCTTACCGTGCGTTCTACATTCTAAACTGGATTTACCGTTATTTCACCGAGGGTCACCAAAGCAGATGGATCCGTGAGTCCAAATCTTTTTTTGCACTCATGTTTCATGCATTACATATTATTACAAGTACCATTTCCTAATTCTCTTTTTCTTTCAGCCTGGATTGCTGGTTTGATCCAAACTGGTCTGTACGCAGACTTCTTCTACTACTATTTCTTGAGGTAAACTGCCTAGTGTTCTTTGACAACACACAATTCTCATGCACACGTTCCCCGGCTTCTGACAAATTTTGTGTTGGCCATTGCAGTTGGAAGAACAATGTGAAGCTTGAGCTGCCTGCCTGAGCATGCTTTGTCCATGCAACAAAAAGCACATGTTGCATGGGCTAGAAGTGTTATCGAAATTGAGTTGATGATATTGGCATGAAGAGAGAGACTCGGTGGTTCTGTAGTGGATGATTGTCTTGGCAAAAAGCTATATTACGTTTGAGAAAGCTAACAGTACAATAGTAGACTAGTTGCATTTTGTACCTGGGACGACGGAGGATCAGCAAAAATCCCAATTCATTTGGCCTGTTGTTTGCCCGCTCGCTCTATTTCACCTGCTGTAAACAAACAAACGATGCGATCTCCAGTGGTCTCCCTGCGCTATGTGAACCGTTGTGGCTTTGAACTATATCCGTTTTTGTTCGCTTTTCGCCGAGTTTTACTGTCCTAATTATATGTACCTAGTTCACTATGTTCAGGAATGTTTCGTTTTCCTTTTTCTGCTGGGTTGACGATTCGTGCAGGCCAATGCATCATGTTGTCGAAGCCATTTTTGATCTGCATTGGTTCGTGATGCGAAACTGGCCAATCAGGTCGTTGGACTTTGACCTAGGATGAAATTGACTGGTACCCGACGGTACGACCTAGGACGAAATGGACCGGTGGATCCGGACGACGGTGAGGTTTCTGGTCGGGCAACTATTTTAGTGCGGGTAGCTCCAGTGCCCGATGATGCATATACAAATTGAATAAACCTTTCTTCTATAGTGACGTAGCCAGCCCAATAAACAGGGGTGGTCCATCAATAAAAATATTTACATAAGTTTATTTATTTTTAAACAAATATTTTCTTACTACACTATATATAAGCTATGGATAAATTACAGGGTGGTCCATGTACCACCCTCGCCACCCCCTAGCTACGCCACTATTTTTCTACATCATCAGTGCCCTGCTCAACCAACCTGCTAAAATTTAGCGGCACTTACGAGAGCATGTACAATGGTTCTATTTTAAAAATACCATTTAGGATAAATGATGAAGTGAAGGAGATAAATCATAAGAAAAGTCTTGTCTTCTCTTAAAGTCATGGAATAATTGTTACTCTGTTTACATGAATAAAGCCTTCGATGTTCATATACCCAATGAAAATAGTTTGTTGCATCTCGATCGTAGTAATACACATATTCATAATATTAAAGCCAAAAGATGCAAGGTTAATAATGATAGTGCAACTTATTTGTGGCACTGCCGTTTAGGTCATATTGGTGTAAAGCGCATAAAGAAACTCCATAGTGATGGACTTTTGGAATCACTTGATTATGAATCACTTGGTGCTTGCGAACCATGCCTCATGGGCAAGATGACTAAACCCCCGTTCTCCGGAACAATGGAGCGAGCAACTGATTTATTGGAAATCATACATACTGATGTATGTGGACCGATGAGTGTTGAGACTCGCGGCGAGTATCGTTATTTTCTGACCTTCACTGATGATTTGAGCAGATATGAGTATATCTATTTGATGAAACACAATTCTGAAACATTTAAAAAGTTCAAAGAATTTCAGAGTGAAGTAGAGAATCATCGTAACAAGAAAATAAAGTTTCTACAATCTGATCGTGGAGGCGAATATTTGAGTTACGAGTTTGGTCTTCATTTGAAACAATGTGGAATAGTTTCACAACTCACGCCACCCGGAACACCACAGCATAATGGTGTGTCCGAACGTCGTAACCGTACTTTATTAGATATGGTGCGATCTATGATGTCTCTTATCGATTTACCTCTATCGTTTTGTGTTATGCATTAGAGACAGCTGCATTCACGTTAAATAGGGCACCATCTAAATCCGTTGAGACGACGCCTTATGAACTGTGGTTTTGTAAGAAACCAAAGTTGTCGTTTCTTAAAGTTTGGGCCTGCGATGCTTATGTGAAAAAGCTTCAACCTGATAAGCTCGAACCCAAATCGGAGAAATGTGTCTTCATAGGATACCCAAATAAGACTGTTGGGTACACCTTCTATCACAGATCCAAAGGCAAGATATTCTTTGGTAAAAATGGATACTTTCTAGAGAAGGAGCTTTCTCTCGAAAGAAGTGAGTGGGAGGAAAGTGGAACTTAATGAGGTAATTGTACCTTCTCCCGAATTGAAAAGTAGTACATCACAGAAACTAGTTCTAGTGATTCCTACACCAATCAGCGAGGAAGCTAATGATGATGATCATGAAACTTCAGATCAAGTTACTACTAAACCTTGTAGGCCAACCAGAGTGCGTTCCGCGGTAGAGTGGTACGGTAACCCGGTTCTGGAAGTCATGTTACTAGACATGATGAACCTACAAACTATGAGGAAGCGATGATGAGCCCAGATTCTGCAAAATGGCTTGAGGCCATACAATCTGAGATGTGGTCCATGTATGAGAACAAAGTCTGGACTTCGGTTGACTTGTCCGATGATCGGCAAGCCATTAAAAATAAATGGATTTTTAAGAGGAAGACTGACGCCGATGGTAATGTTACTGTCTACAAAGTTCGACTTGTTGCGAAAGGTTTTCGACAAGTTCAAAGTGTTGACTACGATGAGATTTTCTCACTCGTAGCGATGCTTAAGTCTGTCCGAATCATGTTAGCAATTGCCACATTTTATGAAATCTGGCAAATGGATAACAAAACTGCGTTCTTTAATGGATTTATTAAAGAAGAGTTGTATATGATGCAACCAGAAGGTTTTGTCAATCCTAAAGGTGCTAACAAAATGTGCAAGCTCCAGCGATCCATCTATGGACTGGTGCAAGCATCTCGGAGTTGGAATATGCACTTTGATAAGTTGATCAAAGCATATAGTTTTATACAGACTTGCGGTGAAGTCTGTATTTGCAAGAAAGTGAGTGGGAGCACTACAGCCTTTCTGATAAGTATATGTGAATGACATATTGTCGATCGGAAATGATGTAGAATTTTCTGGAAAGCATAAAGGAATGTTTGAAAGGAGTTTTTCAAAGAAAGACCTCAGTGAAGCTACTTATATATTAGGCATCAAGATCTATAGAGATAGATCAAGACGCTTAATTGAACTTTCACAAAGCTCATACCTTGATAAAGTTTTGAAGAAGTTCAAAATGGATCAGTCAAAAGAAAGGGTTCTTGCCTGTGTTACAAGGTATGAAGTTGAGTAAGACTCAAAACCCGACCACGGCAGAAAATAGAGAAAGAATGAAAGTCATTCCCTATGCCTCAGTCATAGGTTCTATAAAGTATGCCATGCTGTGTGCCAAACCTATTGTGTACCTTGCCATAAGATTGACAAGGAGGTATAATAGTGATCCAGGAGTAGATCACTGGACAGCGGTCAAAATTATTCTTAATTACTGGATGACTAAGGAAATGTTTCTCGATTGTGGAGGTGATAAAGAGTTCAACGTAAAGAGTTACGCCGATGCAAGCTTTGACACTAATCCAGATGACTCTAAGTATCAATCTGGATGCGTATTAAAAGTAGGAGCAATTAGCTAGAGTAGCTCCATGCAGAGCATTATAGACACAGAAATTTGCAAAATACATACAGATCTGAATGTAACAGACCCGCTGACTAAACTTCTCTCATGAAGCAAAACATGATCACACCTTATTACTCTTGGGTGTTAATCACATAGCAATGTAAACTAGATTATTGACTCTAGTAAACCCTTTGGGTGTTGGTCACATGGCGATGTGAACTATGGGTGTTATTCACATAACGATGTGAACTATCGGTATTAAATCACATGGAGATGTGAACTAGATTATTGACTCTAATGCAAGTGGGAGACTGAAGGAAATATGCCCTAGAGGCAATAATAAAGTTGTTATTTATTTCCTTATATCATGATAAATGTTTATTATTCATGCTAGAATTGTATTAACCGGAAACTTAGTACATGTGTGAATACATAGACAAAACAGAGTGTCCCTAGTATGCCTCTACTAGACTAGCTCATTGATCAAAGATGGTTATGTTTCCTAACCATAGACATGAGTTGTCATTTGATCAACGGGATCACATCATTAGGAGAATGATGTGATGGACAAGACCCATCCGTTAGCTTAGCACTATGATCTTTTAGTTTTACTGCTATTGCTTTCTTCATGACTTATACATGTTCCTATGACTATGAGATTATGCAACTCCCGAATACCGGAGGAACACCTTGTGTGCTATCAAACGTCACAACGTAACTGGGTGATTATAAAGATGCTCTACAGGTGTCTCCGAAGATGTTCGTGGTGTTGGCATAGATCAAGAATAGGATTTGTCACTCCGAGTGTCGGAGAGGTATCTCTGGGCCCTCTCGGTAATAGACATCATAATAAGCCTTGCAAGCAAATGACTAATGAGTTAGTCACGAGATGGTGTATTACGGAACGAGTAAAGAGACTTGCCGGTAAAGAGATTAACTAGGTATGGTGATACCGACGATCGAATCTCGGGCAAGTAACATACCGATGACAAAGGGAACAGCGTATGTTGTTATGCGGTTTGACCAATAAAGATCTTCGTAGAATATGTAGGAGCCAATATGAGCATCCAGGTTCTGATATTGGTTATTGATCGGAGATGAGTCTCGGTCATGTCTACATAGTTCTCGAACCCGTAGGATCCGCACGCTTAACGTTTGATGACAATCGGTATTATGAGTTTATGAGTTTTGATGTACCGAAGGTAGTTCGGAGTCCCGGATGAGATCACGAACATGACGAGGAGTCTCGGAATGTCCGAGACGTAAAGATCGATATATTGGAAGGCTATATTCGGACATCGGAAAGGTTCCGAGTGGTTCGGGCATTTTTTTCGGAGTACCGGGAGGTTACCGGAACCCCCCGGGAGAAGTTATGGGCCTTATGGGCCATAAGAAGGAAGCACACCAGCCCACAAGGGGCTGGTGCGCCCCCCTTGGGCAGGAGGCCGAATTGGAAAAGGTTTGGGGGGTGGCGCCCCCCCTTTCCTTCTCTCCTACTCCTCCTTCCCTTCCTCTCCTACTCCAACTAGGGAAGGGGGAATCCTACTCCTGGTGGGAGTAGGACTCCTCCTAGGCGTGCCATAGAGGGCCGGCCTCTCCCCCTCCTCCACTTCTTTATATACGGGGGTGGGGGCACCCCATAGACACATAAGTTGATCAGTTGATCTCTCCCAACCATGTGCGGTGCCCCCCTCCACAAGAACACACCTCGGTCGTACCGTTGCAGTGCTTAGGCGAAGCCGTGCGCCGGTAGCTTCATCATCTCCGTCACCACGCCGTCGTGCTGACGAAACTCCCCCATGAAGCTCAACTGGATCAAGAGCTCGTGGGATGTCATCGAGCTGAACGTGTGCTGAACGCGGAGGTGCCGTACGTTTGGTGCTTGATCGGTTAAATCGCGAAGACGTTCGACTACATCAACCGCGTCGCTAGACGCTTCCGCTTTCGTTCTATGAGGGTACGTAGACACACTCTCCCCTCTCGTTGCTATGCATCTAGTAGATAGATCTTGTGTGATCGTAGAATTTTTTTGAAATACTGTGTTCCCCAACACCGCACTACTCAGGATAACCGCACGAAGACCACGAACGCCGCCGCCCCGAGATGCCGTCCAACCGTCCCCGCTGGAACGCGTCGACCGAGCCGACAACCTTACCGCCAAGAAGGTTACGACTTAAAACGCCGCCGCCGCCCACTCCAAAAAACTAAAGTTTAGGTTCTCACCCGGAGAGCCCAGGCACATGAAAGGAGAGGAAGAACTGTACGACGACGCCTCCAAGAAGGTCACGACACCCGCAGGCGCCTACGTCGTCAAAAGCTTTCGCCCAAGTTCCTCATCTCCGAACAATGAGGCTGCAGATCTGGGGACCCATGGATAACCAGATGATACGTCTCCAACGTATCTATGATTTTTTTATTGTTTCATGCTATTATTTATGATGTTTTGGATGTTTAATGGGCTTTGTCATACACTTTTATATTATTTTTGGGACTAACCTACTAACCCAAAGGCCCAGTCCAGATTGCTATTTTTTTTGGCCTGTTTTAGGGTTTTGCAGAAAAGGAATATAAAACGGAGTCCAAACGGAATGAAACCTTCGGGAGAGATATTTTTGGAGAAAATCACGCACGTGAGACTTGAGAACCACGGAGCAGGGTGTAACACCCCAAAATTTTAACCACTTTTTCCAGTAAATGAAATTTGGCTAGAAATAAAATTTTAAATTATAATAGGTCCTTTTTACAATTTTCAGAGCCCTTTCTATACCTGTCCTAGAAAATCTTCTCTTCATACAGTAAAATTTTTTGGAAATAATTCTGTGGGCTCTGGTTGTATCTTGGGTCATTTTCATTATTTGTTTGATAACATTAGAAATTATTTTCATAATAAAATTTTGCCCTAGAAAATTTCTTTTAATAGCTTTTGCAGTGTTTTAAAATGCTTCTGTTGCACTACTTCTATTTTAAATAATTCTCTAAAAATCCCACCATAATTCTGGGAGGTCATGTGATGCCTATATATCACTTTGGTGCAAAGACCCAACTTGGTGTTTTGCAAAATTTGAGTGAACCTTCCTCTTTTTCAGTTCTGTCCATCTTCTAGGTTTCTACTACAACCCTATTATTTCTTGCTCCAAAAATTCTGAGCCTTGGCCATCTTCTAGTTCCTCCTACCAAACCCTTAACTCCAGAAGATCAGATCCATTAGCATCTTTTAGACCCACCAAACACCCCACTGAATATTCTGTCCAGAACTGAATTCCAGTACAACTTGCACTAGCAAGTATTTCCTTTTCCCAAACTAACTCCACCATCATCTCTATCATCTAAAGAGACCCCATCCTGCCAACTTTCACACCCAACACAACTTCCTATATAGCCCTATCATTTCATCAAACACCCTGTGGGCATGGAAGGAAATTGGCCTCTCTCTTAACTGCATTAGAGACTTGCACTTTTGGCCAAACCAGCATGTCCATCATTCCTCTCATACCCTATAACACCATTCTGTTAATTTTCAGCTCTGGTGGGACACCCTAGATGCCACTGGCATTGCGTCGAACACCTGGTGAGCACACACAGAGCGCGGCCAGAGCGTGCTAATTGCACGCGGTGGCATCAAGCTCCTGTCATTGCCCTGCTACTTCCCCTGCTCGCTCGAGCCTTCCACCGGATCAACTCGACCACCAATAACTCCCCCGACACCTTCCCCTGGCTCCTAGTACCGGCCATCGCCGACCACGCCACCCACGGTCGCCGCCGTCTCGGGCACGCCACCGCCCAGGGGCACCTGGCCCAATCCACGGACGCCACCTCCTCCTCGCCTTAAGTGTCAACCACCTGAGCCTCGCACCGACCCCGCCGACCACCGCACCTACCCACCGGCCTCGCCACCGCCCGCGTCTGCCATTGATGGCCGCCGCCGCAGTCTGCCATGGACGGTGCCGACCAGGCTACCTGGCGCCTCCCGGGGCAGCCAGCTCGCCGTGGTAGTAACTGCGGCCATCCACCGACCTCGCCGAACCTCACCGGCCACCCAGCGACCTCACCTGTCGGAGTAATGGCGATCTCCGCCGTGTCCGTTTCTGGAACCCGCGGCCCCGCGTCGCCTCGCCTATAAAAGGGCCCCCCTGAGGCCGCTGCACTCACCACCTCTCTCTCTCCGTCATCTGCAAGCTTCCTATGGAAGCAAAACGACCGGAGACGGTCGTCTTCTCCTTCCCCGACAACCACGGCCACCGCCACCTCTCCAATGGTTCCGGCGAAACCACAGCCTCCCCACCTCCAAACTCTTCACCAACAGCTTCTTCCTGACCCCAAGAATCCATCCCACCTCCCAATCCGGCTCGGGGACCACCGTGGGCGAAACGCCCAATTCGTCTCCGCCGGAGACTCTCGGGGATCTTCGTCGCCGGCGAGATAGGGCCTCCCGCCGGCCATGCAGGCCACCGGCAGGACCGCCTCGGCCTCCTCGACCCAACGGTGGGCTTGGATCACTGTGGGGCGCCGTCGTTTGCCGGCGGCGAACGCCGAAGCCCCGCCTCTGCCTCTCTCCAGGCGCGCGCAGGGGAGAGGACGAACCCGACAGGTGGGACCCACCTGTCGGTGGGTCACTAGCTCGCTCCTGTGCGGCTGGGCAACTGGGCTCAGCCCAATTATCTTTTTCAGCTAAATCCGCGCACAGGGCGCTTCCCTACTCTTTCTTTTATTTCTTTCCAGCAGTTTTCAAATAAATTCCACAGCCACCAAATCAAATCCAAATTTAATGTTTCCAATTTTTCTAGACTTATAAAATCATTATTTATTTGTCTAAACTAGGTGAACATTTTTTTTTTCTTCTGTGCATAGGTTCTGTTTAGTCATTTAAATAGTACTTTTAATCATGTTTTCTATATTAATAATTCCATAACTGATTCTTTTGAACTCTAAATAAATTAATTCTTTTCTGATATTCCTTAAATATCATCTAGTTTATTTTAGTTTTTATTTCAAAAACTTTTGAAATACTTTTGAGTGCTGTTTTTGAATTATGTGGTGATTTAAATATTTTTTGAAAATAGGTAATGGAGAGGAGTTATTTTTTTTCAAACTTTGGAGTGCACCCAATATTGCTGCATGTTCAAGGCAAGCATTTTTGAACACTTGATATAGTGAATGTTTGCATGCTAGAATATTTAGGGCATGTTTGATACTTTTAATAGGTTTGGCATATGGATAGGAATATTGCATGCGTGCATGATTATATTTTCTCTTGCATGCATTCCCTTCAAATCTATAACATGCATAAGTTGTGAGAACCCAGGAATGTGCTCCTGTTTTGAACGTGCCGGTGGGCACGGGCCATTTTTGACATGGTGGTGTCTTGAGATATATTGTGGAAGTAGACAAGGGTTGTGGCCCTGTCCTGATGATATGGTTGAGAGAATAATCTTGTTGTGCTAACCACTGCAGGAAACATAAGCCTCCTGAGTCGACCATAGATCGAATCTTGTTCCGGTAACCCCCATACTTGTTCCGTGCTACCACTTGTCCCTGCCTCGGGTAAGGTATGGTTTAGTAAGTTGTTAACCCCTTTCCATGCACACACCGTACAGAGGGCCATGATGAGGGTTTCCAGGGCCCTGGACTAAATCCTGTCATCAGGTTAGGGGGCATGGGTGTTTCCGGTTGTAGCCGAGAGGGAGTGTACCCTTGTAATCCGCGCGTTTAATAGTGATCCCATGCTCATGGAGGTTGTAGCCTCTCCGACTTAGAGTTTTACTTAACTGTTGTTTTGGGTGACTCCAGGCAGCAGAAAAGTTAAGCTGGTGTGTGCTGGTTAGGTGTGTTTTCAACCCAAAGACCATAATGGGAATTAGTCAGTATCACGATACTGACTAAAGAAATCCTATACTTGTGGGTAAAGAGTACATCCTCTGCAGAGTTTAAACCTATTCGAATAGCCGTGTCCGCGGTTAAGGATTACAGTCTGGGTTGGTCAAGTGTCGGTCTTAGAGTCGGTCTCCGGAGGAAATATTTAATACTTGAGCATGGTTATTTTGCAGGATAACTATCATTGCTACTGGTGTTACCATTAGTATATTGATGATATGATAATATTTGTGAACTAACCCCCTGCTCTTATTTTACGTTCCAGAGTGTCTCAGGGGCTGGCTAGACTACCCCGGACACTCGCCTTTATTTCTAAGTCCTTTCTGTGGCGTCCCTCGAGTGTCAGGCGGTTTATCTCGCCACTACTCTTGTGGACACCCGACTGGCATTTCTTTTCAAGACCGATCGTGGTGTCACTTGACATCCGACCGGCGTTTCTTTTATATTTTATTGATACTAGTATTTATTTCCTGCACTAACCATTATTCATCATGCCATGTTTTAATTCCTGTCAGCATGCAGTTAATATAAGTATATCATGAGCATGTGCATATAGTTTAAATTACCATGACCAAATAATTGTTTGCTACATTTGTTATATCATTTGTCCATGATGTTTGCGAGTACATTCAAACGTACTCACAGGCTTGTCCCTGTCTATTTACTTGGCCAGGTTAGAAGTTCTACGGGAAGAACCCAGCGACGTCCGTGCGAAGCCTAGGAGTGCAGCCACGCAGGATAGGAGTTATCCGGGTCAGCTGTTCCTGTTGGAATGGAGCCCCATCGATGTTGGAGATTCCATAAGCAAAATTTCTTCATCCATCACCGGAGTCATTGTTATATCAGTAGACCTTTATGGTCTTGTATCAAATTCTTGTAACTGCTTGGTAATCTGTAACAAGGATGTGTCCACCAGTAACAGTAATCCTGGGCTGGTGATGACACTAGGGGTTAATTTCTGGAATACTGTGTTCCCGAAATCCGGCCCCGACAGCCTTGGTATCAGAGCCAGGCTGACCATTGGCTAATCCTATCTCAGCCTGGTCACCATCCCTAGGTTTCCACACCATCCACAACTTTTCCTGTCCACAGTCAAGTCTATCCCATCCACAGTGGCAACCGACACCTTTTTGATAGTCGGTGCCCAACCTATCAATCTATCCCTAGGCCGTGTACCTGTACCGACACCGGAGTTGTCCCATCCACAAGCGTGCGATGGAAGACTCGGCTGACTTATAAAGGAAGCCTTGCCCCAAAACTCAGCACATCACAGCCTCATATCCAACCACCAAGATGCCAGGCCCCATCGTGCACAACGAGACCACCGCAGTCGAGCTCGAAGGCTTCGTAGCCATCCTCGCCAATCTCACCCGTCGTGCCTTCGGCACCGTCGAGCCGCCGGAGTATGTCGTGTACCACGAGCACACGAGTAATTCCATCCATCACTTCTGGGCCACGGCGCACATCTACGGAAGAAGCATCACATCGGAGCGCCCCTACCGGATCACCGGGAGGACGACCTCCGACGAACCCCAAGCTATCCAACTTGCAGCCCGAGAGGCTATAGTTCATCTTCGGCACCTGTCGCCGAGGGTTAACTGCCGCTCATTCTACTACTACCCTAGTCGTGAAGGCTATGGTAGACCGACCCAGGTCGCCAACGGAGACCATGAGTCGGACCCTGCCCTGGTACATCTGGTGCGCTACCTGAGAGCGCAGGAGGCACTGTTCGATCAGGTCACCTTTGATCTGATTGAGACCCGCATGACGCTCGCTCGCCTGACACCGGCGAGAAGCGAAGCCGCACCCGCCACCGACACCCCGATAGTGCTGCTTGGAAGGCCGGTTGAGCCCCCAAGCTCTGACCATGTCACCCACCCGGGCAATGCCACCGCCTCACCCGGAGATCTCCGTCGTCTCTTGGAGGCCTACTCCAGTGGGACGGTGACCTCGACACCCCGCGAAGGACACCACCGCTACTCCAGCCCTGTAGCTCCCCATCCTACCCCGGCCAGCTCCGACGCGGAAGCACCCGGAGAGGACTCGGCATCCACAAGACGCGCCCGGCTAGATATCAACCAGGTGGACTGAGTCCACCAGGATTGTTGCCAAGCCCTAGTGGCACGGTTTTTTTCCTTTAGTCCCGCAGTAGCTGTTGTGTGGCGTAGTGAGTTTGTAGACCCCCTGTGTGTCACCATCTATTAGTATGTGTGATCTGGCATGAATTGCTTGATGAGTGGTTGCAGAGTTAATCCTAGACGTAACTGCCGAATCCCCTATCCGACATGCACAGTAACATGTCACCTTTCTTTTGGGGATTGAGGCCTGAGACTTTGACTCAGACAGCCCCGCGCCGGAGTCGGTGTCTCAGTCGTACCGGCACCACTTTATGACCCAGGCTTTCTATAAGAGGCCACTCTCATTTTCCACTCCAGCCACCATCAGCATCGAGCACTGCCTTCCCCATTCAACCATCCATGTCTCACCCCGGAGCATATCTGAGGACCCCCGATGCAAGCCCTGGTAGTTTTGTTAAGATATTGTGGGATTTTACCCGCAATACTCTTGGCTCTACCCATCCACCCCGGTATGAGCTGTTCAAATCAAGAATCACTCCTGATCTCTCGAAATACTGGGCAGCTGTACATATTCCACCAGCAGATTTAAACCAAGGCCCTCCCTATGTGATTTTCATCGGGAGATTCATGCCAACCCCAGGCATGGCCATTGAGTCTGCTGCGTATGAAGCAGTCACCCGTCTTCGATGTGCGGTACCCTGTGCTAACGCAAGGGAATACTGCTATTTTCCAAGCCGCGCTACTTTTGGAGCAGAAGCTACGTTCCGCTGTGGACGTGCGGAGAGCGATCCGGCCCTGGTCTATCTCATTCAATATGTGATGGCCCAGGAGCGTTTCACCCAGCAAATACTGGAGTATCTCCACTACCTTGCTATTCTGAATCCCCGGATCGCCATTGGCGGACCCCCTCTGCCAACTCAGGAGGGACACTTTCTTCGTTTACTCCCTCAACTTCTTCCGCTCCCTCCGGAAGAAGAAGAATGTGTTCCAACACCGGGAAGCCTTCCGCTTAACCCCGAAGATCTCGTTTTTGGACCGTAGACGGTCGTGAGTGCGTTTGCGTAGCATGTAGTGTTTGTTTGCATGATGTGATCTTTGTTTTGTTTGTATGCCATGAATGTATTGCCATGTTTGCATTTTGCATATGAGTATCTGTTTGTGTAGTATGTTTTTAATTCTTCCGCCCATAACAAATCTCGAGGACGAGATTTTTCTAAGGGGGTTAGAGTTTGTAACACCCCAAAATTTTAACCACTTTTTCCAGTAAATGAAATTTGGCTAGAAATAAAATTTTAAATTATAATAGGTCCTTTTTACAATTTTCAGAGCCCTTTCTATACCTGTCCTAGAAAATCTTCTCTTCATACAGTAAAATTTTTTGGAAATAATTCTGTGGGCTCTGGTTGTATCTTGGGTCATTTTCATTATTTGTTTGATAACATTAGAAATTATTTTCATAATAAAATTTTGCCCTAGAAAATTTCTTTTAATAGCTTTTGCAGTGTTTTAAAATGCTTCTGTTGCACTACTTCTATTTTAAATAATTCTCTAAAAATCCCACCATAATTCTGGGAGGTCATGTGATGCCTATATATCACTTTGGTGCAAAGACCCAACTTGGTGTTTTGCAAAATTTGAGTGAACCTTCCTCTTTTTCAGTTCTGTCCATCTTCTAGGTTTCTACTACAACCCTATTATTTCTTGCTCCAAAAATTCTGAGCCTTGGCCATCTTCTAGTTCCTCCTACCAAACCCTTAACTCCAGAAGATCAGATCCATTAGCATCTTTTAGACCCACCAAACACCCCACTGAATATTCTGTCCAGAACTGAATTCCAGTACAACTTGCACTAGCAAGTATTTCCTTTTCCCAAACTAACTCCACCATCATCTCTATCATCTAAAGAGACCCCATCCTGCCAACTTTCACACCCAACACAACTTCCTATATAGCCCTATCATTTCATCAAACACCCTGTGGGCATGGAAGGAAATTGGCCTCTCTCTTAACTGCATTAGAGACTTGCACTTTTGGCCAAACCAGCATGTCCATCATTCCTCTCATACCCTATAACACCATTCTGTTAATTTTCAGCTCTGGTGGGACACCCTAGATGCCACTGGCATTGCGTCGAACACCTGGTGAGCACACACAGAGCGCGGCCAGAGCGTGCTAATTGCACGCGGTGGCATCAAGCTCCTGTCATTGCCCTGCTACTTCCCCTGCTCGCTCGAGCCTTCCACCGGATCAACTCGACCACCAATAACTCCCCCGACACCTTCCCCTGGCTCCTAGTACCGGCCATCGCCGACCACGCCACCCACGGTCGCCGCCGTCTCGGGCACGCCACCGCCCAGGGGCACCTGGCCCAATCCACGGACGCCACCTCCTCCTCGCCTTAAGTGCCAACCACCTGAGCCTCGCACCGACCCCGCCGACCACCGCACCTACCCACCGGCCTCGCCACCGCCCGCGTCTGCCATTGATGGCCGCCGCCGCAGTCTGCCATGGACGGTGCCGACCAGGCTACCTGGCGCCTCCCGGGGCAGCCAGCTCGCCGTGGTAGTAACTGCGGCCATCCACCGACCTCGCCGAACCTCACCGGCCACCCAGCAACCTCACCTGTCGGAGTAATGGCGATCTCCGCCGTGTCCGTTTCTGGAACCCGCGGCCCCGCGTCGCCTCGCCTATAAAAGGGCCCCCCTGAGGCCGCTGCACTCACCACCTCTCTCCCTCCGTCATCTGCAAGCTTCCTATGGAAGCAAAACGACCGGAGACGGTCGTCTTCTCCTTCCCCGACAACCACGGCCACCGCCACCTCTCCAATGGTTCCGGCGAAACCACAGCCTCCCCACCTCCAAACTCTTCACCAACAGCTTCTTCCTGACCCCAAGAATCCATCCCACCTCCCAATCCGGCTCGGGGACCACCGTGGGCGAAACGCCCAATTCGTCTCCGCCGGAGACTCTCGGGGATCTTCGTCGCCGGCGAGATAGGGCCTCCCGCCGGCCATGCAGGCCACCGGCAGGACCGCCTCGGCCTCCTCGACCCAACGGTGGGCTTGGATCACTGTGGGGCGCCGTCGTTTGCCGGCGGCGAACGCCGAAGCCCCGCCTCTGCCTCTCTCCAGGCGCGCGCAGGGGAGAGGACGAACCCGACAGGTGGGACCCACCTGTCGGTGGGTCACTAGCTCGCTCCTGTGCGGCTGGGCAACTAGGCTCAGCCCAATTATCTTTTTCAGCTAAATCCGCGCACAGGGCGCTTCCCTACTCTTTCTTTTATTTCTTTCCAGCAGTTTTCAAATAAATTCCACAGCCACCAAATCAAATCCAAATTTAATGTTTCCAATTTTTCTAGACTTATAAAATCATTATTTATTTGTCTAAACTAGGTGAACATTTTTTTTTCTTCTGTGCATAGGTTCTGTTTAGTCATTTAAATAGTACTTTTAATCATGTTTTCTATATTAATAATTCCATAACTGATTCTTTTGAACTCTAAATAAATTAATTCTTTTCTGATATTCCTTAAATATCATCTAGTTTATTTTAGTTTTTATTTCAAAAACTTTTGAAATACTTTTGAGTGCTGTTTTTGAATTATGTGGTGATTTAAATATTTTTTGAAAATAGGTAATGGAGAGGAGTTATTTTTTTTCAAACTTTGGAGTGCACCCAATATTGCTGCATGTTCAAGGCAAGCATTTTTGAACACTTGATATAGTGAATGTTTGCATGCTAGAATATTTAGGGCATGTTTGATACTTTTAATAGGTTTGGCATATGGATAGGAATATTGCATGCGTGCATGATTATATTTTCTCTTGCATGCATTCCCTTCAAATCTATAACATGCATAAGTTGTGAGAACCCAGGAATGTGCTCCTGTTTTGAACGTGCCGGTGGGCACGGGCCATTTTTGACATGGTGGTGTCTTGAGATATATTGTGGAAGTAGACAAGGGTTGTGGCCCTGTCCTGATGATATGGTTGAGAGAATAATCTTGTTGTGCTAACCACTGCAGGAAACATAAGCCTCCTGAGTCGACCATAGATCGAATCTTGTTCCGGTAACCCCCATACTTGTTCCGTGCTACCACTTGTCCCTGCCTCGGGTAAGGTATGGTTTAGTAAGTTGTTAACCCCTTTCCATGCACACACCGTACAGAGGGCCATGATGAGGGTTTCCAGGGCCCTGGACTAAATCCTGTCATCAGGTTAGGGGGCATGGGTGTTTCCGGTTGTAGCCGAGAGGGAGTGTACCCTTGTAATCCGCGCGTTTAATAGTGATCCCATGCTCATGGAGGTTGTAGCCTCTCCGACTTAGAGTTTTACTTAACTGTTGTTTTGGGTGACTCCAGGCAGCAGAAAAGTTAAGCTGGTGTGTGCTGGTTAGGTGTGTTTTCAACCCAAAGACCATAATGGGAATTAGTCAGTATCACGATACTGACTAAAGAAATCCTATACTTGTGGGTAAAGAGTACATCCTCTGCAGAGTTTAAACCTATTCGAATAGCCGTGTCCGCGGTTAAGGATTATAGTCTGGGTTGGTCAAGTGTCGGTCTTAGAGTCGGTCTCCGGAGGAAATATTTAATACTTGAGCATGGTTATTTTGCAGGATAACTATCATTGCTACTGGTGTTACCATTAGTATATTGATGATATGATAATATTTGTGAACTAACCCCCTGCTCTTATTTTACGTTCCAGAGTGTCTCAGGGGCTGGCTAGACTACCCCGGACACTCGCCTTTATTTCTAAGTCCTTTCTGTGGCGTCCCTCGAGTGTCAGGCGGTTTATCTCGCCACTACTCTTGTGGACACCCGACTGGCATTTCTTTTCAAGACCGATCGTGGTGTCACTTGACATCCGACCGGCGTTTCTTTTATATTTTATTGATACTAGTATTTATTTCCTGCACTAACCATTATTCATCATGCCATGTTTTAATTCCTGTCAGCATGCAGTTAATATAAGTATATCATGAGCATGTGCATATAGTTTAAATTACCATGACCAAATAATTGTTTGCTACATTTGTTATATCATTTGTCCATGATGTTTGCGAGTACATTCAAACGTACTCACAGGCTTGTCCCTGGCTATTTACTTGGCCAGGTTAGAAGTTCTACGGGAAGAACCCAGCGACGTCCGTGCGAAGCCTAGGAGTGCAGCCACGCAGGATAGGAGTTATCCGGGTCAGCTGTTCCTGTTGGAATGGAGCCCCATCGATGTTGGAGATTCCATAAGCAAAATTTCTTCATCCATCACCGGAGTCATTGTTATATCAGTAGACCTTTATGGTCTTGTATCAAATTCTTGTAACTGCTTGGTAATCTGTAACAAGGATGTGTCCACCAGTAACAGTAATCCTGGGCTGGTGATGACACTAGGGGTTAATTTCTGGAATACTGTGTTCCCGAAATCCGGCCCCGACACAGGGGCCACGAGGTGCCCACGAGGGTGGGGGCGTGCCCCCCCTGCCCAGGACGCGCCCCCTGCCTCGTGGACCCCTCGTAACGCCCCCGGTGCCCTCCTTCCTCCTATATAAGCCTACGTACCCCGAAACCAACAGACGAACAGAGAAAACCCTAGTTCCACCGCCGTAACATTCTGTTCTCGTGAGATCCCATCTTGCGGCCTGTTCCGGAGCTCCGCCGGAGGGGGGATCTACCACGGAGTGCTTCTACATCATCATCATCGCCTCACCATGAGTTGTGAGTAGTTTACCACAGACCTTCGGGTCCATAGCTAGTATCTAGATGGCTTATTCTCTCTCTTTGGATCTTAATACAAAGTTCTCCTCGGTCTTCAAGGAGATCTATTCGATGTAATCTCTTTTTGCGGTGTGTTTATCGAGATCCGATGAATTGTGGGTTTATGATCAAGATTATCTATGAGAAATATTTGGTTCTTTTTTGAACTCCTTATTTGTGCTCATAATATCTTTGCAAGTCTCTTCGAATTATCGGTTTGGTTTGGCCTACTAGATCTATAGTTCTTGCAATGGGAGAAGTGCTTGGCTTTGGGTTCAATCTTGTGGTGTCCTTTCCCAGTGACAGTAGGGGCAGCAAGGCACGTATTGTATTGTTTCCATCGAGGATAAAAATATGGGGTTTATATCGTATTGCTTGAGTTTATCCCTCTACATCATGTCATCTTGCTTAAGGCGTTACTCTGTTCTTATGAAATCAATACACTAGATGCATGCTGGATAGCGGTCGATGTGTGGAGTAATAGTAGTAGATGCAGGCAGGAGTCGGTCTACTTCTCTCGGACGTGATGCCTATATACAATGATCATGCCTAGATAGTCTCATAATTATTCGCTCTTCTATCAATTGCTCGACAGTAATTTGTTTTCCCGCCGTAGAATATCGCTATCATGAGAGAAGCCACTAGAGAACACTATGCCCCCCGGGTCTATTCTCAACATATCAATCTACATCTACTTTACCTTTTCCGCTTTTACTTTCTGTTCTTATAAACAAAAATACCAAAAATATAAACTATCATCTCTATCAGATCTCACTTTCGTAAGTGATCGTAAAGGGATTGACAACCCCTTATCGCGTTGGCTGCGAAGTTCTTATTTGTTTGTGCAGGTGCGAGGGACTCGCGCGTGGTCTCCTACTGGATTCATACCTTGGTTCTCAAAAACTCAAGGAAATATTTACGCTACTGTGTTGCATCTCCCTTTTCTCTTCAAGGGAATACAATGCAAGCTCGAGAAGTAGCACCAGACCACCCGAGCCAAGCCTGTTGTGAAGAGCACCTCCCGTCGTCAGCCGCCAAAGCCCTCCCGCGACGACCTGCTGCAGCACCTTGATACGTCTCCAACGTATCTATAATTTTTGATTGTTCCATGCTATTATTTATGAAGTCTTGGATGTTTAATCGGCTTTATCATTCACTTTTATATCATTTTTGGGACTAACCTACTAACCTAAAGGCCCAGTCCAGATTGATGTTTTTTGCCTATTTCAGGGTTTTACAGAAAAGGAATATCAAACGGAGTCCAAACGGAATGAAACCTTCGCGAGAGATATTTTTGGAGGAAATCACGCTCGGGAAACTTCAGGACCAAGTCAGTGGACGAAAGGCCTGCCCTCGAGGGTGGGGGGCGCGCCCCCAGCCTCGAGGTTGACCCACACGGCCCCCGGTGCCCTCCTTCTTCCTATATATACCTACGTACCCCAGAAACTCCATGCGCAGAGAGAAAACCCTAATTCCACCGCCGTAGTTTCTGTTCCCGCGGAGATCCCATCTTGGAGCCTGTTCCGGGAGGGGGATCCATCACGGAGGCCTTCATGATCATCATCATCGCCCTCACCATGAGTTGTGAGTAGTTTACCACAGACCTTCGGGTCCATAGCTAGTATCTAGATGGCTTCTTCTCTCTCTCTGGATCTCAATACAAAGTTCTCCTCGGTCTTCGAGGAGATCAATTCGATGTAATCTCTTTTTGCGGTGTGTTTGTCGAGATCCGATGAATTGTGAGTTTATGATCAAGGTTATCTATGAAAGATATTTGGTTCTTCTCTGAACTTTGTATGTGTGCTCATAATATCCTTGCAAGTCTTTTCGAATTATTGGTTTGGTTTGGCCTACTAGATCTATAGTTCTTGCAATGGGAGAAGTGCTTGGCTTTGGGTTCAATCTTGCGGTGTCCTTTCCCAGTGACAGTAGGGGCAGCAAGGCATGTATTGTATTGTTGCCATCGAGGATAAAAAGATTGGGTTTTCATCATATTGCTTGAGTTTATCCCTCTACATCATGTCATCTTTCTTAATGCGTTACTCTGTTCGTATGAACTCAATACACTAGATGCATGCTGGATAGTGGTCGATGTGTGGAGTAATAGTAGTAGATGCAGAATCGTTTCGGTCTACTTGTCTCGGACGTGATGCCTATATACAATGATCATGCCTAGATAGTCTCATAATTATTCGCTTTTCTATCAATTGCTCGACAGTAATTTGGTTACCCGCCGTAGAATACCGCTATCATGAGAGAAGCCACTAGAGAAAACTATGGCCCCCGGGTCTATTCTCAACATATCAATCTACATCTACTTTATTTTTGTTGCTTTTATTTGCTGTTTTATTAAACCAAAAATACCAAAAATATAACTATCATCTCTATCAGATCTCACTCTCGTAAGTGACCGTAAAGGGATTGACAACCCCTTATCGCGTTGGCTACGAAGTTCTTATTTGTTTGTGCAGGTGCGAGGGACTGGCGCGTGGTCTCCTACTGGATTGATACCTTGATTCTCAAAAACTGAGGGAAATACTTACGCTACTGTGCTACATCTCCCTTTCCTCTTCGAGAGAATACAACGCAAGCTCAAGATGTAGCAAGAAGAATTTCTGGCGCCGTTGCCGGGGAGGCTTACACAAAAGTCATATACCAAGTACCTATCACAAACCCTTATCCTTCGCATTACATTTATTTGCCTCTCGTTTTCCTCTCCCCCACTTCACCTTTGCCATTTTATTCGCCCTTCTTCCGTAGTGTGTTTATCGTTCGCTTGCTTCTTGTCTGCTCGTGTGCTGCTTGCTTGCTTGTCATCATGTCTAGCACACCTATCATTATCACCACTCCCGAGAGTGAGGTCCTCAACTTTAAACAAAGGGAGGAAGAAAACCTAAAAGATGCCTGGTATAGAATTTGCAATGCTCACAATAGATCTAATATGAAGCTTTCCACTTCCGTGCTTCTTCGCAATTTTTATGTTGGCATAACTCCGTGGAATAGATTTATCTTAGATACCATTACCGGAGGGAACTTCTTGGGTAGCCACACCGTTGATTCTTATAAAGCTATGACTGAATTATTTGGCTCACCACCTCTTATGGTTAATGAGACCGTTTTAACTTTGGAGCATGTTATGCAAAGGTTAGAAATTATTGAGAACAAAGTTGCTACGGTAGAATTAGTAGAGAACTTGGATAGAAAAATTCACAATGAAATTACCCAATATGGATCTAAGGTAGGAGTTGTTCTGAGAAATCTTAAGGAAAAAGAATCCATAGTTAAAGAAAAGCTAGATCAGGATTCTACTAGAATCAATAAGCTTGAGGATGTTATCACTAATGTGGGTTTTGCTCTTTCCGCTATAAAAACCGCTCCAAACACCCCTACTACTAAATTATCTAAGTTCGTGTATGTCCCTAAGGACAAGGGTGAAACATCTAGAATTGCGGACCTCAAATCCATAAGTGTTCAACCTAATTTTCTTACTTTTGCAAGAAACCCTTTTGACACTTTAGAATCTCTTGATTTCTTACCCCAAGAGTTTGATTATTGTTAGGGACAAAGAAGTGCCTAAGAATCGTAAGTGCTTAATCAAAGAATTGCCTTCCAAGGATGGCAATACCTAGATCTATCTTGTATCGTGCCTAGCTCGGAGCGTAAAACGATAGCGCTTGTTGGGAGGCAACCCAATTTTAAGTTTTTTTGTTTTTTTTGCTGTTAGGGAATAAATATTGCATCTAGCCTCTGATTATATGAGGTTTCATGTTTTGTTTAGTGTTTGTGCCAAGTAGAACCTTTGGTAAGACTTGTGTGAAGTTTATATGATCTTGCTGTGAAAAACAGAATCGTTAGCGCTCGCGAAGTAGTCTTCAGATTTTACTGGAGCGTGATTTTTAGTTGATTCTTTTTGCTTCTGATTGGTAGACAAATTGTGCAAATTTACCAATTTAGTTCAAATTTTTTGGAGTTCCATAAGTAGGCGAACCCTGCAGATTACTACAGACTGTTCTGTCTTTGACAGATTCTGTTTTTCGTGTGTTGTCTGCTTATTCCGATGCATCTATGAGTAGTATTGGAGGATATGAACCATAGAGAACTTGGAGTACAGTAGGTTTAACACCAGTATAAACAAAGAATGAATTCCTTGCTGTACCTTTGAGTAGTGGTTTGCTTTCTCTTACAAACGGAGCTCACGAGAACTTTTGTTTAAGTTTTGTGTTGTGAAGTTTTCAAGTTTTGAGTATTGCTTTGATGGACTATGGAAAAAGGAGTAGCAAATGTTGGAAATATGCCCTAGAGGCAATAATAAAAGTATTATTATTATATTTCCTTGTTCATGATAATTGTCTGTTATTCATGCTTGAATTGTATTGTACGGAAACAGTGATACATGTGTGAATATATAGACCACAATGAGTCCCTGGTAAGCCTCTAGTTACCAGCTCGTTGATCAACAGATGGTCACGGTTTCCTGACCATGGACATAGGATGTCAGTGATAACGGGATCACATCATTAGGAGAATGATGTGATGGACAAGACCCAATCCTGAGCATATCACGAGATCATATAGTTCGTAATGCATAAGCTTTTTCGGTGTCAAGTATTTATTCCTTAGATCATGAGGTTGTACAACTCCCGGATGCCGTAGGAATACTTTGGGTGTGCCAAACGTCACAACGTAACTGGGTGGCTATAAAGGTACGCAACGGGTATCTCCGAAAGTGTCTGTTGAGTTGGTACGAACCGAGACTGGGATGTTGTCACTCCGTATGACGGAGAGGTACCGCTGGGCCCACTCGGTAAGACATCATCGTAATGAGCTCAAAGTGACTAAGGAGTTGGTCACGGGATGATGGATAACGGATCGAGTAAAGAGACTTGCCATGAGGAGATTGAACAAGGTATCGGGAACACCGACGATCGAATCTCGGGCAAGTACCGTACCGATAGACAAAGGGAATAACATACGGGATTGAGTGAATCCTTGACACAGTGGTTCATCCGATGAAGATCATCGAGGAACACGTAGGAACCAACATGGGTATCCAGATCCCGCTGTTGGTTATTGACCGGAGAGTCGTCTCAGTCATGTCTGCGTGTCTCCCGAACCCGTAGGGTCTACACACTTAAGGTTCGGTAACGCTAGGGTTGTAGAGATACATGCACATGGAAACCCGAATGTTGTTCGGAGTCCCGGATGTGATCCCGGACGTCACGAGGAGTTCCGGAATGGTCCGGAGGTAAAGAATGATCTATAGGAAGTCCAGTTTCGGCCATCGGGTGAACTACGGGGAGGGGGCGCCCCCTATGCCTTGGGGGGCAAGTTTCCCCCCTAGGCCGCTGCCTCCCTTGGAGATTAGATCTCCCAGGGCCGGCGCCCCCCTGGCCCCTATATATAGTGGGGGGGGAGGGAAGCCGCACCCCAAGCCTCTGGCGCCTCTCCCCCCTCCCGTCACACCTCCTACTCCTCCGTAGGGCGCCGACGAAGCCCTGCAAGATTTCCTGCTGCATCCATCACCACGCCGTCGTGCTGCTGGATCTCCGACGACCTCTCCTCCCCCCTTGCTGGATCAAGAAGGAGGTGAAGTTGCTGTACCGGACGTGTGTTGAACGCGGAGGTGCCGTCCGTTCGGCGCTAGGATCATCGGTGACGAAGAACGCGAAGAGTACGACTACTTCATCCACGTTCCTTCGAACGCTTCCGCACGCGATCTACAAAAGGGTATGTAGATGCACTCCAGTATGCTCGTTGCTAGATGACTCCTTAGATTGATCTTGGTGAAAGCGTAGAATTTTTTTGAATTCTGCTACGTTCCCCAACAGTGGCATCTGAGCTAGGTCTTTTGCGTAGCATCTTGCACGAGTAGAACACAAAGCAGTTGTGGGCGTTGAGTTTGCTCAACTTTCTTGCCGTTACTAGTCTAATCTTGATTCAGCGGTATTGTGGGATGAAGCGGCCCGGACCGACCTTACACGTACGCTTACGTGAGACTGGTTCCATCGACAGACATGCACTAGATGCATAAGGTGGCTGGCGGGTGTCTGTCTCTCCCACTTTAGTCGGATCGAATTCGATGAACAGGGTCCTTATGAAGGGTAAATAGAAATTGACAAATCCCGTTGTGGTTTTGGCGTAGGTAAGAAACGTTCCTGCTAGAAAACCTATGGAAGCCACGTAAAACTTGCAACAACAATTAGAGGTCGTCTAACTTGTTCTTGCAGCATGTGCTATGTGATATGGTATGGCCAAGAAGATGTGATGAATGATATATGTGATGTATGAGATTGATCATGTTCTTGTAATAGGGAATCACGACTTGCATGTCGATGAATTTGACAACCGGCAGGAGCCATAGGAGTTGTCTTAATTATTGTATGACCTGCATGTCACTGAATAACGCCATGTAATTACTTTACTTTATTGCTAAACGTTAGCCATAGTAGTAGAAGTAAGAGTTGGCGTGACGACTTCTTCAAGACACGATGATGGAGATCATGATGATGGAGATCATGGTGTCGAGCCGGTGACAAAGATGATCATGGTGCCCCGAAGATGGAGATCCAAGGAGCAAGATGATATTGGCCATATCATGTCACTTTAATTGATTGCATGTGATGTTTATCATGTTTATGCATCTTGTTTACTTAGAACGACGGTAGTAAATAAGATGATCTCTCACTAAAATTTCAAGAATTGTGTTCCCCTTAACTGTGCACCGTTGCTAAGGATCATTGTTCCGAAGCACCACGTGATGATCGGGTGTGATAGGTTCTAACGTTCGCATACAACGGGTGTAAGCCAGATTTACACAAGCAATACACTTAGGGTTCACTTGACGAGCCTAGCATGTACATACATGGCCTCGGAACACGGAAGACCGAAAGGTCGAACATGAGTCATATAGAAGATACGATCATCATGAAGATGTTCACCGTTGATGACTAGTCCTTCCCACGTGATGATCGGACACGGGCTAGTCGATTCGGATCATGTATCACTTAGATGACTAGAGAGATGTCAATCTGAGTGGGAGTTCATTAAAATTTGATTAAGATGAACTTACTTATCATGAACTTAGTCTAAATTCTTTACAATATGTCTTGTAGATCAAATGGCCCACGCTCATGTCACCCTCAACTTCAACGCGTTCCTAGAGAAATCCAAGCTGAAAGACGATGGTAGCAACTATACGGACTGGGTCCGTAACCTGAGGATCATCCTCATAGCTGCCAAGAAAACTTATGTCCTAGATGCATCGCTAGGTGACGCCCCCGCCCCGGCAAACCAAGATGTTATGAACGCTTGGCAGTCGCGTTGTGATGATTACTCCCTAGTTCAGTGCGGCATGCTTTACAGCTTAGAATCGGGGCTCCAAAAGCGTTTTGAGCACCACGGGGCATATGAGATGTTCCAAGAGCTGAAAATGGTTTTCCAAGCTCATGCCCGAGTCGAGAGATATGACGTCTCCGACGCATTCTACAGCTGTAAGATGGAGGAAAACAGTTCTGTTAGTGAGCACATCCTCAAGATTTATGGGTTGCACAACCGCTTGTCTTAGTTGGGAATGAATCTCCCAGACGAAGCGGTTGTTGACAGAATCCTCCAGTCGCTCCCACCAAGCTACAAGAGCTTCGTGTTGAACTTCAATATGTAGGGGATGGAGAAGTCCATTCCCGAGGTGTATTCAATGCTGAAATCAGCGGAGGTGGATATCAAGAAAGAGCATCAAGTGTTGATGGTCAATAAAACCACTAAGTTCAAGAAGGGCAAGGGTAAGAAGAACTTCAAGAAGGACGGCAAGGGAGTTGCCGCGCCCGGTAAGCCTGTTGCCGGGAAGAAGCCAAAGTATGGACCCAAGCCTGAGACAGAGTGCTTTTATTGCAAGGGAACGGGTCACTGGAAGCGGAACTGCCCCAAATACTTAGCGGACAAGAAGGCCGGCAACGTCAAAGGTATATGTGATATACATGTTATTGATGTGTACCTTACCAGCGCTCGTAGTAGCTCCTGTGTATTCGATACCGGTGCAGTTGCTCATATTTGTAACTCTAAGCAGGAGTTGCGGAATAAGCGGAGACTGGCGAAGGACGAGGTGACGATGCGCGTCGGGAATGGTTCCAAGGTCGATGTGATCGCCATCGGCACGCTGCCTCTACATCTACCCTCGGGATTAGTTTTAAACCTTAATAATTGTTATTTAGTACCATCTTTGAGCATGAACATTGTATCTGGATCTCGTCTTATGCGAGATGGCTACTCATTTAAATCCGAGAATAATGGTTGTTCTATTTATTTGAGAGATATGTTTTATGGTCATGCCCCGCTGGTAAATGGTTTATTTTTGATGAATCTCGATCGTGATGATACACATATTCATAGTGTGAATGCCAAAAGATGTAAAGTTGACAATGATAGTCCCACATACTTGTGGCATTGCCGCCTTGGTCATATTGGTGTCAAACGTATGAAGAAGCTTCATGCTGATGGACTTCTGGAGTCTCTTGATTATGAATCATTTGACACGTGCGAACCATGCCTCTTGGGCAAGATGACCAAAACTCCGTTCTCCAGAACAATGGAGCGAGCAACCAACTTATTGGAAATCATACATACCGATGTGTGCGGACCAATGAGCGTTGAGGCTCGCGGAGGCTATCGTTATGTTCTCACCCTCATAGATGACTTGAGTAGATATGGGTATATCTACTTGATGAAGCACAAGTCTGAGACCTTTGAAAAGTTCAAGGAATTTCAGAATAAGGTTGAGAATCAACGAGACAAGAAAATAAAGTTCTTACGATCGGATCGTGGGGGTGAATATTTGAGTCATGAATTTGGCACGCACCTTAGGAACTGTGGAATTGTTTCACAATTGACACCGCCCGGAACACCTCAGCGTAACGGTGTGTCCGAACGTTGAAATCGTACTCTGTTGGACATGGTGTGATCTATGATGTCCCTCACCGATTTACCGCTATCTTTTTGGGGTTATGCTTTAGAGACTGCCGCATTCACTTTAAATAGGGCTCCATCGAAATCCGTTGAGACGACACCGTATGAACTTTGGTTTGGCAAGAAACCGAAGCTGTCGTTTCTGAAAGTTTGGGGTTGCGATGCTTATGTCAAGAAACTTCAACCTGAGAAGCTCGAACCCAAATCGAAAAAATGCGTCTTCATAGGATACCCAAAGGAAACGATTGGGTACACCTTCTACCACAGATCCGAAGGCAAAGTCTTTGTTTCCAAGAATGGATCCTTTCTGGAGAAAGAGTTTCTCTCGAAAGAAGTGAGTGGGAGGAAAGTAGAACTTGATGAGGTGACAGTCACCCCTCCTGAACCGGAGAGTAGCGCAGCGCAGGAAATTGTTCCTGAGGTAACTATACCGACAAGGGAGGAAGTTAATGATGATGATCATGAAGAAATAGATCAAGTTACTACTGAACTTCGAAGGTCCACAAGGGCACGTTCCGCACCAGAGTGGTACGGCAACCCTGTCATGGAAATCATGTTGTTAGACAACGGTGAACCTTCGAACTATGAAGAAGCGATGGCGGGCCCGGATTCCAATAAATGGCTTGGAGCCATGAAATCCGAGATAGAATCCATGTATGAAAATAAAGTATGGACTTTGGTGGACTTGCCTGATGATAGGCACGCCATAGAAAATAAATGGATATTTAAGAAGAAGACAGACGCGGATGGTAATGTGACCATCTATAAGGCTCGGCTTGTCGCTAAGGGTTATCGACAAGTTCAAGGGATTGACTACGACGAGACTTTCTCTCCCGTAGCGATGCTGAAGTCAGTCAGAATCATGTTAGCTATTGCCGCATTCTATGATTATGAGATATGGCAAATGGACGTCAAAACGGCATTCCTTAATGGCTTCCTCAAGGAAGAGTTGTATATGATGCAGCCGGAAGGTTTTGTCGATCCAGAGAATGCTAACAAGGTATGCAAGCTCCAGCGCTCGATCTACGGGCTGGTGCAAGCATCTCGGAGTTGGAATATTCGCTTTAATGATGTGATCAAATCGTTTGGCTTTATACAGACTTATGGAGAAGCCTGTATCTACAAGAAAGTGAGTGGGAGCTCTGTAGCATTTCTCATATTATATGTAGATGACATATTGCTGATGGGAAATGATATAGAATTCTTGGAAAGTGTAAAGGCCTACTTGAATAAGAGTTTTTCAATGAAGGACCTTGGAGAAGCAGCTTACATATTAGGCATCAAAATCTATAGAGATAGATCAAGACGCCTCATTGGTCTTTCACAAAGTACATACCTTGACAAGATATTGAAGAAGTTCAATATGGATCAGTCCAAGAAGGGGTTCTTGCCTGTTTTGCAAGGTATGAGATTGAGCATGGCTCAGTCCCCGACCACGGCAGAAGATAGAGAAAAGATGAGTGTCATTCCCTATGCCTCAGCCATAGGTTCTATCATGTATGCCATGCAGTGTACCAGACCTGATGTGAACCTTGCCATAAGTTTGGTAGGGAGGTACCAAAGTGATCCCGGTATGGAACACTGGACAGCGGTCAAGAACATCCTAAAGTACCTGAAGAGGACTAAGGATATGTTTCTCGTTTATGGAGGTGACGAAGAGCTCGTCGTAAAGGGTTACGTCGATGCTAGCTTCGACACAGATCTGGATGACTCGAAGTCACAAACCGGATACGTGTATATTTTGAATGGTGGAGCAGTCAGCTGGTGCAGTTGCAAGCAGAGCGTCGTGGCGCATTCTACATGTGAAGCGGAGTACATAGCTGCTTGCGAAGCAGCGCAGGAAGGAGTCTGGATGAAGGAGTTCATCACCGACCTAGGAGTCATTCCAAGCGCGTCAAGCCCGATGACTCTCTTCTGTGACAACACTGGTGCTATTGCAATTACCAAGGAGCCCAGGTTTCACAAGAAGACCAAACACATCAAGCGCCGTTTCAACTCCATCCGGAATTATGTTCAAGATGGAGACATAGATATTTGTAAAGTGCATACGGATCTGAATGTTGCAGACCCGTTGAATAAACCTCTTCCACGGGCAAAACATGATCAACACCAGAACTCTATGGGTGTTCGATTCATCACAATGTAACTAGATTATTGACTCTAGTGCAAGTGGGAGACTGTTGGAAATATGCCCTAGAGGCAATAACAAAAGTATTATTATTATATTTTCTTGTTCATGATAATTCTCTGTTATTCATGCTTGAATTGTATTGTACGGAAACAACGATACATGTGTGAATATATAGACCACAATGAGTCCCTGGTAAGCCTCTAGTTACCAGCTCGTTGATCAACAGATGGTCACGGTTTCCTGACCATGGACATAGGATGTCAGTGATAACGGGATCACATCATTAGGAGAATGATGTGATGGACAAGACCCAATCCTGAGCATAGCACGAGATCGTATAGTTCGTAATGCATAATATTTTTCGGTGTCAAGTATTTATTCCTTAGACCATGAGGTTGTACAACTCCCGGATGCCGTAGGAATACTTTGGGTGTGCCAAACGTCACAACGTAACTGGGTGGCTATAAAGATACGCAACGGGTATCTCCGAAAGTGTCTGTTGAGTTGGTACGAACCGAGACTGGGATGTTGTCACTCCGTATGACGGAGAGGTACCTCTGGGCCCACTCGGTAAGACATCATCGTAATGATCTCAAAGTGACTAAGGAGTTGGTCACGGGATGATGGATTACGGATCGAGTAAAGAGACTTGCCATGACGAGATTGAACAAGGTATCGGGAATACCGACGATCGAATCTCGGGCAAGTACCGTACCGATAGACAAAGGGAATAACATACGGGATTGAGAGAATCCTTGACACAGTGGTTCATCCGATGAAGATCATCGAGGAACACGTAGGAACCAACATGGGTATCCAGATCCCGCTGTTGGTTATTGACCGGAGAGTCGTCTCGGTCATGTCTACGTGTCACCCGAACCCGTAGGGTCTACACACTTAAGGTTCGGTAACGCTAGGGTTGTAGAGATACATGCACATGGAAACCCGAATGTTGTTCGGAGTCCCGGATGTGATCCCGGACATCACGAGGAGTTCCGGAATGGTCCGGAGGTAAAGAATGATATATAGGAAGTCCAGTTTCGGCCATCGGGTGAACTCCGGGGGTCACCGGGAGTGTCCCGGGACCACCGGAGGGGTCCCGGGGGTCCACCAGGTGGGGCCACCCATCCCGGTGGGGCCCCTAGGCCGCAAGGGGAAGGGGGCCAGCCCCTGGTGGGCTGGCGCACCCATATGGGCCCCCCTCCATGCGCCTAGGGTTGAAACCCTAGGGGAGGGGGCGCCCCCTATGCCTTGGGGGGCAAGTTTCCCCCCTAGGCCGCCACCCCCCCTAGAGATTAGATCTCCCAGGGCCGGCGCCCGCCCTGGCCCCTATATATAGTGGGGGGAGAGGGCAGCCGCACCCCAAGCCTCTGGCGCTTCTCCCCCCTCCCGTCACACCTCCTACTCCTCCGCAGGGCGCCGGCGAAGCCCTGCAGAATTTCCTGCTGCATCCATCACCACGCCGTCGTGCTGCTGGATCAAGAAGGAGGTGACGTTGCTGTACCGGACGTGTGTTGAACGCGGAGGTGCCGTCCGTTCGGCGCTAGGATCATCGATGACGAAGAACGCGAAGAGTACGACTACTTCATCCACGTTCCTTCGAACGCTTCCGCACGCGATCTACAACAGGGTATGTAGATGCACTCCAGTATGCTCGTTGCTAGATGACTCCTTAGATTGATCTTGGTGAAAGCGTAGAATTTTTTTGAATTCTGCTACGCTCCCCAACAGTGGCATCTGAGCTAGGTCTTTTGCGTAGCATCTTGCACGAGTAGAACACAAAGCAGTTGTGGGCGTTGAGTTTGCTCAACTTTCTTGCCGTTACTAGTCTAATCTTGATTCGGCGGTATTGTGGGATGAAGCGGCCCTGACCGACCTTACACGTACGCTTACGTGAGACTGGTTCCACCGACAGACATGCACTAGATGCATAAGGTGGCTGGCGGGTGTCTGTCTCTCCCACTTTAGTCGGATCGGATTCGATGAACAGGGTCCTTATGAAGGGTAAATAGAAATTGACAAATCACGTTGTGGTTTTGGCGTAGGTAAGAAACGTTCTTGCTAGAAAACCTATAGAAGCCACGTAAAACTTGCAACAATAATTAGAGGTCGTCTAACTTGTTCTTGCAGCATGTGCTATGTGATATGGTATGGCCAAGAAGATGTGATGAATGATATATGTGATGTATGAGATTGATCATGTTCTTGTAATAGGGAATCACGACTTGCATGTTGATGAATTTGACAACCGGCAGGAGCCATAGGAGTTGTCTTAATTATTGTATGACCTGCGTGTCACTGAATAACGCCATGTAATTACTTTACTTTATTGCTAAACGTTAGCCATAGTAGTAGAAGTAAGAGTTGGCGTGACGACTTCTTCAAGACACGATGATGGAGATCATGGTGTCGAGCTGGAGACAAAGATGATCATGGTGCCCCGAAGATGGAGATCCAAGGAGCAAGATGATATTGGCCATATCATGTCACTTTAATTGATTGCATGTGATGTTTATCATGTTTATGCATCTTGTTTACTTAGAACAACGGTAGTAAATAAGATGATCTCTCACTAAAATTTCAAGAATTGTGTTCCCCCTAAATGTGCACCGTTGCTAAGGATCGTTGTTCCGAAGCACCACATGATGATCGGGTGTGATAGGTTCTAACGTTCGCATACAACGGGCGTAAGCCAGATTTACACAAGCAATACACTTAGGGTTCAGTTGACGAGCCTAGCATGTACAGACATGGCCTCGGAACACGGAAGACCGAAAGGTCAAACATGAGTCGTATAGAAGATACGATCAACATGAAGATGTTCACCGTTGATGACTAGTCCGTCTCATGTGATGATCGGACACGGGCTAGTCGATTCGGATCATGTATCACTTAGATGACTAGAGAGATGTCAATCTGAGTGGGAGTTCATTAAAATTTGATTAAGATGAACTTAATTATCATGAACTTAGTCTAAATTATTTACAATATGTCTTGTAGATCAAATGGCCCACGCTCATGTCACCCTCAACTTCAACGCGTTCCTAGAGAAATCCAAGCTGAAAGACGATGGTAGCAACTATACAGACTGGGTCCGTAACCTGAGGATCATCCTCATAGCTGCCAAGAAAACTTATGTCCTAGATGCACCGCTAGGTGACGCTCCCGCCCCGGCAAACCAAGATGTTATGAACGCTTGGCAGTCGCGTTGTGATGATTACTCCCTGGTTCAGTGCGGCATGCTTTACAACTTAGAATCGGGGCTCCAAAAGCTTTTTGAGCACCACGGGGCATATGAGATGTTCCAAGAGCTGAAAATGGTTTTCCAAGCTCATGCCCGAGTCGAGAGATATGACGTCTCCGACACATTCTATAGCTATAAGATGGAGGAAAACAGTTCTGTTAGTGAGCACATCATCAAGATTTCTGGGTTGCACAATCGCTTGTCTCAGTTGGGAATGAATCTCCCAGACGAAGCGGTTGTTGACAGAATCCTCCAGTCGCTCCCACCAAGCTACAAGAGCTTCGTGTTGAACTTCAATATGCAGGGGATGGAGAAGTCCATTCCCGAGGTGTATTGAATGCTGAAATCAGCGGAGGTGGATATCAAGAAAGAGCATCAAGTGTTGATGGTCAATAAAACCACTAAGTTCAAGAAGGGCAACGGTAAGAAGAACTTCAAGAAGGACGGCAAGGGAATTGCCGTGCCCGGTAAGCCTGTTGCCGGGAAGAAGCCAAAGTATGGACCCAAGCCTGAGACAGAGTGCTTTTATTGCAAGGGAACGGGTCACTGGAAGCGGAACTGCCCCAAATACTTAGCGGACAAGAAGGCTGGCAACGTCAAAGGTATATGTGATATACATGTTATTGATGTGTACCTTACGAGCGCTCGTAGTAGCTCCTGGGTATTCGATACCGGTGCAGTTGCTCATATTTGTAACTCTAAGCAGGAGTTGCGGAATAAGCGGAGACTGGCGAAGGACGAGGTGACGATGCGCGTCGGGAATGGTTCCAAGGTCGATGTGATCGCCGTCGGCACGCTACCTCTACATCTACCCTCAGGATTAGTTTTAAACCTTAATAATTGTTATTTAGTACCAGCTTTGAGCATGAACATTGTATCTGGATCTCGTCTTATGCGAGATGGCTACTCATTTAAATCCGAGAATAATGGTTGTTCTATTTATTTTAGAGATATGTTTTATGGTCATGCCCCGCTGGTCAATGGTTTATTTTTGATGAATCTCGATCGTGATGATACACATATTCATAGTGTGAATGCCAAAAGATGTAAAGTTGACAATGATAGTCCCACATACTTGTGGCATTGCCGCCTTGGTCATATTGGTGTCAAACGTATGAAGAAGCTTCATGCTGATGGACTTCTGGAGTCTCTTGATTATGAATCATTTGACACGTGCGAACCATGCCTCTTGGGCAAGATGACCAAGACTCCGTTCTCCGGTACAATGGAGCGAGCAACCAACTTATTGGAAATCATACATACCGATGTGTGCGGACCAATGAGCGTTGAGGCTCGCGGAGTCTATCGTTATGTTCTCACCCTCACAGATGACTTGAGTAGATATGGGTATATCTACTTGATGAAGCACAAGTCTGAGACCTTTGAAAAGTTCAAGGAATTTCAGAATAAGGTTGAGAATCAACGAGACAAGAAAATAAAGTTCTTACGATCGGATCGTGGGGGTGAATATTTGAGTCATGAATTTGGCACGCACCTTAGGAACTGTGGAATTGTTTCACAATTGACACCGCCCGGAACACCTCAGCGTAACGGTGTGTCCGAACGTCGAAATCGTACTCTGTTGGACATGGTGCGATCTATGATATCCCTCACCGATTTACCGCTATATTTTTGGGGTTATGCTTTAGAGACTGCCGCATTCACTTTAAATAGGGCTCTGTCGAAATCCGGTGAGACGACACCGTATGAACTTTGGTTTGGCAAGAAACCGAAGCTGTCGTTTCTAAAAGTTTGGGGTTGCGATGCTTATGTCAAGAAACTTCAACCTGAGAAGCTCGAACCCAAATCGGAAAAATGCGTCTTCATAGGATACCCAAAGGAAACGATTGGGTACACCTTCTACCACAGATCCGAAGGCAAAGTCTTTGTTGCCAAGAATGGATCCTTTCTGGAGAAAGAGTTTCTCTCGAAAGAAGTGAGTGGGAGGAAAGTAGAACTTGATGAGGTGACAGTCACCCCTCCTGAACCGGAGAGTAGCGCAGCGCAGGAAATCGTTCCTGAGGTGCCTGCACCGACAAGGGAGGAAGTTAATGATGATGATCATGAAGAAACAGATCAAGTTACTACTGAACTTCGAAGGTCCACAAGGGCACGTTCCGCACCAGAGTGGTACGGCAACCCTGTCATGGAAATCATGTTGTTAGACAACGGTGAACCTTCGAACTATGAAGAAGCGATGACGGGCCCGGATTCCAATAAATGGCTTGGAGCCATGAAATCCGAGATAGAATCCATGTATGAAAACAAAGTATGGACTTTGGTGGACTTGCCTGATGATAGGCACGCCATAGAAAATAAATGGATATTTAAGAAGAAGACAGACGCGGATGGTAATGTGACCATCTATAAGGCTCGGCTTGTTGCTAAGGGTTATCGACAAGTTCAAGGGATTGACTACGACGAGACTTTCTCTCCCGTAGCGATGTCGAAGTCAGTCAGAATCATGTTAGCTATTGCCGCATTCTATGATTATGAGATATGGCAAATGGACGTCAAAACGGCATTCCTTAATGGCTTCCTCAAGGAAGAGTTGTATATGATGCAGCCGGAAGGTTTTGTCGATCCAGAGAATGCTAACAAGGTATGCAAGCTCCAGCGCTCGATCTACGGGCTGGTGCAAGCATCTCGGAGTTGGAATATTCGCTTTAATGATGTGATCAAAGCGTTTGGCTTTATACAGACTTATGGAGAAGCCTGTATCTACAAGAAAGTGAGTGGGAGCTCTGTAGCATTTCTCATATTATATGTAGATGACATATTGCTGATGGGAAATGATATAGAATTCTTGGAAAGTGTAAAGGCCTACTTGAATAAGAGTTTTTCAATGAAGGACCTTGGAGAAGCAGCTTACATATTAGGCATCAAAATCTATAGAGATAGATCAAGACGCCTCATTGGTCTTTCACAAAGTACATACCTTGACAAGATATTGAAGAAGTTCAATATGGATCAGTCCAAGAAGGGGTTCTTGCCTGTTTTGCAAGGTATGAGATTGAGCAAGGCTCAGTCCCCGACCATGGCAGAAGATAGAGAAAAGATGAGTGTCATTCCCTATGCCTCAGCCATAGGTTCTATCATGTATGCCATGTTGTGTACCAGACCTGATGTGAACCTTGCCATAAGTTTGGTAGGGAGGTACCAAAGTGATCCCGGTATGGAACACTGGACAGTGGTCAAGAACATCCTAAAGTACCTGAAGAGGACTAAGGATATGTTTCTCGTTTATGGAGGTGATGAAGAGCTCGTCGTAAAGGGTTACGTCGATGCTAGCTTCGACACAGATCTGGATGACCCGAAGTCACAAACCGGATACGCGTATATTTTGAATGGTGGAGCAGTCAGCCAGTGCAGTTGCAAGCAGAGCGTCGTGGCGCATTCTACATGTGAAGCGGAGTACATAGCTGCTTGCGAAGCAGCGCAGGAAGGAGTCTGGATGAAGGAGTTCATCACCGACCTAGGAGTCATTCCAAGCGCGTCAAGCCCGATGACTCTCTTCTGTGACAACACTAGTGCATATTTCCAATTTAGTTCAAATTTTTTGGAGTTCCATAAGTAGGCGAACCCTGCAGATTACTACAGACTGTTCTGTCTTTGACAGATTCTGTTTTTCGTGTGTTGTCTGCTTATTTCGATGCATCTATGAGTAGTATTGGAGGATATGAACCATAGAGAACTCTGAGTACAGTAGGTTTAACACCAATATAAACAAAGAATGAATTCCTTGCTGTACCTTTGAGTAGTGGTTTGCTTTCTCTTACAAACGGAGCTCACAAGAACTTTTGTTTAAGTTTTGTGTTGTGAAGTTTTCAAGTTTTGAGTATTGCTTTGATGGACTATGGAACAAGGAGTAGCAAAGGCCTAAGCTTGGGGATGCCCATGGAACCCCAAGTAAAATCAGGATAATCAAAAGCCTAAGCTTGGGGATGCCCCGGGAAGGCACCCCCTCTTTCGTCTTCATCCATCGGTAACTATACTTGGAGCTATATTTTTATTCGCAACATGCTATGTGTTTTTCTTGGAGCGTCTTGTATAATTTGAGTCTTTGCTTGTTAATTTGCCACAATCATCCTTGCTGGACACACCTATTTGAGAGAGTTAAATATGGCCTAGAAATTATTAGAACACTCTATGTGCTGCACTTATATCTTTTGAGTTGAATAGTTTTTCCTCTAGTGCTTCACTTATATCTTTTAGAGCATGGTGGTGGTAATATTTTGTAGAAATTGTTGAACTCTCATGCTTCACTTATATCTATTTGAGAGTCTATTAGAACAGCATGGTAATGTGTTTAGGCTAAAGAAACTAGTCTTCACATGATAAACATACAATGTCAATGTAGTAAAATTTTCACACCAAGTGCATTGAATAGAATGAGATGTTGGATGCTTGATAATTTTTTTGAGACATGAGGATAGTGATATTAGAGTCATGATAGTGGAGTTATTATGAAATTGAGAAATACTTGTGCTAAGGTTAGTGATTCCCGTATCATGCACGTATGGTCCACTATGTGACGAAGTTAGAGCATGAGATATTTGTAGAGTGCCAACCTTTATGTGGAGGTTGGGGGCGCGCGATGGTTAACTCCTACCAACCTACCCCCTAGGAGCATGCGTTGATTGCTTTGTTTTTGATGACTCGTAGATTTTTGCAATAAGTACATGATTTTTTATGACTAATGTTGAGTCCATGGATTATACGCACTCTCACCCTTCCACCATTGCTAGCTTCTCTTGTACCGCACAACTTTCGCCGGTGCCATAAACCCACTATATATCCTTCCTCAAAACAGCCACCATATTGTTCCTCAAAACAGCCACCATACCTACCTATCATGGCATTTCCATAGCCATTCCGAGATATATTGCCATTCAACTTTCCACCGTTCCGTTCATATGACACGCATAATATTGTCATATTGCCATGCATGATCATGTAGTTGACATCGTATTTGTGTCAAAGCTACCATGCATAATTTTTATACATGTCACTCTTGTTTCATTGCACATATCGGTACACCGCCGGAGGCATTCATATAGAGTCATACTTTGTTGTTGTAATATCGAGTTGTAATGAAAGTGTGATGATCATCATTATTAGAGCATTGTCCCATGGGAGGAAAGGCTAAATCTATAAATCCCCTCCGCAAAAAAAACCAGAAAGGCCAAAGGAAAAAAAGGAAAAAAAAAAGAAAAAAAAGAAAAAAAAAGAAAAAGAAAAGAAAAGAAAAAGGGGACAATTGCTACTATCTTTTTCCACACTTGTGCTTCAAACTAGCACCAGGTTCTTCATTGTAGAGAGTCTCATGTTTAGTCACTTTCATATGCTAGTGGGAATTATCATTATAGAACTTGGCTTGTATATTCCAACGATGGGCTTCCTCAAATGCCCTAGGTCTTCGTGAGCAAGCAAGTTGGATGCACACCCACTAGTTTCTTTTGTTGAGCCTTCATTCATATCTAGCTCTAGTGCATCCGTTGCATAGCAATCCCTACTCACTCACATTGATATCTATTGATGGGCATCTCCATAGCCCGTTGATACGCCTAGTCGATGTGAGACTATCTCCCTCCTTTTTGTCTTCTCCACAACCACCTCTATTCCACCCATAGTGCTATGTCCATGGCTCACGCTCATGTATTGCGTGAAAGTTGAAAGGTTTGAAAAAGATAAGAGTATGAAATAAAGTGCTTGGCTGAAATCGAGGTTGTGCATGATATGAATATTTTTGTGTGATAATGAGGGAGCATAGCCAACACTATATGATTTTGTAGGGATAACTTTCTTTAGCCATAGTATTTTGAGAAGACATGATTGCTTTGTTAGTATTGCTTGAAAAATTATTATTTCTTATTTCAATATAGACTTTTATCTTGAATCTTTCAGATCTGAACATTCATGCCACAATTAAGAGAATTGCATTGAAAAACTATATTGGTTAGCATTCCACATCAAAAATTCTTTCTTTATCATTTACCTACTCGAGGACGAGCAGGAATTAAGTTTGGGGATGCTTGATACGTCTCCAACGTATCTATAATTTTTGATTGTTCCATGCTATTATTTATGAAGTCTTGGATGTTTAATGGGCTTTATCATTCACTTTATATCATTTTGGGACTAACCTACTAACCCAAAGGCCCAGTCCAGATTGCTGTTTTTTTCTTATTTCGGGGTTTTGCAGAAAATGAATATCAAACGGAGTCCAAACAGAATGAAATCTTCGCGAGAGATATTTTTGAAGGAAATCACGCTCGGGAAACTTCAGGACCAAGTCAGGGGACGGAAGGCCTGCCCTCGAGGGTGGGGGGCGCGCCCCCTTCCCAGGACACGCCCCCTGCCTCGAGGCTGGCCCACACGGCCCCCGGTGCCCTCCTTCTTCCTATATATACCTACGTACCCCAGAAACTCCATACACAGAGAGAAAACCCTAATTCCACCGCTGTAACTTCTGTTCCCGTGGAGATCCCATCTTGGAGCTTGTTCCGGGAGGGGGATCCATCATGGAGGCCTTCATCATCATGATCATCGCCCTCACCATGAGTTGTGAGTAGTTTACCACAGACCTTCGGGTCCATAGCTAGTATCTAGATGGCTTCTTCTCTCTCTCTGGATCTCAATACAAAGTTCTCCTCGGTCTTCGAGGAGATCTATTCGATGTAATCTCTTTTTGCGGTGTGTTTGTCGAGATCCGATGAATTGTGAGTTTATGATCAAGGTTATATATGAAAGATATTTGGTTCTTCTCTGAAATTTTTATGTGTGCTCATAATATCCTTGCAAGTCTATTCGAATTATTGGTTTGGTTTGGCCTACTAGATCTATAGTTCTTGCAATGGGAGAAGTGCTTGGCTTTGGGTTCAATCTTGCGGTGTCCTTTTCCAGTGACAGTAGGGGCAGCAAGGCACGTATTGTATTGTTGTCATCGAGGATAAAAAGATGGGGTTTTCATCATATTGCTTGAGTTTATCCCTCTACATCATGTCATCTTTCTTAAGGCGTTACTCTGTTCGTATGAACTCAATACACTAGATGCATGCTGGATAGTGGTCGATGTGTGGAGTAATAGTAGTAGATGCAGAATCGTTTCGGTCTACTTGTGTCGGACGTGATGTCTATATACAATGATCATGCCTAGATAGTCTCATAATTATTCGCTTTTCTATCAATTGCTTGATAGTAATTTGTTTACCCGCCGTAGAATACCGCTATCATGAGAGAAGCCACTAGAGAAAACTATGGCCCCCGGGTCTATTCTCAACATATCAATCTACATCTACTTTATTTTTCTTGCTTTTATTTGCTGTTTTATTAAACCAAAAATACAAAAAATATAACTATCATCTCTATCAGATCTCACTCTCGTAAGTGACCGTAAAGGGATTGACAATCCCTTATCGCATTGGCTGCGAAGTTCTTATTTGTTTGTGCAGGTGCGAGGGACTGGCGCGTGGTCTCCTACTGGATTGATACCTTGGTTCTCAAAAACTGAGGGAAATACTTACGTCACTGTGCTGCATCTCCCTTTCCTCTTCGAGGGAATACAACGCAAGCTCAAGAGGTAGCACACCTCATGCGACAGAGAGATGGCGCATTTGCCGGGGCCAGATCCGCGGGCATCGCCCCGAATCCACCGTCCCCAACCGCCGCAACAACCCATGCCGATGCAGCCATCGCTCCGGGGCCGCTGCCCCTGCATCCTTGCCATGGTGCTTGACCATTCTCACGCGCGCCCGCCGGAGACGGTAGATCAGCCACCACCACCTCACTGCGCCGCCCCGGGCCTTTGAGCCGCGCCCCCAAGCACCAGATCCGCGCAGCCCGAAGACGCCTCGCGTCCACGACGCGCCCTTTGCACAACCACACCTGGCGCCCGACGCGACCACCTCGAGTGGCTGCCATGCCCCCCATCGCCGGATCCCGCGAGCACGAAGGTGCCAGATCTGCGGCCTCCCAGATGCAGCCGTGCAGTGTCGCCCTGCGCGCGCCTCACCCGCCGACCTTCGCGCCACGCCCAGGCGCCGCCTCCACTAGCAACAACAATGCCGAACGCGAGCACCGCGCCGACCACGTTTTTTAGGAATAACTAGTTATTGAAGATAAGACTAATAGATGATCTATTGTAGACATATTTTTTTCATCTCTAAATTACATGCAAAGTTAAGGTAAGATTATTTTATCAAGAGAGAACTCCTTATTTAACACCGTGTTTAAATTTTATGTCTTATTTGACATCGATTATTTATTTCTTCCCTATCTAACAACAAGTCTAAATTTTATGTCTTTTATAATAACACTTCTGTTCATTTTGATTTAAATAACACCTGAAAAAGACTCTTTTGCCGTTCATATGTTTGGGCGTGCACGTGCGCTTGTGCTGTTGTGGGTGTGCACGGACGTGTGCTGCTGCTGTGTGTGCCTTTTTTTGAGAAATGTGGTTGTGTTTGCATTATTGGTTACATACGTGCAAACTAGCTGGACAAGCAAGCTCACAAGTAGCTTGATTGATAAACGGTAGCAAACAGTAGACGTACGTGATGGCTATCTTCAACTATGGAAGTATCGATTGACCGTCTCTCTACAGAACGTCTCGCACCTTCCCTCAAAAAGAAAAACGTCTCATGTCTCTCGTCGTAAATTAATACGTGGAAATACCTAACACTACAACTAGGTTAATTATTACTCCCTCCGTCCGAAAATACTTGTCATCAAAATGGATAAAAACGAATGTATCTAAAACTAAAATACAATTAGATACATCCCCTTTTATTTATTTTGATGACAAGTATTTCCGGACGGAGGGAGTACATGTGTGCTGCTGCGTGTGTGGGTGCGTGCGTACTGCTGCGTGTGTCGGCGTGTACTGCGTGCGTGTGTGCTGCTGTTCCATGTGTGTTGCGTGCGCGTGCGTGTGTTGCCGCTGCTTTATGTGCGCGTGCATGTGTGCTAGTGCCGGTGCCTATGTGTTATTGCCCAACACACATATGACACGAGGGGTAAAATGATCTTTTTGGTGTCATTTAGGATCAAAATGAACAGAAGTGTCATAAATGACATGAAATTTAGACTCGTCATTAGATAGATAAGGAAAAAAATCAGTATCAAATAAGGAAACGAATTTAAGATAATGTTAAATAAGAATATTTTTTATCAATCATTGTACGTGTCCTAAAAGCATCTCCAGCCGCGCCCCCAACAGACTCGCAGGGCGATTTTTTCAACGCCAATGCCCCAAAAAAAACCCAATCACGCCCTCAAGATGCCAAAATCCGACGGCTCGGCCTGTTTTTGGGCCCGACGATCCCAGACCTAATCCAGCGCACCGGGGGGGGGGGGGGGGGGGGGGGGGGC
>LR738709.1:642799354-642850199 GCA_902687465.1 Secale cereale | reverse complement strand
GCGCTCGGGAGCTCCGGCGTCAGGGGAAAACACGCCTGGGCCCAACTGTCAGGCGAAAAGCGAAGGCAATCGACCAGATTCGCCCCCACCCCCGCGCGCTCGTCCACCACCCCGTCGATCCAGAGCCGCCCACCGCCCAGCATCGCTAGATAGGCCATCCTCCGCCCGAAAAGAGAGAAGGTTTTGCCGCGGCAACCTCTCCACCACCTTCCGGGCGAGTTTTCTGGCGTTCCGGCCACGCAGGACGTCGTACCGGCGGCTCCGCGCCAACTGCGCCCGCCAGGTATTCGACGATTTGCCTGCTCGGCCGATGGACTCGGACGACGAGGCGGCCCTCGCGGTGTTGATGGAGGAGGAAGCCGATGCCGACGTCCTGGACGAGGAACATCTCATGGTCCTCGCCGCCCTCGTCGGCCTGCTCGCGAGCAATGAAAAGCCGCGGCGAGGAGGCTCGGCGCCGGTGCGGCTGAAAGCAAAGAACCAGCATCATCTCGAAGGCTATTGCATGCTCTACTTCGACTACTTCGCCGACGCTCCGTTGCACGACGACAAAGTATTTCGGCGCCGTTATCAGATGAGCCGAAAGCTTTTCCTCAGGATTGTGAATTCCATTCGCGAGTTCGACAGCTACTTCAAGTGCAAGAAGGATTGCACCGGCACACTTGGATTCACCCCAATCCATAAGTTCACGACAGCTCTGAGGATGTTTGCATACGGAGCTCCCGGTGATTCACTCGACGACTATGAGCGCATGGCCAAGTCCACGACCATTGAGTGTTTCTACAAGTTCTGCTGGACAGTGGTGGCAGTGTTTGGACCACAATACTTGCGATCACCCAATGCTAAAGACACTGCTCGGCTCCTAGCACAGAATGCAGAAAGAAGATTTTCCGAGATGCTTGAAAGCATCGACTGCATGCATTGGAAATGGAAGAACTGTCCATTTGCTTGGCAGGGGATGTACAAAGGCGCCAAAGGCGGTTGAAGTGTGGTACTAGAGGCAGTGGCCACACAGGACCTCTGGATTTGGCACTCCTTATATGGTATGCTAGGAACCCACAATGACATCAACGCGCTGCAGTGTTCCCCTGTCTTTGCCAAGCTTGTTGAAGGTCATGCTCCTCCGTTGAAATTCAAGGTCAATGGCCGACACTACAACAAGGGGTACTACCTAGCTGATGGCATCTATCCGAGATGGTCCACATTTGTGTAGACTATCTGTGCCAGGTGGCAAGAACTCCCACTTTGCGAAGGTTCAAGAGGCTTGCAGGAAGGATGTCGAGCGGGCATTTGGTGTGCTCCAATCTCGATTTGCTGTTGTCCGGTACCCCACTCAGACTTGGTCGAAAGATCAAATGTGGGAGATCATGACTTGCTGTGTCATCTTGCACAACATGATCATTGAGAGCGAGCATGAAGAGCCAATGTTTGACACTAAACCATATTACAAGCAAGGTCCTCTTGCGCAAGTAGATCACCAACAACCGAGAACCTGGTCTGTCTTCCTCAATATGCGTCAGGAGATCCGAGACCCACATGTGCATCAACAACTTGCAGCAGGATCTAGTGGAGCACCTATGAAGGCTCACGGGCAACGCCTAACTCGACGTGTGATGAAATATGAGATTTTATCTGTTGAACTATATAATTTATAGTGAATTATTTGATTTCTATTGATTTTCTGTGATGAACTATGTGTTAAAAAATCATTTTATTTAAATTTTGCGTCGAACCACGGCGAGTATGGGTCAATTTACGCTGATATCGGATCGAATTTACGCTGAAACTGAGCCGATTTGCACTTGAATTGGACTAACATCCGCTGGGAACCAAATCGCCCCTGATTTAAGCTTCGTCTCGCCCCATGTGGCGATTTTTACGCCTTGTTTTCCCCTAAAATTCAGCCACACTTGTGAGAGCTTTTCAGTAAACCGCGGTGAATTTCCTCCGCCGAGGGAAAAACAACGCGGGAGCGGCCCGTCGGGTCCTCCGCCGCGCAGAGTGTTAAATCCGCACGCAGCTTCCTTGTCCCGGTCAGAGCCAGACACACCAACCCACCACCTCCTCCTCGGCCCCAACCCAAGTCCACCACGCCCCGCAGCCGGCCGGCGACGATGTGCACCCTGGAGCAGCGCGGCCGGGTCTTCGTGCTCACCCTCACGGGCGACGGCGAGCACCGGCTGGGCCACCCGCTCATCGCCTCCCTCCGCTCCGCGCTGGCCTCGGTGCTCGCCGCGGCCCAGGCCCAGCCCCAGGGCCCGGGGGCGGCCCTGGTGACCGTCGCCGAGGGCCGCTTCTTCTCCAACGGGCTCGACATCGGCTGGGCGGGCGCCTCCCGCGCGCGCCTCGGGGAGCTCGTCGACGCGCTCCGCCCCGTCGCCGCCGACCTGCTCGCCCTCCCCATGCCCACCGTCGCCGCCGTCACGGGCCACGCCTGCGCCGGCGGCTTCCTCCTCGCGCTCTGCCACGACTACCGCCTCATGCGCGCCGACCGCGGCGTGCTCTACATGAGCGAGGTCGACATCGGCCTCCCCCTCCCGCCCTACTTCGTGCACGTGCTCCGCGCCAAGATCTCCCAGGCGCAGGCGCTGCGGGACGTCGTGCTGAGGGGCAAGAAGCTCCGGGCGCCCGAGGCCAAGGAGATGGGGATCGTCGACGTCGTCTGCCCCGGCGCCCCCGAGACCGCCGCCGAGGCCCTCAAGCTCGCCGAGCAGCTCGCCGCCAGGAAGTGGGACGGCGCCGTGTACGCGTCGATTCGGGTCTCCGTGTTCCCCGATGCGTGCAGGGCCGTTGGCATCGCCGTGGAGAGCGACGAGGAGAAGAGCAGGCACTTCGCCTCCAAGCTCTGATCAGGGTCAGTCTCTCCAGCTTTGCATCCCCAGTCTCTCTCATGTGTCTGCCTAGGTGTTTGCTGAACTTTACTGAATAAGGGGAACGAAATTAGACTGTGTGCTATTGCGCCGAAGCCAGTTATAAGCAGCAACATTCCTACAGTTTGGATGATGATACCCAAGAATCTACTTGGTTTGAAACATTGAATTGCGGTATTAAACATCGAATTGACAGTACATACTAGCTTGAACCTGATTGAGGTCATCACTAGCCAATCCGGCTGATATGATGATATTTCTAATTAGAGATGGATGCGGTACTACATGTCCTCTATCTGTGAGCAAAGGCTTGAGTACCCATGCTATTAGCTGTGCTGAACTAATACTCTGTACAGCCTTGTGAAATCTGAATACGGGTGCACGAAGAATTATCTGTCAGTTTTATGGCTATGCTCCACGATGTTGTTCTCTTGCAGTTGTTTCTTCTGCGCTGACAAATCCATGTTTTGAGCTGTTCCAGGGCTCCTTACTAGAGCTTTTCCATGTCTAGTTGATCATTGCTTCTACTTTGGGTTTGTGAAAACGACCTCCCTGAATAATGATGAAAACTAAGATAGCAGACTGCAGAATATTAGACAATTTATCAAGATTACGCTACTGAGATTCGTTGGTCTCACCAATTTATGTATGAACCTGTCTGTCTATGATAACCTAAATAGCTAATGGTATGGCTGTGAGCATATGACTGCATACTTATCCTTAACGATGACATCTCTCATCTCCTGAAACCAGGGCGTTGGCATCCAGAATTCCAGATCTTCCCAAAAATGCCCGATTATTCTACTCCCTCCAAAATAAGTGTCATGGTTTTAGTTCAAATTTGAACTAAAACCACAACACTTATTTTTGATCGGAGGGAGTATTTGTTTTTCCCCACTATTGACCTGTGGCTTACATTACTAAATAGATGAAGCGCTATAAATCTAAAAAGACAGAGACTTCATCGTCATGTAAGTTTTGTACAATATTTCCTTATTATCATTTATGTACAGCCACAAACCATGTCGGAACAAGTGTCGTTGCTGCTCCAAGTTGCCATCGTATGCTCATTCACTGTGCGTCGGCCCTGCTACATGACATTAAAGCGAAACAATTCGAACTTTCTTCTCTCGTGATTTATAATTCTTGCATACAATCTTTCTTCAAGCTCCTGAATTGACCTGCCTTTTTTCCTGCAGTGTCTATGGAGCCTGAAATCTCTCTTGGTATTCCTCGCCTGTAACATTGATCAGCTATCGATGCTCTGCATGAAACATGCAGTACATACTTCTGCAGACATTGTATTTCTCTTGCTTTGGGATTGAAACAAATAGAATGCTTGTGTGTGATTGTTGGATTGATTACTTCGCTGTTGCTGCAGTGACATGCTCATTTAGTATAAAATTGGCATATGACATGCCTGAGTGCATTATACACTTTTGATATTTGTGTATTGGAACCATAAGAGCATTTTTGGGTAGGAGGACATGGGTTCATGTCCAGGTTTAGCTTAAGCGAGCTACTGCATCCAAATGCTCCTAAGGTTTATCCACATCGAAATGCTATAATCTGACTAGATAATTGCCCGTGCGTTACAACTTTTTATAAATGTTCTAATATTTAGCCGCAATTTACTTGCCCATATTAATACATTGTATAAATAAATATTTATCAAATCCTTCCCATAATTTACCTCCCTAAATTAGAATTTGGTTTTGGCGCCCTTATAGTTTGGTAGGCTAGGACATGCATGATACATAACTTGTGGAATTGATGCAAAAGGTAAATAAATTACTGAAATACATGGATTTAACGGAAGTGGTAAGTAAATTAATGTGATTAATTAGCATACGGTGAAGCTGCATACAAAGGTCGTGGTGGAGAAAAACTAGATGGATGAAAAACCTGGTGGAGAGACACGGTGGGAGGTGGAAACTGATGATAAAGTACATGTGTTTTAACTTTTAAGTAGTATATATAGAGATAAATAAAAGTCAATAAGCATGCGGTTCATCTAGTAACATGAGATGCTACCGCTGTGGTGGTTATTCTCATCAGTGTTCTTGGGCTCAGGCAGGAAGCTGCCATAGAGGAACACCTGCAGCCTTTCTTCGACGAACTCACACCCGCTGCCCTCCTTCGCCCAACTCCTACCCATAACACTCCTTCGACCAATTGGTCTAGGTGAGGCGCATACCAAGGAATAAGTCAGCAGATCAAGCTTGACCTTGTTTGTTGTCGGTGCGTAGTCGAGCCCACACCAACAAAATCACCAATGGTGTTGGGAGCTTACATGTGGGCCTCGTCAATGTTGAATCCAGAAAAGGAAGGTCAACACAATTGGGAAGATTGAGATAATGCTTCAAACTCATCGGTTTTAGAGGTTGTTCCACAGCTGCATCCGGAAGCCCCTAAATAGCAGCTTCCGGCTACGAAGCCGGAAGCCGAACTGGCAGGAATCCCAACCAAACAATCCCTAAGATAAAGAGAGACACTTGTCTGTTTTAAGCTGAAGAGGGGCTTGTTGAGGAGAGGCACTTATCCGTTTTTGGCTGAATGACGGCTTGTTGGTAGAATAGTTTTTCCCAATGTCACTCATTCCGAAGGCATTGTATTGTCATATTCCCAAGTTGTTTTTTTGCTCAAAGCTGTGATACTTCGGTGAGGGGGATGCGAAACCGAACACAAGACAAGAAAATAATATGATGCATTGTTTGCAAGCTTCACTACATGTGCCGCTCGTTGCATGGCATCCTAGGCATATGTAGAGAGAAAAAAATGTGTTATACATCAGACAAGTAGGTATGTCTTTACTTTTTTTGAACTGGGAATGTCTTTAGTTACTTGTTGGACAAAAAATATCAGTAGTAGCTATTTGTTAATCTTCGTTGTCCTAGTACAATATATCATGAGAAGTAGGTTTGATGGATAGATAGGTTGATAGGTACCATAAAGTGAGTTGGACAATACAAAATGCTACAAAAAGAAGTTACGATGCACCGTGGTTACTTTAAAGATGTAAAAAGTACTCCCTCCTTCCCAAAATGAAGGATGTCTAACACCTCGCAGCTTGTGCTATAGTTTCTCACTAAACGATCACATCGTACACTTGACTTCATTTATCTGAACAAGTCCTTCCACACTTAAATAATATGGTGAAGGGGTTTCAAAGTCTTGAGGAGATAACTTGCCATGATTCCATAACGGGGCACCTTAGAGGAGGTGACTCGTAGAACTATTCCCTTAAGTGGCAAAACGAATTACTTTTGATACATAGATCATTGAATTCTTCATACCAGGCCAATGCAATTCACAAAACGACCGTTTGAAGGAGTGTGAAGGAATGGCATACTCAGTTTGTGAAGGGGGATATAAGTAAAATCCTCAAGGGGAGTGGATGATATCTGGACTCAGCAAAATGACCACTAAATTGACTTACCGGGATTACAGAGAAACTAAGATCAAAATCTTTTAGATGCCCCAACCATCATATCCGTCTGAGATTCAGATCTGGTTGGTGACAAGATGCTTCACACTCAGCATGTTTGAAAAAGGAGAATTTGCAACACAAATCAATAGATGACGTTGTGAGATTCTCGGGAGATGAACTATGATAGCAAGCTCCAAAACATGAGCTGGATAGTAAGATACACATGAACACACTGTCCAAGACAATCATGACCATATAAAATTCTTACCGCAAAACACTACCAAGTTCTGGTTGGGAACCATCATCGAGAATATCGAAGTCCTTGATTAAGCCCGGGTTAGCTCTTAAGAAGGAGCTTCTTCTCCTTGCACAAATCAATCAGTGGCTTGATGCGCTAGGAATTGCATATGGAGTGAAGATGATCGGTCTATCAGACCATAGAATACTTCGCACATGCATGACTAACTTGCGGCGATTCCAGAAGAAGCAAAACAACTTTCTCGAATTCACGGCGGCAACTTACATCAAATACACATGAATTAGAGGAAGTCACTTATTACACCAAAATTCTTCATGAACGGAACACGAAGGCAATACTTACAAAGTTTCCAACGCTAACCTAGATGTTCAACATGAATCATGGACAAGATGAAAATGTTGTCAATGGGCTCAACAACAGTTTATCGAGATTTCCATATTGATGGAATTCCATAACTATGTGAACAAGGTGATAGCATTGGTCAGTCCAAAAGATATAATGGTGCATGCTCGAGGGACAACCACGAGTAAGACAACATTACGAACACCGTTGGCTCTGATTTGATTTGACGATAGCCCACACTCAAATCAAAGATTGGATAAGACAATACCTCCAATGATTGATCACGAGGGTCAATCGATTAAGATATCACATCTTTCTTCAACACAAACACATACACAAGATATCCCTTCGGAGTGGACTAAGTTAATCAAGCTTTTATCTTCCAACTCTCCAAGTTATTGTTTAGCTTAACTAACTAGCTCAGGGGGTATCCAATAAAGATTCTTGGAGAAGGGGTAGTTTAAAGGGAAACCAACTTGATCCCTAGTTCAACATAACGATCAGGGGACAACCTGGTAATACTTCCGAGAAGATATTCGGAAAATCACGAAACACTGATATGTTACTAAGCTCGAGAACAATCTTACTTTTCAGGGCAAGACGGTAGGATCAAAAGAGCAAGGGATTTACGTAGTCCTAACTCATTGATCGAAGAGTGCACCAGGAATTGTGGGCACATTTTGAATTATTTCCAATAGCCCTCAAATATTTTCAGAATTATTTGAGCATTTAAAATATTTATAGCAACTAAATGCTCAAATTCAAATACGCTATGATTTAATTCAACAATCCAAAATTGACCTAGAAAAATATGCATCATTTTTGGCAGAGGTTTCAACCAATTCAAAAATGATGAACTTGTCTTAAGAGCATTTTGGGTTCATTGAAAAGATTTGAATTGAACCTAGTTGAATTCATTTGGTGCTAGGGTTTGAACATCCTCAATTAAAATTCATTTGAATTACATATGATGCCTGCATCCTGATGCAACTAATTACAAACAAATTCTAGGGCTGTGATACATATATTTTTAGATGGAATCTTTGATGACATCAACTTTTCTGTTTTTTGCATGCAACTATTATACAACAAAAGGAGTCTATATACGCATGCGAGAGATCAGTTTGCACTGCATGCATGATTAGTGAGGTGCATGCTCTAGTCACGGAAGCGAGGTGGAGATGCGATCGATGCGTGCGGATCTATTGCTAATTTTCCGCCGTCCGGACGTTAGTCGTGTCCAATAGATAAAGCGGTTTAAATATAATAAGATGAGGACTCCATTATGTATGATATTTTCTTTACAATCACAAACCATGTCGGAACACAAGGTGTCGTTGCTGCTCCAAGTTGCTATTGTATGCCCATCCGCTGTGCGTCGGCCCTGCTACGTGACATTAAAGCAAACAATTAGAACTTCCTTCTCTGGTGATTTATAATTCTTGCATACAATCTTTCTTCAAGCTCCTGAACCAACCTGCCTTTTTTTTTCCTGCAGAGTGTCTATGTAACCTGAAATCTCTCTTCGTATTCTGCTGCACCTGTACATTGATCAGCCATCGATGCTCTGTATGAAGCATGCAGTACATACTTCCGCAGATGTCGTATTTCTCTTGCTTTGGGAGTGTGAAATAAACATAATGCTTGTGTGTGACTCTTGGACATATTATTTTGTTGCTGCTGCAGTGAGATTCTCGTTTACAGAATTGACATATGACGCACCTGAATGCATTCCGTTCTTTCGACATTTGCCTGTTGAAACCGTAAGAGCATATTTGGGTAGAAGGATATGGATTCAAAACTAGGTTTAGCTTAAGTGACCGACCTCATCCAAATATCCCCAAGGTCCTATCCAAACTGAAATGTTATAATCTCAAAAGATGTTAATAAGCACACGGTTCGTCTAGCAAAGACGAGATGGTCCACTGGTGGCTATTCTCAATGGAGATCTTGGCCTCAAGTAATCAGCCACCTTCAAGCACACAGAAACTTGCACCCGTTGCTATCCCTCGACCGATTGGTCCACGCAGGGCGCACACCAAGGACGGAGTCAGCGGATCAAGCTTGTCGTGGCCACTGTCAGCCTAGCACTAGGATAAACGAATGGGCCAGTAAAGCCACCAGATGGAGGAGTGTGCCTTACTCGTTGATGCCAGATCGAAAATGGGAAGACAGTCGCAATTGGGCATATTGAGGGAATGCTTCAAACTCATCGGTTTTATGATGAGGAGGAACTCTCTCAAGGAAGGCAGCTAGGTTGAATTGCTTTCCCAATGTCGCTCATCCCTAAGGTATTGTCATATTCCCAAGTTGCATATTCGCTCAGGATGTGATACTTTAGTGAGAGTGGACTTAAAATCCAACACTAGACAAGAAGATGATATGTTGCATCGTTAGAGCATCTCCAACAGGCGCGCTTAGCGCCGCGCCCAAAAAAACCATATATCGCGCGCGCAAAGTCTGTTTTGCCGCGGCGCGCAGTGCTGGCTCCAGCAGCAGCGCTATTTTGCAGCGCGCGCGTGCTGCTCCAGCGGTGCCCAAAAAATACAGCGCGCGCACACTTTTTTTTCATACTTAAATTGCATTAAAATAAAAAGATACAAAGATATAAACATAGGTAAAACATAGATAGATAGTTCTAAAACATAGATAGATAGATATATAGTTCGAAAACATAAAAAAACTAATCGCTCCAGTCATCTCCATCATCATCGCCTTCGTTGTTGCTGTCGGAGGAGGTTGACAACCAGATGTCGAACCAGCGGTCATCTTCTGGGGCGAAGATCGTTCTCCCGCCAGCATCGCGGATGGCGCACTGCTGACACGCCAATTCCCTCCGACGACGCCTGTCCTCGCGGCGACGTTCCCAAAACTGATGCTCGGCGACGACGTCCTCCGGGTGGAGGCGGCGCCACTCCGCCATGCGCCGCTCGTCCTCCTGGGCGACGAGGAGGCGGTTCTGCGCCGCCGTGTGCTCCGCACGATCTCGTGCGGTGTGTAGACGAGGCGGCGGGGCGAGCTCCAACGCCTGCTCGAGCGTGCGGGCGTCGTCGAAGTTCATCTGACGACGCGGCCTGCCTAGGCGCCACGCCGCCGCGTCGTACGCGCGGGCGGCCTCGTGCGCCGTCTCGTAGGTGCCGAGGGGAAGCCGGAGATCGCCGGAGCGTATCTCGGCGTAGAAGCCGCCGCCGTTCGGGCGCTCGCGGACGCCGCGGTAGCCCGACGAAGAACGGCGGCACGGCGGCATGGTGGCGCGTCGGGGGCGGCGGCGGTGCTCCGGTGCGGCGCTCGGGGTCGGCGGGCGCGAGAGAGAGGAAGAGAGAGGGAGAGAGAGCGGTGCAGCGAGGACGGGCGCGCGCGCGGCGTTTTATAGGCGCGCGGGGCGCGCCGCCGCAAAAAAGGCGCGCGAGAGGCCGTCGTTTCGCGCGCGCGCGCAAGCGGTTCCCGCGCGCGCGTTTTTCCCGCCGCCGCTGGAGCGCGTAATTTTCCCCGCGCGCGCGAAATCGCCAGTTTAGCGCGCGCGCCTCTTTTTGCGCGCCTGTTGAAGATGCTCTTAGCTAGCTTCACTACACGGGCGACTCAACGCATGATATCCTTCAAAATTTCGGGCATATGTAGAGGGAGAAAATGCATCATATGCTCAGACAAGCAGGCATGGCTTTACTCACCGAACAAATTATTTCTCCAGTAGATATTTATTCATCTTAGTTGTCCTGGTACAGTTAATAAAGAGAAGTAGCTTCGGTGGGTAGAAATATTTGTAGGGACCATAAAATGGGTGGAGAGATCGGAGGTCAGCCCCTCTCTACAGCTTGGCATCCCCAGTCTCCAATGTGTCTGTCTGCCTAGGTGTTTGTTGAACTTACTGAATAAGGGAAATTGTTGTTCTCGGTATAGTACAATTTGATGGGAAAACATTGCAGTTTAGTTTCTGCTGGTTTGGCAGATTGTGCTACTCCGTTAAAGCCAATTATAAATATCAATAAATTTCCATGGTTTCAATCATACCCTAAGATTCTACTTAGTTTGAGCTGCAGTTGAAGTACTTGAGACTAGCTTGAATCTGATTATGGTTATCACTAGCCAAGCCTAGCTGATCTTGACAATCCATCCGATTTTTTTTTAGAACGAAGACGCTAGATGCGTCCGGCTTTAAATTAATAAAGCCACCAGGGCAACGTCATCACACACATAGTTCGAGTACAGACCATAACCAGTTTAGAACAAGTAGCATCGAGCCCTTCCAACAAGAAAATCAACAAAGAAAATGTGGAGGGCCGAAAACCAAAAGACACAGCGCCTAAGTAGCAGGAGGAGGTAGTCCGTCATGTTGTCGAGTCTGTCTTGTCACCGTCTTGATCTTCTCCATCACTGCTAGCATGTATTGTTCGTCACGCGCTTTCCCCAACGGCATCCACACCTGAAGAAAAAGGTGGCATTTGAAGAGGATATCAGCTGGATGATTTGGGAACTTGTGTTCGATGGTAATTTTGTTCCGAACCGTCCAAAGAGACCATAACAGCGCCCCAACGCAACGCCACAGGATCCTAGCGTTCGCTCCTTTCTGAGCGTAAAGAATGTCTAAGAGATCCGACGAGGATTGTGGGTGCCAATTTTTGGAGAAGGTTTCACGCACCGCACTCCACGCAAACCTGGCCAGCACGCAGTGGAAAAAGATATGATTTGCATTTTCTCCCAATCCACATATTGTGCAAGTACCATCAGCCGGTCCGTTACGTTTAGCCACATTATCGGAGGTAGGTAGCCGATTTCGGACCATTTGCCACATGAAGATCTTGATCTTCAGTGGCAGGCCCGTCTTCCATAGTCCCCTAGCCATGGATAACACAGGGCCCTCAGACATCTTGGAGTATATGGATTTGACCGTAAATTGCTTTGAGGCCGTAAGTTTCCAAGAGATGATGTCTGGCTCGTTTGAGGGGTTGATATCCCTCCAGGCCGCCACAAGGTTATCCCAATTAGACGCTTCCTCCTGACCCAAGGAGCGTATAAAAGAGATCGCCGGGGGTAGAACTCTAAGGGCGTCAGCAACCATAATGTTGGTGTCGGTGGCAAGGTGGTATAAGTCAGGGTGAGATTGCCACAGTGGAGCATTCTCCCACCAATGATCAAGCCAGAAACGGGTAGATTCGCCGTTCTTAATTGTGAAGTGGGCCCCCAAAGCGAAAGCCGGCCTGACGTCTTGGATCCCTTTCCAAAACGCCGAACCAGAGGACTGAGCCTTGAAAACATTTCCGTCCGGAAAATATTTAGCCCGAAGGATTTTGGCCCAGAGTCCCGACTCGTTGTGTGCCAATCTCCACCACCATTTGGTTAAAAGGGCCACATTCATTAATTTGGAATTTGTAACCCCAAGGCCCCCCAAGTTTTTTGGACGGCAGATTGCCGCCCACTTGACCAGGTGGTATTTCTTTTTGGTTCCCGTTCCTTCCCAAAAGAAACGAGATCGGGGAGTGTCAAGTTTGGCATGAACTCCATCTGCCAAGAGGTACATACCCATAATAAAAATGGGAAGAGAGGATAGGCTCGAATTGGTGAGAATGAGTCTAGCCGCAGATGACATAAATCTGCCTCTCCAGGGGCTAACCCTGTTGGCCACTTTCCCGTAAAGTGGTTCCCACTCTGCGATGGTAAGGCCTCGGGTAGAGATAGGCAGCCCCAGGTACTTGATCGGAAAGGAGCCACGCTTACAGTTCAGAAAGTTTGCCACTCTAGAGCTCGAGGGGTCATCCATCCCTATGGTGATCACTTCACTCTTAAGGAAATTGATCTTTAGCCCCGACATAAGCTCGAAAGCGAGGAGGAGGAGTTTGACAGAAGCCACACTACTGTCGTTGGGTTCGAAGAGTAACATCGTGTCGTCCGCGTATTGTAAGTGTGATACTCCTCCAGGAATGAGGTGTGACACTAAACCGGAAATGTGGCCCGCGGCACTAGCACGGTTGATCAACGCGGCAAGTGCGTCAGCCACAAAATTGAAGATCAGAGGGGAGCTCGGATCCCCTTGTCTGAGTCCCCTTTTATTGCGAAAGAAGTTACCTAACACACCGTTAATGGTGACCGCCGTGTGGCCGCTAGACACCAGGTGCATAATACGGTGAACAAAACCTGCCTCAAAACCCTTTTTGAGGAAGACTTCTTGAACAAAAGCCCAGTTCACACAATCGTAGGCCTTCTCGAAGTCGAGTTTAAGGAGCACTCCCTTAGTTTTAGTCCTTTTGAGCTCATGCACAATTTCCAAGAGTGCAATCGGTCCCTCAAGAATGTTTCTATGTTTAAGGAAGCCCGTTTGGCTATGGCTAATAATCCGTTGGGCAATTGGGGCGAGGCGCGAGGCGTATGCTTTTGCGCAGATCTTGAAAGGAACATTGATGAGAGTGATAGGGCGGAAAAGTCTGATATTGTCTGCCCCTTTGACCTTAGGGATTAAGCTAATGGCCCCATAGTTAAGCCGTGAGAGGTCTATCGTACCTAGGGCGAAGCCATTAACAATCGCGTAGAACAAGTGTTTAAGACTGGGCCAAAAACGCTTGAAAAACTCCACGGGCCATCCGTCCGGGCCAGGCGCCGTGTCGTTCTTCATATCCATGAGTGCCTTATCGATCTCCTCAGGGAGGAAAGAGAGGGCCAGGCGATCATTTTCCTCCCGTGAGACCTTTTTCGCGTGATTCCACAAATCCGCGCGCAGGCAAAGAGGTTTATCATTTGCCGTCCCCAAAAGGTCAATGAAAAACTCATAGATATGGGCCGAGATTTGCTCCTGGGTGAGCAGCAGGCCCGAGTTGGACTGCAGACGAAGGATAGTGCTTTTCCTTTTCCGACCATTCGCATATGCGTGGAAGTAGCCGGTGTTAGCATCTCCCTTCGTCACCCATTTGACACTGCCCCTACGACGCCAATATTCCTCCTCCGCTCTCAGCAGAGCAAGGACTTGATCTTCCAAGGCATACTTGTGTGCCCATTCGGCCTCCGAGAAGTTACGTTGGTCAGCTTCAAGGTCAAGAAGCGCAATCTCGTCCGTAAGCCGAGCACGCTCTTTCTTGGACAGACTGCCCTGGTTGGCCCCCCAACCACTGATACGTCCAAAATGCATCACTATTTTATATCGTAATTTATCCTTATTCATTGATATATTTCACGTTACGATGATGTTCTTATGTTGTTTTGGTCTATTTTACATAGTTTGCAACTTTCCGATGCCGAAGCAGCAGACGCAGGATTCAGCAGTAAAAAGTGGACGCTGAGTTGCTGAAGAAGAATACCTCCAAATTACCTGAAAATTGACGGGAGATATTTTTCAGACGGATCACGAAGGCACGCGAAAGGGCAACCAGAGGGGGGCCACAGGGTGTCCAGGCGCCCTAGGGGCGCGCCCCCCCTGGCCGCGCCGGGGGGGGGGGGGCTGGAGCCCCTGGCCCACCTCCGGCTGCCCCCTTTTGCCTATGTACTCTCCGTTATCCAAAAACCCTAAAGAGGAGAGTTTTTACGGAGTTCCGCCGCCGCTCCGTGGCGGAAACCTACAGAGAAGAAAAAGCCATCTCCGGCGGGCAGATTCCGCCGGGGAGATCACCTCCCGGAAGGGGAGATCGTCGCCATCGTCATCACCATCGTCACGGGCATCATCGAGATCATCATCAACATCATCCCCAACACCAGCACCATCTCCATCTTCATCCAAATCTCATCTCACAATTGCAACTTGTGTTGTAACTCGTACTACCTATCCTCTCTACTCCATCGGTGTTGATTACTACTTTGTGGTGAATGCTATTGAGTTTTGTTGGAGAAATATTATTATGTCCAGATTGTTTATCACCCATTTATCTCCACTGATCATGATCTCTTTTATGTCTCGTGAGTAGTTACCTTAGTTCTTGAGGACATGGGGAAAGTCTTGTTGTTAGTAGTCATATGCTATTGAAGTAATATGTGTTGTTTGATACTTAAGTTGTGTTGTCATTCTACTAGTGGTGTTGTGTGAGTCGAACACTCAACACTTCTCCTTATTAAGGACCTAGGAGAATACATTGTGTACAAAGAATGCTTACGGTGGGTTGCCGGAGTGACAGAAACCTGAACCCCAGTTCGCACGCTTTTGCATAAGGGAACAATGGATCCTCGATCGTATTGCTATGGTTAGGCTTTTGCCTTAAATTCTATCTTGTATTTGCAGATGCTTGCAAGGTGTTTAATCATAAGAGTGCATTCATCTTAGTCTAGAGAGTGCACTAGCATAGATCCACCCACTCAACACTTATCAACACATAACATAGTATCGATACGGAATATGGGGAAAGCACATGACTACCTCTCCCATGTGTCCTCAGGAACGCTTTAGCCTTTATAAGTTCAGTTGCTAGGCCTCTCCTTTGCTCAGAAAGGATTGGGCCACTTGTTACTCTCAGTGCCTTTTACATTGCTTGCTTTTACTTTCCTGTTGCTTATATCGAGAAAACCCCTAAAAAGTTATCTTTCAGTGCTTGCAGTAATTTCTTGCTCAGAATCGCTTATCAATACCTTCTGCTCCTCGTTGAGTTCGACACTCTTACTTATCGAAAACGCTGCAATAGATCCCTTACGGTTGTGGGCCATCAAGTACTATTTCTGGCGCCGTTGCCGGGGAGCGTAGCGCTATTGGTAAAGTGAAACTGGTAAGGAAGTTTTTATAATTCTGTTTTTATTTTTGCTATTGCTGCTCTTTGTCCTTATGGACAACCTTGTTATTGGATCGTTGCTTGCGGGAAGGCGCCCCACACCTGTGGTGGTTGATCCTCCCCCTACTGAAATTGTGCCCTATAAAATACCAGCTGGTATTATCGATTATGTTTTGGCTAATCGTTATGCAGGAGACAGACATCCCGGTGAACACTTGCTATATCTGTCAGAACTATGTTCATTATTTAAGCTTGCAGGTGTATCGAGAGAGTTTGTCATGAGGAAATTGTTTGCTGTATCACTTATAGATAACTAGATGACCCGTTGCGCCGATGGCGCAAGGGGCGAGAGCAAGGCAAGTATGTAAAGAGCGAACATAAATGTACGTAGTGTTGTTGTCAGATAACTGGTGATTGAAGCAGAGGAAAGCAGCAAAGATAGAAAATCATACATAAGATCAGTAGATGGATGTACTGGGTCAGATTTTCTTTGGTGGAGTGGACCTGAAATAGGGCTTTTGTGGCAAGTCTAAACTAACAGCACTAAAAAGGAAGCAACGAACATCTTATTGCCTATTTGGCCAGCCTCTTTTGAATATGGAATTATATGAAGGCATGAAGAATCTAAATAAAAGTTGTGAAGACAACATGTGGAAAACAAATAGTTCTCTCAGTAATGAACAGGCAGGCGGATCCTCATTATGGTAATTCCTGCAGCAGCTGAGAGGAAGATAAGAGAAACGACCTAGTTCCAATTAACCTGCCTGTGCACAATACATTGCAGCAGGTATATATTAGGAAAAAAATAATTATATTGGAGGGGGTTGAAACAAACATGGATTGTATTACATCATGTATTAACCACAAATCATGAAATCAATAGCAGAGAACCAAATAATGTCACCACCTCTGTACTAACAACCAACATTTTAGCATAAGGAGTTTTACACGAGTGTTTACTTGCACATCAGGAGTATCACAATTACAAATAAAGAGGCATTGCCCTCACTACTGTCCCTCAGCCCTTCACAAGGAAAGTTCCAAGCCTCGCAACTTCTTCCTCTAGCTCTAAACATGACCCTCAGTTATGAACCTCATCCCTCAACTATGATTATTTCAAGATTGAAATCAACATGCTATTTCTCTCGCATGGAACATGTTCAGAATTTAGTCAGTCTCACTAATCTTTCAGCTACAAAGGCAGAAAGAAAAATGGCATGATCAATAACTAAAAAATGGAACAATAATGCTTGTAGCATTAAAAAAAGAGAAAGTGAATTGAGGACAACAGAACAATTATTTGTAACACCGGCAAGCTTGGCTGATGCAAAATGATCACTCTGAAACTATATCTTTAGAACCAAATTAAAAAGGAACAAAATAATCTAATACTCCCTCCATTCCAAAATAACTGTCTCAACTTTGGACAAAAACATCATGTATCTTTAGGACCAATTTTTAGACCATGCTACCACATAAATCAAGAATTAGACATATCAGGTTGCAACGTATTCATGGTCGGTTACCAATCATGTCACACCAAGGATTTGCACATATAAGCTGAAATGATTGCAGCAAGCTTGAAGTCTGAAATCTACCGGGTGACAGACAAAAGCAATACCACCAAACCTTATTCTTATTGGACGAGCACAAGATTTAAGATGACACACAAAAAATCCTATTTGGTTTATGGATGCATGCACTTTCCGGATTGTGCAGATCAAAGCATGGAAGAACATTCCTAGGAGAGCCATTGTAGCACAACGAAGTAAACCAAAAATCCAAAAAGCGGTGGCACATCACTAACCAATAAAGAAGCACCTCAATTATGCTTTCACAGTATGAAGCACCTCACCTGGACCATGGATGACTATTTGTATACCTTAAACTATAGATCATGCAATGCAAAATAATAAGCACTGAAAAGGAAGTAGTCGAAACAACCGAAACATTGTTCTCTCCTGATCTTGGTTGCACCTCGGATAGATCAGACCATGCAAGTAGGATAAACAATCAAGGTCTTGTATGATCATACTACGATCTTTTTCGATGCCACACATATGATTTGTTTCATCCCAAAGAGGAATGATTTGGCTTTCAGTTTGTAAAAATATAGAATGGTTAATAAATCGAGGCCCTAGCAATCAATAATTTTCCCTAGAAGTCCTTTCATCAGTTCAGGGTAATAACTCTATAGAGTAAAGCACATCAAAGGACACACAGTTAAGATGCAAAAAGCAAATCCCAGTTCAATTCTACTCAAAGACAAAGATGATGATACATATTCTAAGCTAGCTGGCACATCTACACAAAGAACCAGCATGAAAAATGCAAGGAAACCAGAGATAAATCTTCGGCTAAGATTGAAGAAAGAAAATAGGATGAGCTCACCTTTGATCTGCATAGCACATCCAGGAATAAGCAATTTCTTCCTTAATCATGTCAGTGACCAGGACAAAACAATCTTCTAGTTCGTTTGTGAGCAACCCTTCTGAAGCTCCTACAAAGAGAAAATTTAGAATTTTAACCCAGAGCACATAGTCGCAATGATTAAGCAAACTGGAAGATGATGATACAGATTCTAAGCTAGCTGGCGCATCTACACAAAGAACCAGCATGACAAATGCAAGGAAACCGGAGATAAATCTTCGGCTAAAATTGAAGAAAGAAAATAGGATGAGCTCACCTTTGATCTGCATAGCACATCCAGGAATAAGCAATTTCTTCCTTAATCATGTTAGTGCCCAGGACAAAACAATCTTCTAGTTTGTTGGTGAGCAACGCTTCTGAAGCTCCTACAAAGAGAAAATTTAGAATTTTAACCCAGCGCACATAGTCGCAATGATTAAGCAAACTGGAACACTCTCAAATGCTTAGCAGGCTCTACTTTCAAGAACCATATACAAAATCAATGAATAGAAGGCTGAGTGAACTAAACAGACTTCGGTTAAAGCTGTCACGCTACAATTAGAAAAGCATATCCGTAGCTGTCAAAAATATATAACAGATTTCCTTGGAGAAGGTAATCTAATCAACCCTAAACAACAACCAATAAAGGGATTAACCTCAGACTGCAGCAACCACCTAACTTGCCATATATACCCTGAAGGGATTAACCATGTTTTAGATTCAAGTACAGAGGCCTTCAGAATCTGGAACAGAGCTGGTACAGCTCAAAATACAGGAGAGAGAGGGGGGAGAGGTAGGGGGTCTGGCCTGAGAAGTCACTGGAGAAGGAGGGGGGCTCCATGGGCCCTCTGCCTAGTGTGAAGAAGGAGCTCCATCTCCATGGCGGCGTCCCGTCCCATGGATGTGTGCGCCCCTCCTGTCGTTGTCGTCGTCCGTGCCGTGGCAACCTGCAAAAAAGGGAAGACAAGATGGCGTAAGGTGAGAAGGAGAGGGTGGGCGAAGAAGGAGGGGAGAGACCAACCTGTCTCGGATCCGGTCACCTTTGGCCTCACTGTTGCCAGTTGTGGCGGATCTTGGCGAAGTTTTGGGGAGGCGCCCAAATCCTAGCCGCGGGGGAGGGTGGACACTTTCAGCACCGGATCTGTACGGAGACACAAGAAGTTTTGCAACCGGACTAATAAATAATTTCATTCAAAAACTAAAAAAGGGGAAAGAACACCAAAACCTTACATTGGAGCTATGCACAGTTGCTACAGAACGCATCAATTCATATGCTGTAAATCAGCAAGGTAAATTTACAGTTTGGTATCTACATGCATACATAAACTGACAAAATAGCCACAGTCGTTGCATAGGTTGAACAGGAAAACAATCAAAGTAATCATAGCTCACATCTGTCACCACATGTATTTAATCCTGAAATTTCAGGTGGGTCCATTTATATATATTTAAGATGAGTATGCACACCTTCAAGGACAAAACATTCACATGATAAATCGATACGTAGAGTTATTTGCCTTCTGAATGTTAACACACTACCCAATTTTGGTGGTGTAATGTTTATATACGATACAATGAACAAGTTCATAATTATCAGTTTTATGAAACCTATCCCCATCACCCATCAACTGCTCAATTATCTACATGTACATATGTACTTTTTTATTTCATAATTAAGCCAACTCACATATTAATTCCTAACTCACACTCAAATAATTTGTGTGCTACATAACTAAGACAACTCAGGAATTTAGCCTTTTAATAATTTTGCTATGGAAAGAAAGGGAAAGAAAAGAAGCAAGCAATTTACCACTACATGTTATCATGTTTATTTTCAGACATTGCAGAATTGAATTTGAAGCAAGGAGAGTACATAGCACCAGATCTGGATAATTTTACCTAGCAATGGTCGCATAAATTCACAACTTCAAATGTTAGCTTGTTTATCTGTATGGTTTCACCGATCCTTGTTATGGATGGCATCCAGCTACTAAAATGCTGTCAAGAGGAACGATGTCTGCAAGAAAACAAGTGGTATAATTACATAAGGTAGGTAACTACAAAGCAAACTTGTTATCTTAATTCGTTATAACTCGGGAAGAGAAGTCGTTTCAAAAATACAATGTGTTGTGCGATAGCAATGCAGAACGCAAGGATACCGTAGATGGGAGTCTATCAAGATAATGAACTTCAAGAACTCCTTGCGGCTCCAGACTGGTTCGAAATCCTTCCCACAGAGGAGAAGACCAAGGGAACTGCCAATAGCCTTCAAAAGCAAAGGAAAAAACAAAAAAGTCGAAATAAAACACACACACACACACACACACACACACATGTTGTCCAACTTCTGAGATACTGACGTCTGATTCTGAATTATGCTATTCTAAAGTGAGAGCTGATGAATTCATTAAGTCACGCATTTTCTTCAGCTCCAATGGTTTGATTTCGGATGTTATAATAGGATGGCTACTTAAGGGGCAGTAGTTGAACATAATTGGATAGGGATCTAGCCCTCCAGCTGTGAAGACTCACTGAAGGACGTTGGGCTTCTCCGATGAAGCCAGCAGCGAGATGTTGGAGACCGCCTTGAGCGGCAGTACGTCATCGACCGCATTGGATTGGTGGATTGGTGGTGCAGGGCAACCGACGGCTTGAAACGGGTGACATGTCGTCCCCATTACTTCCTATGTATTTGAATGAGTTTAGATTGCTCCCAACACCACTATCCTTCACAACTATCATGTAGTACACCAACTATCATCTTTTCTTGATATTAGATTCGAAGGAAAGAAAGCAATAATTATATACAATTTTTATGAGAAGATTGTATTTAATGCAACATTTTATACCAAATACCAAATATGGATAGGACAAACTGTGTGCCCATAGAGACAAATTTCAGCAACCTCAGATGATTAACAATGCCATGAGTGTGTGGAATCATATATAACGACAAGCTATTCCAAGATTCAAAGATGCAAATGATATGTCCGAAGTCAGCTACTAAAAAAATGGGGACACGACAATGGGGCAAAATTCAGTAAGCGGAATTTGCAGCTATTGAACAACACATACTACAGAGTAGTTGAGCACCTCCTATGAGAAATGGTTGTCGTTAGCCTTCTTAATGGCCTCTAGCCTACATAGGGACAAATAAATAATCATAATTTCGTCACAGGTTCCAATTCAGTTCAGAGCTTACTTCACAAGTTACATACATGCATGTCCCTTCCCTCGCAGTAACTGATCATGGTGCACACATAGCACCCCTGATGACAATAATAAAAACACTCATTTCAGGCGATGGCGGTCACATGAATCCTTCAGTTGGCACATTTGAAATTTTCAGTAGGAACATTGAAACATGCACGGAAAAGGAGAGGACAAGAGCAAATATTGCTCTGAGGACCTGCTAATATGCACAAATAAGAGAAGAGGGGACCATGCTCACCTTCTCCACCCAAGAATCTTTGTGTTCCACAATGTAAGTGCTCCTTACTTTTGCGATGAGCTCCATCTGTATGAACAAAATGGCAAACAAACCAAGCATCTAAGTTCAATGCTGACACATGACATGACACAAAAAAAAGGAAGAGAGAGAGAGACCTCTTGTTGTGCGGATCGATGGCACCTGATGGTCTGACGGGCGAATCGGATCTTCTTTGAGACATACCTGAAACAAGTCATATATGAGAGATGCTCCAGGGATTCTGGAGCATAAGGGTGGAAATGGAATTGCACTAACCTCTTCCTCTCAACCTTGTGCCTCATCAAGAGTGCAGAACCAAACATGCCCTTCACAATCTGCTCCAACACCTCATATTGATCCATCTTCCCTAATCTGATTTAGCCCAAACAGTGAAACATTCAAGCAACAAACAGATTGAAGAAGACTTCAAGGGACCACACCAAAGATGAATTCAAACTTGGTCTGGACAAAAGGCATGGTAATAAATGTTTAGGTAAAGATCTGGATGTGGCACACCAGAATAACGGGCAGGTGTTGACAACGAGCACATACACAAACACGTACACATAATCATAAATTATTGCATCAAAATGCAAGAACAAAGGTTCTATTTGGCTTTTACCTTTCTCCACCTTGCTCCGGATTGATGTGCCCCTGCAGCCGACGCTTTATTCATGAATGGCTTGGATGGCGAGCCTCCCTCAATCGACCTCGCCCGCATCCGCCGCTCCACCTGCCCCCTACTACTTCCTCCTGCCGGCGGACACCCCACGGATTTTTGCCCCCGCTCCGGCCCGGCCCCCGCCATGGGGCCTAAGGAGGGATGGGCAAGAGGTGTGAGAGGCGCGGCGGCCGTGGGGTCGGGTAGGGAGAGAGGGGGAGGAGAGAAGGGTGTAGCGACCGTGGAAAAAGGGGGCTAGGGTTTGTGGCTTTCTGTTGTGGTGGCCGAGGAGGGAGAGAGATCGAGGAGGGCGGGAGATGTGCGGCGTGCGGGAGAGAGAGAGAGAGATCGACGAGGGAGGGAGGGGTCCGGCGTGAGGCGCAGATCTTGGGGAGCTCGGGGGCGTGCGGCGGCCGGAGCTTGCCGGAACTGGCCGGCGTGGGTAGGGGCGATGGGGAGAGAGAGGGGTTAGCGACGGAGAGAGAGGAGAGCGACGAGGTGGGGGCGGCGAGTGGGACGGGAGGCGGCGGCTAGGGTTTCTCCATGGGCGGGCTGCATTTTATACGCCCATATGCAAAATGACGAAAATGCCCTCAGCGGGGCATGGAAATAACAGGCGGTGGCAGCAGCACTGTTCATGGCGAATTAGAGACGACGTGGCCACCTTCGCCCTGCCTAGCAGTTCTTCAAGGTTTATATGTTCAATGCACCAACAAAATAGCATATTAATATATATGAGCATGTACACAATTGATTATTCAGGTGTTGAGTAGGAAGCATACACGCAATAAGGATTGATAACTTGATCGAGGAAGAAACTTCATTTCCTTAATAACATTTGGCAGATCAAGCTATAGAATAAAATAATAAAGTACCACCAGGCTGATCTCTAATTTTCACTCAGCTAACACAAACGCATTTTACACTGCCCGTATACTACTCTTGATGTCCATTTGGAGTAGGATTTGTAAGTGAATGTTTATCTACTGTTGTACTCAAGTTAACTTGAATTAGGTCAGATGAATCAGATACTTCTGCCAATTGCATGAACAGATCAATAAGGCATGCATACTATACTACCACTTTTGCCTCAGAAATAAAACTTTTCTATCTTCGATCATGTCTCTAAGAAAAAGTATTAAGAGAAACCAACTATGAGGATAAACAAATGACCAAACTTAGAAGTATGTACTTCAGGTACACGTCAGCCATGACATTACCTTGTCTTTCAAGAACACATCCAACTCATCCCGCTATCTGGCAACCTGACACCCCGAAGCCTGAAATCCTCGACGATATATCCAACCTCTACATGGCAGTAAAGCGAAACCAAGATCTATGTCATGATAAATCTTTTCAAAAAAATCAGTGCTCTTAACTGATGCATCTAAAAATAATTATTTGACTACAAAAATAGTTGCAAGACTATATGAACAATTCAGTCTCAAACCCTTCAAAATGCGTTGGCCCTTCGCTCCGGCAGAACCTATTTCATGACAAAACAATCATGAAATTCTATCAGGTGACTGTAGGATATTGTAATTAACCAAAAGGATTAATAAACAATATTATATTGTATCCAACTACCAAATAACCAAGCAGACTAAAGGGATGAAGAGGCATACACAACATCAGGTACATCGACGGCCGCAGCTAGCGATGCTTCTTTGGAGAGTTGTGGTTGCTGGTACCTGTACAACAATAGTGTTGTCGGACGAATTAGTGATGCGTTGTACAAGTCGTACTTTGGCTCGAACCTTCTCGAGACAGGTCAAAGGCATCTAAGAAATAAGAGAAAATTAGGAAAAAAATAAGATGGTGATTTGGTTAATTTAAAGGAACTGTAATTTGCAGGGAAGGGCGACGACTTTGCAACTCGGTGCTCACCCTCACTATCAGCCGTCAGGTAGAGACAATTTGTGCGCGCGCCGGGGGTCCTCTTATTCCCATATCATCTGCTCCCTGTGCCACATCCGCCGCATCCACAAGCTATAGATCTTTGGAGGAGCAGACCACTACTGCTTCTATGCTGAAGGTATTACAACAGGTAAAACGGCATCCTGAACCAAATTTTATAAAGAAAAGTAACTTGCAGCAGAAGTAGGTATTTACTCTATGCAAAAAAGATACTTCAGTACAATACGCGATAATGCCTAGTCGAACTGATGCATCTCTTAGCTACAAATGGTAGTAGGATGGTACTAAAATGACCTACTATTCAATTCCAGTCTCTAGAGAATAAAATCACATTGCTCCTATTTTCTTAAAATGATAAACCAGTACTAAAGAGCTGATATTCCAAATCTGGGTGCTCACCAATTAAATGAGAATCCTAAGCAAAAAATGGGAGTGCAGGGAGGTCGCTATTTAAGTGAAATAGGTAAAATCAGCCTTAACAATGATGAAAAGAAATTATGTCTAGAAAGGTTGTTTTCGGGAGTTAATTGATCATTATATGGGTGCAGACCAAACAAATATAGTATATTCAGCAAAGACAAATTATATAGAGAAACAATGTTAATTGATCATTATATGGGTGCAAATTATATAGTATATAAATCAATTATATTGCCATTGCTAACTCAATAGGGAAATGAAGTAAATATAGTATATTCAGCAAAGACAAACTATATGGGCCTTTCTTTCTTGCATCAATCTGTGTTGAAGTGAAACACTCGCTAAAGTAGCAGCCTAGTCTAGTCATAAAGATAAGGAACTACTTTAAAATGAATCAGATTGTGCACATTCAATAACAAGAATGACTATCTTCATTAACAGTCATATTCAACATTCCCTTAAGTTGACTAAAATAGACTTGTTGTAATTTACAGAAAAGAAAATACATGAGATAAGTCACCTGCCTCATCTATCATTTAGGAGAGGGTTAGTATATGAAGAAAGAGGCAACTACATGATAGAAAATTATATCTTTGAAATTCTGTAGAGGTAGACAAATGAAAATAGACTAACATCACACATACGGCCCGATTATGTTAATCAGGGAGAACACAAAAATACACTTAAGAGTCCTCGCTTCAACAACGGCAAGCAACAACCACATATATCCATCACATGTAAAGGGGAGACGGAAACTACCTTATTTCAGGACTAAATTACCAGACTGGTGTAGGTGCGATACATGCCACAACTAAACAAATCAACATGAATTTTGTCTGTGCAGATCTCATAGGGCAGTAATCAACTGGAGCAAAACCAAGAACAAAAGGAAACAAGGAGAGGGTTCCTACAGATTATGCCATATACAAATATACATCATTGCAGTGCTTGCCTCAAAGATCCTTCATTGGGAAATCAATGGCCTAACGGAAGCTCGTCCACCCCGGCATAAAGCACTCATCTATGAACCTGATTTCTGCGTTGTCGGTTGATGCACTGCACATCAACAGAAGTTCTAAGTACATGCCACAATGGCTTCACAGAATTGCTTGCAAAGTATAATCAAAAGTAGTGACCACAATTGCATTGTGTAATTGCTCCTTGTCAAAGCACCCAAGAATGCAACCAACAAGGTTTGATAGCAAAATAAATGAGGAGAGACATACCTCACGCTACATGTATTCTAACAAGCCAAATAAACCTTGTAGTACAGACCCATAGGATAAACTGATCCTAAGCTTGACTCCAATCCTTCAATAACAACCTTTTGGCAATCATCTAAAATCTATTTAGGCCGACTCATAAAAAAGCCTCTTGTTCTTCACTGTTGCACTCTGTTTCACGAACTCATCATCAGTCTGTTTGCCTCCCAACAATAATTTTCTCCTTCTCAAAAGAATCAAGAGTGCAAGGAATAAGGTCCTGCGGGAAAAAAACAAGCGAAAATAATGCATCTTGCTATGCGAACCAGTTTCATTGGCACAAGAAAACTCGCCATTCTGAGGCAGCTCCACAGTTTGGTAGATTAGTCCATCACTATAGTTTCCAAAAACTACAATCACCAACTCTTCAAACAGAGATGTTACATTAACAGAACCATCTTGGATTATTAAGCCCAACAATTCTTGTTGTTGCAACTTGCAAAACCTTGTGTAGTCAGGTAGATTCTGCAAAATCCGATGGAATACACCCGCCAAAATGATAAAATAAAGGAAAGTTCATGAGAGCACAAAAACTATAGGAAATTCATTAGGAGCATTACTTTCTTACTTGCAAATGGAAGCAACACACCTTCAGTAACTTTGGGAGGCATCGATTTCATCTGTTTTTAATGGCAAGAAACAAATTTAGCAAACTTAATCTACCAAGATGATGCCCCATTAATTTGTCCATATACACCCATATATAAAACAAACTGGGCAGGAATAAACAACAGGCTATATGAGTACATCTAGCCAGTGGAAAAGAACGACAACTACCTAGCATATGGAGACAATGGCCCAGTACAAAGAAACACCCTTGGGCAGAACGAATTGTTTCCTGTAAAGAAGCGTCATCAGGTAGATAAAACCAAAGATGCACGGATGCGCACACAAATGAATCACTGATGCATACCTTTCATATTATGACACCTCTCAAAGCATATTCCTCTGGACTTTCCCTGCCAGCAAAAACGAGTCAGTTTTGCCGCATAAACATGTCAACCAACTGATTGTCCAGAGGTAGATGACAAACCTGCCTAGGAAACTTGGACCACCAAAACGCCTCCCCATATAACCAACGACGAGCAGCAACCTCCAAAACAAAAGCTCGAGCCTGCAGATCAGCCCGCATTGAAAGAACCACTGTTTGTCAACATCAAGAACAACCGGGGGAAAAGCAGATCGAGGAAAGAAAGGGGAAACATACGGTCTGTGAAGAGAATGAACAACTACAATCACAATGGATCAATGGATCGACACGCACCTCAACCAGCCTAATCTGGCAGCAGCCATGGGCCAGAGATGGACCTTCACATCCTCAGCACATCCTCGGGGATCGCAGTAGAGCTCGAGAGCCAGCCGCGTGATCTGTCGAGTGGATCTTGAGGGTGGGTGTCACGGTCAAGCAGGAGGTCCTAGAGCTGAGACGCCATGGCAGGGGCCTCCTCCTCCGCCACCAGAGGGCGCCGCCGCCACCATCTCCCCCTCCTCCTCCACCACCAGAGGGCGCCGCCGCCACCATCTCCCCCTCCTCCTCCGCCACCAGAGGGCGCCGCCGCCACCAGCTCCCCCTCCTCCTCGGCCACCAGAGGGCGCCGCCGCCACCATCTCCCCCCTCCTCCTCCGCCACCAGAGGGCGCCGCCGCAACCGTTGTCGATGGAGTGGAGGGGATGAGGAACTTGGGAAGGCGGCTATAGGGGAGGGGGAAAAGATTTAGGGTTGGAGATGAGGGAACAGGGATGGAGGAGAAAGCCGACGAGCGCGGGGCTCACCACGGCCTGCACATCGAGCACGTCCCTCGCACGGCCCGGTGGTTTTCCCCTCGCGTGGTGCGTTGCGCCCTGGCTGTTTTTTCCCACTCGCGGCGCGATGTGGTGGTATTTTCCCTCGCGTGGTGCGGTGCGCTCGAGGCATCGGTTGTGACTACGAGTCCTTCAGGCTTTAGATAAAGCTTCAGATTGGTATAGGCTTCTCGATAACTCACACTTGCTTGACTGGCAAGAGCTTATGTCTCTCTTTTATACTAAGTTTTATCCTCTTCATGAAATTCATCGAGATAGGAACTATATCTATAAATTTAGGTCTCGTGACGGAGAAAGCATTGCTCAAGCTTGGGGGAGATTGAAGTCCCTAATGCTCAAATGCCCTATTCATAAGCTTCCCAAGGAAATTATACTTACAAATTTTTATGCCAGGCTTTCTCGTCAGGATAAGGAGATGCTGGATGCCTCCTCTAGTGGGGTATTTCAGAAGAAGAGTGTTGAAGAAAGGTGGGATCTCATTGAAAGGATCCAGAGGAATACTGAAGATTGGGAAATTGATAAAGGTATTGAACCCGCTATAAATTATGAACATGATTATATTGAGAGCTATGTGAAAACTGATTACTTCAATACTTTTTGCTCTAAGATTGGTCTTGATTCCCATCTAGTGATTGATTTCTGTAAGAATTTTGCCTCTCACGTTGATTCTTTTAAAAAGAAGAGAGACCAGCATCATGAACCTTTTAAAGAGCCACCTGTTGATATTCATGTTGCTGACCCTATTTTGCCTGCAGTTATATATGAACAACCTCCTTTTCCCGCAAGGATAAGGGAGCACTCTCTTGTGACAGGCATAATAAATAAAAGTGAGAGAAGAGTTGATGAGCCCGAGGACCAGATCAGGGTTGATCCTCAAGTTGCATTGATTAAAGACCTTGTTACTAATGATGTTTTGGATTCCAATATAAATTTTTGTGCTGTTTCCACTAACCTTGTCACAGCCAAGAACAAAGGCCCAATTTCAGGTACTCCAGTGGTATCTGTTAAAATAGGAGATCACAATTATTATGGGCTATGCGATTTGGGATCGAGTGCAAGTGCTATCCCCTATTCACTTTATGAAGAGATCATCGGTGAGATTTCCCCTTGTGAACTTGAAGAAGTTGATGTTACCATTCATCTTGCAAACAGAACAACTATCTCTCCTATCGGAATTGTGAGGGATGTTGAAGTCCTATGTGGAAAGGTAAAATACCCTACCGACTTTCTAGTACTTGGTTCAGAGAGGGACAATTTTTGTCCAATTATTTTTGGTAGACCTTTTCTTAGAACTTGTGGAGCTATAATAGATTGCAAGAAAGGTAAAGTATCTGTTGAATTCGATGGTGAGCCATATGAATTTAATTTTTCTAAGTTCTCTAAGCAGCCTCGTGGTACTGATTTACCTAGTGATGATAAAATTATTGAATGTATTGCCTCTATTGCTATTCCCCCTAATGATCCTTTGCAGCAATATATGGAGGACCACGAGAATGATTTGCATATGCAGGAAAGAAATGAACTAGATGAAATATTCTTGAGGCAACCTGCTATCCTGAAGCACAACCTTCCGGTTGAACCTTTGGGAATTTTATCAAAACCGAAAGAAGACCCGGTGTTCGATCTTATACCTCTTCCCGATACGCTCAAGTATGCTTATTTAGATGAAAAGAAAGTATATCCTGTTATTATCAATTCTAACCTTTCAGGATATGAAGAAGAGCGACTATTGGAAGTACTCCGTAAACACCGAGGCGCAATTGGCTATACCCTTGATGACCTTAAGGGGATTAGTCCATCTATCTGTCAACATACTATCAACCTTGAGCCTGATGCTAAACCAGTTGTTGATCATCAACGACGGTTGAACCCGAAGATGATGGATGTTGTAAGAACTGAGATTCTCAAGCTTCTAGCCGCAAGTATTATCTACCCTATAGCTGATAGTAAGTGGGTAAGCCCGGTACATTGTGTTCCTAAGAAAGGAGGTACAACTGTGGTTCCTAATGATAAAAATGAACTAATACCTCAGAGAATTATTATTGGATATAGAATGTGTATTGATTACAGGAAGTTGAACAAGGCAACCAGGAAGGATCACTACCCTTTGCCGTTCATCGACCAAATGCTTGAAAGGTTATCCAAAAATACCCACTTTTGTTATCTCGATGGTTATTCTGGCTTCTCTCAAATTCATGTTAACACTGTTGATCAAGAGAAGACCACTTTTACTTGCCCCTTTGGTACTTATGCTTACAGGCGTATGCCTTTTGGTTTATGTAATGCCCCTGCTACTTTTCAAAGGTGTATGTCTGCTATCTTTCATGGTTTCTGCGGGGATATTATGGAAGTCTTCATGGACGATTTCTCCGTCTATGGAACTTCTTTTGACCATTGTCTCCACAACCTTAATAAAGTTTTGCAGAGATGTGAGGAGACGAATTTGGTACTCAACTGGGAGAAGTGCCACTTCATGGTTAACGAAGGAATCGTTCTCGGTCACAAGATTTCCGAAAGGGGAATTGAAGTGGACAAGGCCAAGATCGAAGCTATTGAGAGGATGCCTTATCCAAGGGACATCAAAGGTATTCGCAGTTTTCTTGGTCATGCTGGTTTCTATAGAAGATTTATTAAAGACTTTTCTAAGACCTCGAGGCCCCTCACTAATCTTCTCCAGAAGGACGTTCCTTTTTTATTTGGTGAGGGTTGTAAGGAAGCTTTTGAAGTCCTTAAGAAAGCTTTAATAACCGCTCCTATAGTACAACCACCTGACTGGAATTTACCTTTTGAGATTATGTGTGATGCAAGTGATTTTGCTGTTGGAGCTGTTTTAGGACAAAGAGTTGATAAGAAATTGAATGTTATACATTATGCTAGCAAAACCCATGATAGTGCTCAAAGGAATTATGCTACTACTGAGAAGGAATTCTTAGTTGTAGTTTTTGCTTGTGATAAGTTTAGGCAGTATATTGTTGATTCCAAAGTTATTATTCATACTGATCATGCTGCCATTAAGTACCTTATGACAAAGAAGGATGCCAAGCCAAGGCTTATCAGATGAGTACTCCTTCTTCAAGAATTTGATTTGCAGATTGTTGATAGGAAAGGAGAAGACAATCCGGTGGCGGACAATCTTTCAAGGATGGAAGATATACCGCATGATCCCATCCCAGTCAACGATAGTTTTCCAGACGAGCAACTTGCCGTTGTAAAAGTACAATCTCTTTTCGATCCTTGGTATGCAGATTATGCTAATTTTATTGTTGCAAAGTATTTGCCTCCAGGTTTAACATTTCAGCAAAGGAAGAAGTTCTTTCATGATTTGAGGCACTACTTTTGGGATGACCCACATCTTTTCAAAGAAGGTCCCGACGGGATCGTGAGAAGATGCATACCGGAACATGAGCAGAAGGACATTCTCAGACGGTGTCATGATAGTCCCTATGGAGGACATCATGCCGGTGAGAGGACTGCACATAAGGTTCTTCAATCAGGTTTTTATTGACCTACTCTCTTTAAGGATGCTAGAAATTATGTTTTAGCCTGTGATAAATGTCAGAGAGTTGGTAACATTAGTAGAAGGAATGAGATGCCTATGAATTACTCACTAATGATTGAACCTTTTGATTGTTGGGGTTTTGATTTTATGGGTCCTTTTCCTTCTTCGCACAAGTACACTCACATTTTAGTAGCTGTTGATTATGTGACCAAGTGGGTTGAAGCAATCCCCACTGAAAGTGCTGATCACAAGACATCTTTGAAAATGCTTAAAGATGTAATTTTTCCTAGGTTTGGTGTACCAAGGTATCTCATGACTGATGGAGGATCACACTTCACGCACGGAGCTTTTAGAAAAGCTTTAGCCAAATACGATGTCAACCATAGAATTGCTTCACCATATCATCCTCAAACTAGTGGGCAAGTTGAGCTCACCAATAGAGAGATTAAGTTGATCTTACAGAAGACAGTAAACAGAAATAGAAAGCACTGGTCAAATAAGTTAGGAGATGCTTTGTGGGCATATAGAACTGCTTACAAAAACCCCATGGGCATGTCCCCCTATAAGATGGTGTATGGCAAGGCTTGCCATTTGCCATTAGAGTTAGAGCACAAAGCTTTCTGGGCTGTTAGAGAGCTTAATGCTGACCCAAAATTAGCTGGTGAGAGGCGTCTCATGAACTTGACTTCTCTAGATGAATGGAGAAGTGGAGCTTACGAGAGCGCTAAAATGTTCAAGGAAAAGGTAAAGAAGTGGCATGATAGGAAGATTCTGAAATGTGAATTTAATGTTGGTGATAAAGTTTTGTTGTTTAGATCCCGTTTCAGGTTTTCTCCAGGCAAACTACTTTCCAGGTGGGAAGGGCCATTTCATATTGAAGAAGTCTATCGGTCTGGTGCAATTAAGATTAACAATTTTGAAGGCACCAAACCTCAAGTTGTGAATGGGCAAAGACTGAAACATTACATAGCAGGAGACCCTGTCGATGTTGATGTGAATATAATATACACAGCAACTCACGAAGAACATGTTGCAGCCCTGTTTCAGACGCCAGCAGAAGCAGAATAAAGAAAAGGTATGTAGTACGGTAAGGAAACATCGCGAACCGCCATAAAAGTTCCGTATTACGAGTTTTTGCAAAATTAGTAAAATTCTGAGCCTAAGTGGAGCCGGAGACGAGCTCCAGGGGGTCCAGGCGCCCCCCTGGCGTGCCCTACCTCCTGGCCGCGCCGCCAGGGCGCCTGGACACCCGGGAGTCCGTCTCCGACCCCGCTTTAGCCTGTTACCTTCCTATCTGTGCATAAATTTTTGCTATATATTTGCTCGGATTGTTCCGGCAACGTATCTTGCGATTTCGTGTGTTTTCTTTTCGATCTGTTTCTGCCAGGGAATCTTTCAGCTGAATCTAGGTGCCATGGCTTCTCCAAGTTCCCCCAAGGACAAGTTCGTCGTCAACGTCATCAACCCTTACCTCGCTGAGGTGAAGAAGCACTCTCAGGTTGTTCAGATGGAGGACGGTGTCCTTCATCAAGAAGATCTGAAGGGACCTATCAAGGAGGGGAGCATCCAGGCCAGGCTGGAAGAAGTGGAGCAAGAAGTCTTCGAGTACAAGAAGATGATCGAGCGTGGTGTTGAAGCTAACTTTGACATCATCAACGAGCTGAAGACCTACTTCCTGAAGGAGATGAAGGAGATGTGGAAAAGCATCACCGCGTCTGAAGAAAGAATTGAAGAGCTCCAAGGGAAAATTTATGATCTACATCGCCAGAACTGTGAGTATGAACTAAGGTTTATGCGCATGAGTATGGGTGCTGCATGCAGGATTCAGGAGACAAACTTCTCATATGAGACTGGAGAACCCCTTCCATGGAAGCGTTTCGCCGAGGACTACGTGATCAACGCCAACAAGGATGAGGAGTGAAATCTCCTTGGGTAACGGCATTCCCTTGGCTTGTTCCAAGCTTGGGGGAGTGCCCGGTATATTTATCTTTACCTTTTGTCTTTTAGAGTCAAGTAGAGTCGTATCATGTCTAGGGAGGTTATTATATGAAATAGGTGTGTGCATTGAGGTCTATCACTCCTTCGGTGGAGATTGTATCCGTGAGTGTGGAGTCGTCTATGATGGAATATTAATGAGAAGTTTATTGGTTCCTTTTGCTACACTCGGTATTCTCTTCACGCAATCAACCTTATATGATGATTCTTATGGGGAGTATTGACCTTATATCAGGTATGGCTGTGAAAACTTTATTTAATCTTGGCAAACATAGCTTTGGTCATAACAACAAGCATGATTTTCCTAAAGTATCGACATAGCCAAAACCTTTACGTTATTATGCTTGAAGTGTTATGCTGACAAGGAAGACAACTTGATGTGTTATGCTTATTTCAATGTTTATGCTTTATATTGTTTTGCATCTTAGTCATCATCAATTGTCTGTTCTCTCAAAACCTTTGAGCCTAACTCTGTACTAAGCGGAATTCTGCTTGTGCATCCATACCCTTAAACCAATACCTTCCATATGAGTCCACCATACCTTCCTACTCGTGGTATTCCACTACCACCTCCTAAAGTACAGAATTTATGTGTTATCCTTAAATGTTCAAAATCTTTTATTTTTGTGCCTCTACTTTAGCTCATGAGGAAGTAATAGTTAATTCATGGTCTTTTTGAGTTGGACAAGCTTCACCCCGGGATTGCATGTCTAATGTGCAAACCCATAATACGAGAAGGAACTGGCAAAGAGTGCGCCCGGTTCAAAAATAATATAACAAACAAACCCTCCTTCACGCTTTGTTCATGAGAAATCAGAAAACTTTGGCAGTGATAAACAAAGGAGAATAAGAGGATGTGATCGTCCTCGTGCGGGAGCCGTTCCTCGAAACTTGTCCAGCTCAAGAAGTAATTGAGTTATCTATTAGCATTCGTTGAAAAATCATGCACCTCTCAAAACTTGTTTTCATTCTGTTTGATTTAAGGATAGCACATGAGTTTTCCCTACTACCCTAGAGCAGGGCCTATCTTTTAATTTTAGGTTGAGTCAGTTATTCCTACTTCCTTCTATTTCTCAAAGAGAGCAGACATTTGATGTTGACAAGGATTCATTCATATAAAGTTGCATTAAGATTTGTCATATCATATCCTTGTTGACATTATCATTTAATAAGTAAGTTGTTTGTCAAGCCCAGCTAAGGCGAATATCTTCCTTTGTGTTAACACTTTCACTTCTTGCCTGATAACATGTTCTTTCAAAAACTTCAGTTAATCTCATCAAAACATAAAGAGAAAGAGCAAAAGTAAAAGCTATTAGTTGTTCTTTGACCAAAGGACATGTTTGCCATGATTTAATGAGTTTCCTTAGCCCTACTTTCGAATATAAGTGTTACCACTCTTTTATAAGGGCCTTATGAATTGAAGATTGCTGTTGAGGATATTTGAGTTGGTGAAGAAACTGTGATGCTTCTTGTCCGTATTCTATTTATCGACACTTCACTCTCTAAACTTGTGGACATGTTTACCGAGCTCAGTATTCGCTTCGGGACAAGCGAGGTCTAAGCTTGGGGGTGTTGATACGTCCAAAATGCATCACTATTTTATATCGTAATTTATCCTTATTCATTGATATATTTCACGTTACGATGATGTTCTTATGTTGTTTTGGTCTATTTTACACAGTTTGCAACTTTCCGATGCCGAAGCAGCAGACGCAGGATTCAGCAGTAAAAAGTGGACGCTGAGTTGCTGAAGAAGAATACCTCCAAATTACCTGAAAATTGACGGGAGATATTTTTCAGACGGATCACGAAGGCACGCGAAAGGGCAACCAGAGGGGGGCCACAGGGTGTCCAGGCGCCCTGGGGGAGCGCCCCCTGGCCGCGCCGGGGGGGGGCGCCTGGAGCCCCTGGCCCACCTCCGGCTGCCCCCTTTTGCCTATATACTCTCCGTTATCCAAAAACCCTAAAGAGGAGAGTTTTTACGGAGTTCCGCCGCCGCTCCGTGGCGGAAGCCTACAGAGAAGAAAAAGCCATCTCCGGCGGGCAGATTCCGCCGGGGAGATCACCTCCTGGAAGGGGAGATCGTCGCCATCGTCATCACCATCGTCACGGGCATCATCGAGATCATCATCAACATCATCCCCAACACCAGCACCATCTCCATCTTCATCCAAATCTCATCTCACAATTGCAACTTGTGTTGTAACTCGTACTACCTATCCTCTCTACTCCATCGGTGTTGATTGCTACTTTGTGGTGAATGCTATTGAGTTTTGTTGGAGAAATATTATTATGTCCAGATTGTTTATCACCCATTTATCTCCACTGATCATGATCTCTTTTATGTCTCGTGAGTAGTTACCTTAGTTCTTGAGGACACGGGGAAAGTCTTGTTGTTAGTAGTCATATGCTGTTGAAGTAATATGTGTTGTTTGATACTTAAGTTGTGTTGTCATTCTACTAGTGGTGTTGTGTGAGTCGAACACTCAACACTTCGCCTTATTAAGGACCTAGGAGAATACATTGTGTACAAAGAATGCTTACGGTGGGTTGCCGGAGTGACAGAAACCTGAACCCCAGTTCGCACGCTTTTGCATAAGGGAACAATGGATCCTCGATCGTATTGCTATGGTTAGGCTTTTGCCTTAAATTCTATCTTGTATTTGCGGATGCTTGCAAGGTGTTTAATCATAAGAGTGCATTCATCTTAGTCTAGAGAGTGCACTAGCATAGATCCACCCACTCAACACTTATCAACACATAACATAGTATCGATACGGAATATGGCGAAAGCACATGACTACCTCTCCCATGTGTCCTCAGGAACGCTTTAGCCTTTATAAGTTCAGTTGCTAGGCCTCTCCTTTGTTCAGAAAGGATTGGGCCACTTGTTACTCTCAGTGCCTTTTACATTGCTTGCTTTTACTTTCCTGTTGCTTATATCGAGAAAACCCCTAAAAGTTATCTTTCAGTGCTTGCAGTAATTTCTTGCTCAGAATCGCTTATCAATACCTTCTGCTCCTCGTTGGGTTCGACACTCTTACTTATCGAAAACGCTGCAATAGATCCCTTACGATTGTGGGTCATCAGCCACGCAGAAAGGCCCGGAGCTTAGCCGCCGCGGCGGTCCAAAGTTCCGCGGAGCACCTTTGTGCCCCCAACGTCGAAACAATAGCGTCCCAACGCTCTCTGACCATTAGCTCGAAACCCTCGGACTCAAACCAAGCTGTTTCAAAATAGAAACGTTGGCTGCGTCTAATCGTCTCCTCCCCTGAGGAGAAGATGAGAGGAATATGGTCCGAACCTATACACGTTTCTGCCACCAACGAGCATAGGGGAAACAGGGCTTCCCACTCGGGTGTGAAAAAAACCCTGTCTAGGACACTCCGGACCGGATTGGTTTGGTTGTTGGTCCAGGTGAACCTGGCTCCGGTCCGCGCCGCCTCCCTAAGGACGGCAGAGGCAATAGCCTGATTGAACATGGACACCCTTGTCCAGTCAATGTTGTCGTTATTCTTGTCTGCACCCGAGCGAATCAAGTTAAAATCGCCCCCAACCACCACAGGGAGATTGAGATTTCGCTTAACGCCCACTACCATAGACAACTCGTGAAGGAACTCATGGGAGCGCTCGTGGTTAGCAGGGCCGTAAACACAGATGGTCACCCATGTGAGCCCCGAGCCCTTGTGTTTGGTCGTGACATAAACACAGAAAACGCCTACCTCCCAGGCTAAAACCTCGCAAATATCCCGGTTGCACCCCATAAGAATGCCACCGGAATGGCCCGTAGAAGGCAGCCAGTGCCATTCAAAACGTTGAAGAGGGTCGAGAGCAAGGAGATCTCTGTGAGAAAAATCTAGTTTGATCGTTTCTTGAAGAGCAATAAAATCTATGCGCTCCTTAGCAATGTATTCTCTAAGTTGGGTGCGGCGACCCGCATGGCCGCAACCCCTAATGTTCCAAAAGAGGAACCGCATCTAGATTACACGGTTACGAAGGCGTACACCTCTAGAGGTGATCGCCTTGGCCACTCTCTTCTTAGACTGTCCCCACCCCTGCGAGGCCCTCGGAGAAGAAGAAGGTGCACATGCATCCCTAGTATGTGCAGCCTCACCGGGCACCACATCATCACCAGCCCCAACTGGGATATTGACAAGTTGTTCCGACTCCGCGCACCTGGCTGCTGCCTCAGCCAAAGAAGCCTAAGCCTCTTCCCGAGCCCGGAGTAAAGAAATAAGTTCGCCAGGGGGGTTAGGCACGTGTACACCAGCGTCATCCAAAATAGATGCAAGATGATCGTCGGAAAAAGCATTAAGAATGCGGAAAGAGGGGGGGATTACCAGCGGCCTCCATGTTCTTGTCGGCGATGCGGAGCTGCGCGCTTTCCATGGACGAGAGCTCGCCCAGCTTGGCCTTGGCACGGGCGCTAGGAGCCCGTTGCGCCACCGGAGTCGCCTTCGTACGCTTGGCCTTGCTGTTGGTCCCAGCGGCGCCTAAGGCCGCGCCCAGCTCACCACCCAACTCCGAAGAAGTCCCCGACGCCGCCGTAGTAGATGCCTTGGAGGTCGGCTTCCGTCCCGCCGTCTTCTTAGGCTGTCGTCCCGCACTGTTGGAGCCCCGTCTTGGGCCCGGAGTGTGTTCATTGTCACCAAGCACCACCAGCTCCGGATCTTCAGTCAGAGGAGTGGTGGAGGGAGGAGGTAGCTTAGACGAGCCGGCCCCAACCTTACATGCCAGTGGAAGAGCCTCGAGATTAGACCCATACTCATTGAAAGAGGTGTCGAGAGACCGAGCAAGCGGAGGCACACTGACAGCTGTGTCTTGGGTCGCCGTCCCGATGACACCCACCTCTGAGGTTAAAGCACCCAGCTTTTCCCAAGTTTCAGTGTCAATGGATGTATCATGCAGACTCTCGTCGGGCTCGTCCGTGGCAACAGGCAGGGAGGGTATGGTAGTCGAGGTCGTTCCCCTCGCGCGAGCCCCGCCAGAACCGCTCGGGATCGAGCCGTGAGCGGCTGGCAGCGGCGCGCACTGTCCCATGGCCGAAGCCACGGTCCTTGGGGGGTTAGGGGCAGCCACCACCAAGTGTGCACGTTCTCCACCGCGCTTAGGGAGGACCTCCCGTTCCACTTTGATTTGATAACCCTCACTGTTGAACCAAACTTCCACCACCCCATTGAGCTTCTCTGGCGCACGGCAAGCTATCTTCATCCTGACAGGCCCCAACCTGATCAGAGATAGCTCGTCGACCACAATTGGCCGACCCAGCATCCTTAGGCCCTCCATGATGCGGTCCTCTCGCCTGTGTTTCTTCGGTATGCCGTATAAACGGACCCACGTCTCTGGCATCTGCATCGGTTGGATCTCTTCGTGCAGCATATCCCGCACCCTTGCGGTTATGTCATGAATGGAAAGAAAAAGCTTGCCACTAGACTTGGCCATGTGTAAAAGATCTGCAGAGGGGAAAACCACAAGGAAATCGTCGTCACCAACTTGCGTTACCTGCCAGTCCCAATCGCTTGCCACCATATGCTTCAACTCTTGCTTGAGGATGCAGAGCGTCAGCTTCCCTGGCTCAGCAGAGAGAATCGCCGCATTCTTGATGCGCTCGTCGATGGGGATCTCCAGCGCGTCGTCGTCATCGTACTCCAAGCAGAAAAAGCCCTCGCCGGAGATAGCACTCCCCATGATCTGCAGATGCAGTTGTCTCCCCCGCGTCGGACAGTTAGCCGAGGCATGTCCTTCCTCTTTGCAAAGAACGCAAAGAGGCTTGAACTTGCACCTCGACTGGTAATGGCCGAGACGCCCGCATTTGAAGCACTCAACCTCAGGTGCTTCCTCCACCGGAATAGGCTCCGCCGCCGTGCCCTTGGAAGCACCAGGGAGAACCGTACCCGCCGGATCTGGAGTGGCCCGAGGTTTCATGGGCATCGGTGCCTCCACGCTACCCCCAGCATAGATCTGCCCCTCCGATTTCTTCTCCAGCGCCCGACGGCGTTGGAAGCTCTGCTTCTTGTTCTTCTTTGCTTGTTGTTGAAGCCACCAAGGGGGAGGGGGACCCCAATCCCCCTCGCGCCCGCCGTGCTCACGCGCCCCGTCGGTCCGCGCACGGCCATCGCGTCCGTCTGAGTGCTCCCGCATCGCTCTCTTGGCCTTGTCGCGAAGCTCCGACTCCCTACGCCGTTCACCCGCCGGATCCAGAGCCTCCAAGGGCCTCTTCTCAGCACGCCGGTCACCCATCACCGCCGCCGCGTAAGATTTGAGGAGGGGAGGAGGGGGGGCGAGAGGTTTGAGAGTACGGGCCGAATGAGCCAAGCGCCGCACCTCCAGAGGAGTGGCTGGAAACCCTAAATGGGGATCCAGGCACCCTCGCCTCACCCATAAGTATCCCCTCCCCCTAGCCGACGTGGGCCCTTGTGGAGTGGGCCGAGGAGGCCCAAGAGGGAGCGGCCTCACAGGCCCAGCAGAAGCGTCCATCTTCGCAGGGCTGTAGGGCCGACCACCCGCAACAGAGCGGGCCCCCTCAGTCATACCCCCCACAAACGGGCCACCAGGATCAGGCCCACCCAGGCCGCACGGCCCAGGAGGGTCGCCAGGCCCAGCCCTAGGCCCAGCTGCAACCGTCGCCCCCGACCTCGCGCAAGCCAGCGCCGCCGTCCTCGGTGCCGGCGGCGGAGCAGGGCGAGCCGGAGACCGCAGCTCCGGCCACTCCGAGGCAGGGGGCCCCGGCCCGATCAGCAACGCCCTCGTCGCCGACGGGGCCCGAATAGAGCCAGCCAACGCAGCACCTCCCCCGGTGCCAGCGGTCCCCGACGGCTTCCAGATCCGTCGCGCCGTGACACGGGGGCCTTTGCCACCAGGGGCAAAGCGCCGCTCCTGTCCCCGCTCTGCCCTGGACGCCGTCGCCGCAAACGCCACGAAGTCGCCCACCGTAGGTCCCGCCGAGATCTTGCGCGGATCGAACCCCTCCGGTGAGATCTCCAGCACCGCGGGCGCATCGTCCTCCTCATCGGAGTCGACCCCCGCAAGGGCCCAGAAGCGGTTGGTGCGGGGAACGGCGGAGCGCGCAAGCAGGTCCGGCGTCCCAGCCACCGCCCGCGGGAAGCCGACGCGGGGGGAGCCACCACCATGGCGGACCACCGACCAGCCCCCCGGCCCGCACGGCGACCCCGCAGGCCGCAGCGCCCCGGTGCACACGACCCCAGCCGCGCACGGAGAGGTACCAGTCGAGGTCCAGCCCTCCGACGCGCCGCCGTCCCGAGGCCAGCGCGGGGCGACCGTCCCATCTCCACCACCGTCAGCGAGGGTGGCGACGCCACCGTCGCCCGCAGGCAGCACCAACGGTGCGATTTCAAAATCCATTTCTCCTGCCTCAACTTCTACAATCCATCCGATTCAAATGTACTACCGGTTTATTGGTCCCTATTGTAATCTGCGTCAAATTTTGACCATAAATTTAACTAACAAAATGTTCATGCATGTCACGAAAAATTATATAATTGAAACTATGTTCAAATACGAATCCAATTGTATATTTTTTATTGACATGCACTAACATTTTGTCAGTTAAATCTTTAATTAAATTTTAGCACACATTACAAAGGGGACTAAAAAATCAGGACGGAGGTACTCCCTCCGGTCCTTTTTACTAGTTCGATTTGTCTGAAGTCAAACCTCGTAAACTTTGACCAAGTTTACATGAAAAAATACCAACATTCAGAATGTGAAATCAACAACATTAGATGCGTCATGACTTTAGTTTTCATATTATATAAATTAGCATTGTAGATGTTAATGTTTTTTTATATAAATATGGTCAGACTTTATGAAGTTTGACTTCAGACAATTCTTATTTTTTCGATAAATGATGGATTTTATTGACTCAATATGAAGCATCAAAAGAATACACACACTTTGAGTGGCACACACCCGACATCTGCATAGCTAGGATGCACACAGCCAACATCAATACACAAAAGAAAAAAATACATCGGCAAATAGCAAAGTCATACAAGACTAAAGTTATGCCTATGTATGAAAAAGAAAAACCAAAGCGATCGAATCCGTAATGGACAAACTATGACAATGACCTTATCCACAGACAATTCTTATATGCAGAGTAAAAAGGACCTGAGGGAGTATTATCAACACCACACTAGATCATTGCTGGCGCGCGCTGCTGCGCCCGTCTATTTGTGCACTTCAATGTTATGGATTGGTACTAATATATGTTGAGATTTAGTTTATTTTAAAATTGGCATGAACTCATAAGTATATAGTGTATTAGTAAAAAAAAATGGAGCTGATTTAGTCCATTGTACATGGTGTGGGCATTCTCTTTATTTTTTGGTAGATTAGCTGAGTTACATAAAACAGGTCTCGGCCTGAAGGTAAACTTTTGGTTTCCAATTAAAGCATATTCCCTCTCCACCAAGTTTCAGTGATACCAAAAGACACAGTTGCTGGTTAAATAATTTCTAAGATCAGTTTGGCATATCATCTTTCCTTTATGCATAAACACACACAAAATGTGCTTTGCGATTTTTCCTCCCTTGCAGTATTCACTAAGTAGATATATGAATGAGAAGGATGCTATCCTTGAACCCAAAATCAGCAAGTTTATTACATGCGGGATAAAACCATAAGATGGATGGCCAAGTCTCAACTCGTCAAGAATGCGGGAGTTATCATGAGGTCCTCGGTATCCTTCTCCAAAAAGAAAAAGAATTCTGCTCTGTATCCTTCAATAGCAGGTGACCTGCCTAGTACAAAGGACACAAAGAAGATTGGATTAGAAAATAAAATTAATTTAAACTAACTGGCTGAAACACCAAGCAGATAGAAGGTCCTCCACTGAATGAAGATGAACAATCCTCTGTAGCGCAACACGATCCATTCCCTGAACAATCCCTTCATCCTAACACTGGTGTTTGGGATGGGCTTCGTTCTACAAATCGTGATGGCGCGCTTAGATGGGGGAGAGGTCTGAACATTGCTGGAACTGGAGGCATCGCCTCACGCCCACCATCACCATGAGTATAAGACCGCTGAAAGAAAAAGGAGCCAAGCGTAATGCAAGCAAGGTGCAAATAAAGCCAATGCAAAGCGTATAGAAAATGGAGGAAATTAAGAGAAAGTAACCCACCTCCATTATTTAGAGACCAATTAAGAGGGAGATTCAACACAGGACATGATGCTGCCCACCAGAACATCCTGAAGCCAAGAAGAACAGGGAAGGTTGAATTTGAGAGAGTCTCGGATTTCTAAACCTGGCAAAGTGGGGAGGGTTAACCTTTAATGTCCTACATTGAACCAATATGGTCTCCAAAACAATGTAAACAGCCAAGTTAATTGTACTATGGGTGAAAAGGGGACTTGTAAATTTTCATGTTCATGTTGATATTATTAGCATACTGTGATTCTTATACATAAACTGTAAGACAATTGCTCCATTCCTAGTGTCAATTGCAACTATTAATTAGAGTGAGATGCATGAAATAGTGAAATACACACCAACATGGTACATATCAGTAGCCTCACGGGCTATTTCAGATCAGCGCAGAGTACATGGAACCAATTTTGCCTGAGATCCACATCCACACACACAGCAACATCATCCACACGGTCATACATTCACATCAAAACGATGGCGAGCAGCAATAATTTAAGCAAGTAGGAAGAACCTGCTGGGAGAGGGCGAGCTCGTGGTGGGGTGGAAACCTTCACTCAACGGTGAGGCCAAGGGCAGTTCTTGGCGGAGGAGCACATGGCAAGTACCTTCACCCGCGATTCGCGAACTAAATCGGCCATGAATGTTAATAGATGTGCGTCGGTCGCAGTCTCCCGATAATTGCAGGTCAGTTACGGTGTCTATTCATGCTCTCCTTTACTGTACGCGTCTCCATATAATCTGTATCGCTGCTCCTTCTCATTCCCCTCCCTTCCCAGCAAAATCTTCTTCGGCACCCATGATTGATGCTTACGATCCTCGGTCGTCTTCCCCCTTCTCCCTGTCGGACCTCCTTACCCCCCCGCCCCCACACACCCCCATCTTCCCCCAAATTCTGCCCCACCAATTATGTTTTGTTCATGTTGTTCTTTACATGTCCAAAGTCCAAACTAATGCAGGTTCTGTTGCTCTGTCCATTGGAGCTTGCTTTCGACGGGTTTGCTGAATCGCAAGGTAAAGCACTGCTTACAACTTCGACGACTTTGTGCTGAATAATATGTTTGAACGACTGCATCTTCTAATTGCTCAAGTGCCAATGCTCTGGGCCTGTATTGTTTCACAAAAGCGCAAATCTGCTATGAGCGGTTCTACCTTCTGCTAATATTTCTACTAATGCTCTGGCCCTGTATTCAGATTCAGTTTGGGGGTCTGAAGTCTTTGTTGCCATCTTCATTTTTGCCGCAGGAGGATGCGAACAATTGTGTCCTCTAGATGGTACGGAGTAGCTCTTCCATGTGAGCAAAAAGATAATCTAACGAAGCTTGTACGAGAGAGGAGGTGTGAGGAAAGGTATATCTAGCAACCTCACATCAACTACCTTTGTAGAAAGGACACTATTGATTTTCATGCCGCATGGAAATATGAAACCTCATGGTGACTTCAGTTTCTGCTATGAGCAGTTCCTTCCTTTTGCTAACAAAACTTCAAAAATGAATGCAGTTCCTCTTGGACAACGAATTTGAGTTTCGAACTGTTGGATTTGCTGTTTCTGCTGTGTTTGCTTCTACCTTACAGAAATTAAGAGAAAGTAACCCACCTCCATTATTTAGAGACCAATTAAGAGGGAGATTCAACACAGGACATGATGCTGCCCACCAGAACATCCTGAAGCCAAGAAGAACAGGGAAGGTTGAATTTGAGAGAGTCTCGGATTTCTAAACCTGGCAAAGTGGGGAGGGTTAACCTTTAATGTCCTACATTGAACCAATATGGTCTCCAAAACAATGTAAACAGCCAAGTTAATTGTACTATGGGTGAAAAGGGGACTTGTAAATTTTCATGTTCATGTTGATATTATTAGCATACTGTGATTCTTATACATAAACTGTAAGACAATTGCTCCATTCCTAGTGTCAATTGCAACTATTAATTAGAGTGAGATGCATGAAATAGTGAAATACACACCAACATGGTACATATCAGTAGCCTCACGGGCTATTTCAGATCAGCGCAGAGTACATGGAACCAATTTTGCCTGAGATCCACATCCACACACACAGCAACATCATCCACACGGTCATACATTCACATCAAAACGATGGCGAGCAGCAATAATTTAAGCAAGTAGGAAGAACCTGCTGGGAGAGGGCGAGCTCGTGGTGGGGTGGAAACCTTCACTCAACGGTGAGGCCAAGGGCAGTTCTTGGCGGAGGAGCACATGGCCGGCGTCTGCCTGGGTTGTCGATCTCCGCCGTCGGCAGCTCGACGAGGGGTAGGTGCCGTGGCAGCAGTTGGGCAGCATACTCAGCCGTTTTGTGTGCCTTTCCGACCACCGCGACGGCGAGGAGCACGAGAAGAAATAGGCCGACGTGGCGCGCCATGTTCGCCGCCGAAGGAGCGCGAGGGGGTGGGGAGGGGGTCGTGCAAAGACGATGAGATGCGGATCTGCCCGTCATCACCATCTCCGTGGCTGCCTTCCGGCGTAAAGGGAAGGGAAGGATCTCGCGCGCCTCGGCTGGATCCATTCAGAAGACGAGACGGCACGTCGGCCGCAGCCCCGATCCGTTCCTCTCTGGATCGAGTGTTCCTTTCTGGAGACGGGAGCTCAGCGAGGACCCTACTGGGCTGTGTGTGCTATGTTAGATAAATGGGCTGTTCGGCCCAGTTTACCAGAGGGCTCGGTTTTTACCTGTGGAGCAGCAGCCCCTAAGGACAGCATATCTAACGGCCAGAAACGATCAAATCGACAAAACGAACGGCCTAAAACGCAATCGCTGTGAGGGCAGGGATTAGGTCCAGTTATACTGTCCTTAATACGACAACCATGGTCTGCCAGGTCAACACATGGTACAACTAGTGAACTCTAGGATTGTTTTTTGTTTGTTTTGATAATTCCAATTAGAGATGAAGGCGACATTACATGTCCTTCTCCCTCTGTGAGCAAGGCAGCCACGAACTCCACTACTCCAGAGAGCCGCCTGCCCCTGCGCCCCTTCCATTCCACGACTTGGCTTCACATCGTCACTGAAGCTGCGGCCCCATTATTCCATTAATATTCCACCAACTCCACCACGACTCAGCCGCCGTCTCCTCTTCTCATGTGAGAGGTTGAGCCGCCGCCGGCGCCCGGCGCCACCGCATTTCTCCCCCACCAGGCAGCACCTCGGTTCTCGCCTTCTCACCGGCCGCCGACCGTGGCGCCGTCGCTAGTCTCGCCGTACGCAAGGAAGGAGAGAGGAGCAGATCACCAGAGGAGCCGACCCCCGACCATCCGGCGTCCGCCCACCAGCCTGCGAGTCTTCGACTTGGACAGCATCCAACTATCCACATCGCCAAGCAACTCAGCAGCGGCCGTCGGTCCATCTCGGCATCTCGGCATCTCGGCGCTCGGCGACGTCTTCCACGGAGCACTCAAGTCAACGTAGTAAGTCCCCATCTCCTATTCTTTGTCTATTTTATTTTTTTTGCTTCATTCTTCGTCAACTATTCTGTATGACCATCTGTACATGGTAAGTTGGATCTTGGATGCACTGTTCTTTAGTACTTCCTCCGTCCCAAAATAAGTGACTCAAAAATGACTCACCTTTGTACTAACTTTAGTACAAAATTGAGTCACTTTTGCGTCACTTATTTTGGGACGGAAGGAGTATTTGTTACTGATTTTACTGGATGCAACTGCAAGTATAGAAGAATTTTGCGTTGTTATGCTGTCAACGAATTTCTTTAAAATATGCATGCTGTCAATATGTTCTGAAAGTGCATTTTCTGCACATGGTACATAATTCAGTTAAAACCAAAAACTGAACAGAAAAATCGGTTAACCGAAATTTCAGTTAGCTGAATTTTAGTGTCAAATTCGGTTTTCACTTTTTCAAACTGAATTCACAAAAAAAAAAACAGCAGAAACCGGTTTCTGCCGAACGCCCAGGCCTGGAGAGAAGATGGAATGGTTAGCCAGTTTGTCATATTTATTTCTTCCGCATTGTTTCTCTTTCCATTCCACATACGGCATACATGTTTGGTCTTTGCTGTATATTTAGCCAGCAGGAAGTGGTGTCATAAACAAAACATTGGATACTTCCTTGTTGAACATGCCTAGTAAGGCTAAAAAGGAAGTAGTATACAGTATTATTTAATCAAGTGTTTTGCTATTTTCAGAAACTCACACTGAATCATCCAACTTATTAGTGTACTTCTCATCAGGTGGTCCGAGGCACAAGGAATCTAGCATGTGATGGAGCATTTGATCGAATTATACAGCGGGTGGGAAATCCAGCTTCTTGTGCTGCTCAGCTTCACATTGCAGTCCTTCCTCTTCTTTGCTGGCAGACTGCGGCGCCGAAGCAGCAACAGCTTTCTCAGGCTCTGCCTCTGGGTAGTTTATTTGGGGGCAGACTTGGTAGCAGTGTATGCACTGGGCTATCTCTCTAAGCGCCAGGATGTCACCATTGAAACGAACGTACTTACAAGAACCCAACCACTAGCTTTCTTCTGGGCACCATTCCTCCTCATCCATCTTGGTGGGCAGGATACCATCACTGCTTTCGCCATGGAGGACAACAACTTGTGGTTGAGGCATCTGTTGAATCTGGTGACGCAAGTTGCCCTAGCTTTATATGTTTTTTGGAAGTCCATTGGTAAACACAGTGCGAACCTTCTGCTTGCGGGTAGCTTTGTGTTTGTTACTGGAATTATCAAGTATGGAGAAAGAACATGGTCTCTCAAGTGTGGCAGCCTTCAAAGTCTTGAGAGCTCAGACTCACTGCGTTACAAAAAGGAATTGCCTGAAGGAATCTCTGGCGATGTTGGGGTTGTTCGTGCTGCTCTGGATTCCATGCCATTTGTCCTTGATGTCTTGGCCGAACGCAACTTGCTTGATCTCGGCCGAGAATATATGAACAAAATAGATGACCCTGAGCAAATGATACGGATGGTGAGGCTTCAGCTTGGCATGATATACGACGATCTCTACACTAAGTCTCTTGTGCTCAGAACATGGAGTGGAGTTATACTTAGATGTATCTCTCAGGCTTCGGTAATAGTTGCCTTTGTGCTCTTCCATGCAAGTAGCAGAGACAATTATAGCAAAGCTGACATTGCCATCACCTATTCGTTATTTGTGGGTGGTTTTTTCTTTGAAGTCAGTTCAACGTTTGTTTCCATGTTGTCACCTTGGACATGGGCATGGTTGAAGGTTAGAAGGTGTGATGCACTCGCCAGTTTGTGTTTTTTCTTTTGCTCTGAAATCGGATATCCAAGGACGATGAAACAGCAACTGTGGCCAAATTTGATTGGACAGTACAACTTAGATAGCTGGTTGACTGACAGAGGCCCGCGGCAAAGCATAATAATGGTTGTCTTCAGAAAGTTGTTTGTGGATTTGTTGGGCGTCAAAAAGAAGAAATTTTTTGGGATGAGCAAGCTATTAGACACCGCTTACGTGGATGTGGGTAGCAAGATTGTGGAGTGTGTTGTAGAAGAGATTAGTCTCTTGACATGTGATTCCGATATTGATAAACCCAATGAATGGCCAAAAATTGGTTCCATGTTGAAAGAGGCATCAGAACTTTTTGCTAATGATTTTGGTATGGCAATTATCTGGATGCATGCAGTTACCGAGTTGCTTTTGAAAAAATGTTCTTCTTCCCATTCGGATATAGAGGTTCATGGTACAAGTGAATTCGGTTTGATGATTTTGGTATGTGGGAAGCTATCCAAGTACATAATGTACCTTTTCGTTCACCACCCTTCCATGCTGCCGCTCTCCATCAGCCCAGCACCTACCCTGGCTCAGGCTCACGAGGTATATGATGATTTCACCAAGGATAGTGTTGAGTTGGAGGTAAACAAGGAAACAGTGGAGGAGGTAGCACGCATGTGGACGCGGCTACTTGTTTACGCTGCTGGCAAGTCCAAGGCGGCGCCCCATGTTGCGCTGCTGAGCGGAGGAGGAGAGCTCATCACATTCGCATGGCTAATCATGGCCCACTGCGGGTTTGGGGATACTCGCGTTAGAAGACTTCAACTTACCAATATTGATGCCTACATACTGGGACAATTAGATTTCACACCGCGAAACGTCTTCAACCTTCCCATGGAAGATCAGATATCGGACACTGCTAATCGGTAAGTGCATTTGACCACCTTTATTTATTTTTATTCCTTAAACTGGGTAGATCAGAAAAGATTGCTCCATGGATCTTTTATTTTCTTGTTCCGTTTTTATTTTCAAAAGCAGGTCAAAATTGGATGATGAGAATGCGAATGGGATGACGACTAAGTCAGATCGCTTTGTGGTTGGTAGCCGTAGCTTTCCATGAGGGTTCGTCCATATGTGGTTTTCTTATTTGCTTGTTTATTGTCAGTAAGGTTCATCTTGCTTGGTCGTGCTACTTTCTGCTTATTGTGTCTGTGTACGTAATTTTAAATTGTGGAGTTCATTCAGCAGACTTTTGTGCTATTCACTGAGTTATGTTGTCCTGCATTTTCGAATTGTAGTGGCTTGCTTTTGGTTTTCGGGCAGAAATAGATATTTTTAATTTGTCATCATCTATACATTGTCAAACTGAGGTTCCCAAACCAAGATCTGTCCCATCAAGCTAGCTTCTATCCAAATTGAAATGTTATAATTTTAGCCTGGCCAGGAGGCTTTGTGCCGAGCCCAACACCGGCAATGAGAATGGACACCACCTGGCCTCCTGTTTATGTGAAATGACCAATGTTATAATTCCATCTAGTTTCAGCTACAATTATCGGACTTTAGACTAGCTTGAATCAGATTAGGACAGCCTTGGATAAGAGGTCAACACGATACATCTAGTGGGTTCACTCTAATTGTCCTTAGGATTTTTTTGTTTGAATAATTCTAGCTCGATATAAAGGCTGCACAACATGTCCTCTCCATGTGCAAGCAAGGCGTGAATACCCAAGATATTAGCTGTGCTAAACTAATACTCTATACAACCTCTTGTGAAATCTGAATATATGAGTGCATGAAGATTTATCTGTCAGTTTTAGGGCTATGGTCCACTATGTTGTCCTCTTGCAGTTGTTTGTCCTGCACAGACAAATCCATGTTTTGGGATGTTCCAGGGCTCAATATTTCCATGTCTAGTTGATCATTTCTTCCACTTTGGGTTTATCGAAATGGCGTTTCTTAATAGTGATGATGAGAACTACGACAACAGTATATTAGAAAATTCAACAAGATTGCGCTACTGAGATTTGTTGGTCACTCCAATTTGTGTATGAACTTGTTTGTTTATGATAACTTAAACAGATAATGGTGTGGGTATATGCATATGACTTCATGTTTATCATTAATGATGATACATTTTCTCTCATGTCATTGCGGTGTTTGTCCATTAGTCCTTCAGAAAAAATGGGCTATTATTCTTTTTCTTTTCTTTTCACTATTGACATGTGGCTTACATTACTAAATATATTATCATTTATCTGCACTCACAAACCATGTTAGAACACAAGGTCTTGTTGCTGTCCCAGTTGCTATTTTATGTTCATCCGTTGTGACTCGACGACATGAAAGTGAACAATGAAAACTCCCACCTCTGGTTATTTATAATCTCATAGTCTCTCTTTAATCTTTTGAACGACCTGCCTTTTTCCTGCAGAGTTTCTATGGAGCTCTCCTGGTATTTTGCATTTGTTGCTCGATCAGTCAATGATGCTCTTCGTGAAGCACACACTATATACTTATGCAAACATTGTATTTTTCTTGCTTTGGAAGGGTGATAAAAATTTAGAACGCTTGTGTGTGATTGTTGGACTGATTATTTCGCTGTTGTTGTAGTGAATTCTCATTTAGAAAGCTGACGTGTATGACGTGCTTGGATGCATTTTGTTCTTTCCATATTTGCCTATTGGAAGCATAAGAGCATGTTTGGGTTGGAGGAGATATATATTCAAGGGTTAATTGGATATATGCCACTACAACTTTCGTCGATTGGAAAAATGCCATTACAATTTTATACTTTGGAAAAATGCCACTACAAGTTTTCTAAACTTCTTCATATGCCATTATACACATTTTGAGACCAAAATGCCCCCGTCATCTCCATCCTCCTTGCTCTGCGCTGTGCATCAAGGCGGACGAGGACGGAGCTGTGCATCGACGCGCCACCGCGTGACGCGTCTGCTCCGCACAGGGCCGACCCATAGGCCGGGCAAACAGGGCGCCCGCCCTGGGCCCCAGCCCAGGTATTATTTCCTCTAGTAGTATAGGTAGAAAACCCAGAAAATTAGCGAGAGTAAAGAGGGCCTGTTCAGCGTCGGTCGATCTTTCCCGTGCTCCTCGTATCCTCTTCCCCAAATCAAGACTCCCAAACAGCGCCGCCGTTCCCGTGCCGTATCTGATTCCAAGATCGCCGCCGGCCATTAATGGAGACTAAAGGCACCAATCGGCTCCCCAATCGGCTCTCCTTCGTTCTTCAACGTTCCGCTCATTCCCCATCAGCTGGACGTTGGAGAGGAGATGGTACGTGTTCTTCTTTTCTTTCTCTCCATAACCCCGTTCCTCCTTTCAGTTAAATAGAGGTGCCCTCCGCCTTCGACGACTCCACATCTTTGTTGTTATCTTCTGCTCTCCAGACTTCAGTGGATCTAAGTTTGAGTACCCGGGAGAACTGCTGAACTGGAGGAGGGGGGG
>LR738709.1:642723631-642799251 GCA_902687465.1 Secale cereale | reverse complement strand
GGGGGGGGGGGGGGGGGGGGGGGTTGTGTTCTCGTTCGTGCTGACGGCAACCTGCAGATCGACTGATTTGGCCACCTACATCCACATTTAGGTGCATTTGTTCCCTGTTTTAATCATTTTATGCTGCTTGTTCTTGTTTAGTGACATGTCTCTAGAAAGCATTTATCTGGTAGTGCCAAAAGGAAGATAAAAAAGGAAAAATATGAAAAGGTAAAATCCCTAAAAGGATCACTTAAAAAAATTCTCGGACCTGGTAGTTCTTCTAGAGATCCCCTGGAATTGGCCATAGTATGTCTTGAAGAACAACCAGCTGAAAATACAAATTCTATTGATGATGATATGAATGAGGGTAATAGCAGTTCAAGTGAGCAAGAAAATGTAACTCATTCACCAAATTCTGAATCACCGAATGTTGATAAACAACAACCATTCACTGTTGATATTTTTGATCCACGAAACTGGGATAATCTGGATGATAAGGCTAGGGATATTTTAGTCGAGAAGGGTCCCGTAAGAAATGATGATATTGGTGTACCTCCAGATAGTAACTCTAGACATTTCTCACAATCTTATTATTCCAGAATGTTGAGCAATGGAGAGGTGCATGACAGGAAATGGTTGTTTTACTCTGAACATGATGACAAAATGTACTGCTTTTGTTGCAACCTTTTCAAATCTCATAGCAACAAGAGTGCGTTAGCAGGTAATGGATCGAGTGACTGGAAGCATCTTAGCGAGATGCTTAAAGAACATGAAAATGGTGTAGAGCAAATTAAAACCATTGACTGTACATCATTTTAATTTGCTCTACACCATTTTTGAGGTTCTTTAAGCCTTTCGCGAAGATGCTTCCAGTCACTCAATTCGATCCATTACCTGCTAACGCACTCTTGTTGCCATGGGATTTGAAAAGCTTGCAACAAAAGCAGTACACTTTGTTAGCATGTTCAGAGTACACCAACCATTTCCTGTCATGTACCTCTCCATTGCTCAACTTTTTGGAATAATAAGATTGTGAAAAATGTCTAGAGTCACTATCTGGAGGGAACACAATATCATCATTTCTTACGGGACCGTTCTCAACTAAAATATCCCTAGCCTTATCATCCAGATTATCCCAGTTTCATGGATAAAAAAATATCAACAGTGCATGGTTGTTGTTTATCAACACTCGGTGATTCAGAATTTGGTGAATGAGTTACATTTTCTTCCTCACTTGAATTGCTATTACCCTCATTCATATCATCATCAATAGAATTTGTATTTTCAGCTGGTTGTTCTTCAACACATACTATGGCTAATTAATCTCTAGAAGAACTACCAGGGCTAAGAATTTTTTTAAGTGACCCTATTAGGGATTTTACCTCTTCATATTTTTCATTTTTTTCTCTTCCTTTTGGCACTACCAGATAAATGCTTTCTAGAGGACATGTCACTAAACAAGAACAAGCAACATAAAATGATTAAAGCAGGGAACAAATGCACCTGAATGTGGATGTAGGTGGCCAAATCAGTAGATCCGCAGGTTGCAGTCAGCACGAATGAGAACACAACACCCCCCTTCTCCAATTCAGCAGTTCTCCCGAGCACTCCAACTTAGATCCGCTGAAGTCTGAAAAGGAGAAGATAAGAAGAAAGACGTGGAGTCGTCGGAGGCGGAGGGCACCTCTATTTAACAGAAAGGAGTAACGGGGTTATGGAGAGGAAGAAAAGAAGAACACGTATCGTCTCCTCTCCAATGTCCACCTGATGGGGAACGAGCAGAATGTTGAAGAGCAAAGGAGAGACGATTGGGGAGTTGATTGGCGCCTTTAGTCTCAATTAATGGCCGGCGGCGATCTTGGAATCAGATACGACATGACACGGGAACGGCGGCGCTGATTTGGGATTCTCAATTTGGGGGAAGAGGAGACGAGGAGCATGGGAAATATCGACCAACCAACGCTGAACGGGTCCTCTTTACTCTCGCTAATTTTCTAGGTTTCCTACCTATAGTACTAGAGGAAATAATACTTGGGCTGGGGCCCCTGCCTGGGGGCCCAGGGCGGGCGCCCCGTTTGCCCGGCCTTTGGGCCAACCCTGCATGTTTGTCCACCAATGCTTGATGTTGCGCTCCGCCTGCCATTGATGGATCTCGAGATCCCCTAGGCCAAGCCACTCCTTTACCAATCTCCATACGCACAAGGTGAACCTGCACCGAAAGAAGAGGTGTGCGGACGTCTCATTTTCCCTTCTGTAGAGGGTGCACATGCTGCAATTCTCCCAACCTCGCTTCTCCAATCTATCTGCCGTCCATATCTTGTTTTGAATCGCTAGCCAGGAGAAGAACTTGACCTTGGGAGGTGCCCAAACCTTCCTAATAGTCTTGTTCTTGGTCATCGTCGTGGAGCCCAAGAACTGGATTCTATAAGCAGAGGCCGCCGAGTACTCACCGTTCGCCTCAAATTTCCAGGATATGTCGTCATCAATGTCCGGTGAAAGCTGGAATTGCTCCAAACGGATCCAAAGGTCCACAAAATCCACAATGTGGTTGATTGTTAGGTTGATGGAAGGGTTGACCTTGAGCACCCAAGAATTGTCTCGCAGTGCAGCCCTCACCACTTGCTTCTTCCGCTTGGAGGCCGTGAAGATGAGCCAGCAACGTAGTAACTTGGGCAAACTTAGCAAAACACTTTTTCAGTCCATGCAAAGCCACATCAGGCATACAATGTCCCTAGGTGGGGCCCCTCCACTCTGGGGGCCCGGGGCGGCCGCCCCCTGCCCCCCATCAGGACCGGGCTTGGGTACAACGCATGTCCACGGTGAAATTGTCACAAGGGACTGATGTATTTCGTTGGAACCTACACGCGAGTGGTAATTTCTTGGTGGAGTCCATGTATAGAGTATCGATCCAATCAGATTTGTCAGTTGAAATAGTAAAATGATTTGAAAGATGAAGATACCACTCAAAAATAAAAACTTTGCATGGTATCTTCGACGAGGAGTCAATCTTACCTTACTAAGAGGAATTGGCATGGAAACTCGCAATGTATTGGCAGATTGTGCTATTACGCTCAAGCAATTATAAGTTCTACCATTCCCATAATACTTTGGATAATAATGCTAATTATATACTTCTAGTACCCGAGAGTAGCTTCAATCTGATTTGGTTGAACTTACTGACTAATGGAAATTACTGTTTTCGTTACATTATGTTTTGATGACAAACAATTGCACTTTGTTCCTACTGGTTTGGCAGACTGATATTGCGCTCAAGTAATTATAAAGTACCAACATTACAATAGTTTGGATGATACCCTAAGAGTCCACTTAGTTTGAGTTGAAGTTGAAGTACTTCAGACTAGCTTGGATCCGATGGAGCTCATCAGTTCATCACTAGCCAAGCTTAGCTGGTGTTGATAACCTATCTGATTCAAATGTACCAATACTACAGACGACAAACTTGGTCTAGGAGGTCCACACAAGACAATTGGAGGGCTCACTCTAATTGTCCTTTCGCTATTTGTATTTTGATAATTTCGGTAAGAGATGAAGGCATATGTCCTTCTCCATCTGTGACGAACGCACTGGTACCAGGCTATTAATTTGTGCTATATAACTCTTTACCGCCTTGTGAATTTCGCAATCCAGTGCATAAAGATCTGTTTGGCAAGCTTAGGGCTTTGGTTCACTACGTTGTCCTCTTGCAGTTATTTATTCTGGGAAGAGATGGGTTCATTTCTTTTGCCTTGTCCCAGAGTTCCCTATTATAAGCGGAGGGTATATCTAGTTGATCATTGCTTCTATTTTTGGCTTATCGAGACAACATTTATGTATAATGATCAGAACTACAATAGTAAAATATTAGATATTTCATCAAGATTACGCTATTCACATTCGTTGGTCTATTATGTTGTGTATGAACGTGTCTGTTTATGATAACCTAAATAGCTAAAAAAAAGTGTGGCTATGAACATATGATTGCAAGCTTATATTATCATTAATAATGGCACATCCGATCTCATTACACTGGAGTCTTTGGTCACCGGACCTTCACAAAAAGGGTTCATTATTCTATTTCTTTTTCACCATTGCCATGTTTCTTATACATTACTAAATATATGAAGCAGTGTACTTCTAATAAGATGGGAACTGCATTGTCATGTATGTCTACACTCACAAGCAATGTTAGAACACAAGGTGTTATTGCTGGTCCAAGTTGCCATTGTATGTTCATTCACTGTGTGCTGGGCTGCTGGCCCTACTATGTGTGGCACTAAAGCGAACAATTGCCTCTTCCTTCTATGGTGATTTAAAATTCTTGCATAAAATTTATTCAAGGTTTAGAATCAACCCGCCTTTTTTTGGTGCAGAGTTTCTATGGGGCGTGAAATCTCTCTTGGTATTACGAATTTGTACATTGGTCAGCCATCATTGCTCAATATGAAGCACACAATATATACTAATATACTTCTACAGACGTTGTGTTTTTCTTGCTTTGGAAGTATGAAATAAATAGAATGCTTGTGTGTGGTTGTCGAACTGATTATTTTGTTGTTGCTGGAGTGAGAATCTCATTTGCAAAATCGACATATGACTGAATTCATTTTGTTCTTTTGATATTTGCCTATTGGAACCATGTTTGGGGTAGGAGGATATGGATTCAAATCAGGGTTAGCTTAAGCGACCTACCACATCCAAATACTCCTAAGATTCTATCCAAACTGAAATGTTATAATCTCAAAACAGGCAGATAAGCACAGATGGAGCAAATGCACATTTATTCAACTTCGTGTATAACATTTAATCAAAAGACTAAAGGCCACTATGGAAGATGAAAAAGGTGAGGACTGAAATGAGAAAGGAAGGAGTTCAGCAAGATGATCTCAATATCCTCTGGTAAAGATTAAGATCAAATGGTTGATCGGTGGTGGCCATTCTCATGGGTGGTCCTGGGCTCAGGCAAGCAACCGCCTTGGCAGACCGAGCAACTTGCAACCGCTTTTCTCCTTCAACTAGTTAGCCCATGCTAGGCGCACACCAAGGAAAGGGTCACCAAATGGAGCTCGATGTGTCCATTGTCAGCTTGTGGCCCACCAGCCATCAGCAAAGCCACCAGATGGAGGAGTGGGGTGTACTCTTCCATCCCGAATCGGGGAAAAGTAGATAGACACAATTGGGAAGATGGACAAAGTGCCTCGAACCCAGTAGACTTTCCCAAGTAATGTACTCTAAAGAGGGCAACTAGATTGAATTATTTTCCCAATATCTCACATCCCGAAGGTATTATCATATTCCGGACTTGCCTTTCCTCTCAAAGATGTGATAATTTCATGAGGGTGGATGCAAAATCCAATACAAGAGAATAATATGTTGCATCTTGGGTAGCTTCGTAACATGGGCTACTCCTTGCATTGCATGACATCCTTCGTCTGGCATATGTAGAGAGAAATAATGCATGATGTGTCAGGCAAGTAGGTATGACTTTACTCACCAGATGAAATTATCTACATTAGATATTTTTTGATCTTAATTGTCCTGGTAAGGTACATCAAGAGAAGTGACTTTGGTGGATTGATATATTTATATGCACCATGGTTACTTCAAAAGGGTAAAAAAGTACAATATACAATGATGATAAAAATGAAGGATGGCTCACACCTCGTTTCGAGTGCTATATTATTCACTAAACAATTGCATCATAGACTGAACACAAGTGCACTAAACAATGTCATGTACTCCACTATAATAGACAAAGTATTGTGAAAGAGGAAGTCATACATAGTCTCAGAGATAATACAACTTCAGGTTCAAGAGAAATTCCAAAAATCGTCACACTTATAGTAACGCTGCATCTCGGTGGCTGGCTACTAATGTTAGTCATTATTTAAAACAAAGGCATTACATCCGAGACCAGAGCATCGCTAGCATATCCTCTATAATTTAACCCCCATCTAATAAAAAAACTACTTTTTAGGGATTAAACTTTCAATCATCTACCATATCCCAAACTTTTCTTTTTCCCAATTCATTGAAATGCTTGCGCAAACAGTTCAAACAAATGCACCACATTTCAATACAAACATAAACAATGCAAATGGACCACATCATAATTCAACTAAGAGGACAGTTAAAATTCATCCAATCCAACAAACAACTAAAACATGATCATAATTTGTGCTAAAAGGCACTGAATGAGCATGGCAATGTCATCGAGGCTGAGTGTGTTGCTTGTTTAATTTTCTCATCATTTCTTGGCTATAAGGCATGGGCATGGCAATGTCGTCAAGGCTGAGTGTGTGGATTGCATTTGAATATTCCATAAAAACGTCTAGATCATCACTCAATCGCTCACTGCAATAGCAAAGGAAAAATCTAACAATTAGGATCACATCATGCATCATTCATTTGAGAAATTGCGAAAAAGACGGGCATTTTTTCAGGCGTGTAGGCCTCACTCCTTGTCTTGTCTGAACCCGGCTCCCTTCGGCCCTCGGAGGTTGAGTGGGTGGTGGCGCAGTTGCATGAGGCCGAGGAGAAGGCGTCAGTGCGAGCGTCATCATCTTCTTCTTTACCAGCACCGTCGTGATGTCCGTTGCCTTGGTTGAAGGCCGATGCTCCCGTTTGCTGGTCTGCTAGGCCAGGGACGTTCAGGTGATGGCCACAGAGCGAGTCGTGACCGTTGTTGGTGACGGAGATCTCCTGATGATGTTTTTGCATCGGTGTTGTCTTTTAGGTGCTTGGGGCGCCTAATTAGCCGTCGGCCTAGAGCCGATGATGGCACCCCACAGTGCGGCGAGTGGGGGATGTGTATTTCCGGGGGACATCGGACCGGGAATGGCTAGAGGTGAGGCAAGCGGCGGCAGCATCAGGTCGGGTGAGAACGGCGAGGTCAAGTGGGAAGTGATGTGGCACATCCCTGTTTGTTTACTAAGAACAATCCACTCCATGACAAATTAGCTTTTGCGAGATCTGGTAGAGATGCTCTTAAACTGGTAAAACCACAAATTACTTGACCATAAATAGGGAACATATCTCAAGAAATAAGCGTGCAAAAACCACACACAGGAACAAACAAAAAGACCCACACAACTTGAAAATGATGTGTCACTCAACCACCAAAGCAATAAATGACCAATGTAGAGGAAAAAAATGTGTATTAGATGTGGAGACATGCATCCATTGAAAGAAGATGACCTCTACTTAGGAGAGGTCAGATGTGGTCACACTATCATCAATCCACCACCGAAGAGGACCCCCATTTTGGTCAAATGGAGGTACTCATCTGAGAGCCTATAGATGAACTGACGATTGTAACAACAATAAAACCAAACGTCATCTGCTTCCTTGAGACAACCACCGAGCTACAAATGAACTTTGTGTGGTTCTGTAGCTCAGGCTACATGGTACCCCTTATCTTTGCCATCCATTTCTGCATCAAGATTCGTGCAGACGCATTTGTCTTTTTTGTTTCTCTCAAACGACACAACATATAACTTCAAATTTTACAGAACAGCAATACATTCTAACTACAATCTGGGAAAAAACTTTCAGATTTTTTCATGCATTTTAAATACTTAAAATAATATTTTTAGTCAAACAAAATCTCATTTTGTATATTTATATCAGACCAAAAATTCTGAAAGTTTTTTCACACATTTATCTTCTAATGTTTGTTCGATCTGCAAAGTTTGAAGTTCATATGTTGTTTCGTTTTAGAAAAATAAAAAAGAGAAACTTCTTGTTCTAAGTTAGTTGGAGAGTACGGATCTCAAAGCAAGGCTGGAGGGTTGAGGATAAGAGGTTCTATGTAGCCTGAGCTACAAAGGAACTTTGTGTGGAACAAAAGGTGTTGTTGTTGCTCCAAGTTGCTATTGTATGTTCATCCACTGTGCGTAGGCCTTGCTATGTGAAGCGAACAATTACAACTTCCTTCTCTGGTGATTTAAAACTCTTGCATACAATCTTTCTTCAAGGTTCTGAACCGACCTGCCTTTTTTTCGTGCAGAGTTTCTATGGAGCCTGAAAACCTCTCTCTTGTTATTCTGCATTTGTACATTGATCAGCCATAGTTACTCTGTATGAAGCATGTAGTATATACTTCTGCGGACGTTGTATTTTTCTTGCTTTGGAAGTGTAAAATAAATATAATACTTGTGGGTGACTGTTATACTTTTTTTTGAAACCGCACAGGAGAGCTACATATTTCGATTAAAAGAAAGTGCCACAGTACCAGCACGGGTGAAACAGTAGCGGCCCCGTGCCAAAACCGACCACTAGGCCTACTCTCACGAGCCTAAATGGCAGGCTCCCGCCAGCTCCCAGTTGTGTGCCTCGCAAATTAACTCATTAAACACCACACGGATCGGCTTGTCGACATAGGTGATTGTTATACTTATTATTTTGCTTTTGCTGCGGTGAGGTTCTCATTAAAAAAGTTGACATATGACGTGCTTGGATGCATTTTGTTCTTTCCATATTTGCGTATTGGAACCATAAGAGCATGTCTGGGTAGGAGGATATGATTCAAATCCAAGTTTGGCTTGAGCAACCTACTTCATCCAAATACGCCTAAGGTGAAATGTTATAATCTCAAATCAGGCACATGATTCCTCTATTAAAGATGAGACGGTTCCTCGGTTATGGCCATTTCGTCAGACTCAGCAAGTCATATATGCCGTCTTTGTTTGACTGATTCATCCATGCGAGGAACTTGGAGAGGAAGGAGTGACCAGATTGAGCTCGACGTGGCCACTGAAAGAAGATAGACACAATTGGGAAGATGGAGCGAAGGTTCCAAACCCATCAGATCTAAGCTAAAGGAAAACTCCTGTAGTGCAATGAAGTCAGCTACGTTGAACTGTTTTCCCAATGCCGCTCATCCCAAAATATTGTCATGTTCCGGTGTTTCTTTTTCTCTCAAAGATATGATACTTCAGTGAGGGTGGATGCAAAATCCTACACAATACAAGAAAATGATATGCTGCATAGTTTGCTAGCTTTCCTACACGGGTCACTCATTGCATGACATCCTTCGTCGGGTATATATATAGGGAAAGAATGCATGATGGGAAAGTAGGTATGGCTTTACTCATTGCATGATGGGCAGTGGATATTTATTTGTCATAGTGGTAGATTGGGTGGATAAATAGATTTACAGGTACATATAAAGAGTGTCCACAACATGAAATGCTACAATCCCATGAAAAGTATAGATGCACCACAGTTACTTTAAAGGGATAAAAAGTACAACATACAATGATGGTAAAAATGAAGGATGTCTAGCACCTCGCAGCCAGCCCTATATTTGCCCACTAAACAATCACATCTTACACTTGACTCCGTCTATCTGAACACAAGTCCTCTCAACAATGCCATTTACTCTACTGCAAAAGATAGAGTATGTTGGAAGAGGAAACCATACATAGTCTGAAAGAAAATATAGCTTCAAGTTCAGATTACAAAGACTCTTTGACCAAAGATAAATTCTCAAAATCGTCACATCTATAGTAATTAGTAATGTCCCATCTTGGTGATCAATTATGAATGTTTGTTGTTCAGTTTTGGATAAATGGCATCATACCTGACTTCAATTTGATTTTGTTGCAGGGAAAACCCAAAATGGTTTGACCATATACAAGGAACATAAAGAATAATCTTGCAAAAACCACGAACTACAACAAATAAAAAGACACACACACAAGTTGAAATGACGAGCCAGAGACACTCAACCACCGAAGCAATCAGTGACCAAGGTAGAGGGGAAATGTCTCTTGATGTGGAAACATGATATCAATTGGAGGAAGTAGACCTCATCTACTCCGGAGAGGCTGAATGTCATCAAGTATCATCCATCCACCATTGAAGAGTGTTGACGTATAATGTGCTGCCTAGTCTCTTCCATCAGACCGATCTTTTGATTGCATTGGCTAGAGCATGCACTTCTACATGGTATCAGAGCAAAGAGGTCTTGAGTTCAAGACCTGGCTGGTGCAATTAAATTGCAGCCCACTTTCGGTCCACGTTTAGGCGTGAGGGAGCCACACGTGAGGGGGAGTGTTGACGTATAATGTGCTGCCTAGTCTCTTCCATCAGATTGATCTTTTGATTGCATTGGCTAGAGCATGCACTTCTACAAAGAGGAACCCCGTCCCGCTCAAATGGTGGCAGCTCATCTGAGAGCTTTGATAGGAACTAGTGATTGGCCAACAATAGAATGATGTTGTCTGCCCCGGTGCAACATGTGATCTTCGAAGTTCACCAATCACGTTGAGCAGCTCGCCGCAAAGAAATGGGACGACGCGTTGTGTACTCGTCCATAATGATCCATGTTCCCCTGATGCGGTAGGTCCATCGGAATTATTGAGAAGAGCAAGCACTTTGCTTGCTGACACCAATGAGGAGTGAGAGGTCGGTATGTGCAGCTTTGCATTCCCAATTTTTTATGTGTCTGCATAGGTGTTTGTTGAACTTACTAAATGAGAACAACAATTCTTGTTTTTTTATTTTGCAAAAAAAAACGAGAATTGTTGTTCACATTACTGACAAAACATTGGAGTTTGGTTCCTGTTGGTTGGCAGACTGTGCTATTGCACTGAATCCAATTTATAAGTACCAACGTTCCTACAGTTTGGATGATAAGATCCCACCTAGTTTGAGCTGCAGTTGTAGTACTTGAGACTGGATTGAATCTGACTGAGGTCATCACCAGCTGATATTGACAATTTATATGATAAAGTACTGATTTTAATTTTCCCCCCGCAAGGACAAAATTATGTACCAACACTACATACGACAACCTTGGTATAATAGGTCAACACAAGATACGACTTTTTTCAAAAAAGAACACAAGATACAGCTAGAGGACTCACTTTAATTGTCCTTAGGATTTTATTTTATTTGATAATTCCAGTTAATGATGAAGGCGGCACTAGCACTCCATCTGTGAGCAAGGCGTCATTACCCAAGCTATTAGATGTGCTAAACTAATGCTCTACACATCCTTGTGGAATGTGTGAACGAAGATTTATCTATCAAGTTTAAGGCTATGGTTGTTTCACTGTGTTGTCCTCTTGTAGTTATTTTTTTCTTTTCAGAGCTCCTTTTGTGTTGTTCAGAACTCCTGTGTTGTTCAAATGTTTAGTTGACCATTGCTTCTTCTTTGGGTTTACTGAAACAAATTCATGAATAATGATGAAAACTACGATAGCAGACTGTTATATAGATAATTAATCAAGATTGCCCTACTGAGATTCGTTGGTCTTTCCAATTTGTGCATGACCAAGTCTGTCAATGGTAACCACAATAGCTAATGGTGTGGCTATGGGCATATGACAGCATGCTTTTCATGACACCGGAGTGTTCAGCCAACAGACATTCACAAATATTTTCTTTTTTTACTATTAACATGTGACTTATAAATTACTAAATAGATGAAGCGGTATAAATTTAATAAGATGGAGACTCCATTGTCTTGTAATTTTTGCCCGACAATTTCTTATTATCATTATTCCACACTTAGAAATCATGTGGGAACACAGGGTGTGGTTGCTCCTCTTTAGTTTTAATTGTATGTTCATTCATTGTGCGTTGGCCCAACTATGTGACATCAAAGTGAACAATTAAAACTTTCTTCCCTAGTGATTTATAATTATTGCATACAATCTTTTGTGGAGCTTCTGAACCGACATGCCTTTTTCTCACAGAGTTTTGATGGAGGTTGAAATTTCTCTTGGTATTTCATATCTGTACATTGATAAACCATTGATGCTTTGTGTGAAGCACACGGTATATACTTCTGCAAACATTGTATTTTTCTTGCTTTGGAAGTGTGAAATAAACAGAACTCTTGTGTCTGATTGTTCGACTGATTAATGTGCTGTTGATATAGTGAGATTCTCATTTACAAAGTCCACATATATACAACGTGCCTGGATGCATTTTATTCTTTGATATTTGCCTATTGGAACTATAAGAGCATGTTTGGGTAGGTGGGTGTGCATTAAAATCCAGGTTTAGCTTAAGTGGCCTAAATCCAAATACTCCTAATGTTCTATCCACACTGAAATGGGATAATCTCAAAACACGTCAATAAGCACACGATTAATGCAGTAGACATGAGATGGTCCCTTGGTGGTGCCTATTTGCATCGATGGTCTTTGGCTGATGCAGGCAACCGCCTTATAACAGACTAATCAAGTCAAGCACGCTACCCTCCTTCGACCGATTGGTCCAGGTGATGCCCGCATTGATGAAGAAGTCACTGGACCTCGACGTGGTCCAGGTGATGTCCACATTGAGGAAAGGAAGCCAGTAGATTAAGGTTTGGTTGTATCCATTCCCATGCTAGCAAAATCCCTAGATGTAAGGACTGTACATGTGGGCCTCGTTGATGCCGAATCTAGAAAATGAAGATCGACACTGCTGGGGAGATTGACTGAATACTTAAAACTCATCAGTTTTAAGCCGAAGAGAAACTCTCATAATGCAAAGAAGGCGATAGGCTGAATTGTTTTCCCAATGTCTCTCATCTCGAAGTTATTGTATTGTCATATTCCTGAATTTTTTTGATATCTCAAATATGTGATATTTAGGTGAGGGGGATGCAAAATCCAACAGAAGACAAGAAAACAATATGTTGCGTCATTTGCTAGCTTCACTACATGGGCCACTTGTTACATGGCATCCTTGAAAGACATATGTAGAGAGAGAAAATGCACTATATGTCAGACAAGTTGGTATCGGTTTACTCATTGAATGAAATTTTATCTGCGGTAGATATTTATTCATCTTAATTGGTACGGTTTATAAAGAGAAGTAAGTTTGGTGGATGGATAGATTTATAGGTACCATAAAGTGGTCTAGACACTACGCAACCACATCATACACTTGACTCCATCTATCTGAATACAAGTCAACTCAACAATTCCATGCACTGCACTACAAAAGACATAGCATTATGGAAGAGGAACATTATGGATATGTTTCAAGTCAGATCGACTTGAAATTAATAGGACCCTAAATGAGTTGACCATATAGAAGGTACACAAGAAATAAGATTGCAAAAACCATGAAAGGACTAGCAAACGGCAAATAAAAGAGCACACATAAGTTGAAAATGACGAGACACTCGACCACTGAAGGTCTGAAGCAATGAGACCAAGGTAGAGGACAATGGTGTGCCTTGATGTGCCCTCAGAGAGGTCGGATGTGCCACACCACCATCCATCAACCACGGAAAAGGGCCTTTCCATCCTGCTCAAATGGTCGCACTCACCCAAGAGCTCACATAGGAACCCGCGGTTGGACCAACCATAGAACCCGATGTCGTCTACCCAATGTGTGTGAGATGGTTCTCGAGGCCATCGATATTGTCGAGCAGCTCACCCCAAGGATGTGGGACGGTGTCGTGCACTGGCCCATTAGTAGAGAGATAAGGAGAATAGCAAGCACTTCGCCCCACAGACTCTGCTGAGGAGATGAGAGGCCAGGCTTTGTAGATTTGCACTCCCGGTCTCTGATATGTTTGTGTAGTTTTTTTTTGAACTTACTAAATAATGAAAATTGTTGTTCTCGTAATAGTACAATTTGGTGACAAAACATTGCAGTTAGGTTTCTGCGGATTTGGCATAGTGTGCTATTGTGCTGAAGCCTACCAACATTCCTATAATTTGGATGATGAGAGTACATTTAGTTTGAGCTGCAATTGTAGTTCTTGAGACCAGCTTGAATTTGATTGAGGTCATCACTAGCCTTCCCATTACTCTGTTTAGTTTTCTTTCACTGTTGACCCGTGGCAGGTGCAGCATTAATAAGGGGAACTCCATTGTCATGTAATTTATGTACAACGTTTTTTATTATCGTTTATCTACTCACAAACCATGTTGGAACACAAGGTATCGTTGTTGATCCAAGTTGCTATTGTATGTTCATTTTCTGTGCAACGGCCCTGCTACGCTTCGTAGAGAATAGTTACAACTTATTTCTCCGGTCATTGAAAATTCTTGCATACAATATTTCCTCAACCATTGTTGTCTGGGAAACTCTTGCCTTCACCCGACCGATCGCGCGCGAGCGATCCGCTACCTCCTTTATATGACGCGTGTACACGTATCCATCGCGTCTTTCTTTCTGCAACATCATGTGTGTTGCAAAATTACCTTCCGCAACAACACCCATGTTGCGAAAAAATGAAGACAAAAAAATGAGAAATATTTTTGCAATATTGTCTGTGTTGCAATTTGGTTTCCGCAACAACAACCATGTTGCAAAATAGTGCTAAAAAATATGCAACATCAACTATGTTGGAAAAGATTTCTGCACCATAATTTTTGTTGCAAAGTATTTCTGAAACACAGCCCTTATTACAATAATGAGAACGGCATTGGATGATGCATAGTTGTATAGCTGACAGTTGCCGAGGCGGCGGATCTTTTAGAAAGATCCACCGGCCGGCGCGTAGTGTGGCCCTTGTTGTCTCTACCTGTTAGTTTACATAATTATTATACATCATATGAAGTTCCTATTTTTTAAACATTCCAAATTAGTTATACAATTGTTTCCTTAAATAATGAACATTCGCAGCAATGTGTGCTCTTATGTTCTAGTTTATTCACTTTTTTTGCGGGTAGTTTGTTCATTGTTGTGTGTGGGTTACATGAGGAGTAATCTAGCTAGTGAAGAACAAGGGCCTACTGGGGAGGTGGAGCCAGCGCGATGGGACAGAGCATATGTAGCAGAGCTAATTGAAGTGAGTTTATGCAACACAATTCTAACACACCTCCACCACCAGCTGCGGGTGAGATAAGAGCATCCCTAGCAGACTCCTTATCACGCGGATCTTTAAAATGAGTACAAAGATAATGGAAAACGTGTTTTGAGGGCTGGCACGAGCTGCCGCCGAACAGACCATGCAAGACCGAACGGTAAAACCGAATATTCATAGAATATTATGTTTTACTGTTCGGCTTTACGGGGTCTGTTCTTTTGCAACCCGTGCCAGCCCTCAAACCGAAAAAACAATCATCCGAATTCTAATAATTATTCAATCAATATAAACTAAAATCTGAATATTACAATATAACAATTATCCAAATTACAATAATTATTCAAATCTAAGAATTAAACTTATAATTCAATACAAGAATTGTTCCGAATACAACAATGATACAAAACAAACATGAATTAAATTACATGAATGTAAAAATGGCAGGTTTTATTATTGCCCATGCCTTTGCCAATGGTGCTGAACAAGATCATGTTGAAGCTAATGGTGGGTGTTTGAGTCTTCATTTTCCGTTATTGTGACACCCCGAGAGACCGGTGCGCCAGGTGTCAGCCAGTTATTCGTCGCCGTTGCCATGCCATCTGCTTGCGTGTTGCATTTTGCCATGTCTTCATGTGCATTGCATCATCATGTTTTCAAAACTTGCATCCGTCCGAGTTCCCTCGTCCTCTCCGTTGTCCGTTCTGAGCCCAGACACACTTGCACGCGCCCGTGGCACCTTCATATATTTTATTTTATGAGTAGCCTGAAAATATTCTCGGAATGCGATGAAACTTGGCGTGTGGTCTTATTATACCATAGGTAGACCGCCTATCAAATTTCATCGCATTCGGAGCTCGTTTTATAGCCCAACCGTTAAATATAGCGCCACTAGTAGCCAGTTTATTCGGAGCTCGTTTTATTTTATTTTATGAGAGCTCCGCCGCTGCACCATGTCCGCCGCCGCCACTCGGAGCCCCGCCGCCGCACTGCTCCAGCTCCGCCTCGTCCTCCCCGCGTCTCTCCGGCGACGGCCACCCTCGGATCCGGCCACCCCGGCCTTCCCTCGCCGCTCCCCGTCGCCGCCGCGCCCGGATCCGGCGAGATCCGGGCCGGAACAGACCCCGCCGCCGCCGTCCCTCGCCGGTGGCCTCGTCGACGTCAAACGCCGGCCTGAGCTACTCTTCGGCCGCCGGACATGTCCGACTAGACCCGGACATGTCCAGGCCCCTCTGTCCGTGGGCCCATCCGTCAGTTGTGTCCGACTCCCTCCGGACGTGTCCGTCCAGTCAGCACCCCGGGAGGTAGTTTTTTTGGCTAAGTCCCCAGAAACTTTAAACATGTTGCATATTTCGAGTGGATGTAACTTTTTGCATGATGATCCAAATTGAGCATGTAATATGTCAAAATGTTCGTTGTGATATGCTCTTCATTTTGTTCCACTGTGGCATGCTTGTTTGAGTTCACCTTGATGTCGTAATCATCATTGCAAGAGTGCTATATGTTTAAAACTGCTGATAACTGTAATTTTGTTGCATGCTTGTGGTGTTGATATCTTTTTGCATGTTTATCCAAACGGAGCATATGATATGTCAAAATGTTCATTGTGAAGTGCTCTACATGATGGTTGCTGTAACATTCATGTTAGGTGCCATCTTGCCATGTTTATCTCTGTTGCAAAGTGCATGTGGCTGTTAAGTGCTGAAACTTGTTATGAGGTGCTGATTTGTCTTGTTCATAGCTATTGGTGTGATTGTCTTTTATGCCACATGTCAATATGTTTTAGAAGCACAATCATGCCATCTTTGCTGTGGTGCAATCCACTTTTCATGATATGCCTTGAGGTGTTTGCAACAAGCTTGTAAAGTAGCCTACTCGTTGTTGTTTTTCCGAGACTTGTTGAAAAACTGCTAAGTATGAAACTGTTAAACCTGATGCCATGTTTGCTTGATGCCCCACTCAAATCCATGCTTGTTTTAGTATGTGAAATGATCATGTCTTGTTGTCCATGTTATGCTCTATCCATCCATGCCCTTGTTTGCATATATAGCCTGTTGTAGCTTATTTATTTCTTTCTCTCAAGTTGCCATAAATGTACCTATCAGATTGTTATCAGCATGATCAATTTGGTGAAGCTTGTTGTTATTGATCCATGCCTCCTATGGAGTTGTTCCAATGGAGTTGTTTGATGTATGCTATGTCTATTACATGTCCATGATCTTTATATACTTAGGAGAGTTGATATGCTTGTTGTTTTGTGCCTCCGAAGGCAGCATCGTGATGATGTTTTTGCCTTCCCAGATTTTGGCTAAGTCTGAGAAATCAGTACACTTATTGAATCTTGACATGCTTGTTTAATTATGTTCCAGCAAGTGTTTGTGTGTGCTCTAAGTTCATGCTTGTTAAGTATCATGTCTATTTCACATCCATGCCTCTTGTTATCATGTTTGGGTGCTGTAGCATATATATACCTTGCTCCAAAGTTGCTATGTTGCTGTTTTTGGACAGCTTGTTGTTATATCTTGTTTCGTGTGTATGTGTTGAACCGTTGCTCCGTTTTGAGCGTGCTCTATATGAAACTTGTGTGATTTTGCATGTAGAAGCATAATATCATGTTGTTTACATGTTTGGAGTGTGTTTTCTTGTTGTTTGGATGCATCTTGCACATTTGACATGCTTGACTTGTTTTGCTCATATCTTCTAGGCCGTAGCTTCGAATTAAACAAACTTTATATACAACTTGATTAGAATTTCGAGTAGATCATCATGGTGCATGTTAACTTGCTGTTTAACAACTTTAACTTAAGGTTTGTTCAGATCTGGACCAATTTCAAAATGTGCATATGAGGACTTACCGGAATTATTATATGTTGTTTCCGGCCTCATTTAAACTTGTTGGGTGGTGTTGTTTGATGTCTATTATGCACCCTTCTTCTTGTAGACGTTGTTGGGCCTCCAAGTGCAAAGGTTTGTAGGACAGTAGAAAATTTCCCTCAAGTGGATGACCTAAGGTTTATCAATCCGTGGGAGGCGTAGGATGAAGATGGTCTCGCTCAAACAACCCCGCAACCAAATAACAAAGAGTCTCTTGTGTCCCCAACACACCCAATACAATGAATTGTATAGGTGCACTAGTTCGGCGAAGAGATGGTGATACAAGTGCAATATGGATGGTAGATATTGGTTTTTGTAAACTGAAAATATAAAAACAGCAAGGTAGCAAGTGGTAAAAGTGAGCATAAACGGTGTTGCAATGATAGTAGGCAAGGCCTAGGGTTCATACTTTCACTAGTGCAAGTTCTCTCAACAAGGATAACATAATTGGATCATCTTACTAGCCCTTAACATGCAACAAAGAGTCACTAATAGCCACTACACCACAGCACTACATTCCCGACAGCCAGGTTGGTCGGAAATACAGCTTCCACCAACAAACAGTCGGTCGGGAAAAACTATTGCCGATAGATCACGTCTGTTGGGGAAAGTCCAGACGGGAAAGCCCTTTGCCGACCGACATATCTTTCCTGACCGATTGCTTGACGGCTAAGGGGTATTTTTCCCGACCAACAGTCTGTTGGGCCTGCCATGGGCCTTTCCCGACCAACAGTTTGTTGGGGCCTGCCATGGGCCTTTCCCGACCGACCATCTGATGGGTAATTCTTTCCCGACCAACATTTTGTTGGGCTTGGTGTTAACCTTTCCTGACCGACTATTAGACGGGGTTTGTTTTGCCGACCAACAATCAGACAGTGTTTACTTTTGTGAACCAACAGTTGATCAACATTTTGTTTAGCAAACCACAACCGTAGTTATCATATGGTACCAATTGTTGCGTACATATACTTCCTGTGTTCTAAAGCATAATCACCAAGACAACATACACCAGGTGCACCAAACATATTTTATTCCATTAGATAATTGTCACATACATACACTTCAGTCTGTTCTAAGCACCAAGGCACCAAACACCAGATTTACATAAGGACAACAAAAAGATGAAAGTATGAGACATCAGTTGTACAAAATGAGAACTAGACCATCCAGTTGATGCGGATCCCTGGCTTCATTGTTCATTGTGATTCCAATCCTTATGTTTGAGCCCTACAGAAGTTAAATAAGTCTCATTTATTAGAATGTTCAGTTAATTTAAGAAATTGAATGCAGGTAGAATTCACATGTCCACTGTGTACACACAATAGCACAAAATGATGAATATATGTGCCTAATGTATAAAAGTAGCATTTCAGGACATGAGGACCGGCAATCAACTTCGAGCAGTAGCCATGGATGTGGCATATAAGCACTCCGCCCACTTTTTGTCTATCCATTCGAAAGGAAATGCATAATTTACTTTGTACGATTGCTGGGCATATAGTGTACCTTGGACATACTTAAGTTACTCTACATAGGTACCATTACCCCATATTCCAACACTTGTTCCAAAAAAACATACAACTGAGAACTAAATATATATAATTGTGACTCTTTCAGTAGATGTACAGATTTCTAGTAGTTCATAGTGGATTTGGCTTTGACTTTAATACACCATGATAATTAAAATTGATAGTCCAATTAGATAATTGAAATTGATAGTGGATTTAATTGTGACTGTTTCCATGATAATTGAAATTGATAGTACAGACTTTTAGTACAGATTTCTAGTAGTTCATAGTGGATCTAGTAGATTTCTAGTACAGACTTTTAGTACAAAAGTCTACTTGCAACAGTAGGTTCTCGAGTTTGGTATTCAATGCTATTTTATTTCCTAGCTGGCCTTTAAGTACCATCATGTATGATATATCCTTGCTATTGCTTCCAGATAAAAAAAAGCATGGAAACAGTTGCACGCCAATTGTGCAAAACAGAGAATAAAAACACAAAATACCTCTTTTGCATTCAGTGTACAGAGAATAAAAGTTAGTTAATAACATGATGCCCCATTATAAATATAACAAAACGCAAAACTAAAATTCTACCAAGGAGATCTAGTTGTATATCAGTATAACTCGGATTTGATGGGTAGGATATAGGGAGACTAAAGCAATCAGAAAGAACTCACCTACAGGTGTGTGTGTGTCTGAAGGGGGGGGGGGGTCGATCGGTGCCACAGCGTTGAGAACCATAAATATAACTCAGATTTAAATTTTGTGTGGCTAAATTATGATGTAAGATGCTACTCTGTCGATCTAAATGTGGAGAGAGAAAGAGAACCAAGTCCATTCAGCAAAAAAAAGAGCATAACAAAAGGTCACCTCCTTTTCTCATGCTCTGGTGTTTCAGGATAATTAGTAATCATAGGAGGAGTTAAAAAGTAGCTTAGGCATAACATCCAAAACTTAAACTGCACAACCAATGCTGACTACACCACGTCACTGCGCCAGCAACGGTCACCACATGATATCTTGGTAATTAGTAATCACAGGAAGAATTTGAAATTCCAAATTTCAAGGTAATCTCTAGAGGAACTAAACCATCACATAAAACACATGTGGAGGTCTAGCCCAGATAACAGAACTAGAAGGTTTAGTAAATTACGATGAATTTAAAAAGGAAAACCAGGGAGGAACTAAGCCATCACATAAAGCACATGTGTTTTAGATGTTCTATTTTCAGAACAGAATAGAACTTATATCACTGACTTCAGCTAGTTGTGTTTGTACTGCTGAATGTTCTACCTACATTTACTTTCCACCAAAAATGAAAAACTGTGGATGAATATACTACATTTTTAACTCAGCAGGATGGCTTACTTTCGACTTCTCATTAGTTCATACTCTGCTAATTTTAGTTGGTCCTCCGTGACCCCGCCATCTTTAACTTTTCCGCTTGTGCTTGCCATTTTTCCTCTTGTAAAAGACACGCTATATGAGTAAATCGCTGAGAATACAACAGGAGACATTTAGCAGCTATGGAAATACAACAGGAAAATCAGTTGGTGTGCTTGAAACAAAATGGGATTACAATAACACATCGGAGGAACATTCACAGAGATCCATATGAAACAATACATCTTCCACGCCGTAAATTGGATTACATTGAACTCATTAACAAGACAGAAGTACAAACCTTGGCACTCAGGGCACCTAGAAATACTTCCATGGCGTCCATTGATGACACTACTTGGGCGATCATACGAGTAAGATTAATCACTTCCACCATGAGCTAATTCCACCTGAGAGATAACTTTTCAAACAATAGTCACGCGAAAGTAGTCTTTGCTTTCAATAAAAAAAGGCAACATAAATTTAAGGCATGAATAAATATGTTTTAATCCTTATGATGCCATGTAAATGAACTGCAACCTACAACATAGTTTCCTTACTATGTACAAATTACACAAACATGGTCAAGAACTTCTTCGGATTGTGCTATAGTCAATTATCTTTACATAATTGCCAAGCCCACAGCAAAAGCTATTGCGAAAATCATTACACAAAATTGAATATTTACATTGTCTCCCTCTCACAAATGGCCCAGGGAGGTTTAGGAAAATAAAAGTCATACAACCTATAAATGAATATTTGATGAAAAAGCGTGGTGCACTTTTAATTTTTTTATGCAAAACATACTAGCTCGAATGGTGCAGAAAAACATTAGAAGCACAAAATGATATAGAAATATAAGAAAATAAAATTTCCGCCAAAGTCATCATCAGAGAAGAGGAGCAAATTTCATACTCACAAATGTCTACTAGATTATATGTCCACCAGATTTTGTCGATTCAAGTACAGAATTGCTAGAAAACTACCAGCCACGACCTTACATCTATCTTTTCACTATAAGAATTAGTAATACAATTTCGCAATTGTTCAATACACTCTCGACAATGCACAAAATACCCTATTACGGGAACCATATCTTACATTCTGCTTCAGCTCGAGCTCCCAACCAAAGCGCTGCTTGCTGGATAGGAGTACTACCACAAGTTATGGCTGATCTGAATGGAAAAGGGAAAAGGAACAAATCAACAAACGGCAACATTGATGGGGGCAGTGGTGGATCTATAACATCACGAGACCCCCGGTGCCAGGCTTAATACTCTCATATTTAAACACAATAGTACACACAAATTAGCCTAACTACTATATAGTAAATATAATTTGCATTTTCAGGGGGGGCATCGCACCCATGGAACCCCCATTGGATCCGCCCCTGGATGGGGGAGGGGTAGACAGGGAGAAGGAGAGGGAAAAGAACACTCACCACCAAGGGAGGGGAAGCACTACCAGTCAACGGCCGGACCCCCCTTCAACAGAACCGGTGAGGGAAGATTGGAGGAGGCCCGTGGCGTGGCGGCAGCGGTGGAGGCGCTTGGGTGATGAGAGAGTGCTAGTGATCTCTCCCCCTGGTGACGCACTTCCCTCACTCACCCCCGGATCTGAGAAACACGACGGCATCCAGCATCGTGCCTTGACCTCTCCGCGCTGGTGCAATCTATCTCTCCTCGAACTCTAGCGCACAAGCTAGGGTTGGGAGTGTTTGGGGGATAGCAGTAGGGGTAGAGGAGGATGAAGGAGGCATGGCAGCAACCTCGCCGCCGTGGTGACGGCGTGCTGGCGAGTGGCGACGGCGTGCGGGCTGCTAGATCTAGCAGTCGGCGGCGGAGGAAGGGAGCGCCTGAGAGGATTTAGGTTTGGAGAACTGGGGTGCGTCCGTGGCACAAGTAGGCCGGATGGAAATATATAAGGGAGGCCTGGCGCTAAGTTTTTGGCCTGCGGGTGCGGAGATGAGCCAGCCCAAATAGCAACTAGCAGTCGGTCGACATTGATCGCTGACCAACAGTCAGATGGAAAAAGATGCTTCCCCGACCAACAATCGGTCATCAAATATCCAACTATTCCCCACCGACTGTTGGTCATTATACGCAAGTATTACCGACCAACGGTTCGATAGAATCTTTCCCGTCCAACAGTCCGTTGACGAAACTGACTTTTCCCAACACATAGCTGTAGGGAAATCTAGTGCGTGGTGTAGTGAGCGGAGAAAACGAAGAGATTATGGTAGGGTACGAAACCACCTCAAAGCTATTCTTTCTAATCGATCTATTCAAGAGTCTGTAGTAACGTTCAATCTATCATAGAGTTCGTACTAGAATAACACCTTAAGACACAAATCAATCAAAACCCCAATGTCACCTAGATACTCCATTGTCACCTCAAGTATCCGTGGGCATGATTATACGATATGCAGAAACATCTATTCAACCAACACATAGAACTTCAAAGAGTGCCCCAAAGTTTCTACCGGAGAGTCAAGACGAAAATGTGTGCCAACCCCTATGCATAGATTCCCAAGGTCACGGAACCCGCAAGTTGATCACCAAAACATACATCAAGTGGATCACATGATATCCCATTGTCACCACAAATAAGCACGTGCAAGACATAATCAAGTGTTCTCAAATCCTTAAAGACTCAATCCGATAAGATAACTTCAAAGGGAAAACTCAATCCATTACAAGAGAGTAGAGGGGGAGAAGAAGATCCAACTAGAATAAGCTCGTGATACATCAAGATCGTGCCATCTCAAGAACACGAGAGAGAGAGAGAGAGAGAGAGAGAGAGAGAGAGAGAGAGAGAGAGAGATCAAACACATAGCTACTGGTACATATCCTCAGCCCCGAGGGTGGACTACTCCCTCCTCGTCATGGAGAGCGCCGGGATGATGAAGATAGCCACCGGAGAGGGATTCCCCCCCTCCGGAAGGGTGCCAGAACGGGTGTAGATTGGTTTTCGGTGGCTACAGAGGCTTTCAGCGGCGGAACTCCTGATCTAGCTTAATTTCCGAAGGTTTCAGTATTTATAAGAATTTTTGGAGTCAAGGCCAAGCAAAGGGGAGCTACGGGCCGTCCTCGAGATAGGGGGGCGCGCCCCCCTTCCCAGGGCGCGCCCTCCACCGTTGAGGGCAGCCCGTGGCTCTCCTAGCCCAACTCTTTTGCTTCGGGGGCTTCTTTTTGTCCAGAAAAAATCATAAAAAATTGGCTCGTCAATGGGACTCCGTTTTGATAATCCTTTTCTGTAAAACCCTAAAACAGGAGAAAAACAGAAACTGGCACTGGGCTCTGGGTTAATAGGTTAGTCCCAAAAATCATACGAAAGTGTATAATAAAGCCCATAAGACATCCTAGAAGGATAATATAATAGCATGGAACAATAAAAAAATATAGATACGTTGGAGATGTATCAGCATCCCCAAGCTTAATTCCTGCTCGTCCTCGAGTAGATAAATGATAAAGAAAGAATTTTTTATGTGGAATGCTAACCAATATAGTTTTTCAATGTAATTCTCTTAATTGTGGCATGAATGTTCAGATCTGAAAGATTCAAGATAAAAGTCTATATTGACATAAGAAATAACAATACTTCAAGCAATACTAACAAAGCAGTCATGTCTTCTCAAAATACTATGGCTAAAGAAAGTTATCCCTACAAAATCATATAGTGTTGGCTATGCTCCCTTATTATCACACAAAAATATTCATATCATGCACAACCCCGATTTCAGCCAAGCATTTGTTTTTCATACTCTATCTTTTCAAATCTTTCAACTTTCACGCAATACATGAGCGTGAGCCATGGATATAGCACTGTGGGTGGAATAGAGGTGGTTGTTGAGAAGACAAAAAGGAGGGAGATAGTCTCACATCGACTAGGCGTATCAACGGGCTATGGAGATGCCCATCAATAGATATCAATGTGAGTGAGTAGGGATTGCCATGCAACGGATGCACTAGAGCTAAATATGAATGAAAGCTCAACAAAATAAACTAGTGGGTGTGCATCCAACTTGCTTGCTCACGAAGACCTAGGGCATTTGAGGAAGCCCATCGTTGGAATATACAAGCCAAGTTCTATAATGAAAATTCCCACTAGTATATGAAAGTTACTAAGCATGAGACTCTCTACAATGAAAAACATGGTGCTACTTTGAAGCACAAGTGTGGAAAAAGATAGTAGCAATTGTCCCTTTTTCTTTTCTTTTCTTTTCTTTTTTCTTTTTTGGGGCCTTTCTTTTTTTTCTTTGGCCTTTTTTTCTTTCTTTTTTTCCCTTTTTTTGCGGAGGGGCTTTATAGATTTAGCCTTTCCTCCCATGGGACAATTCTCTAATAATGATGATCATCACACTTTCATTACAACACGATATTACAACTCGATACTACAACGACAAAGTATGACTCTATATGAATGCCTCCGGCGGTGTACCGGTATGTGACATGTATAAAAATTATGCATGGTGGCCTTGCCACAAATACAATGTCAACTACATGATCATGCAATGGCAATATGACAATATGATGCGTGTCATATGAACGGAACGGTGGAAAGTTGCATGGCAATATATCTCGGAATGGCTATGGAAATGCCATGATAGGTAGGTATGGTGGCTGTTTTGAGGAACAATATGGTGGCTGTTTTGAGGAAGGATATATAGTGGGTGTATGGTACCGGCGAAAGTTGCGCGGTACAAGAGAGGCTAGCAATGGTGGAAGGGTGAGAGTGCGTATAATCCATTGACTCAACATTAGTCATAAAGAACTCATATACTTATTGCAAAAATCTGAGTCATCAAAACAAAGCAATCAACGCATGCTCCTAGGGGGAGGTTGGTAGGAGTTAACCATCGCGCGCCCCCGACCTCCACACAAAGGTTGACACTTTACAAATACCTCATGCTCTAACTTCGTCACATAGCGGTTCACCATACGTGCATGCTACGGGAATCACTAACTTTAACACAAGCATTTCTCAATTTCATAATAACTCCACTAGCATGACTCTAATATCACTATCCTCATATCTCAAAACAATTATCAAGCATCCAACATCTCATTCTATTCAATGCACTTGGTGTGATTTTTTTTACTACATTGACATTGGATGTCTATCATGTGAAAACTAGTTTCTTTAGCCTAAACACATTACCATGCTGTTTTAATAGACTCTAAAAAGGATATAAGTGAAGCATGAGAGTTCAACAATTTCTACAAAATATTACCACCGCCGTGCTCTAAAAGATATAAGTGAAGCACTAGAGCAATAACAAACTACTCCGGAAGATATAAGTGAAGATCAATGAGTAGTTGAATAATTATGTAACTATGTGAAGACTCTCTAACATTTAAGAACTTCAGATCTTGGGATATTATTCAAATAGTAAGCAAAACAAACTAAACTAAATTGACGCTCCAAGCAAAACACATATCATGTGGTGAATAAAAATATAGCTCCGAGTATAGTTACCGATAGATGAAGACGAAAGAGGGGATGCCTTCCCGGGGCATCCCCAATCTTAGGCTTTTGATTATCTTGAATTTACTTGGGGTGCCATGGTCATCCCCAAGCTTATGCCTTTGCTTCTCTTTGTTCCATAGTCCATCAAAGCAATACTCAAAACTTGAAAACTTCACAACACAAAACTTAGACAAAAATCCCGTGAGCTCCGTTAGTATAAGAAAGCAAACCACTACTCAAAGGTACTGTTGTGAACTCATTCTTTGTTTATATTGGTGTTAAACCTACTGTATTCCAACTTCTCTATGGCTCATACTTCCCAATACTACTCATAGATGCATTGAAATAAGCAAACAACACACAAAAAACAGAATCTGTCAAAAACAGAATAGTCTGTAGTAATCTGCAGGGTTCGCCTACTTCTGGAACTCCAAAAAAATCAAACTAAATTGGTAAATTTGCGCAATTTGTCTACCAATCATCTGCAAAAAGAATCAACTAAAAAGCATGCTCCAGTAAAAATTTAAGACTACTTTAGCTATCGCTAACGATTATATTTTTCACAGCAAGATCACATAAACTTCACACAAGTCTTCCCAAAGGTTCTACTTGGCACAAACACTAAAAAAACATGAAACCACATCTAATCAGAGGCTAGATGCAATATTTATTCCTAAACAGCAGCAAAAACAAAGAAAACAAAATAAAGTTGGGTTGCCTCCCAACAAGCGCTATCGTTTTACGCCCCTAGCTAGGCATAATGATGCTCACATAAAAGATAAGAGTTGAAACATAAAGAGAGCATCATGAAGAATATGACTAGCACATTTAAGTCTAACCCACTTCCTATGCATAGGGATTTTGTGAGCAAACAACTTATGGGGACAATAATCAACTAGCATAGGAAGGGAAAACAAGCATAGCTTCAAGATTTTAAGCACATAGAGAGGAAACTTGAAATTATTGCAATATGTAGAAGCATATGATCCTCTCTCATAATAATTTTCAGTAGCATCATGAATGAATTCAACAATATAACCAGCACATAAAGCATTATTTTCATGATCTACTTGCATAGAAATTTTACTACTCTCCACATAAACAAATTTATTCTCATAAATAGTAGTGGGAGCAAACTCAACAAAATAACTATCATGTGAAGCATAATCCAATTGAAAACTAAAATCATGATGACAAGTTTCATGGTTATCATTATTATTTATAGCATAAGTGTCATCACAATAATCATCATAAATAGGTGGCATGCTTTCACCATAATAAATTTCCTCATCAAGACTTGGGGGACAAAAAATATCATCTCCATCAAACGTAGCATCCCCAGGCTTGTGGCTTTGCATATCATTAGCATCATGGATATTGAGAGGATTCACACTAACAACATTGCAATCATGCTCATAATTGACATATTTTATGCCAAGCATTCTATGTTATTCTTCTTCTAGTACTTGAGCACAATTTTCTTTCCCATCATTTTCACGAAAGATATTAAAAAGATGAAGCATATGAGGTAACCTTAATTCCATTTTTTTTGTAGTTTTCTTTTATAAACCAAACTAGTGAATAAACAAGAAACAAAAAGATTCAATTGCAAGATCTAAAGATATACCTTCAAGCACTAACCTCCCCGACAACGGCGCCAGAAATGAGCTTGATGTCTACTACGCACCCTTCTTCTTGTAGACGTTATTGGGCCTCCAAGTGCAGAGGTTTGTAGGACAGTAGCAAATTTCGCTCAAGTGGATGACCTAAGGTTTATCAATCCGTGGGAGGCGTAGGATGAAGATGGTCTCTCTCAAACAACCCTGCAACCAAATAACAAAGAGTCTCTTGTGTCCCCAACACACCCAATACAATGGTAAATTGTATAGGTGCACTAGTTCGGCGAAGAGATGGTGATACAAGTGCAATAAGGATGGTAGATATTGGTTCTTGTAAACTGAAAATATAAAAACATCAAGGTAGCAAGTGGTAAAAGTGAGCATAAACGGTGTTGCAATGATAGTAGGCAAGGCCTATGGTTCATACTTTCACTAGTGCAAGTTCTCTCAACAAGGATAACATAACTGGATCATATTACTAGCCCTCAACATGCAACAAAGAGTCACTCCAAAGTCACTAATAGCAGAGAACAAACGAAGAGATTATGGTAGGGTACGAAACCACCTCAAAGCTATTCTTTCTGATCGATCTATTCAAGAGTCCGTTGTAACGTTCAATCTATCATAGAGTTCGTACTAGAATAACACTGACACAAATCAATCAAAACCCCAATGTCACCTAGATACTCCATTGTCACCTCAAGTATCCGTGGGCATGATTATACGATATGCATCACACAATCTCAGAAACATCTATTCAACCAACACATAGAACTTCAAAGAGTGCCCCAAAGTTTCTACCAGAGAGTCAAGACGAAAACGTGTGCCAACCCCTATGCATAGATTCCCAAGGTCACGGAACCCGCAAGTTGATCACCAAAACATACATCAAGTGGATCACATGATATCCCATTGTCACCACAGATAAGCACGTGCAAGACATACATCATGTGTTCTCAAATCCTTAAAGACTCAATCCGATAAGATAACTTCAAAGGGAAAACTCAATCCATTACAAGAGAGTAGAGGGGGAGAAGAATATCCAACTAGAATAGCAAAGCTCGCGATACATCAAGATCGTGCCATCTCAAGAACACGAGAGAGAGAGAGAGAGAGAGAGAGAGAGAGAGAGAGATCAAACACATAGCTACTGGTACATACCCTCAGCCCCGAGGGTGGACTACTCCCTCCTCGTCATGGAGAGCACCCGGCTGATGAAGATAGCCATCGGAGAGGGATTCCCCTCCTCCGGCAGGGTGCCAGAACGGGTGTAGATTGGTTTTCGGTGGCTATAGAGGCTTTCGGCGGCGGAACTCCCGATCTAGGTTAATTTCCGAAGGTTTCAGTATTTATAGGAATTTTTGGAGTCGGGGCCAAGCAAAGGGGAGCTATGGGCCGTCCTCGAGATAGAGGGGTGCGCCCCCCTTCCCAGGGCGGGCCCTCCACCCTCGAGGGCAGCCCGTGGCTCACCTGGCCCAACTCTTTTGCTTCGGGGGCTTCTTTTGGTCTAGAAAAAAATCATAAAAAATTGGCTCGTCAATTGGACTCCGTTCGATATTCCTTTTCTGTAAAACCCTTAAACAGGAGAAAAACATAAACTGGCACTGGGCTCTGGGTTAATAGGTTAGTCCCAAAAATCATATAAAAGTGTATAATAAAGCCCATAAGACATCCTAGAAGGATAATATAATAGCATGGGACAATCAAAAATTATAGATACGTTGGAGACGTATCATTGTTCTTGTATGCATCATCCCTTGCCATGTTTTGCATCATATAAACTTGTCTTGCATCATACTTGGTTGAGCATCTTGTCATGTTCTTGTGTGGTGTGTTTACCGTGGTGTGTGCTTATTCTCGCTAGTTCATATTCCGTTGCGATCGTGAGGATTCGTTCGACTACACTTGGCTCGTCTTTGTGGCTTCTTCTTCGTCTACCTCATGGACTCGTTCTTCTTCCTTGCGGGATCTTAGGCAAGATGACCATCCCCTTGGATACCTTTACTATCATTGCTATGCTAGATGTCTCGATGCTATCGTTATATGTCGCGCTACCCATCTTTATTGTCAGCCCCTCTCCTTGTTGCCATTAAACCTCTAACCTTTGACACCTTCCCAGCAAACCGTTGTTTGGCTATGTTACCCGCTTGCTCAGCCCCTCTTATAGCGTTGCTAGTTGCAGGTGAAGATGAAGATTGTTCCACGTTGGAACTTGTTGTTGGTATATCACAATAAATCTATTATTATAATTTAACACACCTATATACTTGGCAATGGGTGGAAGGCTTGGCCTTTTGCTCGGTGTTTTGTTCCACTCATGCCACCTTAGGAGCCGATAAACCGGCGTTATGTTCCTTGATTTTGCGTTCCTAACGCGGTTGGGTATATGGGGACCCCTTGACAGTTCGTCTTTGAATAAAACTCCTCCAGCAAGGCCCAACATTGGTTTTAATTTGCAACATAATAAAAATTTAATTAATTAATTAATTGCATAGGGAGTTAGCGCTACCCGAGGATTCCTTCTACATACAGGGGGGCCAGTGCTGATGGTGTTGGTCCCAAACGGGGAGACTGCGGGGCCACCACGGGGAAACTCGAGGATTGGCTCCCATAGGCTCACCTATCCGGTCGTGGCCTGAGATGAGATACGCGCGGCTACTATCAGGGTGTCGGCACGCCGGGAGGTCTTGCTGGACTTGTTTTGCCATTGTCGAAATGTCTTGTGCATCGGGAATTCCGAGTCTGATCGGGCCTTCCCTAAGATAAGGGGTAATATTATTATTATCTCTGCTGATCGTGAGAGCTTGTGATGGGCTAAGTTGGGACACCCTTGCAGGGTTATGATCTTTCGAAAGCCATGCTCGCGGTTATGTGGCAGATTGGAATTTGTTAATATCCGGTTGTAGAAAACTTGACAGAGGATACGAAGTAAAACACACGAATCGCGCGAGTAACCGTGACTGTCTCTTTTCACTTTGAGAAGAAAACACGGTGGGGTTATGTTTGACTCGTAGGTAGTTTAGGATCTTTAGCAATCATTACTAGTTTGCGGCCGTTTGAGTAGATTCTCATCTTATTCTTGTACTCGTAGGTTAGCCACCATACTTATACTTAGCCGCTGATGCAACCTCACCACTTAAACCTCTCCTTACCCATTAAGCTTTGCTAGTCTTGATACCCATGGTTATGGGATTGATGAGTCCTCGTGGCTCACAGATACTACAACAACAGTTGCAGGTGCAGGTTTCTGATGACTTGACGCGAGAGCGATGCCTTTTGTGTTGGAGTTCGTTCTTCTTCTTCTTCCTCAGTCTTGGGTTAGGTTCCTGGTCGGCAGCCTGGGATAGCAGATGGATGTCTTTGTGTTTTTCATGTTTACATCCGTAGTCAGATGCCTTGTATTGATGATGTTGTATTCATGTGACTTGTATGTATTGTTGTATCCCCATGTATGTATGTAATGGTACGATGTAATGATATCCATCTTGCTAAGCGCCCGAAATGCGGTTGTGCCCCAATCATGAGTGTGTCACATGATTGGGATAGAATCGCATCTTGGTCCTGACAAGTTGGTATCAGAGCCTCGATCGACCATAGGAGCCCCCTTGATTAATCGTAGCTTGGCCATTGTTGAGTCTAGAATTAAACCTTTTCGGAGTCTTATATCGGAGAGTAGGAATTCTTTTTACTCCCCAGCCCCTTCGTCGCTCTAGTGAGGAATCTCGACGTAGGTGTTTTGAATTACTCCTCTTCCCCTTCATATTCTTTTAGGAACACGCGGTTAGTTTTCGTTCGTTGCGTTGTCTGCTCTTTTCATCTGGTGCATCTCTCGTCAAGTCGATTTGACCTCCTCGTCTTTTGCTTCTATCCTCGGTTCTTTCCAACCGATGTTGTTTCCCCATCCGAAGTGGTCTTTCTTTTTCCCACCCGCCCACCCTTTGCTTCTTAGACCGGAGTCCTTAATCGAGTATCCATCCTACTCGTGTGAACCTTTGCTTTCTTTCCTCAATTATTTCAACTGGTGAATTCTCGTCTAGTTTTTCCTTCTTCATCTCTTTTCTTTTCCGGTGGTTTTCAATTCCAATTTCTCGGTGTTGTTCATATTCTTTCATCGGCTCTAATGTTATTCCCTTGCTCGTTCGTCTCTCGTCATTTAATTGTTCTGGTGTTCCAAAGACATTCCAAGAGATTCGTCTGTCTTCCAACTAATTCGAGGTTGTCACCTCATTCAAGCTTTAAATCGTTCTGGTGCATCATCTCCTTTCAATATGTTCCAATGGTGTTTTCTCTTCGGTGGGCTCATAACCCACAGGTCTTTCCCAGGATCTTACCTGACTCTTCTAATTTTTCGAAGTGATTCCCAAATTATTTTCAAAGTGTGACGTAAGAATGGATTCCATCAGGCATATGCCTTCTCCAAGATCGTTTTCAAATTCTTTTCATCATTGGTTCAACCTTTTTCCTCTTTCGTTCATCCGGAGTATCTCAATAATTTTGGTTGTGTTTCTCGTCGACATTTGAAGACTGAAGAAGCATTGTCCTCTGAATCTTGTTCGTTCTCTTGGAGATTCGTGCTTCTAGCTTAATGCTATCCTCTAGAATTGTCCCGGTTGTCATAAATTCTTTTCTTAACCCATCCGGAGCTTTTCATGAAGTCTTTTCTTTGTGTTCCTCCGAAGGCCATCATTTCAGAAGATTTCTTCGTTCTCAGTTTTCAAATTTGTCCTCCAAATATTCTCCATTGATGCCTCTTCGTTCGTCTCACATTTGTCTGGTGCTTCGTTCAAGTATTCTTTAATCAGTTCACGATCTCTTTGTTCTCGTCATTCGAATTCCCTCAAGTTATTTATTCTTCCCGGCGATTCATTCTCTTGTATTCAGTCAATTTTCAATTCCTTACGGTGGTCGTTCTCTTTCATCACTCGATTTCAATTCTTCCCGATGGTTTGTTCTTTTCTTCACTCGGCCTTAATTCTTTACGGTGGTTCGCTCAAGCGTTCGTTTCCGGTGTTATCATATCAATCCATTCTTATTTATTCCAATCATTCAGGTGTTTCATGAAGATTTTCGCAAGTTCGCGATATATCCCTCCTTAATCATTTCAACGAGAATAAGTAGTATGCGAATCCATTGCTTCTCATAAATTTAATAGATGAAGGATGAGCATACCATAATTCTTATTCATTCTCGTCAAGTTGTTTATTCCTTCCTTCAGAGTTTATTCTTGATGAATAAATTCTAGTCCCAAGTGTTGTCATCTTTTATTTCCGGAGTTCAAGTTTTCTCGGCTGTCTCGTCGGAACCCCAGCTAAATCATCGCAAGGCTATAGTCTTATTCTTGTAATCCTTCAATCCGTCATTTCTAAATCATCATCCTTTTTGTTACCGGAGTTCCTCATGGTGGTTCTTCATGAGACAATTCATTCTTCAAACGTTCATCTAATTCTTCTGGAGCAGCTCAAGTATTCTTCTTCTCGCGTCTTGAAGTGCAAATAATCCTCCGTATTCTTTTGAAGTGGAGCTTTGCATTTCGTTCTTCATCTCATCTATTCAATATTTGGTTGCGGCATAATTCACCTCAAGTTTTCGGATGATTTTCATAAGTCCATATCAAGTTAATTCTTTTCGTTGTTGATTTTCCAACAACTCCGTTCGTCCCTTCTTTGCAAGGATGCTTTCAATTCTTGTGTGCCAGAAGATGTCGTTCTACCTCCTTTCTTCTCATTCTTAATTTCTTCCGGAGGCATCGTGTTGTTCATCTCGTCAAGTATCGTTCCATCTTCTCGAGTTTATGTTCTATCCCTTCCATTTTCAGCCGGAGTGCTGCCCGAATTCCTTCGTTCAAATTCCTTTCTATCTCTTATTAACCGGAATAGTTTCGAATTCATTCTTGTTTCTTCAGCTCTAGTTTCGTGCCTTTCAACCTCCTTGATTCTCGTCGTATTCCTTCTTCTTCTTGTCTAACAAAGTCTTTGCAAATTCGTTCATCTCCGTTGTATCCTTTCTTCAAATTTTTCAACCTCTCAAGGTTCTTTGGCTTCACTCTTTTGTCCTCGAAGAACTTTGTTCTTCCTTTTTCACTTCCGTCTCATTCCTAAGATCTCGGGACGAGATCTCTTGTTAGTAGGGGAGTGTTGTGACACCCCGAGACCGGTGCGCCAGGTGTCAGCCAGTTATTCGTCGCCGTTGCCATGTCATCTGCTTGTGTGTTGCATTTTGCCATGTCTTCATGTGCATTGCATCATCATGTTTTCAAAACTTGCATCCGTCCGAGTTCCCTCATCCTCTCCGTTGTCCGTTTTGAGCCCAGACACACTTGCACGTGCCCGCGGCACCTCAGTATATTTTATTTTATGAGTGGCCTGAAAATGTCCTCGGAATGGGATGAAACTTGTCGTGTGGTCTTATTATAGCATAGGTAGACCGCCTGTCAAATTTCATAGCATTCGGAGCTCGTTTGATAGCCCAACCGTTAAATATAGCGGCACTAGTAGCCGGTTTATTGGACGGACGTTTCGGTCTCCGAAACATGTGCCAGGCTGCATTTCTCTTCTCTCCCTTTGGCCCAAAGCCCTCGTACCTAGCCCACCTACAATCCCCCTCCGCTCCGGACCGTCCGATGGCGATCGAACGGCTCCGAAACGGAGCAATTCCTCTAACCCTAGCCCCTCTTTCTATTTATAGACGCCCCCTGCCAAAAATGGCATCCCCTAGATCTAGCTACACCTCCTCCCACCTCTCAGCCGCCACCTCCTCCTCCATTTCCGTGCCAGCCACCTCTCCCTCGCCACTTGGCGCGCCATCATTGGCCGGTGCCGCCGCAGCTGCCTCCCGTGGCCAGTGGGAGAGGGCCACCTGTCCTTTCGCGTCATCCCCAGCCAGTTCCACCACCCCGCGGCCCGCAAAGCCCATCGGCAACCCGCCTGGGCCCGAGCCGCCGCCGCCGCGGCCCGGACGAGCCGCCTCCGCGGCGCTGCGCGCCCGAACCCTCCCGTGGCCGCTCGGCTCGCCCCGCCGTCGTGCTTCCCCTCGCCGGCGACCTCGGCCGCCTCCGCATCGACCTCCTACCTGCCGCACGACGCCTCGCGCGCTTGCCTCCGCGCCCCGTTGTCTGGTTCCCCGCATCGCCCGAGTTCGCCGCTCGGAGAGTGCCGCCGCTGAGCCATGTCCGCTGCCGCCGCTCGGAGCCCCGCCGCCGCACTGCTCCAACTCTGCCCCGTCCTCCCCGCGTCTCTCTGGCGACGGCCACCCTCGGACCCAGCCACCCCGGCCTTCCCTCGCGGCTCCCCGTCGCCGTCGTGCCCGGATCCGGCGAGATCCGGGCCGGAACGGACCCCACTGCCGCCGTCCCTCGCCGGCGGCCTCGTCGACGTCAAACGCCGGCCTGAGCTACTCTTCGGCCGCCGGACATGTCGGCTGGACCCGGACATGTCCAGGCCCCTCTGTCCGTGGAACTGACGTGTGGGCCCAACTGTGACGACCCCGGCCCGACCGTGCACTAATCATACACGCAAATGCACACGATCAAGCCTAAGGACTCACGTGAAGGAATCACAGCACAACTCTAAAACATAAATAAATACATACAAGTCATATATTACAAGCCAGGTGCCTCGAGGGCTCGAATACATAACATGATGTCTCACACATAGTCAGCGGAAGCATTAGATGTCTGGGTACAGACATAGAACACAAGTTCAGATAGGCCTCATACGAGGCGGGGCAAAATAAAAAGCTACGATCGAAAAGGCGCAGGCCTCCTGCCTGGGACCTCCGATCCTACTCCTGGTCGTCGTCCGCCGGCTCCTCGTAGAAGTACTCGCCGGCCGGGTAGTAGTAGTAGCCAGCCTCGGGCTGGTAGTAGTAGTCGTCAACAGGGGCTGCGGGCACCATGGCTCCGTCGTCTGGTTTATCATGCGGGTAGGACAAAAGAGGAAGCAAAGCAACCGTGAGTACTCATCCAAAGTACTCAGCAAGACTTACATCAGATCTATACTAGCAATGCATTATTTTCAAAGGAGGCTTTATGTGGGTGGACTAGACTGCAGAAAAGCCAGAGTAGAGAGGGGAAAGGCCTAGTCCTGACGAAGACTAGCATCTTCAGGGTCTTGCAGCAGTTAGAAGGGAGCAGAATAGTTCATCATAATGTATAGTGTTTATAGCAATATCAACCTCATATCTCAAGTCACCAGTTCTAGTTGTACCGAAGTGGATACAACTCCGAGTGTCCGTTACCGTAGGACAGGCTATCGATAGATTGTTTCTTCCCTGCAGGGGTGCACCAAGTTACCCACCACGCTCGCTTAACTCCGGCCGGACACACCATCAGGTCGTTCCCGCCCTCGGCCAAACAATACGACGCAACCCGACCGGATACCGCCAGAGAGGATCGAGCACGCCGGACTAATCCTATGCCCCCGGGGGTCATGGCCGTCGCCCCGGACACTCCGCACGTTGCGAGGCCGTTCGGTAGCAGACCTAGCAACCCCTTATACAAGCGCAGTTGCATCCTAAGTCCAATCCGAACGGGCCGCTCAATCGCTGACGTCGTGACGACTCCGGCTGATGTATACGACGCAGAGCACCCACTCACACCCACGTGGTGGTTAGTGCTATCGGACCCGGAGGCCCCTCGGATCAAATATCCAAATCGCTTAGTGGATTGGGAGCGCGCGGTAACGAGCAGAGCCTACGATACTGTTGGCCCCGTCGTCCCGTCTCGAGGACTTGTGACAAGGACTGGAAATGACCGGCCACGCCTCGTAGTTATCTCGCGGGTACCCTCACTGGTCACCCGACTCCACAGCTCACGCCTCAAAGGCACTCGCGGGTACCCCTCTGGGTCAACCCGCCTCCATCCAACATGTGTAGCAGTAACTTCAAAGTGTCTTCAGACGCACGATACCTCTGGCCGCACGCCTTTGTTCCTGGCGACGTCCGGCCTCGGGGATCGATACGTCTTTAAACACGGTATGGTGAAACAGGGCATCCGTGTGGTTTCCATGCCGATGAGGAATCCGAGGAATCACCCTCGTTGGACTCCTATACGACAAGTCCCGTTAAGGTGGTACCGGAGGAATCACCCTCGGCGGTATTCACCATAGCGGATGCACGACAAAAGCTAAGTCGGAAGTGGGAAGAGGAATCACCCTCGGTAACCCACAACGAGCTAGCTATACTACAGGGACAACATCAGAAGTGAGTTCGGAGGTATCACCCTCGTCACCCGATGTTAACTCTGCGGAGTCGAGCATATTAGGGGGTGTGTGGTGATGTGAAGAAGGTCAGGGGAAGGGGCTCGATCGCTTGATCGAGGCAAGGGTACTATGCGAGGCAACTACGAGAAAGCGGGACCACAGCAGTGCTACCCAACCTATACTAAGCAGTTTATGAATAAAGACAGGTATCAACAGTTTAGCAAAAACAGGCTATGCAACAGTAATAGGAGCAGTAGCAGTAGCAGCAATTCTAATGCAAGAATAAGAGAGAATAGACATAGGCGATATCGGAATGATCAAAAGGGGGGGTTGCTTGCCTGGTTGCTTGGCAAATGAAAAGGAACAACGGCGGTGAAGTAGTCGATCACCAGGGCACCGTCAGCGGTCTCGGGGTCTACCGGGAAGAAAGGGGGAGAGGAAACAATATAAATACACAGTAACGTAAATAATCACAAAGCATGACGATCTAACGCGGTGCTACCGATAACGGAGAAGGGGAACCCATCCGGGAAGTATTCCCGGTTCCGGAGCTGTGTCGGACAGTTGACCGGAGGGGGAACGGTTGCAGGCCTGCGGTGTTAGAGGCAGGTGACAGCTAGGGTGCAGTGCAGGGTTGCCTAAAGACCTAGCTAAACCATTTAGTTATTTTAGAATAACAGCTGGAATTAATTACGGCAGTTAAGGCACTATTCATCTACCGGAAAAGGGCTAAAAGTTGCGGGTTCACCTCCGTAGAGGGTCCCGACACGGAAACGGATAGCACGGTTAGAATCGTCTCGTCGTTCTGAGCAACTTTCATGTAGAAAGTTTTTCGATCCGAGCTACGGTTTAAAATATATGAATTTTCGAAGTTTAAAGCAATTTATGGAATTATTTACTTTTCAGAAAAGGGAATTATGATGTCAGCATGATGACATGCTGACATCAGCAGGTCAAACAGCGGCTGACTAAGTCAAATATGACATGTGGGTCCAGTGGGACCCACATGTCAGCCTCTGTGACTTTAACAGAGTTAAATTAAACTAACAGTGGGTTAATTAAAGGGTGGGCCCCATCTGTCAGTGTCTCGTTAGCATTTTAATTAATTAACTTAATTAACTAATCGAATTTTGTTTATTTAAATTTGTTTAACTGGCGGGACCCACATGTCATTGACACGGGGCCAGCCCAGTCAGCAGTTGACCAAGTCAACAGGTCAACTGGACCCACTGGTCAGTGGCACACCGGGCCCCACACGTCAGGCCACGTCGGCGCCGACTGGAGACTCGCCGGAATCACGCCGGCGAGCTCGTTCGCGGCGGCGCGACCTCGGGCATCGTCGGAAATCACGCACAGAGCGCCGTTTTGGTCGCGGCCGAGCGCGTTCGATCGGCAAGACGACGGCGTAGCTAATGGGGGTGGTAGCGCGGGCAACGGTGGCCGGGAACGCCGGCGGCGAGCACCGCGGCGGACGGCCGGAGTCGGGCTCGTTCGAGCGCTTGGCTACGGCTCGCTTTCGAGCGTTTCAAGCATCCAAACTGGGTCTACGGGACGGTAGGAAGTCGACTACGCGCTCGTTGGAGCATGTCATCGCCGTGAGCGACGGTGACGAGCTCCGCGGCGGAGCCGAGCTACGGCGGCGACGGTGGGGTGGTTACGGCGCAGATTCTCAGGGGGAGAAGGGGGAGAAGACGGCGACTGCTCACCGAGCCCTGCAGGTGTGCTCAAATGGGCTCGGGGAAGCGCGTCGTCGCCGGAATCATCGTCGGCGTCCGTCGGCGTCGAGGAAGAAGAAGAGCCCGTGGCGCTCAACGCGGAGGCTCCCGGCTCGAGCGACTGGGTCCAGACGGCGTAGCGAACGGAGGCGGAGCTGGTCGGCACGGACAGATGACGAGGCGGTGGCTGTGGCCGCGCGGGTGACGGCGAACGGCGGCGACCGCGTCGGGATCTGAGAGGGGAAGGGAACGGCGCGAGCGAGGTGGGAGAGGGGAAAGTGAGGTGGAGGCCAGGGGAGAGGCGCTGGGACTTGCCCTTATCGCCTCCGCGGCGTCCTGTGCTCGCACGCGTCGCGCTCTCGCCGGAGAGGGGGTGCTCGTCCACGGCGGGCGTGACACCGCGCGGGAGCAGGTGAGGGAGGGGACGGGGGCAGGTAGGTTGGGCCGGGCCAGTTGGGCCAGAGGTGAGCAGCAGTTAGACTTCTCCTTCTCCTTTTCTTTTATTTAATTTGCAGAGAAGGGAAAGAAAAGATAGGGCACCCAAATGACTTTGCAAAAAGGGGTGAGTTGGTCCAAAAATTATCTTGCAATATCCTTTATCACCAAAAATTGGTTTGGGCAAATTTGGAACACTTTTGAAATATCCAATAATGAAAAGGCATTTAATAGTGCTGTTATAACACTGTTTAAATGCTCTAGCCCATTAATGGAGTTGCTGGTGATGTTGTTTTCCTCAACAACATTTGTTTTGAAATATTTGCAAATTGATGAACATTTTTCCATAATTTTTGGAGCAACTTCATTTTGCAAATAGAATTTGAATTTGAATTTTCAGGGGCAAATTTGAGTTGCTTTGATTATCCACTGTGATTAGCTTTGCAAATGAACATGACATGGCAGATTAATTAGCTTGATGACAGTGTTGAGATCTGGGGATGTCACAAATCTCCTCCACTACAAGAAATCTCGTCCCGAGATTTAAGTGGGGAAGAGGAGGGTAACTTCGGAAGAACGGACCTCTTACAAGGTCGAGTATCCGGCAGATAATTCAGGGGATGCGGCAGAAAGAATCTCTCGAGTTGAAACTTAGGGAAAGCATCGAGAGCAAAGTTCGAAAGTGCAATAATAAGTTTTCAGCGGACAATCAACCGTACGATGCTTGGAGTAGAGTGTGAAAAGGGTTCAAAGCATTGGGAATGGATCATTACTCGGAGGGTGGCTCGCGATAACATACAAAGCCAAGTGCACAGGATGCTTCGGGAGTCAAGGATGCACAGGAGGGTCAGGTTCCGATCCTGTGGAACTGTGATGAGGGTCGATAGGGATTAGGGAGGATGGTGACATCTTACACGGTCACAACGATAAGACATATCAGCAAAAAGTCTGTCAGCTATGTCGGCAACAACGTCGGTACCAAGGGCGAGGGACGAAGAGAACCATTTTCCTGCTCGCTAGGCGAGGCAGACCAATAGGCAAAGTTCTCGTCCATCGGTGGTTACCGAAATGTCATCAATAATATTAACAGGGTCTCACTGACAGAGTTGTAGACCGAGATGTTTTCATAAGCAGGAAATTATTCTTGCTCATGTCTTAATGATTTCAAGAAAGGTTAAACAAACAAATGGAAAGGAAAATGTGATTAATTGATTAATCACGCCAATGGAAAGAAATATGTGTTTACACACAAGTTTTAGGGGTATATCAGTTCGCAAGAAAGAGCGGAGCATGATATACATGATAGGGCAGCAAGTCCAAAAACATTTGGATAAAGGGACGAGAGAAGAATCTTGATATTACCCATACGATGTTGTGTGGATAATGGATCAAGAAACATTTTGTCGAGAGATTTCACGAGGATGCCATCGAACAGCGACGGCATCGATAAAAGGAATGATGAAGCGAGAGGGTTAATGGAGCCACGGATACGGCACAAGCTCGAAATCAAGCTTGTTGTTCGAGGTGAAATGATAAAATGAAGAAGATCGACGTGAGCTTCGCTCATCGACGGAAGTTGTGCTCTGGGCATAAAGACCAGGTAACACGGTTAAAATTTAGCTTGATGATGATATAGCCGATCAGGCGGGGAATGATGAGAGGGTTTATCATCCCATAAGAATTTTCAAGAGATAGTGGAATGTCACCGTATTCTCGAGATATCAGGAGGCAATACTCGGGGTAGATCAGAGTAGAGGTTGGACGGGTGAAAAGATCTGCAGCGGACAAGTATTTTAGCTTATCCGGGAAATGGAATCAAGGGGAGGATATGGTCGAAACCATGATTGCAAAGGATCAATTCAGAGATACAAGATGAACTTGTACCAAGGAAGTAATTCTTTTTACGAGCAGCTTCCATGATAAGTTCTACATCGGGTCCATGGGCATGAACACAAAGGTTCAAGGTCGACTCCCACTTATCCAATGCATAACCTTTCATTCACTTCTCGTCTTCGAAGAAATTGTAGAGTCGAAAATTTTATCCGACGGAATGCGAGTAGATATAACCCGCATAGCTCTTGATTCACACAGACTAAGGAAAGCATATGTTCAACCCATCGGGGCATCTTAGGAACATATACCGCATACTTGAAGGAGTAATGAATTCAAGCTCGGAAGCAGAGCATGGTTGACAGAGTCAAGGGATACAATGTATCGAAGGCAATATGTGTCAGAGGTAAAGCGCTCAAGATTTGTTGAATATAAAGGACTTTGTCGGATATTAACCCAACGAAATTCAGGTGGTCGACTTAGGATCTGATGTGAGTATCGGTACTCAACCAGAAGAAAAAGGATGCAAAGGCATCGGTTTGTGGAAACATCGAAATAATTCGACGCTTAAGCACAAGGGGGTCAAGATTCCAAAACAAAAGATCAGAAGCAGAGGCTCTGATCAAAGGAAGAATTAGTTGAATAGAGCTAGAGGGACAATCAATTATAACATGATTGGCCGGGATCCAACTCATGACTAATTAACGTCTGAGCCGGAAGGATGAATTAGTAGGAAACAACTGATGATTGCGAGAATTCGCAACATATGTTGAATCAACAGGATCAGGATGTTAGGGTCAAGGGATATCAACGATGATTACTTGACATATGGAACTAACCATAATGCAAGCAGGTAAAAAGAGCCTCAAAGCTGTAGGCTGCAGAGGATTCTCGAAGTACAAGGAGTACTTCGGGGTATCTTATACAGAAAGGGGTGGCTGGGAACGAAGATACAAACGGTAAGGATGTGTTGCTGTTCACGGGGATTATCGGATAGTAGAGCACTCGCAAAAGCAGTGGCCATAATGGTCTCCGGAAAATCCGAGAAGTATCTTCGGAGGCTTCTGATGATGACACGCCATCTTCTGGAATGAGGGGGCTCACCGGGAGAAAGCGGTTACGAGAACCTAATGTTGGAGTTAGTAAAATCTTTAACCCGAATAGAAGAGAGGTTCAGAGTCCCAGAGTAAAGACGAGGAATAAAAGAAGCTACACCACCCAGTTGGCGATGTGGGGCCATAAGCCACACAGCCAAGTTAGTAAAACATTTTTGGACCTCTAGACTCGACTACGGCCAAGGAGTTGGAAAGGGGTTCCTATAGGCAGTCGGCTCTGATACCAACCTGTGACGACCCCGGCCCGACCGTGCACTAATCATACACGCAAATGCACACGATCAAGCCTAAGGACTCACGTGAAGGAATCACAGCACAACTCTAAAACATAAATAAATACATACAAGTCATATATTACAAGCCAGGGGCCTCGAGGGCTCGAATACATAACATGATGTCTCACACATAGTCAGCGGAAGCATTAGATGTCTGGGTACAGACATAGAACACAAGTTCAGATAGGCCTCATACGAGGCGGGGCAAAATAAAAAGCTACGATCGAAAAGGCGCAGGCCTCCTGCCTGGGACCTCCGATCCTACTCCTGGTCGTCGTCCGCCGGCTCCTCGTAGAAGTACTCGCCGGTCGGGTAGTAGTAGTAGCCAGCCTCGGGCTGGTAGTAGTAGTCGTCAACAGGGGCTGCGGGCACCATGGCTCCGTCGTCTGGTTTATCATGCGGGTAGGACAAAAGAGGAAGCAAAGCAACCGTGAGTACTCATCCAAAGTACTCAGCAAGACTTACATCAGATCTATACTAGCAATGCATTATTTTCAAAGGAGGCTTTATGTGGGTGGACTAGACTGCAGAAAAGCCAGAGTAGAGAGGGGAAAGGCCTAGTCCTGACGAAGACTAGCATCTTCAGGGTCTTGCAGCAATTAGAAGGGAGCAGAATAGTTCATCATAATGTATAGTGTTTATAGCAATATCAACCTCATATCTCAAGTCACCAGTTCTAGTTGTACCGAAGTGGATACAACTCCGAGTGTCCGTTACCGTAGGACAGGCTATCGATAGATTGTTTCTTCCCTGTAGGGGTGCACCAAGTTACCCACCACGCTCGCTTAACTCCGGCCGGACACACCATCAGGTCGTGCCCGCCCTCGGCCAAACAATACGACGCAACCCGACCGGATACCGCCAGAGAGGATCGAGCACGCCGGACTAATCCTATGCCCCCGGGGGTCATGGCCGTCGCCCCGGACACTCCGCACGTTGCGAGGCCGTTCGGTAGCAGACCTAGCAACCCCTTATACAAGCGCAGTTGCATCCTAAGTCCAATCCGAATGGGCCGCTCAATCGCTGACGTCGTGACGACTCCGGCTGATGTATACGACGCAGAGCACCCACTCACACCCACGTGGTGGTTAGTGCTATCGGACCCGGAGGCCCCTCGGATCAAATATCCAAATCGCTTAGTGGATTGGGAGCGCGCGGTAACGAGCAGAGCCTACGATACTGTTGGCCCCGTCGTCCCGTCTCGAGGACTTGTGACAAGGACTGGAAATGACCGGCCACGCCTCGTAGTTATCTCGCGGGTACCCTCACTGGTCACCCGACTCCACAGCTCACGCCTCAAAGGCACTCGCGGGTACCCCTCTGGGTCAACCCGCCTCCATCCAACATGTGTAGCAGTAACTTCAAAGTGTCTTCAGACGCACGATACCTCTGGCCGCACGCCTTTGTTCCTGGCGACGTCCGGCCTCGGGGATCGATACGTCTTTAAACACGGTATGGTGAAACAGGGCATCCGTGTGGTTTCCATGCCGATGAGGAATCCGAGGAATCACCCTCGTTGGAGTCCTATACGACAAGTCCCGTTAAGGTGGTACCGGAGGAATCACCCTCGGCGGTATTCACCATAGCGGATGCACGACAAAAGCTAAGTCGGAAGTGGGAAGAGGAATCACCCTCGGTAACCCACAACGAGCTAGCTATACTACAGGGACAACATCAGAAGTGAGTTCGGAGGTATCACCCTCGTCACCCGATGTTAACTCTGCGGAGTCGAGCATATTAGGGGGTGTGTGGTGATGTGAAGAAGGTCAGGGGAAGGGGCTCGATCGCTTGATCGAGGCAAGGGTACTATGCGAGGCAACTACGAGAAAGCGGGACCACAGCAGTGCTACCCAACCTATACTAAGCAGTTTATGAATAAAGACAGGTATCAACAGTTTAGCAAAAACAGGCTATGCAACAGTAATAGGAGCAGTAGCAGTAGCAGCAATTCTAATGCAAGAATAAGAGAGAATAGACATAGGCGATATCGGAATGATCAAAAGGGGGGGTTGCTTGCCTGGTTGCTTGGCAAATGAAAAGGAACAACGGCGGTGAAGTAGTCGATCACCAGGGCACCGTCAGCGGTCTCGGGGTCTACCGGGAAGAAAGGGGGAGAGGAAACAATATAAATACACAGTAACGTAAATAATCACAAAGCATGACGATCTAACGCGGTGCTACCGATAACGGAGAAGGGGAACCCATCCGGGAAGTATTCCCGGTTCCGGAGCTGTGTCGGACAGTTGACCGGAGGGGGAACGGTTGCAGGCCTGCGGTGTTAGAGGCAGGTGACAGCTAGGGTGCAGTGCAGGGTTGCCTAAAGACCTAGCTAAACCATTTAGTTATTTTAGAATAACAGCTGGAATTAATTACGGCAGTTAAGGCACTATTCATCTACCGGAAAAGGGCTAAAAGTTGCGGGTTCACCTCCGTAGAGGGTCCCGACACGGAAACGGATAGCACGGTTAGAATCGTCTCGTCGTTCTGAGCAACTTTCATGTAGAAAGTTTTTCGATCCGAGCTACGGTTTAAAATATATGAATTTTCGAAGTTTAAAGCAATTTATGGAATTATTTACTTTTCAGAAAAGGGAATTATGATGTCAGCATGATGACATGCTGACATCAGCAGGTCAAACAGCGGCTGACTAAGTCAAATATGACATGTGGGTCCAGTGGGACCCACATGTCAGCCTCTGTGACTTTAACAGAGTTAAATTAAACTAACAGTGGGTTAATTAAAGGGTGGGCCCCATCTGTCAGTGTCTCGTTAGCATTTTAATTAATTAACTTAATTAACTAATCGAATTTTGTTTATTTAAATTTGTTTAACTGGCGGGACCCACATGTCATTGACACGGGGCCAGCCCAGTCAGCAGTTGACCAAGTCAACAGGTCAACTGGACCCACTGGTCAGTGGCACACCGGGCCCCACACGTCAGGCCACGTCGGCGCCGACTGGAGACTCGCCGGAATCACGCCGGCGAGCTCGTTCGCGGCGGCGCGACCTCGGGCATCGTCGGAAATCACGCACAGAGCGCCGTTTTGGTCGCGGCCGAGCGCGTTTGATCGGCAAGACGACGGCGCAGCTAATGGGGGTGGTAGCGTGGGCAACGGTGGCCGGGAACGCCGGCGGCGAGCACCGCGGCGGACGACCGGAGTCGGGCTCGTTCGAGCGCTTGGCTACGGCTCGCTTTCGAGCGTTTCAAGCAGCCAAACGGGGTCTACGGGACGGTAGGAAGTCGACTACGCGCTCGTTGGAGCATGTCATCGCCGTGAGCGACGGTGACGAGCTCCGCGGCGGAGCCGAGCTACGGCGGCGACGGTGGGGTGGTTACGGCGCAGATTCTCAGGGGGAGAAGGGGGAGAAGACGGCGACTGCTCACCGGGCCCTGCAGGTGTGCTCAAATGGGCTCGGGGAAGCGCGTCGTCGCCGGAATCATCGTCGGCGTCCGTCGGCGTCGAGGAAGAAGAAGAGCCCGTGGCGCTCAACGCGGAGGCTCCCGGCTCGAGCGACTGGGTCCAGACGGCGTAGCGAACGGAGGCGGAGCTGGTCGGCACGGACAGATGACGAGGCGGTGGCTGTGGCCGCGCGGGTGACGGCGAACGGCGGCGACCGCGTCGGGATCTGAGAGGGGAAGGGAACGGCGCGAGCGAGGTGGGAGAGGGGAAAGTGAGGTGGAGGCCAGGGGAGAGGCGCTGGGACTTGCCCTTATCGCCTCCGCGGCGTCCTGTGCTCGCACGCGTCGCGCTCTCGCCGGAGAGGGGGTGCTCGTCCACGGCGGGCGTGACACCGCGCGGGAGCAGGTGAGGGAGGGGACGGGGGCAGGTAGGTTGGGCCGGGCCAGTTGGGCCAGAGGTGAGCAGCAGTTAGACTTCTCCTTCTCCTTTTCTTTTATTTAATTTGCAGAGAAGGGAAAGAAAAGATAGGGCACCCAAATGACTTTGCAAAAAGGGGTGAGTTGGTCCAAAAATTATCTTGCAATATCCTTTATCACCAAAAATTGGTTTGGGCAAATTTGGAACACTTTTGAAATATCCAATAATGAAAAGGCATTTAATAGTGCTGTTATAACACTGTTTAAATGCTCTAGCCCATTAATGGAGTTGCTGGTGATGTTGTTTTCCTCAACAACATTTGTTTTGAAATATTTGCAAATTGATGAACATTTTTCCATAATTTTTGGAGCAACTTCATTTTGCAAATAGAATTTGAATTTGAATTTTCAGGGGCAAATTTGAGTTGCTTTGATTATCCACTATGATTAGCTTTGCAAATGAACATGACATGGCAGATTAATTAGCTTGATGACAGTGTTGAGATCTGGGGATGTCACACCAACTGTCAGTTGTGTCCGACTCCCTCTGGACATGTTCGTCCAGTCAGCACCCCGGGAGGTAGTTTTTTTGGCTAAGTCCCCAGAAACTTTAAACATGTTGCATATTTCGAGTGGATGTAACTTTTTGCACGATGATCCAAATTGAGAATGTAATATGTCAAAATGTTCGTTGTGATATGCTCTTCATTTTGTTCCACTGTGGCATGCTTGTTTGAGTTCACCTTGATGCCCTAATCATCATTGCAAGAGTGCTATATGTTTAAAACTGCTGATAACTGTAATTTTGTTGCATGCTTGTGGTGTTGATATCTTTTTGCATGTTTATCCAAAGTCCAAACGGAGCATATGATATGTCAAAATGTTCATTGTGAAGTGCTCTACATGATGGTTGCTGTAGCATTCATGTTAGGTGCCATCTTGCCATGTTTATCTCTGTTGCAAAGTGCATGTGGCTGTTAAGTGCTGACACTTGTTATGAGGTGCTGATTTGTCTTGTTCATAGCTATTAGTGTGATTGTCTTTTATGCCACATGTCAATATGTTTTAGAAGCACAATCATGCCATCTTTGCTGTGGTGCAATCCACTTTTCATGATATGCCTTGAGGTGTTTGCAACAAGCTTGTAAAGTAGCCTACTCGCTGTTGTTTTTCTGAGACTTGTTGAAAAACTGCTAAGTCTGAAACTATTAAACCTGATGCCATGTTTGCTTGATGCCCCACTCAAATCCATGCTTGTTTTAGTATGTGAAATGATCATGTCTTGTTGTCCATGTTATGCTCTATCCATCCATGCCCTTGTTTGCATATATAGCCTGTTGTAGCTTATTTATTTCTTTCTCTCAAGTTGCCATAAATGTACCTGTCAGATTGTTATCAGCATGATCAATTTGGTGAAGCTTGTTGTTATTGATCCATGCCTCCTATGGAGTTGTTCCAATGGAGTTGTTTGATGTATGCTATGTCTATTACATGTCCATGATCTTTATATACTTAGGAGAGTTGATATGCTTGTTGTTTTGTGCCTCCGAAGGCAGCATCGTGATGATGTTTTTGCCTTCCCAGATTTTGGCTAAGTCTGAGAAATCAGTACACTTATTGAATCTTGACATGCTTGTTTAATTATGTTCCAGCAAGTGCTTGTGTGTGCTCTAAGTTCATGCTTGCTAAGTATCATGTCTATTTCACATCCATGCCTCTTGTTATCATGTTTGGGTGCTGTAGCATATATATATACCTTGCTCCAAAGTTGCTATGTTGTTGTTTTTGGACAGCTTGTTGTTATATCTTGTTTCGTGTGTATGTGTTGAACCGTTGCTCCGTTTTGAGCGTGCTCTATATGAAACTTGTGTGATTTTGCATGTAGAAGCATAATATCATGTTGTTTACATGTTTGGAGTGTGTTTGCTTGTTGTTTGGATGCATCTTGCACATTTGACATGCTTGACTTGTTTTGCTCATATCTTCTAGGCCGTAGCTCCGAATTAAACAAACTTTATATGAAACTTGACTAGAATTTCGAGTAAATCATCATGGTGCATGTTAACTTGCTGTTTAACAACTTTAACTTAAGGTTTGTTCAGATCTGGACCAATTTCAAAATGTGCATATGAGGACTTACCGGAATTGTTATATGTTATTTCCGGCCTCATTTAAACTTGTTGGGTGGTGTTGTTCTTGTATGCATCATCCCTTGCCATGTTTTGCATCATATAGACTTGTCTTGCATCATACTTGGTTGAGCATCTTTGTAACGCCCGGGTAATCAAGCTACAGTAATCTCCTGCTAATGATGCTAGGCAATCACTTTTACTGTTGCTAATCCTTGCTTGATCCAAAACATAATTCAGTTCAAACTCAAATTCGAATTAAAGTTCCAACTTCAAATTTCTCAAACATGCAAAATAAATTGTTCAAAGTGTGTAAAATATTCCATAACTAAATATGGGGTGAACCAACATTTTTTATAAAGTGGTTTAATGTCCTTAAGTAAATAAAACAACATCAATAACAATTAAATAATTTCCTTTTATAATTTTAAAATATTGAACTATTTTGTTTGGGGTTGAAACTTTTTGTGGCCAAGGGCTAGTTTCCAACACTAAGTTAAAAGATTAGTTTTACATTTTATTAAACAAAAATAAAATGAAACTTAAATAGAAAACTATAAACATAAACTAAAATGTGAAAGGAAAGGCCCCCTTGTTCCCCTGGGCCATTAGGCCCGTTTGGCAAAGCCAGCCCAACACCCCTTCATCCCCTACCTCCCTGTTGACGCAACCCCGTGGACGTAGAGCGTCCGTCCACGACGCCGATGGCCACGGGGCGGCCATCTGGCGGCTCCCCGACGACCTACAAGTACTCCCGCGGCCTCTCCAAACCCTAGAGGTCCTCGTTCCCCCTTCCCTCACGCCGTTTCCCTCTCCCACGCGCACCCGCCCGAAGCTTCGCGCCATGACAGCCGTCGTCGCCGTGGCCACCATCGTTCCCGACGGCTGCGACCTCGCCAGAAGATGTGCCCGCCTCCCTTACTTCTTCTACAACCACCGGATCGAGCTGTACCTCTGCATCGTCGCCATCGAACCGTCTCCATCTACACGGCCGCCGCTACTTCACCGTCGATCCGCGTCCATCCCGACCCCGTACTAGCTCACCACCGACCCTCCCCTAGTGAGCATCGTCGATCCCCTCTCCTTTTCCCCTTAGAACCATCGCCGCTTGCGCCGTCTCCCTCGCGCACGACGAGCTCGTGGTCGCCTCGCCTCTGTCTCGCACGGCCGCGTGCACGCGTGTGCCACATCGCAACTGCCCCACCGCCCCTGTTCGCGCCCCGCGCGTGAGCCACCGCGGCCTGGCCGCACGCACGCGCTCGCGCAGGCCCGACCACCGCTGCAGCCCTCTGCGTGCCTGCGCGCCCCGTCCTGCTTCCCCACGGCCGCCGCACTCCCGCCGCTGCTCCTGCTTATCACCGCGCCCGCCCTGCTCCGACTGCCCCAGGCTCACCCCTCTGCCCGCCCGCGCCTCGCGTTGCAGCCACCGTCATCGGCCGTCGTCCTCCGCCGCCCCGTCGCGGCCTCTCCCTGCCTCACCCCGCTGTCCCCGACCGGTCACCTCGCACCGCCGCCTACCGCCGCGGCCGGCTCCCGACGGCACGGCCGCGCCGTCCCCCGCTCTCCTGGACCCCGCCGGCTCCCTCTGGCCTCCCTGGCCGGCGCCCAGGGCCGCGCCCCGCCGTGGCCGCAAGCTCCGGCTTCCGGCGCGCGTGGTGCCCGGGTTCCGCCCCGACGGGCACCCACGCCCGCACCCTTTAACCCGCCCGGGCTGGCCCTGTGCCACTGCCAAGGGGCCCCGCGCCTTTTCAAAAAAATAATAAGTTTAAAATAATATTAAAATAAATTAATTAATTAATTGCTTAATTAATTAATTAACTTTGTTTAGTTAACCTAATGAGCATATTTAGTTTAGTTAAACCTGCTTAATTAAACTAGTCAATGATGAATGGGCCCCACTACCCAGTTTGACCAGTCGACTGCACAGTTGACCGCTGACGTCATAATGACGTCATGCTGATGCAATAACCCCCTTTTTGTTTTAGTAACAATTTCAGAATATTAATAAAACTTTAGAAATCATATAAAATAATCCGTAACTCGGATGAAAAGGTTTTATATATGAAAAACGCTCAGAACGATGAGACGAATCCGGATACGCGGCCCGTTCGTCCGCCACACATCTCTATCATAGTGAACCTGCAACTTTCCCCCTTCGTTTCATCTGCCCGAAAACACGAAACACCGGGGATACTTTCCCGAGTGATATCCCCCTTCGCCGGTACCGTGTACCACCGCGTTAGAGCACCCTAGCACCGCATGTTAATTTGACGTGCTTCTTTATTGCAACTGTTTGCTTTGTATTTATTGTTTCTCCCCCCTCTTCTCTCCGGTAGACCCCGAGACCGAAGATGCTCTAGTGATCGACTACGGTGTTGACGACCCCTCCTTCTTGCCAGAGCAACCAGGCAAGCCAACCCCCTTTGATCATTCCGATATCGCCCATTCTCTTCTCTCTTATGCTTGCATTAGAACTGCTACCGCTTTTTGTATGATCCTATTCTGATGCATAGCCTGTTGTTGATACTGCTTTCATACCTTACATGTTTACTAAACTGCTTAGTATAGTCTGGTTAGAGATCCACCAGTGACCCCCCTACCTTGTCCCGACTGCCTCGCTGGATTATCAAAAGACCCGTTCAATGGGATCGAAGACCAGGACCCGGCACCGCACATCACTTTCCCCATAGTTGCTCGACACTACTGGGTTACTATCGAGTGCCGAGGGTGAGACCTCATCAGCACTTCAGATGTTAACCTTGTAGGTTAGTTCATCGGTAGTGGTCATCGAGGGTGATTCCTCTTTCTCCACTCCCGTTAACGACACTGTCATGCAACTCCTCAAGAGTGGACCTCGAGGGTGACTCCTCTTTCGTTCACCTTGACGATAAACATCAGGTGGAATTCCATCGAGGGTGATTTCCTCAGGTTTTCCTTTGGTGTCAGACACACAGTTACTATGGTTACTATGACTTTACACTGAACCTGGTTACTAAAGACGGGTCGACCCTGAGGGGTACCCGCGCGAGCTTAATTGCGAGTGATGTGTAGTCGGGTTGACCTGGAAGGTGCCCGCGAGATGAATACGAGGCGTGGCCGGGCACTCGCCCTTGCCGCAAGTTCTTGAGACGGGGCGATGGGGTCACATTATCGTGAGTCTCTGCTCGTTACCGTGCGTTCCCAAGACACTAAACGGTTTGGATATTTGATCCGAGGGGCCTCTGGCCTGATAGCGCTAACCATCACGTGGGCATAGTATGGGCGTTCTGCGTCGTATGCATCAGCCGAAGCTTAACTGACGTCATTGCGACTGAGCGGCGCGCGTCGGGTTGGATGGTTAGGCTCGTACCTTTTTAAAGGTGGTTGCTAGGTTTGCTCACCGGCCGCGTACGCAACGTGCAGGAGTTCTCGGGGCGATTGGCCCATGACCCCTGGGAGCATAGGGTTTAGTCCGGCGTGCATGACCTCTCTATTAAGTCTAGGTCGGATTGCGGCGTATTGTTTGGCCGAGGGCGGGCATGACCTGATGGTGTGTCCGGCCGGAGTTAAGCAAGCGTGTTGGGTAAGTTGGTGCACCCCTGCAGGGAAGAAAACATCTATCGATAGCCTGTCCTACGGTAACGGACACTTGGAGTTGTATCCCGATCGCTACAACTAGAACTGGATGCTGAGACATTGTTTGGATATGTTGCTTCGGGAGTCGAGAAAGGATCCCGGAGCGTTGGAACAACAACATAAATATGACTTATGTTACACTACTCTATTTCCCCCTCTTGCTGCAAGACGGTGGTTTCCAGAAGATGCTAGTCTTCGTTAGGACTAGCTTCTCCCCCTCTTATTCTGGCATGCTGCAGCTTAGTCCACAGATACTACCCCCTTACATTGATACCGATGCATATGTAGTGTAGATCCTTGCTTGCGAGTACTTTGGATGAGTACTCACGGTTGCTTTGCTCCCCCTTCTCCCCCCTTCTTTCTTTTTGCTGGTTGATGCAACCAGATGGTGGAGTCCAGGAGCCAGACGCCACACTTGACGACTGCTACTACCCCGACAGAGCCTACTACTACGTGGAGACAGCTGACGACCAGGAGTAGTTAGGAGGTCCCAGGCAGGAGGCCTTGCCTTTTCGATCGTGTTGTTTTGTGCTAGCCTTCTTAAGGCAAACTTATTTAACTTATGTCTGTACTCAGATATTATTGCTTCCGCTGACTCTTGTGTATTCGAGCTTATGTATTCGAGCCCTCGAGGCCCCTGGCTTGTAATATAAAGCTTGTATTATTTTAATTTGTGTCTAGAGTTGTGTTGTGATATCTTCCAGTGAGTCCTTGATCTTGGTCGTACACATTTGTGTGCATGATTAGTCTACGGTCAAATCGGGGGCGTCACAAGTTGGTATCAGAGCCGACTGCCTGTAGGAACCCCCCTTTCCAACTCCTTGGCCGAAGTTGAGTCTAGTCTTTGAAAAACTGATTTACTAACTTGGCTGTGTGGCTTACGGGCCCACGTCGCCAATTGGGTGGTATTAGGATCTTTTATTCCTCGTCTATACTCTAGGATTCTGACATCTCTTCTCTTCGGGTTAAATGGTTTTGCTGACTCTAACTCTAGGTTCTCGTAAATACTTCCTCCCGAAGAGCCTTCATTCAAGATAATGGCCTGATGCACCAGAAGCTTCCGAAGATACTTTACGATGTTCTCTCGAGACCTTGTGCCCTTCGCCATTGCAATTCCATATCACCGATAATGTTCTCTCGAGACCTTGTGCCCTTCGCCATTGCAATTCCATATCACCGATAAATCTGTAAGGATAGTTCATACACTTGTTGTCTATACCTTCATTTCAATTGATCTTGTTATTACAAGATACCCTGAAATACTTCGGATATTCCGAGAATCCTTTGTGCCCCCCCGCAACTCCTTTTCTGCATGAATACAGTTATGAATAATTCCTCACACTCACTAGGGATCCGTTCATCCCCAGTTGTTCATGCGTTTCACAAAGGTCTTCGAAACGTTATTCAATCTTCCAAAATCCTCAGCAACCCATTGCTCTGGAAAGTTTTACCTGCTTGCATTATGGATAATTCCATATGTATATCAATATTCATTAAAATCCTCTATGATTGACCTTCTGCTCTTATTGATTCAATATGTTGCAATTACTCGCAATCATCAGTCAAACTAGAATTCGTTCTTCCAGCTCAAACGTCATTCCGACTATGAGCTGGATCTCGACCAATCAAATTGTCGTCAATTGCACCCCTAAGTCATTTCAACTTACCCATCCTTAATCAGAGCGTTTGCTTCTGATCCCTTGATTTGGAAATCATAATTCCTTTTGCATTTGAGTTTTGAAATAGTCAGTAGTTTATATAAGCTGATATCCTTGCATTCTTTCTTTTTCTGGTTGAGTACCGATGCTCACATCAGATCCCTTGTAGGCCACCGGATCCTTTGTTGGATTTTAACCGACGGCGTCCTTCATATTCAAACACCTTGTGAATTCTGCCATGATATATAATGCCTTGGGTAAAATATATCATCTGCTTTCTTAACCATGTTGTGCCTTCGAACTTGTATAATTTGCTCCTGAAGTTTGCGTAGTATGAGTCTAAGATGCCCCGCTGGGTTGAACTTATGCCTTCCTTAATCTGTGCGAACCCAAAAGTTTTCCAAGGTTCATACTCTCTGGTATTTCACCAGGCAAGTCTTCGTAATCAATTCTTTTTATAGAGCAGTGAATGAAAGCTTATGCATTGAAGAAGTGGGAGTCAACCTTGAACTTTCTTTTCATGCCCATGGACACGATGTAGATCTTATCATTAACGGTTCTCTTAAATTAATTATCCCCTTGATATAAGTTCATCTTATATCTGGGATCTGGCCTTTTTCAATCGTGGTTCTGACCATGTTCTCCTTTAAATACCATTTCTCGTGCAGGTTTAAGCATTTGTCTCCTACAGAGCAATACCCCCAGCCCAACCTCTACTTTGAGATGTCGTCGAGTATTACCCCCTGGTATCTCGAGATTATCACGGAACTGCATAAGCTTCTTATGAGTTCTTCATTATGCGTTACATTTTCACTGACTGCAATTTTCCCCCGGGTTCTGAGTTGTTAGACACTCAAGGACACCGATAAGTGAATCAATTCCGCACCCCGATTCAATAACTCTAAGTAATCTCCATTGCTTATGAGTTTATTACTTCTTCAAGTCATATCTAGCTTGATCGGCTATATCATTATCGTGCATCTATTTAACTGTGCTACCTGGTCCTTCTTCCCGAAGCACAATTTCGGCAATGAGCTAAGCTTACGCCGATCTTCCTCGAAGCTTGATTTCAAGTTTGTATTGTACTAGTGGTTCCAATAACCTTTCGCTCCATCATTCACTTGACTTGATGTCATCGCCGATCGATTACATCTTAATGAAATCTCTCGACAAATGTGTCGTGATCATCATCAACAATGATTTGCCTTCTTCCAAGTTGCAAATCGAATTTGTGATGGGAAATACCATCCTTTCCCCTCAATGAATTATTGCTGAGCCCGTCGGCCACATCCTCATCCTTTCCTTACTGAAAATGTAAGACTTATTCTATAAGTTGTTCCTGATGGATCATTTATGTATTCAAAGTCTGACCTTTACCCAATGACCATGTCGGTGCTATCTCGAAGCATGTCCGTGGTACTCCGCTTTTCAACAGTAACATTTGAGCCCAATGCTAAATGTTCTTGATCAACTATCCAACATAGTTGTGTGGGTACATATCATAATTCTTCTTACCCCTTTTATCTATATGGTCATGACTTTGATCTGCTGACACATATATCATGCCCTGCTTAATCTTGTGATGGATATACTCCTATTCATTATGTTTAAACACATTTTCCTTTCCATTTGTTTGCTTAACACTTCTTTGATCTACCTATAATTTAAGCAGTAATAATTTACTGCTTATGTAAACATCTTGGTGTACAACTCTATCAGTAAGACCCTGTTACTATTGTTGATAACATTTCGGTAACCACCGATGGACGAGAACTTTGCCTATTGGTCCGCCTCGTTTCAACGAGCAGGAAAAAGGGTTCTCTTCATTCCTCGCCCTTGGTACCGATGTTGTTACCGGCATAACTGACATGCTATCCTCTGACATGCCTTTCTTACAAGATCGTGCAAGACGTCACCGACCTTCCTACTTTATCCCATATGGTGGGCCCATAACCCACAGTTCCACATGATCGAAACCTGACTCTCCTATACATCCCTGTTTTCCAAAGTTGATCATCGTACTTGGCTTCGTATGTAAATCACGAGCCACATTCCTAGTATTCTATTTTGGCATCAGACGCAATACTTATTGCCATTGCTCTGAACCCATTGCAACCTCTGTTTCAGGCAACGAACGATTGCTTACCTGGTTGAAGCTTCTAATTGCACTCATTACTTTGCTCTCGATGGCTTTCTTGAATTTCAACTCGAGAGATGCATCTATGCCATGTTCACCGACATAGTCCCCAGGAACCTATCTTGTGTCGAGCTCCGTCCTTACCGAGTCTTTCTCCCCTGACTCTACCTCCTAAATCTCGGGACGAGATTTCTTGTAGTGGAGGAGATTTGTAACGCCTGGGTAATCAAGCTACAGTAATCTCCTGCTAATGATGCTAGGCAATCACTTTTACTGTTGCTAATCCTTGCTTGATCCAAAACATAATTTAGTTCAAACTCAAATTCGAATTAAAGTTCCAAATTCAAATTTCTCAAACATGCAAAATAAATTGTTCAAAGTGTGTAAAATATTCCATAACTAAATATGGGGTGAACCAACATTTTTTATAAAGTGGTTTAATGTCCTTAAGTAAATAAAACAACATCAATAACAATTAAATAATTTCCTTTTATAATTTTAAAATATTGAACTATTTTGTTTGGGGTTGAAACTTTTTGTGGCCAAGGGCTAGTTTCCAACACTAAGTTAAAAGATTAGTTTTACATTTTATTAAACAAAAATAAAATGAAACTTAAATAGAAAACTATAAACATAAACTAAAATGTGAAAGGAAAGGCCCCCTTGTTCCCCTGGGCCATTAGGCCCGTTTGGCAAAGCCAGCCCAACACCCCTTCATCCCCTACCTCCCTGTTCACGCAACCCCGTGGACGCAGAGCGTCCGTCCACGACGCCGATGGCCACGGGGCGGCCATCTGGCGGCTCCCCGACGACCTACAAGTACTCCCGCGGCCTCTCCAAACCCTAGAGGTCCTCGTTCCCCCTTCCCTCACGCCGTTTCCCTCTCCCACGCGCACCCGCCCGAAGCTCCGCGCCATGACAGCCGTCGTCGCCGTGGCCATCGTCGTTCCCGACGGCTGCGACCTCGCCAGAAAATGTGCCCGCCTCCCTTACTTCTTCTACAACCACCGGATCGAGCTGTAGCTCTGCATCGTCGCCATCGAACCGTCTCCATCTACACGGCCGCCGCTACTTCACCGTCGATCCGCTCCACCCCGGCCCCGTACGAGCTCACCACCGACCCTCCCCTAGTGAGCATCGTCGATCCCCTCTCCTTTTCCCCTTAGAACCATCGCCGCTTGCGCCGTCTCCCTCGCGCACGACGAGCTCGTGGTCGCCTCGCCTCTGTCTCGCACGGCCGTGTGCACGCGTGTGCCACATCGCAACTGCCCCACCGCCCCTGTTCGCGCCCCGCGCGTGAGCCACCGCGGCCTGGCCGCACGCACGCGCTCGCGCAGGCCCGACCACCGCTGCAGCCCTCTGCGTGCCTGCGCGCCCCGTCCTGCTTCCCCACGGTCGCCGCACTCCCGCCGCTGCTCCTGCTTATCACCGCGCCCGCCCTGCTCCGACTGCCCCAGGCTCACCCCTCTGCCCGCCCGCGCCTCGCGCTGCAGCCACCGTCGCCGGCCGTCGTCCTCCGCCGCCCCGTCGCGGCCTCTCCCTGCCTCACCCCGCCGTCCCCGACCGGTCACCTCGCACCGCCGCCTACCGCCGCGGTCGGCTCCCGACGGCATGGCCGCGCCGTCCCCCGCTCTCCTGGACCCCGCCGGCTCCCTCTGGCCTCCCTGGCCGGCGCCCAGGGCCGCGCCCCGCCGTGGCCGCAAGCTCCGGCTTCCGGCGCGCGTGGTGCCCGGGTTCCGCCCCGACGGGCACCCACGCCCGCACCCTTTAACCCGCCCGGGCTGGCCCTATGTCACTACCATGGGGCCCCGCGCCTTTTCAAAAAAATAATAAGTTTAAAATAATATTAAAATAAGTAAATAAATTAATTGCTTAATTAATTAATTAACTTAATTAACTTTGTTTAGTTAACCTAATGAGCATATTTAGTTTAGTTAAACCTGCTTAATTAAACTAGTCAATGATGAATGGGCCCCACTACCCAGTTTGACCAGTCGACTGCACAGTTGACCGCTGATGTCATAATGACGTCATGCTGATGCAATAACCCCCTTTTTGTTTTAGTAACAATTTCAGAATATTAATAAAACTTTAGAAAATCATATAAAATAATTCGTAACTCGGATGAAAAAGTTTTATATATGAAAATCGCTCAGAACGACGAGACGAATCCGGATACGCGGCCCGTTCGTCCGCCACACATCTCTATCATAGTGAACCTGCAACTTTCCCCCTTCGTTTCATCTGCCCGAAAACACGAAACACCGGGGATACTTTCCCGAGTGATATCCCCCTTCGCCGGTACCGTGTACCACCGCGTTAGAGCACCCTAGCACCGCATGTTAATTTGTCGTGCTTCTTTATTGCAACTGTTTGCTTTGTATTTATTGTTTCTCCCCCCTCTTCTCTCCGGTAGACCCCGAGACCGAAGATGCTCCGGTGATCGACTACGGTGTTGACGACCCCTCCTTCTTGCCAGAGCAACCAGGCAAGCCAACCCCCTTTGATCATTCCGATATCGCCCATTCTCTTCTCTCTTATGCTTGCATTAGAACTGCTACTGCTTTTTGTATGATCCTATTCTGATGCATAGCCTGTTGTTGATACTGCTTTCATACCTTACATGTTTACTAAACTGCTTAGTATAGGCTGGTTAGAGATCCACCAGTGACCCCCCTACCTTGTCCCGACTGCCTCGCTGGATTTTCAGAAGACCTGTTCAACGGGATCGAAGACCAGGACCCGGCACCGCACATCACTTTCCCCATAGTTGCTCGACACTACTGGGTTACTATCGAGTGCCGAGGGTGAGACCTCATCAGCACTTCAGATGTTAACCTTGTAGGTTAGTTCATCGGTAGTGGTCATCGAGGGTGATTCCTCTTTCTCCACTCCCATTAACGACACTGTCATGCAACTCCTCAAGAGTGGACCTCGAGGGTGACTCCTCTTTCGTTCACCTTGACGATAAACATCAGGTGGAATTCCATCGAGGGTGATTTCCTCAGGTTTTCCTTTGGTGTCAGACACACAGTTACTATGGTTACTATGACTTTACACTGAACCTGGTTACTAAAGACGGGTCGACCCTGAGGGGTACCCGCGCGAGCTTAATTGCGAGTGATGTGTAGTCGGGTTGACCTGGAAGGTGCCCGCGAGATGAATATGAGGCGTGGCCGGGCACTCGCCCTTGCCGCAAGTTCTCGAGACGGGGCGATGGGGTCACATTATCGTGAGTCTCTGCTCGTTACCGCACGTTCCCAAGACACTAAACGGTTTGGATATTTGATCCGAGGGGCCTCTGGCCTGATAGCGCTAACCATCACGTGGGCATAGTATGGGCGTTCTGCGTCGTATGCATCAGCCGAAGCTTAACTGACGTCATTGCGACTGAGCGGCGCGCGCCGGGTTGGACTGGTTAGGCTCGTACCTTTTTAAAGGTGGTTGCTAGGTCTGCTCACCGGCCGCGTACGCAACGTGCAGGAGTTCCCGGGGCGATTGGCCCATGACCCCTGGGAGCATAGGGTTTAGTCCGGCGTGCATGACCTCTCTATTAAGTCTAGGTCGGGTTGCGGCGTATTGTTTGGCCGAGGGCGGGCATGACCTGATGGTGTGTCCGGCCGGAGTTAAGCAAGCGTGTTGGGTAAGTTGGTGCACCCCTGCAGGGAAGAAAACATCTATCGATAGCCTGTCCTACGGTAACGGACACTTGGAGTTGTATCCCGATCGCTACAACTAGAACTGGATGCTGAGGCATTGTTTGGATATGTTGCTTCGGGAGTCGAGAAAGGATCCCGGAGCGTTGGAACAACAACATAAATATGACTTATGTTACACTACTCTATTTCCCCCTCTTGCTGCAAGACGGTGGTTTCCAGAAGATGCTAGTCTTCGTTAGGACTAGCTTCTCCCCCTCTTATTCTGGCATGCTGCAGCTTAGTCCACAGATACTACCCCCTTACATTGATACCGATGCATATGTAGTGTAGATCCTTGCTTGCGAGTACTTTGGATGAGTACTCACGGTTGCTTTGCTCCCCCTTTTCCCCCCTTCTTTCTTTTTGCTGGTTGATGCAACCAGATGGTGGAGTCCAGGAGCCAGACGCCACACTTGACGACTGCTACTACCCCGACAGAGCCTACTACTACGTGGAGACAGCTGACGACCAGGAGTAGTTAGGAGGTCCCAGGCAGGAGGCCTTGCCTTTTCGATCGTGTTGTTTTGTGCTAGCCTTCTTAAGGCAAACTTATTTAACTTATGTCTGTACTCAGATATTATTGCTTCCGCTGACTCTTGTGTATTCGAGCTTATGTATTCGAGCCCTCGAGGCCCCTTGCTTGTAATATAAAGCTTGTATTATTTTAATTTGTGTCTAGAGTTGTGTTGTGATATCTTCCAGTGAGTCCTTGATCTTGGTCGTACACATTTGCGTGCATGATTAGTGTACGGTCAAATCGGGGGCGTCACAATCTTGTCATGTTCTTGTGTGGTGTGTTCACCGTGGTGTGTGCTTCTTCTCGCTAGTTCATATTCCGTTGCGATCGTGAGGATTCGTTCGACTACACTTGGCTCGTCTTCGTGGCTTCTTCTTCGTCTACCTCATGGACTCGTTCTTCTTCCTTGCGGGATCACAGGCAAGGTGACCATCCCCTTGGATACCTTTACTATCATTGCTATGCTAGATGTCTCGATGCTATCGTTATATGTCGCGCTACCCATCTTTATTGTCAACCCCTCTCCTTGTTGCCATGAAACCTCTAACCTTCGACACCCTCCCAGCAAACCGTTGTTTGGCTATATTACCCGCTTGCTCAGCCCCTCTCATAGCGTTGCTAGTTGCAGGTGAAGATGCAGATTGTTCCACGTTGGAACTTGTTGTTGGTATATCACAATATATCTATTATTATAATTTAACACACATATATACATGGCAATGGGTGGAAGGCTTGGCCTTTTGCTCGGTGTTTTGTTCCACTCATGCCACCTTAGGAGCCGATAAACCGTCGTTATGTTCCTTGATTTTGCGTTCCTAACGCGGTTGGGTATATGGGGACCCCTTGACATTTCGTCTTTGAATAAAACTCCTCCAGTAAGGCCCAACATTGGTTTTAATTTGCAACATAATAAAAATTTAATTAATTAATTAATTGTTAGCGCTACCCGAGGATTCCTTCTACATACAGGGGGGCCAGTGTTGATGGTGTTGGTCCCAAACGGGGAGACTGCGGGGCCACCACGGGGAAACTCGAGGATTGGCTCCCGTAGGCTCACCTATCCGGTCGTGGCCTGAGACGAGATACGCGCGGCTACTATCAGGGTGTCGGCACGCCGGGAGGTCTTGTTGGACTTGTTTTACCATTGTCGAAATGTCTTGTGCACCGGGAATTCCGAGTCTAATCGGGCCTTCCCTAAGATAAGGGGTAATATTATTATTATTTCTGCTGATCGTGAGAGTTTGTGATGGGCTAAGTTGGGACACCCCTGCAGGGTTATGATCTTTCGAAATCCGTGCCCACGTTTATGTGGCAGATTGGAATTTGTTAATGTTCGGTTGTAGAAAACTTGACAAAGGATCCGAAGTAAAACACACGAACCGCGTGAGTAACCGTGACTGTCTCTTTTCACTTTGAGAAGAGAACACGGTGGGGTTATGTTTGACTCGTAGGTAGTTCAGGATCTTTAGCGATCATTACTAGTTTGCGACCGTTTGCATAGATGCTCATCTTATTCTTGTACTCGTAAGTTAGCCACCATACTTATGCTTAGCCGCTGCTGCAACCTCACCACTTAAACCTCTCCTTACCCATTAAGCTTTGCTAGTCTTGATACCCATGGTTATGGGATTGCTGAGTCCTCGTGGCTCACAGATACTACAACAACAGTTGCAGGTGCAGGTTTCCGATGACTTGACGCGAGAGCGATGTCTTTTGTGTTGGAGTTCGTTCTTCTTCTTCTTCGCCAGTCTTGGGTTAGGTTCCTGATCGGCAGCCTGGGATAGCAGATGGATGTCTTTGTGTTTTCATGTTTGCATCCGTAGTCGGATGCCTTGTATTAATGATGTTGTATTCATGTGACTTGTATGTATTGTTGTATCCCCATGTATGTATGTAATGGTACGATGTAATGCTATCCATCTTGCTAAGCGCCCGAAATGCGGTTGTGCCCCAATCACGAGTGTGTCACGTGATCGGGATATAATCGCATCTTGGGCCTGACAGGTATGTCTGAAGGAATGCTTTTATGCGTTCAGGGTCTCTAAATGGCTTCACGCGGCTACCAACATTGTCGTAGTAGAACTCCAATTTTATGTCCCTCTCATCTTCGATGGTCATGTTGTGAAGAAACACACAACATGTCATGATATTGCTCAGGGTTCGGTTGTCCCAAAAACGAGCATGAGCACGAACAATGGCAAACCTAGTTTGCAAAACCCCAAAGGCTATTTTAATATCTTTTCGGGCAGCCTCTTGGACCTTTGCAAATTCAGCTTGCTTCCAAGTTTCGGGTTTTCTTATGGTCTTGACATATGTAGACCAAGAAGATTCCCATTCACCGTGTAGTTGCAAGTAGGAGCATCACCACTAGCAAGTCTAGCAAACAAATGAGACTGATGCAACACATTGATGTCACTGAGAGTACCCAGCAAACCAAATAAGCAATGCCAAATCCATAAATCCTCGGATGCAACGACCTCTAGCACAATTGTTGCATCACGAGGCTTGCCACGATACTGCTCGTGCCATGCCTTCGGAAAGTTTTTCCAAGTCCAATGCATGCATTCTATGCTTCCTAGCATGCTCGGCCAACAGCGTTTCTCATTTGTTGCCATCAACATCTTCATGTCTTCCTCGTTGGGTGCCCGAAGATAGACAGGACCAAAGACACAATTGTAGTATCTTCATGTCTTCACTTTGGCGAACCTACGCACTGACTCAACTGTAGTATCTTCGTTACGAAGATACTCGTCGACATATTCAGCCAGAATGCCATATGTAAGCACCCGCATAGCTGCCGAGATTTTTTAATATGCGCTAAGACCCTTCAAGCCCACGGCGTTTCTCCTTTGGGTAAAAAAATAAGAATTGGTCTCGCAAGCTTCTACTATTTTACGAAGGGGGGTCGGCACATTTGATACCTTCTCCGAAAGAGGTGCGACGGATATGTAGGTCACACCGCGAAGTACTCTTCCATGAGCATCATGTTCCCGAGATGTCGGTTGAGAGGGATGCAAAGACGGCCGACGGTCGATCCTCGTCGTCTCTTTCTATTCCTATCCTCGAGCTCCTTCACGGGGAGGACCACCACCACCATCTGCTGCCGATTATTCTCGAGCAATGTATCTATGTCTGAGTCGTCGGACGAGGACGAATCCTCAAGCAAAAATTTCTCACAAGGGCTCAAAATCCATCTACAAATCGCAACGGAGCTCGAATGAACGAAAATCGAAAATCATTCGCTAAATCAAACTACAAGGTGTAGAAAAGTACTCAGCAGCGGATCCAGAATGGGCGGCGACTCGACGACGGTCGATCCGGGGCGACGGTGACTCGGGGGCGGATCCGGGGCGGCGGTGAAGCGGCACGCCAGAATCGAAGGCGGCGGGCAGGCGGCGATGACAACGGCTTGCTGCGGAATGGGGGGAGGGAATGCGTGCAGGCTGAAGTGTCCCTCCCTCCAAGTGCTTGCTACTATACAGGGCACCGACGGGGCGGGCGGGGGGAGGGATGGCGGTTATTTGTACTTCGGCGTGATATAAAGGATATGCTAGAGATACTCTAATAGCCTGTAGGTACAATTTCTTTATTCCTCACTGGAAATGAGGCCGGATTAACTACAAGTCTCCGATTACCGAAATCACAGCTTAGCATTTGCGCTCACGGGATTGTTGTGCACACGATTGTTGCATGATGCTCCCATTGATGGTTGCTTGTGTCGTCCAAAAATTGTTCGCAGACGAGGAAAAAGTTCATTTTAAACCCTGAACTCGTAGATATTCAGCGAAACAAATCCTAAAGTCAAAATTACGGTCGATTGCATTCTGAACTATGTAATCTCGGTCTAAATCAAACCTTCGAGTCGTTTGGATGGCCGGGATTGGTGGGTTTCGCTGGGGGCGCACAGCTGCACCCCGCTGGGCCAGCCCGCTTTAGGTTTTTTTTCGCTTTAGCTCCTGCTGGGTCGGCCCGTTAGCATGCCTCAAGCCAGCGGATGTGAAAAAATACCGCTGGGCCAGCACGCTTTTGTTTTTTTCCGCTTTAGCTCCTGCTGGGCCGGCCCATTAGCATGCCTCAATCCAGCGGATGTGAAAAAATAACGAAAACTAATAGCCAGAGCGTGGGACTCGAACTCCCGACCTCATCACGAAACGCCGATAGCCAGTTGTCCCCAACACTATTTTGCGACTAAAACGTAGTATTAACAATAAAGTACAGTATCCTAAAAAAACAATAAAGTACAGTTACAGATCCCTCTTTTTTCAATTTGCGAAATATTTGTTGGAAAAAGGTGCGAACATATTTTCTGAAAAATGAGAATATTGTTTGATAATGAAACCAATTCCGAATTCCCAACAATCTTTATGAAGAGTAAACATAAAAAAATGAATGTAAAATACATACTGTACATTTTGTTAGTATACGGTGAACATTTTCAAATATGCACTGAACGTTTTTGGAAAAATACGGTGAATATTTTTTCAGATGCAATCTGAACAATTTTCTTATACACGATGAGCATTTTTTTGTACACAGTGAACAATTTTTCCAATATACGTTGCACATTTTTCACTATGGTGAACTTTTTTGAAATGCAATCTGAACCATTTTTCTATACACGATGAACATTGTTTTGTACACAGTGAACATTTTTTTAATGTATGTTGCACATTTTTTCACTGCGGTGAACTATTTGTAAAGGTGTGCAAAATTTGAAATCATAAAAGAACTTTTTTGAATTTCAAACATTTTTCTAAAATTTTAAAAACATATATTTGTGAACAGTTTTCAATGATTTTTTACCGCGCAATTTGTAGCTGCAAATCCTGGACTCGAAACTTGTGAAGCGCACTATTTTTTAGCGTTACAGGCTCGTGCTACAGTACTCGTTTGCTGTTGGTCACCAGCTTTCATGGGCTGGCGCAGTCAGACTTCCGCGTGTGTGTACGTCCGCAATTCTTTTTTGCGAAAAAAAAAGCAAAATGAGTTGGCCCAACGCGGATGACGGGTGCTTCTTGGCCCACCAGCCTGACAAATCCCTGTTGACAATTGCCAGGGTTCGATTTAGACCGGGATTGCATAGTTCAGGGTGCAATCGACCGGGATTTCGACATGGGGGTTCGTTTCGCCGAACGTCTACGAGTTCAGGGTTTAAAATGGACTTTTTCCCGCAGACGATCATCTGACGATGCATTGGTATGGATCGCCCGCACCGGTTGGAACCTCTCTGCGGGCCAGTTATTATGCTGGCTTCAGCTTATTCTAAAAGCTCAAATCAAATTATGTTTTTAGAAGCCTAGTAGTTTAGACTTCATTAGTAGGCTTTTAAAAGAATAAAAATTTAACTTTGGCTTCTAGAATAAGCTGGGTTGGGGCAGCTTATTCTGGAAGCCCAAAAAAACCAGCAAAAGAACTGACCCTTAGCTCGATCGCCCGTGTCGGCTCGATCGAGCGATCCCCGAGTCACCCGCATCCCGCGCGTCGGGCTGAATCGATCCCGTTTACCTTCTCTGACAAAGACCAATCAATCTGATTCTGCCCATCCCCTAGCACGCCTCGGTCGGATAGATCCCCTCGCGCGCCTGGCCTCGCATACATCCCCTCTTGCACCTTGGCCGGACCAGCATCATGTGGCTTTACAGGATCCCCTCGCGCCTGGCCGCGGTTGAATCCCTCGCCCGCCTCGCTTCGCCTCGATCACATTATCATCTGTATCCCCGGGTCGCACGCATCCTCCCTTTGTATCGACCTCCTTAGCTTTTTTTCAAGTCTACTAGAAAAATTGCCCGTGTGTTGCAATGGGGATACATTGCTAACACAAACGTGACAGACTATGTGTGTTTTAACCTTCTCACCGTGTCCTGGTGGACGCCCATCATACCCGGCATCATGTACACTGTCGTGACAGCACAGGCGACATTGACCATGATCCTATTAGTAATGCATTGAGGCAGCAGTGATGTGCCGGGTAGCCTCGGTGTCCAAAAAGTACTCGATGCACGAAGCCCAATACCACTCACCTCCTCCGACTCATCACATTGTCGGGCAGAGGATGCTGACCAAATTCACATAAAAGAACGGAGAACAGATTATCATTGACAATGAAGAGGTGACATTGGGCAGCCTCGGTGTCCAGAAGGTCCTTGACGCATCGAGCAAACCCAATGCCACCCACCACCTGCTACTCGTCACATCGTTGGGTAGAGGAATCCAACCAAATTCTCATAAAAGAACGGACAACAAATTATCATTGGCAATGAAGAGATGACATTTTTTGCCATCACATTCATAAAAGTTGATTATGGTTGATGAATGTGATGTTGATTCCTACCTGTTAGAAGGGAGAGAGGGGTTTGGTGGAATATTTGTTATATTGCTTGAGCCTCGTGGGCATATATATAGGAGTACATGATCTACTTGGAGTACAAGGCAAGGCAGAATATTTCCTAGTCTAACCTATGTTTCCTAATACAATCACGTTACTCAACATCCCCCCGCAGTCACAATGGTAGCAACGCAGACGGTGAGACTGGAGAAGAATTCGAAGGCAAACCGACGGACACCCCCCCACACACACACACACACACAGTCGGAATGGTCGACGTATCGTGGAGTCGTGGCTGGAGTGGAAACCGACGAGGTTGCTCAAGCAGGCGGTAGCCCTTTGTGCCGTTTGTCGATCTAGCCGAGAACGTATGTGGCGGAGCCGTGGTCGAGGTAGCCGTGCGAAGAATGCCGTGGTCAATGTCGAGTCGGGGTAGCCGGTGTCGAGGAAGTCGCTATGGAGCCGCGGGCGCAAGGGGCCGCCGAGTTAGCATGGGCGTAGTGGTGTCGAAGTAGTGGTGCATCGGGAAGAAGATGTTGTTGATGACGCGTTGCGGCGGGTTTGCCAAGCCCGGGGACACATCGTAGACGAAGGCACGCACCGGTGTTGCCAGCACCGGGCATGCATAGACGGACGAAGACGAAGTTGAGGAAGCTCCGACCAGGCTTGCCAGGCCCGGGGACACGTCGTGGATGAAGGCACGCATCGGTGTTGCCAGCACCGGGCATGCGTAGACGAGGGACCTGCACGAGCTGTATGCCATGTCGGAGAAGTCGGAGGGGCAGCAGAGAAGAACTTGACGACGATTGCGGCGTCCATCGGCGCGGGGCCGATGTCACCAACAGTGGTCGGAGTAGACGAAGTGGTCGGGGTAGATGATGGCGACGCTGGCGACGGGCTGGTGCTTTGAGGAAGACGAAGGGGGTGGACGGGCGACGGCGGTGGCTACGAAGGTAGCGGCAGTGGCGGCCAAAGAAGAGCGGTGGCAGCCTGACGGCGGCGGCGGCGGCAAGGTTAGGAGTGCGGCGGCGATGCTTGAAGTAGGCGAAGAACCCTGACAGCATGGCGAAGACCGACGCGGACGGTGACGTTCCCGCGCCAAGGGAGACGGCGCGGCGCATACCACGGGAAGTCGACGCGTGGTGACGGCGGAGTGGACTGCGGGCCACGGCGCTACGGCCCGAAGGGACGACGCAGCGGTGGCAGGCGGGTCGGGGCGACGGCGGGAACACCTCGGGGCGGCGGCGGGGACCACGGGCCGCGACGCTGCGGCCCGAAGGGGCAACGCACCTGAAAGTGCAGTATATCGACTAGAGGGGGGTGAATAGGCGATTTTTATGAAATGCTTCAAAACATGGTAGTTTTGAAGACAAACGATAAGCTCAAGCCTATTAGTATGCAGCGAAAAGTGGACTACACTAGATAAGCCATAGTCATGTATTTAATGAAGTGAAAGCATGAAGACTAATAGCAACTAGGCAGTAGTGATCATAAAGGAAGAAGGAATGAAGCCAATCACAACAAGTAGATACTCAGTGAAGACAATCAGATAAGGCAAGCATGCAATGTCTTCACAACACAGAGCAGTAAGTAAAGGGAAGGAAATGATAGAACCAGTAGCTCGGGGAAGACAGTGATTTGTTAGACCAGTTCCAGTTGCTGTGACAACTGTACGTCTGGTTAGGAAGGCTGAGATTTAACTCAGAAGACCGCGTCTTCACCTTGTTCCCTTGAGCTAAGGACACCTAGTCCTCGCCCAATCACTCTGGTAAGTCTTCAAGGTAGACTTCCAAACCTTCACAGACTTCGTTCACCGGCAATCCACAATTACTCTTGGATGCTCAGAACGCGACGCCTAACCGGCTGGAGGAAACACAGTCCTCAAGTGTAATAAGTCTTCAGGTCACACAGACAGAAATACTTCAGTGATGCCTAACACTCTTTGGCTCTAGGTGTTTGGGCTTTGTCCTCGCAAGGATTTCTCTCTCAAATGCTTCGGAGGTGGGTTGCTCTCAAACGACAAAAGCCGTGCAATAACTCTGAGCAGCCACCAATTTATGGTGTAGGGGGTGGGCTATTTATAGCCACTGGGCAACCCGACCTGATTTGTTCGAAGTGACCCTGGGTCACTAAGGAACTGACACGTGTTCCAACGGTCAGATTTCAAACACACATGGCAACTTAGTTGAGCTTCAAGTAAAGCTGACTCATCCGCCTCTGGATAAGATTTGCTCTCATAGTCTTCGCTCGAAGACATAGGATTTGGTTGAGCATCACTTTAGTCACTCTGACTTTGTTCACTTGGACCCCACTTAATAGTACGGTGGTTCCTATGACTCAACAAAGAAGAAAAAGGAAACAACGAAACATCTACGTCTTCGCTCTCCATAGTCTTCACACAATGTCTTCTCATGTCATAGTCTTCAATATGATTATCTTCATATACCACCACTGATATCAATGTCTTCATACATTTTTAGGGGTCATCTCCGGTAGGTTAACCGAATCAATGAGGGACTACTACCTGTGTTATCCTGCAATTCTCACAAACACATTAGTCCCTCAACCAGGTTTGTCGTCAATACTCCAAAACCACTAGGGGTGGCACTAGATGCACTTACAATCTCCCCCTTTTTGGTGATTGATGACAAACTGGTTGAAGTTTTCAACGGGGATAAAGATGTGTGAAATTGTAAAGGATAAAGGTATTGTCTTCGTAAGTAGCAAAAGGCTCCCCCTGAAGATGTGCATATAGTTGATTTGCCTTTGAATGCAAATGCACATGGCAGGTTGTACTTGTGGAGATCCTCTTCAACTTATGAAGACAATTCATCATGCATAATTGATATGTCGAAGATAATGATATGCATAATGAAAAATGAACGTCTGCAATAATGACTAAGTGCGGAATATAAGGTATCAGATGCGGAATTTATCATCGCATCACAGAGTAGCATAAAACGTAGCAGACGACCATCAGTTTAAGTGTTACAACTCAAAGAACCAAATGTAGCAAAACGAGAGTTGTAAGCACTAGGCAAATTATAAAGCACCCGCCCATATGGTCCCGCTTGAAGACTATCAACTCATATGCTTCTCCCCCTTTTGTCAGTAAGGACCAAAAAGGTTTGAAGACATAGAGCCTCTACTCGTTCCCAGTTGGAGTAAAAGAGGATGCAGGGTCGGTGTTGTTGTTTGGCGGTGCAGAAGTGGTTGGTGCAGTGTCGATGTGCGCTGAAGTAGGAGGCGGTGAAGTAGCATCATCCTGATCATCGATCACCCTGGCGTCAATTGTTGTAGCGGAGGAGGAGTATTCAGAATCTTCAAGAGATGGAGTTCGACGCATAACAGCAGTCCTTGGAGGAGTGTTGTGAAACTTGAATCTCTCAGTGAAGCCATCGTCTTGAAGATCCGCTTCAGCACTCAGCAAGGTCAAACTCTTCCAAGACCTCCGACGTGTTTCATGAGCAACAAAAGCATTCTTGGTGGCAAGATTGCGAATGCGATTGACATCCACCAAGAGGCTTTGCATCTGACGCTTTAACCAGAGGTGATGCTTGTCCTGTTTCTGATGAAGGGCTACCAGAAGCTCTTGGTTATTCAGGACACGAGATCGGTTCTGAGGCCTTTGAGCGATGGTGCTTTCAGTGGCTTCGGTTTCAGCGTGTCGAGGTAGACGAGTACGGCCAACCAGAGGATAAACACGTGAGACTGCTGGAACCCCTTCAATCTGCTGAGTGAAGCTTTGATGATCAGCGTTATGAAGACTAACTGGCTCTTTAGCAGGCTCTTGGTAGATGGCTTCATCTGACATATCAACCTCAGGCAAGAAAATATGATGGTTGCGAGCAGAGGGTTGATAGGTGACAGCTGAATGCAACTTGATGAGGCGCATTATCCAAGGGGCATAAAATTTCAGACCCAATAGATCAGCTCCAGACATAGCCATTTGCCGAATGAAGAAATCTTGAGCATTGAAGTTGATGCCATTGAAGATATAGAAGACCAAAGTCTTCATAGTGCCTTCAAGCTTGGATGATGAAGAATGTCCTTTGATTGGCCATAGAGTACGCCTTATGATATGATAGATGGTGCACGGCAGGTACTCGAGGTCTTCAACAAAGAATTCCTTAGGATATTCAGCATCACTTGGCAGAGGCTTCATCATGCTGAGCATTTGGCTCATGTTGGGCTGACGCTTCTGAAAGATACTCTCCAAGGCTTCAGTGTGCAGTTGACAGCCAGGTTCATATAGATCTCCTGGAGTGGGCAGGCCAGTAAGCTCAATGAGATCAAAGGCTTTAGCTTCATGATGCACATTGCCTGTCATCCACTCAAGGACCCATGTCTTCGGATCCCTGCTGTAGCCTCGGATGTGGAGAGTTGCATAGAATTGCAGAAGCAGCTCTTCATTCCAATGCTCTTTATCTGTGACAAAATTGAGTAGGCCAGCATCACGGAAGCAGTCAAGAGCTTCCTCCAAGCAGGGCAGACCAGCAATAGCTTCAGTGTCAAGATGCATATGAGGGAAAATGTGCCCTTGATCATAGAGTACTCTTGAGTAGTAGATGCACTGTTGATGGCTCCAGAACCTGTCTGATGATATTCTTGGTTTGGAATATGGGTTCTTAGCGCTGTCAAAGAAGGTGGTGTGCGCAGTGAAGCTATTAGCATTGAATGACCCTGAAGATGTTGCAATACCTGGAAGCCTTGGCAGTCTTGGCTTAGGCTTCTGAACTTGGGGCCTATGAGCAACATGATGATCAAACTGAGGGCCAGCAGCACGCGTTTCAGTTGTAGGTGGCGGAATCAGAATGGGCCACCTGACAGTTACAAGCTGATCATCCTTGTTGTATGCTTGCTCAATGGTATGAGGTCGTGGAGGCGGAACAGGAGCAGAGGCATTATCTTCAAGCTGCAGATTGGTGTCAGGTGCAGCATTGGCTTCAGGCACAGCACTGGCTTCAGGAGCAGCACTGGCTTCAGGAGCAGTTACTTCAGGCACAGTTACTTCAGGCGCCACAGTGTCTTCAGGTGCCTCATAAGCTTCAGCCATGACCACGTCATTGGCTTTAGTGTTGGTGGTGGCAGCCTCTGAATTTGTAGCCTCCACTTCAGGAGCTGGAGGGTCGGACACGTTCTCCTCGAGAACAGGGGGTGCGGCAGTACTTTCTTCTTCAACTTGGGGTTGTTCTTCTTCTTGTTGGGGTGGTTCTTCTTCGGCTGATGCAGCCGGAATATCTTCAGCCGCTTTGGCTTCAGATTCTGATGGGTTCACAGCAGGAGCAGCATCACGCGCAGATGGATGCTCTACTCCTTCTGGAACACTTGGGGCGACGACTTGAGGCCTTGGTCCTTTGCGAAGCCTGCGAAAAGCTGGCGACGCCTGAGGAGATGGAGGTTGTTGGGCCTCAAAGTCTTCATCTTCAAGCACTATACTGGTGTCTTGAGTTTGCTGGGGAGTGGCTTGTTTATCCTGTGGGTGATTAGCCCACGAGTCATCCTGAGGAATTGGCGTCAATGGACGACCAATGCTGATGTGTTCGCTGTTCGTGAGAACAGGCGAAGAGTCAATGTTGTATTCAATCTGAGGAAGGACTTCATCATCTTCAACATTGTCTTGAGGACCAATGTCTTCAGCTACGGTGGGGTCGACAGCTGGAATGTCTTCAACCTCTGTGGGAGCAGGCTCATGAACAGTCAGTCTTCGTTCTCTCTGGGCAGATGCAGGGCGAGCAACTGAGATTGGCTCGACAAAGATAGGCTCTTTGGAAGCAGCCTTATCCCTCTTGGTCTTGCGCTTCTTGGTGGGTGGAGCTTCATCTTCAGCCAGCTTAGTCTTCTTGAGCTTTGAAGCGGTTGGGGTTGCCTTAGGCTTCGTGCCAGTCATGCTAGCAGGGAAGACTATGCGAGGCATTTCCTGCCCAGATTCTTCAGCTTCGGGCACAGGTTGCTTCTTCTTCTTCTTGGCAGCCATCCTTGGATCAATGCCAGGACGCCCAAGTGCCTTGCGCTTTTCAGCTTCATTGAATGCTTGAACGCATTTTGCAGCCAAGTCCTTGATTCGCTCACGAGAACCTTTAGCTTCTTCACGCCGCTGGCGAAAGGCTTCCTTGAGCTCTTGCATCATAACCTTGAAGTTTTGAATTTCTTGCACGCTGAGCTTGTCCATATGCTTCTTGAACTGAGCTTTTTCATAATCTATCTTTTGCTTCAGCTCAACAATTCTTTGAGCCAGAGCCAGCTCAGAAGCAATGGCGCCATGGAAGGAGACGCTGAGGCCAACTGGAAGTTGAAGATCGTTGAAGCTCAGGTTGGGAGTGTCAAACCATTCATCAATGAAGTTATTGAGCACTTCAACGTCAAAGAGCGGCAAATCATTGAAGATTTCAGCATCTTGCTTGCTCTTGATCAATAGCTCCAGAGCATCATCACCAAGATCTTCATCACTTGAGAGATCAAGGGTATCATTGGCAGTCTTCAGTACTGCATCAGGAGTGAGGGCTGGACTGGGGTTGCGTGTTGGCTTCCTCTTCAGTTGTCTGCTCTTGGAGATACGATAGTGTTCCTCAGATTGCACACTTGGTGCAGGTGGAGAAGTGGCCAAAGGCTTCACTCTAGAAGCTCTTGGTGGAGTAGTCTTTGAAGCCTTTGATTTCTTCTTTTGGGGCTTCGGTGTTGCAGGTGCTTCTTCAGAGTCAGCATCTGCTTCAGGGTGATCCACATCTGCCCCTTGAACCCTTATGTGACTGATGAGGCCCTCTAGGTTGTAGAAGGGCCCAACCAGATTCGGTTCAGCTTCGCGCGTGCCATCAGCGCGGGGCGTAGAGGGGCCAGGATTGAAGTATAATCCCCAAAGCTTCTTGTTCTCTTTGGCCGAGTTCTTGGTGAATTGAAGATTTCGCTTGAACATAGCTAAAACTCCAGGTGGTTAAACCGAATCACACAGAACAAGGGAGTACCTTGCTCTGATACTAATTGAAAGTGCAGTATATCGCCTAGAGGGGGTGAATAGGCAATTTTTATGAAATGCTTCAAAACATGGTAGTTTTGAAGACAAACGATAAGCTCAAGCCTATTAGTATGCAGCGGAAAGTGGACTACACTAGATAAGCCATAGTCATGTATTTAATGAAGTGAAAGCATGAAGACTAATAGCAACTAGGCGGTAGTGATCATAAAGGAAGAAGGAATGAAGCCAATCACAACAAGTAGATACTCAGTGAAGACAATCAGATAAGGCAAGCATGCAATGTCTTCACAACACAGAGCAGTAAGTAAAGGGAAGGAAAGGATAGAACCAGTAGCTCGGGGAAGACAGTGATTTGTTAGACCAGTTCCAGTTGCTGTGACAACTATATGTCTGGTTAGGGAGGCTGAGATTTAACTCAGAAGACCGCGTCTTCACCTTGTTCCCCTTGAGCTAAGGACACCTAGTCCTCGCCCAATCACTTTGGTAAGTCTTCAAGGTAGACTTCCAAACCTTCACAGACTTCGTTCACCGGTAATCCACAATTACTCTTGGATGCTCAGAACGCGACGCCTAACCGGCTGGAGGAAACACAGTCCTCAAGTATAATAAGTCTTCAGGTCACACGGACAGAAAGACTTTAGTGATGCCTAACACTCTTTGGCTCTGGGTGTTTGGGCTTTGTCCTCGCAAGGATTTCTCTCTCAAATGCTTTGGAGGTGGGTTGCTCTCAAACGACAAAAGCCGTGCAATAACTCTAAGCAGCCACCAATTTATGGTGTAGGGGGTGGGCTATTTATAGCCACTGGGAACCCGACCTGATTTGTCCGAAGTGACCCTGGGTCACTAAGGAACTGACACGTGTTCCAACGGTCAGATTTCAAACACACATGGCAACTTTACTTGAGCTCCAAGTAAAGCTGACTCATCCGCCTCTGGATAAGATTTGCTCTCATAGTCTTTGCTCAAAGACATAGGATTTGGTTGAGCATCACTTTAGTCACTCTGACTTAGTTCACTTGGACCCCACTTAACAGTACGGTGGTTCCTATGACTCAACAAAGAAGAAAAAGGAAACAACGAAACATCTACGTCTTCGCTCTCCATAGTCTTCACACAATGTCTTCTCATGTCATAGTATTCAATATGATTATCTTCATATACCACCACTGATATCAATGTCTTCATACATTTTTAGGGGTCATCTCCGGTAGGTTAACCGAATCAATGAGGGACTACTACCTGTGTTATCCTGCAATTCTCACAAACACATTAGTCCCTCAACCAAGTTTGTCGTCAATACTCCAAAACCACTAGGGGTGGCACTAGATGCACTTACAGCACCGGTGCTTCGCGAGTCGGTGCAACCGCGGGGACGGCCTCGGGACGGCGGTGGGGACCGCGTATCGCGGCACTACGGCCCGAAGGGGCGACGCAGCGGCGAAGCACGAGTCGATGCAGCCGCGAGGAGAACCACGGGGCGGCGGCGCTGCGGCCCGACGGGGCGACGCAGCGGCAACCCGATGCTCCATCGGCGGAGAGGCGCGCAGTACTCGAGAGGATCTTCACGGGACCTGCGAAGGCGCGCGTAACCGACGTGCCAGGTCGATCGCGCGGCGTAGATGAGGCGGATCGCGGCAGCGAGTGGGTGATCAAGCCGATCGCGCGCGAGGTCGGACGCCGCTTGGTGAAGACGGGGTGGCGGCGGAGTTCGAGATGAAGCCGGCGAGGCAACCCGCAGGGCCGCCGTGAAAACGCGACGGAGGCGGGTGGCGTGGATCGATTGGCGGGCCGGCGCGCGAGCGGAGGCTATGATTGGCCGCCGCATAGCGCGAGGCCGCCAGGTGAAAGAGATGCAGGTGTCCCGGTCGGAGCAGGACGGTGACGGCCGGCGCAGGTCGACGGGCTGGCCGGCGCGCAGACGACGGTCTTGAGGGGCCGCCTATCGCGCGAGGCTGGCGGGTCGATGAAGTAGCCGGCCAGTCGCGCCAGCGTCGGAGTAGAGGCGCGCGGATGTCGACGGTGGTGGTGGGCGACGCAAACCGATCTTAGATCGGAAAACCAAAAAGTAAATCCGGAGTAAGGGCTCGGGAAAAAGACTCTTTAGGGCAGCCGGCCAACACGACCGGCGGACGAACCCTAGATACGGGCGGCGCGGCCCCCGGCGGCGGTCATGTAGGCCGACCGCCCCGGGGGCGGCGTGCGGATGCGGAAGCGGCGGCGGCTAGGGTTTAGGATCGATTAGGCTGATACCATGTTAGAAGGGAGAGAGGGGTTTGGTGAAATATTTGTTGTATTGCTTGAGCCTCGTGGGCATATATATAGGAGTACATAATCTACTTGGAGTACAAGGCAAGCCAGAATATTTCCTAGTCTAATCTATGTTTCCTAATACAATCACGTTACTCAACACTACCAACTAAATATCATTCACATTTATCAAACTATCATTAGTGACAGTATAATCGCACCTAATCCCTGCCCTCACAGCGATTTGCGTTTTTAGCCGACCGTTTTCATGATCTAGACGTTTCTAACCGTCGGATCTCCTCTGTACAGCTATCTGTCCCGCACTGTGTCGAATCTGGCCTAGA
>LR738709.1:642709259-642723553 GCA_902687465.1 Secale cereale | reverse complement strand
GCAAAGGCCTAGATGTCCTATGGAATGCTGCTCTAAAGGCCGAAACGAAGGCCTCTCGTGAAATGGGTCTCTTCTTCCAGCCCATTCATAGCCCACTCATCTAACCTCGCGCTCGTTAAATTTTTTTAAGCTCAGGGATACAAAGAAGGTGCTACACTTCGCCCCAGCCCCATTTCCTCGTCTCCTCTCCCACGCTGTCGGCCCCCTCTCTTCGGTTGCCTCTTCTTCTGTGGCATCGACCCTCTTCCTAACAAGCCCAATCCTCCTTTCTCGCGTTCGCCACCGTCACCCCTCTCCCTGGGCGCCATCTTCTTCCTCGTCCGGCGGCGCCTCCTCCTTATTTCTTACACTCCCAGGACGCCGGCTCGCCGCTGTTCAGATGGAGAAACGGCATGGAGCAGGCGCTGGCCAGGAGGTGACTCGGCTTGGCTCGAGCATGGAGTTGGCATCGCCAAATCCTCTCGGAATTACTCCAACGAGGAGGCGCTCTGGCTCCCGTGAGGTCACGATCCGATGTGTCTCTCCTATATTCATGTTCCCGCCTCTCCCTCCGACGCGTGGTTCATCTCCATCAAGCGACAGAGAAAAGGGGGGAGGGCGCCGGTCGCTGCGAGAGGAAGGGGATTTGAGAGGAGGCCGGTGCGGACGGTGCCTGCGGGGGAGATTGAGAAGGGGAGGGGTGTCATTCAGAGACACGAGTGGGTGGCACGATCCAGCCGCCGCGTGCCCGCATGCGTCCAACCCCCACTGCCTCAGGTGGCTCGATCCAGCCACCGCGGGTGTCCAACCCCCACTACCTCCGTTGCCGCCCCACAACGCCTTCGGCCCGTCCCCCACGGCCTTGCCTCAAACCACATTCCCCACGGCCTTGCCTCGAACGACAGTGGACCAACACCACGTGGCGCGACACTAGTCGGTAGGTCATCCTTGTGCTCACCAGCGAACCACATTCCTATCCTAGAAAGCTAGCATCGTCTGCCTCTACCGAGAGACTGGCCATGTGCACACATTTGTCCAAATCATATTTCCTGGAGGTGCTCCCCCATTGCCATCTGCAAACCAGCACCCCGACGCAAACCAGAAACCTACAAGTAGTTAGATAAGAACAACATAGATCCTCGCTTGAAGTAGCAACCAATGGAGAGTATGCATTCCCGTTCTCGCAACACAACAAAGCACGATGGTGAACCATGTTAGTCAAGAAATAAACCACTTGCTTCCCAAAAATTGGGTAACTTTTGAATTTTTTTTTCTCCCCCATTGCAAAATATATGATAGTCATGTATTATAGGATTTAAATGTGTAACAATTAGACTAATATAATTTTGGTCTTCTGACACAAATTGTACCAGCTGAGTATAGCTTGATAGCTTTGCTTTAGTACACTCCCCGTAGGACAAACAAAGTCTCATAGAGTTGATGATTCAAAAATAAAAATTCTCATAGAGTTGTGCTTTATCAGATGGAGAATTTTCGTCATTGAAGATCAATTAAGAATGTGCTGTGGTTTATCAGATAGTTACTTATTTTAAAATATTGCACCTTCAGGAATAAAACGTGTTGTTAGGTAGTTACACTCTGCTTCTTTTACTCGGTCAAGAAACGAAAGAGTTAGGTAGTCGAGGTATTCTAGCATTTCCCTATTGCTTTCTCATTTTTATTCTTTGAAACCTAGATTTTTACAACCTTTTGGTTGTTAAAATGTGCAAATGGGTAGTTTGCACATTTGGAAGCCTGAAATTGTGTAAAAATGTTTGTGCGTAAGTTTCACGGGTAGAAATGTGCAACACGGTGGTTTGCACATTTTAAAGCCCAAAGACTCACATAATTATCTGTGCATTTCTTCGGTTAGAAATGTACATCCTTTGTGCTACTTATTGCATAGTTATCGGCAGGTGTCCATCTTACCGTTCAACGATTCTTTTACACTGAGAGCATTTCCAACATGCGCAGGTCGCGCCGCGCGCAAAAAACAGATATGCCGCGTGCGCATCGTCCGGTTTGGCGCGGAGCGCAGCGCTGGCTCCAGCAGCCGCGCTAAAATACAGCGCGCGCGTGCCGCTCCAGCAGCCGCCAAAATGCAGCACGCGCGACTCGCACAAACAACATATGCATTCGAAAACAAAAGCAAAAAGATCAAAACAAACAAAAATAAATAGTTCAATTTCGTTTATTACAACTCAAAACAAATAGTTTAGCGTTCAATACAACAAATAGTGCAGTTATACACAACAAATAGTTCAACAATACAATAAACGAAAGCACAAATCATGATGCTCCTTGTCGTCCATTCCATGCCCACCACTCCTTAATGAGATCCTTCTGAAGATCATTATGCGCTGCGGGACGTCGAATGGCATGATAGGAGGCAACAAAACGGGCCACCCTTTCAGCCCTCCGTCGCACTCGCACGGGATATCCCAAGAGCTCATACTGAGAGTAGTCTACATCTTGGCCACGCTTATTCTCGATGATCATGTTGTGCATGATCACACAAGCGTGCATTATGTACCAAAGCATCTTTTGATCCCAAAATCTGGCCAGAACGGTCGCCGGGTGGCGCGGTCGGCGGCGGCGGTGCGGCTGGATGAGGGGGGGGGGGGTGGGATGTGCGAGCGAGCGCGCGGGAGCGGGCGCAGCAAATAAGCGACGTGCGATTGCGTTTCGGCCCGCGTGCGTTGTTTTCGCGCGCCCGCTGGAGCAACTATTCTGATTGCGTGCGCGCTAAAACGAGGGATTTCGCGGTGCGGCGCTTATTTGACGCGCCTGTTGGAGATGGGCTGAACTGATAATTTCAGCCCGGTGCAAGCCCCAAGTATGTCGTATGCTCTGACCTCACACAAGCAGCCGGAAGCAGCCATGAAACTGCAACCACATGGTGCGTGGCATGATCCTTTTACTCCTTCGGAACCAAGCCATTGACATTGTGGCATGACTTGACCGACATATCGCCATGGCCCGCCATCAATTGTGGCGCAAGAAACCTTAAACAAATGGACACTTGAGAGACCTTACTGTCCCAGTGACCCTTCTATATATCCAGATTTCTGACCAAAAACATCACCAATCACTAGCTTCTCTCGGGAGTGAGGAGCAGAGCAATGGATCTTGAACTCTTGGGGAGTGGTCGACCTGCACTCTCAGCACTGGCATGGATCTGCGGCGGCGTCGTGGCCTCCGTGCTGCTCTGGCAAGCCGCCCGGCTGCTCGACCAGCTGTGGTGGCGGCCGAGGCGGCTGGAGCGGGCGCTCCGCGCGCAGGGCCTCCGCGGCACGCGGTACCGCTTCCTCACCGGCGACGTCAACGAGTACGCCCGGCAGACCAAGGAGGCGTCGTCGGGGCCGCCGATGCCGCTGCGCTGCCACGACGTCGGCGCCCGCGCCATGCCGTTCCTCTACAGCACCATCCAGGAGCACGGCACACCGTGCATCTCCTGGTTCGGGCCGGTCCCCAAGGTGAGCGTCACCGACCCTGCCCTGGTCCGGGAGGTAATGTCCAGCAAGCTCGCCCGCGACATCGAGAAGCTCAAGTTCCCGGCGCTCACCAGGCTGCTCGCCGACGGGGTGGGCAACTACGAGGGCGACAAGTGGGCCAAGCACCGGAGGATACTCAACCCCGCCTTCCATGCCGAGAAGCTCAAGGTGTGTATATCTCACTCACCTTCACGCAGTTGTTCTACACTATCTATGTGCTGCTTAATTTCCATGGCTGGTCTGCTGAGCTTGGTTAATTTGCAGCTCATGTTGCCGGCATTTAATGCGTGCTGTGAGGAGCTCGTCGGCCGATGGGAACGGTCCCTTGGGCCTGACGGCTCCTGGGAGGTGGATGTCTGCCCGGAGCTCCAGAGCCTCACCGGAGATGTCATCTCGCAGACGGCGTTCGGAAGCAGTTACCTGGAAGGGAGAAGGATTTTTCAGCTGCAGTCTGAGCAGATTGGGCGATTCATGGCAGCGGTTCACAAGATCATGATTCCTGGTTACATGTGAGTTACTACTTCTTTTCTTTTCTAACTTTGGTGGTAGCTAGACTGGTAGTACTAATTGAAGTTCACTAGCACTTCATTAGACTCTGTGTACTAAAATAATATGTGATAGGGTGAAATGTAACCGCAATCATTTGACAGTAAATTTACACAACACAGAGTGATATTTTTTTTCCCTTACAACCTTATTTTTCACTTTCCAGGTCCTTTCCTACCAAAAATAACCGAAGGATGCATCAAATTAACAACGAGATTGAGTCCATCTTGCGAGGCATAATTGCAAAAAGGATGCAGGCTATTCAGGAAGGAGAAAGCACAAAAGATGACTTACTCGGCTTATTACTGGAGTCAAACATGTCAGACACGGATGAAAATGGCCAATCCACCCTAGGGATGTCATCAGATGAGGTCATGGAGGAGTGCAAGCTGTTCTACTTTGCTGGAATGGAGACAACATCAATATTGCTTACATGGACAATGGTTCTGCTTAGCATGCACCCGGAGTGGCAGGACCGTGCAAGGGAGGAGGTTCTTGGCCTATTTGGAAAACACAAACTCGAGTATGAGGGTGTTAATCGACTCAAAATTGTGAGTACCAATTTGAAATTACTTAATTTGCTACAAAGAATTAGAGGTACAATGTCTTAATAACATGGTGTGCAGGTGACAATGATTCTATATGAAGTTCTCCGGTTGTACCCACCGGCTACTGTATTCACCCGGAAAACATATAAGGAGATTCAGATTGGAGGCATCACGTACCCAGCTGGTGTGATGTTTGAGATGCCAGTGATATACATCCACCACGACACGAACATTTGGGGAGACGATGTGCACCAATTCAACCCGGATAGGTTTGCCGAGGGGATCTCCAAGGCGTCCAAGGACCCGGGCGCATTTTTCCCGTTCGGTTGGGGGCCACGGATCTGTATCGGCCAGAACTTCGCGTTGCTTGAGGCCAAGATGGCATTGTGCATGATCCTTCAGCGCTTTCAATTTGAGCTCGCACCATCGTACACCCATACGCCGCATAGCGTGATGATGTTGCGTCCCATGCATGGTGCTCAGATTAGGCTTCACACTATCTATTCGTAGTATCACGATCAGATTAGGCTTTACACTATCTCTTTCTAGTATCATACACATGGCATTCGCTTCCTATGTGATATGTATGTAGTCTTATCAGCGACAGGTTTAGCCACCATCGGTGTTTTTTCTGCTGATAAAAGTCCAACAGTTTTGGACTCATGAGAACTCAATTTACTTACGACAACTATTTTGTATTGTGCTTCTCTTGTGTTTTTTAGGAAAATAGCAAGTTTTATTCATCAACTATAGGATTATAGTCAACTAATACTACGTATTAGATGCAGTATGTAACATACTGTATGTTACATGGCGCAACTACCACCTGATCTGCCATAACTGGCTAGACATTGAGCAACCATATTGTGATCAAGCTCAGTCTTTGAGGAGGAAAAACTCAGAAACACACATGAGATGTACGCCTAATCTCAACCACCGGGTGACCATAAATATATCGATCAAGTGAAATGCATGACATGATATTCAAAGCAGTTATGCGGCCGGATTATATCACAATGGACAACTTAGACGATTGCAAAGGCAATGCACGCGGACTAAAAGACATCGTTGTGATGAGACAAACATTTGCATGCCGCAAAAATGGCCACTTCATTGGGATCTCGATGGAGCATCCAAGTACCTACAGATCCATCCACCTTGACAAATGGTCGACTGAAAAGGATCACCCAACCTACCAAGTGTGCGACCATGGTCTTAGAATATTCTTTTTGTGTAGCCAAACTGGGACGACACTTAGGCCTGATGGGTTTTATACGGATTTCATCTGGAAATGTTGGCATATTATTCAACAAGACTTCTATGATCTATGTACGCAATTTCAACAAGGGAACCTATGTTTGCAGAGTATCAATAGCTCACTCATCACTCTTATCCCTAAAAGGGCAGGTGCAAATACTATCAATGACTACAGACCTATTTCCCTTTTAAGCTGCACTATCAAGCTTATTACCAAGCTCCTGGCTAACAGACTTCAATTAGTAATACTGGAGCTAGTTCATGTCAATCAATATGGGTTTTTAAAATCCAGAACTATACAAGATTGCATATATAGGATGGGCTTATGAGTATCTGTTCCAATGCCACAAAAGTAACAAACCAACGGTGGTACTTAAATTAGACTTTGAAAAGGCTTTTGACAAGATGGAACATGGCATGATCTTAGCAATACTTAAGCGGAGGGGTTTTGGAACAAAATGGTGCTCCTGGATTAAACAGATTTTGGAGACTGCCACCTCATCCGTGCTCTTGAATGGCATCCCTGGGCCTCAGTTTAAATGTAGAAGAGGTGTCAGATAGGGGCATCCACTATCACCTCTTTTGTTTGTCCTCGCAGCCGACTTCTTGCAATCTATTCTGAATGATGCAAAGAACAGAGGGATCATTACACCTCCATTCAGTTCAGCCGCTTGTCTTGACTTTCCTATACTGCAATACGCAGATGACATTTTGATTTTTATGCATGCTTGCCCCGACCAACTTCAACAACTGCAAAGCCTAGTCCATCAATTTTCTAAGGCCTCGGGCCTCAAGGTTAACTATCAAAAATCTAGTTTGCTCCCCATCAATGTTTCTGAAGAAGTGGTACAACACTTGTCTACTCTATTGGGTTGTGATATTGGAACCTTCCCCTTTATCTACTTAGGCACACCACTCGGCTTCACTAAGCCAAGAATGGAGTTCTTCATGTACATCATCGAGAGAATTCAAAAAAGACTGGCCATTTGCTCCCAATACTTAAGCTATGATGGCAGACTGCTCATGGTTAATGCAGTTCTCTCATCCTTGCCCACCTTCCTCGTGAGATGTCTCCTTCTTTATTAAGGTATCATCGATCAAATAGACAAATACAGACGACATTTGTTCTGGAGAGGCAAAGATTTGGAAAAAAAGAACCCACCCCTTGCGGCTTGGGACATGATCTGCAGACCAAAGGATAAAGGAGGTCTTGGAATTCTTAATTTACACACTCAGAACACTTGCTTGCTAATGAAGATGATACACAAATTCCTTAATCACTATGATATTCCCTGGGTGCATCTTATTTGGGAAGTTTACTATCAACAAGGAATTCTATCATCTAACATACCCCAATGTTCTTTCTGGTGGAGGGATTGTCTAAAATTATTGGACACTTACAAAGCACATGCTACCTGCCTCCCACAAGATGGCAAGACCCTAGACTTCTGGCAAGAATCCTGGGAGGAGATACCTAAATCTCAATTATGGCCACATTTATACTCTTTCTCCAAACAGCAACAGATCTCTATTCATGAGATATTTCATACCGAGGACATGGCAGATCACTTTCACCTGCCACTCTCTGAAGAGGCTTATGCAGAATATATACAGTTAGAACAATACCTTCAAGGCATTAATCTTAATGAAGATCATGACATTTGGAAATTCACTTCTGGACAGGTAACATACAAGGTATCCACAGCCTATGCCACTTTGATCATTGCCCCAGAGATCATACCAGCTATCAAATGGCTATGGAAAACCTGTTGCCAACTTAAGCACAAGATTTTCTTTTGGTTATTAATCAATGATAGGATTAACACCAGAGCCTTGTTGCAGAGAAAAAGTTTCTTTTTGCAGGATTACACATGTGTAATGTGCAACAGGCAAGCCCTGGAGACAAGGGATCACCTTTTCTTTCATTGTCCATTTGCACAATTGTGCTGGAGCTACATTTGCACCAACTGGCTACCGGCACATACAGGCATTCAGGACGAAATTAGCAACATAAAGCAACTGCTGAGCATACCATATGCGATGGAGATTATTATCCTAACATGTTGGGCAATCTGGACAACCCGAAATGATTACATATTCCAACATATACAGCCAAGTATATACAGATGCAGAAAGAAGCTCAAAGAAGAACTCAAATGGATCACCTACAGACATGGGCGGATTTGGGCCCCAGGCAGCCCAGGCCATTGCCTGGGGCCTGGAAAAAATCATAGGCCTATATTTAAAAAAAAATTGGCCTGGGGCGCAGCCCAGGTCCAAGCCCAGGCAGGCCAGGGCCCTGGCGAACAGGCCCAGTCGGCAGGCCACCCAGGCCAACTCACCCGCACGGCCGCACGGGGAAAGGCCGCTCGCGCGGCACAGCCGAACCCCCGAAACCCCGATTCACTCTCTCGATGAACCCTAAGCGCCGCCATCGCCGGTCGCCGCCCGTCATCGCCAGTCGCCGCCCGCCGTCGCCGGTCAGCTTTTTGCCTCTGTCCCGTCCGGTTCCCCCCCTTCCAGCGCTCCCCCTCCCCGTTTGAGCGCCCGCTGCCCCGACCCCTGCCCCCCGGCCCCGGTTGTGCCGCTGCGGGTTGCGGGCTGCCTGTTCGCCGTCCGGCGAGGCGGCGAGGGGCCGGTTAGGGCGCGGGCGCGCGAGGCAGCAGCCTGCAGGCTGCCCGGCCCGGCATCCAGCGAGCTGAGCGAGGTAGACAGGTTTTCTGTATACAATTTTGATTGCTTGATGATTTTAGTTGCTAGATGCCACTGTTATTCGATTGGATGATGAATTGATGATGATTTTAGTTGCTATATGCCACTGTTATTCTGTTTGTTAGATGTTGTCATGTAGAAACCAATTTTGACAGTGAGAAATTTTTGTTTCTCTATAATTTTACAGGAGCTCAAGATGAGCAAAAGAAACAAGACATTGAATTCCTTTTTTCAAGTTCGAACCACCGAAACTGCAGAAACGGGTCCTTCAGCTCAAATAACTGATACCCCTAATGTTAGAGCTGAACTCAAACCCGGTGATGTTGAATCTGACCCCGATAAGAGAATACCAATTGAGGAGTTAGATCCAGACATTAGAGTTCTTGCTAGAAGGGAGTACATTAGTATATATGGGTCCTTGCCAACCAACTGATCATACATATGAAAAGATAAACAGTAGGAGCTTTCATGACTATTGGTTCAATAATCATCGTGGCTGGTTGGAATATAGCATTGAAAAAAAAATCAGCCTTTTGCTTTTATTGTTTTCTGTTTAAGCAACCAAGAGCTGAAAACTATGGTATTGAAGCATTCACGAGAAATGGATTCAAATCTTGGAAGGACGGACCTAAAGTTTTTAACCAGCATGTTGGCAAGCATGATAGTGCTCATAATAAATCTAGGCAACATTATGAGGATTTCAAAAATCAAAGACAAAATCTGCCACATGTCTTTGATAGGGGTTCTCGGAAGCAAGAAGAAGAATACAAAGCCCGTCTCTTGATTATATAGCATATTGTCAAAAATTTTATACTACAAGCTCTTGCTTTTCGTGGTCATGATGAGTCTTCTAGCTCAATGAATAAGGGTAACTTTAAAGAGTTGTTGGACTTGTTCATAAAGAAAGACCCCAAAGGTGGCAAAATTATTTGGGGATGCGGGAGAGAACCATAAGCTGACATCACATAAGATACAAAAGGATTTATGCAAGGCTTGTGCAAAAGAGACCACAAATGTCATTCTTGAGGAGATTGGAGATAGTAAATTTGCATTACTTGTTGATGAGTCCAGAGATGCATCTATGAAGGAGCAAATGGCTATGTGTTTGAGGTCAGTACATTTGCTTGTGTGTGTGTGTGTGTGTGTTATTGTAGCCTTATAGGTGTATTTTCTTAAAGTTCTTATATATTAATCATGCTCATTTGTCTTATGTAGGTATCTCAGGAAACGAGGGGAGGTGATTGAGAGATTCATGGCAGTTGAGCATGTTCCTGACACTAAAGCAACTTCACTGAAGGTAGCTTTGGATGGTATGTTTGGTAATCTTGGCTTATCTACGTCTAATTTGAGAGGGCAGGGTTATGATGGGGCTTCAAACATGAGAGGGGAATTTTGTGGGTTGCAAAGATTGATCTTGGAGGAAAATCCTTATGCTCATTATATATATTGTTTTGCCCATCAGTTACAATTAGTGGTTGTTGCTGTTGCCAAGTGTTGTTCATCAGTAAGGGATTTTTTTGAGTACACAAGCATGGTTGTTAACATTGTTAATGCTTCTTGTAAAAGACATGATCAATTAGCCCAAGAGCAACATGATGAAATAGTACGTCAAATAGAGTCCGGGGAACTTCTTGAGGGAAAAGGGAAAAACCAATTAACGAACCTTGCATGACCTGGTGATACACGGTGGGGATCACATCATAAAACATTGTGTCGTCTTGTTGAGATGTGGAAACCAGTTCTAAAGGTATTAGAAAATTTACACAATGATGCAGATAATGTTGCCCAAAGAACCACAGCCGCGGGGTTGATAAAGCACATGGAGTCTTTTGAATTTGTTCTCATATTGCATCTTATGATTAGATTATTGGGCAAGACTAACAATCTGTCACAATGCTTGCAATTGAAAAATCAAAATATTGTACATGTTGTGGGATTGATTAAAACCACATTGGAGGATATTCAAGAGATAAGGCAGAATGGTTGGGATGAGCTCTTCAAAGAGGTAACAGACTTTTGTGTCAAATACAACATTCTAGTGCCAAATATGGAAGATACAAGAACTGCTAATGGCCGTTCAAGGTCTTGGGGTGGGCAATTGGTAACTTACAACCATCATTTCAAAATTGAAATATTCAATGTGTTGCATGATCAACTTATTGTGGAGTTGAACAACCGCTTTGCTGAAAGGTCTACTCAATTGTTGAGATGCATTGCTTGTCTTGATCCCAAGAATTCATTTGTCAATTATAATGAAGACAAGCTAGTAGATCTTGCTAATATGTATGCTGCTGACTTCTCTACATATGAAGTTACTTTTGTCCTTAGAAACCAACTAGACTCATTCATTCGGGAAGCAAGAGGTGATCCACATTTGATGAATTGCAATGATCTTGGTCATCTTGCCATGAATATGGTTAAAAGTGATATGCACACAACTTTTCCCTTAGTTTACCGTCTGGTTGAGTTAGCATTGATTTTACCCGTTGCAACCGCAACCGTGGAAAGGGCATTCTCAGCAATGAGCATTATCAAGACCGGATTGAGGAACAAAATGGGTGATGATTGGATGAATCATAGAATGGTATGTTACATTGAGAGAGATGTATTTGTTAGTATCGAAGAATCCAAGATCATTGAGTGATTTCAAGGTTATCGCACATGTAAAGGTGTTTTGCCTCGTCCAACACGTAAGTATTCACATTTTGCATCTGTTGTTAATTACTTTTGCCAGCTATATTATGTACTGATTCGCATTTCAAAATTTTGATGATTGAAGGTTTAGCGATGTCTGCTATTGAAGATGTAGTCATGGGAGGCTCAGATCAACCAATCATTTGATTTGCTATCAATCTTCTATATCATTTATCTATGCCACATATTGTCTTTTGATTTGTCTTGCTTTATTAGTTGACCCATCATGAAACAAATTCTGCCATTGAATATCATGTTTGGTTTCTTATTAGTTATGCAAAACATAGATTGATTCTTATATGTCTTGAAACTGAAGTTTTTTATGGGTAGTTTTTAGCCATTAGTTGTTCGCCTGGGGCGTCAACAATTCCTGGGTCCGCCACTACCTACAGAGTCAAGAGAAAGGAATAAAGTGGATTTGAGACTTGGATCAAATCCTTTAGATAATTCCCTGTGATGTTGTTGTATTTGTCGTTTTCTTTTTCCCATTAGTTTTGTTCAGTTCTTCTGTATAGTTCTTTTTTCTATTTTTTTATTGAACCTTATTCTTTGTACACTATTTTTTAAAAAATCAATAAAAATACGCAGCAGAGTCCTGCTGTTTCCCTAAAAAAACTGGGACGACACCAGATGGTCAGTTGCTTTTGTTTTATCACCTTCTACTCCCATTGTCAAATTTGGAACGATGTAACCAAGTAACCATATAAATATCTTCTTTATCTCCTTGTAACATTAGCCGGTGGACAAGGTTTTATTGTGAACCAAGTCAGTACGAAGATCCTGGATCCTCCAAATAAGCATGATGATGATAGCATGAACTTCTTCAAACTTATCGGCTAACACATGAAAAAAATTCCTCGCCGAGTTCGAGATCTCCTCATGGCTTGGGAGTAGCCACTCATGCTCATTAAATCTTAGTAGATCATTTTTCTCATTCGGACATGATAAAGAGGATGAAAGGCCCGTGCATTTTTTTTTGCGAGAAAAACTTTCAATCTATTCATCTTCAATCATGATAGTACAACGAACACTAAAAATAATAAAAATTACATCCAGATTCGTAGACCACCTAGCGACGACTACAAGCACTGAAGCGAGCTGAAGGCGCGCCGCTGTCATCGCCTCTCCCTCTTCGGAGCCGGGCAAACTTTGTTGTGGTAGACAGTCGGGAAGTCGTCGTGCTAAGGCCCCATAGAATCAACGCACCAGAACAGCAACCGTCGCCGATGAAGAGTGTAGATCAAAATGATCCAACTTGAAGACACACGAACGAACGACGAATAGATCCGAGCAAATCCACCAAAGACAGATTCGCCGGAGACATACCTCCACACGCCTACCGATGATGCTAGACGCATCACCAGAACGGGGATTAGGCGGGGAGACCTTTATTTCATCTTCAGGGAGCCGCCGCCGTCTCGCCTTCCTGAGCAGGACACAAACCCTAACAAAGCTCGAAAAAAGATCTAAAGAGCCCTCCCACTGGCAAGTTTCGAGATCCACTCCGCCTCCATGGCCCTAAGGCCATCAAAGACGGGACGGACCACCGGCGGGAGGCGACGGCTGGCTAGGTCACGCGAGTTCGCTAGGTCAGCTCCTCCAGAGGGCCGCCGTAGCGAAAGGCCCGTGCATTGCACAACTAGAAAATTGTGGAACCCCCTGATAACCCTCAACCGTAAGGGATCGAGATAGTCTTCGCGGGTAAGAATAACCCAATTTATTGATTCGACACACGGGGAGCCAAAGAGTATTTATAAGCTTTAACAGTTGCGTTGTCAATTCAACCGCACCTGAAATATACTAACTTGCAACAAAAGATAAGCGGTAACAGTGATATGATAGTGATGATAGTAATAGTAAAAGTAAATAGCAAAAGTAAATAGCAGTAGTAAATGGCAAAAGTAGCAACTAGTGACAAGCAAGGTTTAAAATACTGTAGGCTAGGGAGATGGATGGTTGGGCGTTGCATGGATGAGATAGTTTCTAACTTGGGGCACGGCACACGGAAAAGTAATGATCATCTAGGCAAATATCAAACATTAGGCATATATCCCGTAGGTAGTTGTACGTGCTTGCAATAAGAACTTGCACAACATCTTTTGTCCTACCATCCCGCTACGAACGGGGCCAAAAGGAACTAATGGATATTAAGGTGCTCCTGTCAAAGAGCACCGGAACAAAGCAATGAACTCAATGGATACATGTAATCCTCAAACTACGGACCATCCCCTTTGGTGTCCCAAGCTGTCACCTTTGGGATCGCCGGTTCCGAACCGTAACAGGTGCATACAACTCATAGATAGGATCAAGAACACAAATATATTCATGCAAACACATAAGGTTCAGATCTGAAATCATGGCACTCGGGCCCTAGTGTCAAGCATTAAGAATAACAAGTTGTAGCAAAGATGATAAACACCATACTAGATGATAGGCAACATGCCCCCAACAATCTGACGAACTATTATATGATCTAACTCATCCAATCCCTACCATCCCCTTCGCCTACAGCAAGGGAATTACTCACACATGAAGGGGAAAGTCATGGAGGGATGATGGAGTGGTGATGATGATGACGATGGCGACGATCTCCCCTCTCCGGAGGCCAAATCAGCCTCCAGATTAGCCCTCCCGAAGAAGAACAGAGGGTGGCGGCGGCTCCGCGACGCGAAACAGCGAAAAGGACTTCCGATCTGGGGTTTCTGCCTCGGAGGAAAAAAATACGGGCTAAAGTAGGGCACCAGGGGGCGTGGGCCCCACCCAGGCGCCCCCCCGGCGCGGCCCAGGGGGGGCGCGCCCACAGGGCGCCTGGGCACCCCCTGGCCCCCCTCTGGCCCCACTTCTGGTATGTTGTTTCTTCGGGTGCGTGGATTTTTCGTGATTTTTCGTGGATTTTTCTGAGATGCTTAAAAATCCGTTTTCCTGCACACAAATAAACCATACAGGCAGCTCTGCTGAAAACAGCGTCAGTCCGGGTTAGTTTAGTCCAAATCATGCAAGAATGAGGTCAAAACAATATCAAAAGTGTTTGGAAAAGTAGATACGTTTGAGACGTATCAAGTGG
>LR738709.1:642692937-642706974 GCA_902687465.1 Secale cereale | reverse complement strand
TTCCTGCGAGAATAATCAAACAAAAGAGGTGCAGGTAGACGGATCTCGCGTTCCGCGGTAGTTCCGAAACGCAAGATATAAACAAGGTTATCAAGTTCAGAGCCCATGGTAACAAACTTATGCCTTTTCATAGCAGCAAGATCAAAGTTTAAATAAGTAAAAGGAGTATCATCAGGGTGTGGGGTGCCTCCAAGATGCTCTAAGATAAGCGTGGCATAAATCCCCCCATATAAGTCCCCCTTGTTACCGTTCATAGCAAGGCGTCGAGCAATTAAGGTACCAATATTATAATCAGACCTCCCTGAGAGGGCTGCTGCCAGAATAGCAATATCCGGAGCAGAAATGTTGCTCGTGTTGTCACGAGCTAATACCCCTCTAGCAATATAATATGCAAAATACCTGAGGTGAGGAAATAAGATGCTGGAGATCTTCGACCGATGAATATCCCTCGTACCCATGTTGCAGAGAGAGTTGATGACGGTTTTCAGCTCGGAGGGCTGCGTGCCCATCCTTGCCGTCCTCCCAATGTTCGGCACACCTATTACTTCACAAAAAATTTCCCAGAGTCATGGTGATAAGATCATTATAAATTTTAAACTCAATAGCACCTGAATCAGGATTATATCTAAAACTGTTAATGAAACCGGAGGTGAGTTTCTGATACTGAGTAACACGGCTCGTGACGAGTCGTGTCAAACCTGCATTAGCACAAAGATTATAAAACTCATCCTTGATTCCCGCAGCTTCCATGAATATGTCACATGGATATGTCATCGCACGTGCTGGACTTGTATCTTCCAATAACTCCAGGGGCACATGATCTTCATTATAGCTCACCCTGGCAGTCGATGGTGAAGCTGCGGCTCTAGTGACTCGATCGGAGTGTGCAGGTCTCCTCTTCTCAAGCCATCCTTTTGCCCTTCCTAATAAACTCATTTCTGAAAAAAAAATACAATTCACAAAAACGAGGATTAAAACAAAGTGAGCTAAGGCAAACTACTCAACTCACTTGCCCAAGGCATAAACTTGCATCAAAACTTGGAAAACAACCTTCTACACATGCATGCAAGCTCATCTCTACAGCACCAAGAACTACTAAATACTCACAATTGAGGCCACCAATCAAAAATCTAATTGGAGGGGTGGAGGAGTCACATACCAGGGAGTATTTGCTCAAAATTTCAGCTCAGATGATGGGCTGTAGAGGGAGATCGAAGAATCGCCCCCAAGAACAGCAAGAACAAGAAGAACACGACCAGAACTCGGGTTTCTGGAAAAAGAGAGAGAGAGGAAGAAGAGGTACCTGGAGGGGGGCCTTGTGGGCCCCAGGCGCCCTGTGGGCGCGGCCAGGGGCTGGGCCGCGCCAGCTGGCCGCCTGGGCCACTAGTAGCCCCCCCTGGCTGGCCCCAGGACTTTTCGGGTCTCTCCCGTTGTGGAAATTTTTAATATAATTTTTCTGGAATTTTTCTGAAAACTTCACTGTTGAAAATTTTTCGAAGTTTAAAAAGCTGCGAAACTCTCTGAAAACTTGAAGTAGTTAGTAGTATTGTGAAGTTTCAAAAACATAGATACTTGGTACAGCAAGTAGGACAATACTAAAAACAAATGAAAACATAGAAAGCTCAACTTTTTATCCGTATATAACACATTTACTAGTAAGGTTGATCAAGTCTTACCAACAAACAAGCGGTATATAGAACAAAAAGTCTCACCTCTTACGAAGTAATCACTGAACTTTTACCTTGATGGACATTGTCCCTACCATGATAGTTTTGTATTTGTGAGGCACATGTAGTGGACAATCCCATTCTCCAATTTTCACGGTCTCGATATTCTCTATAGAGTTGAGGGCATGCCTCCTGTCGGTCTTCTTCGGAAAATATACCGTGTGTTCTTTATCATTCACATGAAAGGTAACCTTCCCTTTGTTGCAATCAATAATAGCACCTGCGGTGTTAAGGAAAGGTCTACCAAGAATAATGGACATGCTCCCATCCTCGGGCATGTCAAGCACAACAAAATCAGTAAGAATTAAACAATTAGCAACTTCAACTGGAACATCCTCACAAATACCTATCGGAACAGCGGTTGACTTGTCAGCCATCTGAAGGGAGATATCTGTAGGAATTAGTTTCTCTAAACAAAGCCTCTCGTAAAGAGAGAGAGGCATAACACTCACCCCCGCTCCAAGATCACATAAAGCAGTTTTGACATAATTATTCTTTATGGAGCAAGGGATGGTGGGTATACCTGGATCACCGAGCTTCTCAGGAATCTTTCCACTGAAAGAATAGTTAGCAAGCATAGTAGATATTGCATCATTAGGAACTTTTCTTTTGTTAGTGACAATATCTTTCATATATTTTGAATACGGAAGTAACTTAATAGCATCAGTCAAAGGGATTTGAAGAAAAAGAGGTTTAATCCATTCACAAAACTTATTATAATGATCTTCTTCTTTAGATTTGATGGACTTACCTGGAAAGGGCATGGGTTTCTGTACCCATGGTTCTTTCTCCTTCCCATGTTTTCTTGCGATGAAGTCTTCTTTAGTGTACCTCTTACGTTTGTCAGGTGCTTCTTCTTCTCGAACTTCAGGTGGATCATTCTTCTCATTATTATTACCTTCAGGTTCAGCATCGTCTTCAGTCTCAGCATCAGAAATAGATACACTGTTGGGATCAATAGCTGGCTCTTCATCTGCAATAGGATCATTAGAATTGTCAGTCTCTTTATGTTTCTTTTTCTTATTTGGAGAGACAACAATTTCTTCTTCCTGCATTTGAGAATCTTGCTCGATTCTCTTCGGATGTCCCTCCGGATAAAGAGGATCTTGAGTACTAGTTCCTCCTCGGGTCTTAATCCCAAAAGCCTGCAGTTTATCTTGTTTGGCATTGTTAGCAAGCAAATCTCTTTGCACATTAGAAATTTGATCAAGCTGAGTTTGAACCATATGAAAATGCTTCACAAGACATTGAACATCATTAACTGTTCTATCTAAAACACCAAGCAACTTTTTGATAGCAAGGGAATTATCATGCAACTGACTTTCTATCCTCTCATTAAAATGATTCCGTTTCATAATAAAATTATCAAACTCATCTAAACATTGATCAGGAGGCTTACCATGAGGGATGTCACTTTCGTTGAAATCTAAAAGAGAGTGCACCTCTACCATAGGAGGGTGAGTGGTAGGCTCACACAGCTTCTCAATAGGGGGTAGATTCTTCACGTCTTCAGCTTTAATACCTTTCTCTTTAATAGACTTCTTTGCTTCTCGCATATCTTCGGGGCTTAGGACAAACATGCCCCTCTTCTTTGTTGGTGGAGGTGGTTCAGGGACGGACCAATCTTCATAGTTTTTGGCAATCCTGCCCATTAGATCTTCTGCGTCGTCCGGTGTTCTTTTCCTGAAAACACAACCAGCACAACTGTCCAAATAGGACCTAGATTCATCAGTTAAACCAGCATAGAATATATCAATTAATTCATTCTTAGGAACTCCATGTCCTGGTCTAGCCTGGATCAAACTGCAGTACCTCCCCCAAGCTTTAGGGAGGGACTCATCCTGCAACTGTTTAAAGTTATAAATTCTTTGTAAAGCAGCATGTTGCATATGAGCAGGAAAGTACTTATCAACAAAAGAGTGAGCTAAGTTCTGAGGACTCTTAATAGAACCGCATGGGAGTGAATCATACCATGCTTTAGCACCTTCCTTCAAGGAGAAAGGAAGAAGCTTGGTCACATAAAAGTAGCGTATCTTCTCATCTGTGGTAAACAGGCTACCTAGTTCACCAAGTTTAGTTAGGTGTGCAATAGCATCATCATTTTCTCTGCCATAAAAGGGGTCAGCTTCAACCATAGGTATAAGTGAAAGATCAACAGAGAAATCAAAATCAGGATCATCAATGCATATAGGAGATGTAGCAAACTCAGGATTAGGAACGGTTTTGTTTTTCAAAGAGTGTTTTTCAAATATTTTCTTAATAGTTTCAGGGTCAGAGCCGGCAAACTCTGTCGGTTCCCTGCATAAATCTTCATCAAGTATATAGTAATCATCATCAAGGAGCCTCTCCTGGAGTTTACTCAATTCAGGAAAATCATAAGTTTCACCAATAGGGTAGCGAGTAACAGGAAGTTCAATTCCATATTTTTCAGCAGCAGCAGTAAGTTGTTTCTCAAGAGCATAACCAAGTGAACTAATATCATCATCAAAAGTAGTAGAAGCATCATCAAGTGTATCAGACATAGTAACAGATTCAGCAGGAGCATCATGTGGTGGTGGTGAGGCAAACTTACTCATAACAGAAGGTGAATCAAGCGTAGCACTAGTGCTCAGAGCAGTACCTCTTCTTGTAGTGGATCGTAAGATCGGAACCTTGGGGTCACCTTTCTTACCCATAGTGAATAAAGTGCAGCAGGTAGGATACCTCAAGTAGACTTGTAAATATTGCTATGCTCCCCGGCAACGGCGCCAGAAAACGGTACTTGATAACCCTCAACCGTAAGGGATCGAGATAGTCTTCGCGGGTAAGAATAACCCAATTTATTGATTCGACACACGGGGAGCCAAAGAGTATTTATAAGCTTTAACAGTTGCGTTGTCAATTCAACCGCACCTGAAATATACTAACTTGCAACAAAAGATAAGCGGTAACAGTGATATGATAGTGATGATAGTAATAGTAAAAGTAAATAGCAAAAGTAAATAGCAGTAGTAAATGGCAAAAGTAGCAACTAGTGACAAGCAAGGTTTAAAATACTGTAGGCTAGGGAGATGGATGGTTGGGCGTTGCATGGATGAGATAGTTTCTAACTTGGGGCACGGCACACGGAAAAGTAATGATCATCTAGGCAAATATCAAACATTAGGCATATATCCCGTAGGTAGTTGTACGTGCTTGCAATAAGAACTTGCACAACATCTTTTGTCCTACCATCCCGCTACGAACGGGGCCAAAAGGAACTAATGGATATTAAGGTGCTCCTGTCAAAGAGCACCGGAACAAAGCAATGAACTCAATGGATACATGTAATCCTCAAACTACGGACCATCCCCTTTGGTGTCCCAAGCTGTCACCTTTGGGATCGCCGGTTCCGAACCGTAACAGGTGCATACAACTCATAGATAGGATCAAGAACACAAATATATTCATGCAAACACATAAGGTTCAGATCTGAAATCATGGCACTCGGGCCCTAGTGTCAAGCATTAAGAATAACAAGTTATAGCAAAGATGATAAACACCATACTAGATGATAGGCAACATGCCCCCAACAATCTGACGAACTATTACATGATCTAACTCATCCAATCCCTACCATCCCCTTCGCCTACAGCAAGGGAATTACTCACACATGAAGGGGGAAGTCATGGAGGGATGATGGAGTGGTGATGATGATGACGATGGCGACGATCTCCCCTCTCCGGAGGCCAAATCAGCCTCCAGATTAGCCCTCCCGAAGAAGAACAGAGGGTGGCGGCGGCTCCGCGACGCGAAACAGCGAAAAGGACTTCCGATCTGGGGTTTCTGCCTCGGAGGAAAAAATACGGGCTAAAGTAGGGCACCAGGGGGCGTGGGCCCCACCCAGGCGCCCCCCCCGGCGCGGCCCAGGGGGGCGCCACCAGGGTGCCTGGGCACCCCCTGGCCCCCCTCTGCCCCACTTCTGGTATGTTGTTTCTTCGGGTGCGTGGATTTTTCGTGATTTTTCGTGGATTTTTCTGAGATGCTTAAAAATCCGTTTTCCTGCACACAAATAAACCATACAGGCAGCTCTGCTGAAAACAGCGTCAGTCCGGGTTAGTTTAGTCCAAATCATGCAAGAATGAGGTCAAAACAATATCAAAAGTGTTTGGAAAAGTAGATACGTTTGAGACGTATCACCCTCTCCCGCACAAGTATTCTTCCGATTATGGCTCTTATTATCTTTCGAATAAATTAGTGAACATCGTCGAGAATCCCTTGGCTGCACTCGTCCTCTCCAAATATGTCGAACATTTCTCATTGTAAGAGTATCTCCAGCCGCGCCCCCAACAGCCCCAGGCCACTTTTTCGGCGCCGGCGCCGTAAAAATGGCCCAGTCGCGCCCCAGGAGCTCGTTTTCCGCCGGATTGGGGCGAAATTGACGCCGGCGTACCCAACTCGAACCCGGCGCGCTGGGGGTCACCTGGGGGCGCCGGACGGACCGTTTTTGGCGCGAACTGTGATGGGGCCGCCCTGTCAGCGACGCGCCGCCTCGTCGTCCACATCGCCTCGTTTCCCGCAGGAATCAATGCCAAAGCTGCCGCGCCGTCGCCTCCGTTGATGCCGCGCCTTCCGCGCCGGTCAGCATGCCCATTGATGCCGCGCAGTGAAGCATCACGTCGCCCGGCGCCACGGCCGCCCGCCATGCGTTGCCTGGCATGCGCCTCCCGCCGCCCCGAGCTCCGGCTATAAAAACCACCCGCCTCGCCGATGAACGCCACACCACAGCACATCGCCTCTCTTCCCCCCCTCTCGCACACTCCACTCCCCCGCCGACGAGCAATGGCAGCGCGGTACCCAGGCGACTCGGCGGTGAAGAACGGCTTCGACCTCCGCCACCTACACGAGTGGCAGGCGCGCCTCCTGTTCGAGGCCGACTACCCGGCTCCCCCGGACATGAGGGTGCGAGTGGTGGGGAGCCGGGTAGTCGGCCTCGAACAGGAGGCGCGAGTGGTTTGGGAGTAGCCACTCATGCTCATTAAATCTTAGATCTTTTTTCTCATTCGGACATGATAAACTGGATGAAAGGCCCGTGAATTGCACAACTAGAAAATTGTGGATCCCCCCTCCCACACAAGTAATCTTTCTTCCGATTATGGCTCTTATTATCTTTTGAATAAATTAGTGAACATCGTCGAGAATGCCTTGCTTGCACTCGACCTCTCCAAATATGTCGAAGAATTGTAAGAACATTTTGGACAAAAAAAAGAATTGTAGCAAGGACAAATGTATTTTTTTTCTTAACCGAGATCATATGTGCCCCGGAGATAAGAACAAATCTCCTCTGCAGATAAGAAGGTTCCAAACCATGCCACTTTTTGTTAGGGAGAATCCAAACTGTGCCACCTCATCGCCCACGTACAGCCGGAGGGCCCAGCGGCCCAACCCACGGTGGGCCGGCGATCGACTCGCCAGCTCACGGCCGCTAACGGAATTAAACGCGACGAAAAGGACACGCGAAAACGAACGAGAAGCAGACGCGAAAAAGAAAAGGAGAAGAAGAAGAAAAAAAAAGGAGCGCCTCCGTCTCCTCCCTCGTGCCTTGGCCCGCTTGCCGCACCCGGCACGCACCCCATTCCACGGCGATCGGTCGCGACGACCCGACCCGCGCCGGCCACCGCGCGCGGAGCCCGAGCCCCCGATGATGGGCGACGACAAGGCCCCGCGGAGCCTCAGCCCGATGGGCGGCCGCGACCGCGACCGGGAGCTCCTCATCCCCGTCTCCGGCGGCGGCGGGGGCGGCTCGGCCCCCCGCGCCGGCGCCGGCGACGACGACGACCTGGACAGGACCGTCGCCTCCCCCTCCGCCTCCGCCGCGCTCTCCTCCACCGGCCGCGAGGTTCGCCCCGCCCCTCTCGTTCCCCTCCCTTCACGCCTCGTTCGTTCCCCTAGGGTTTACCCTGTCATCCGCCTGCGGCTTCGGGCCTGTAGCCTGGCTGTTGGAATCAGTCCACGGTCTGTGTTGGGATTCCTGTGGCGGCTCACAGCTTATTGTCGGATTTGTTGATTGTGCGAAAAGTAGGTTTGAAATGACTGTTTGTGTTAAACGCTGCGAGTTCGTAGGGCTAGGGATGTCGACCCTTGGTGAGTGTTTGTTGTGCTGAAGCTAACATTTGGATTGAGTGGTCAAATTGGTGATGAGCTCCATCACTCTTTTGGTGCAATTTGAGGGTAATATATTTATCTGCTTAGCAATGAAATTTGAGAAGAAATTGCTGCATTTAGTGTTCCGGGAGGAACCTATTATGATGCTATAATCTCCCAACATAAGGCAACACACTCGTTTGGTGCAATTTGAGGGTAATATTTATATCTTCTTAGCAGTGAATTTGAGAAGAAATTGCTTTATTTAACTCCCTTGGAGGAACATATTATGATGATGTTATAATGTTATATAATCCTCAAACAGAAGGCAAACATACAGTGCATAAATGCTTTCTCGTGTTGAAACCTTGAGTGATTGTTAATCTGCCTAGGGTGCTTGCCGCACTGACAGAAAATTCGGACCAATCATTATCTGACAAAGATGAAAGTAGATTGCTGATGTTCTTTATTCTTGTTCATTCATGCTTTTCCTTTTTGATACTTGCCTTGCACACAATGTATGCCCTTGATGTATGGTGGCTTTGCTTGTATTTCTGAGGTTAGAACAACTTAATGTTGAACTTTTTCTCTTTCTCTTTTCGGCAATACAGGCTTTCCATAAGGTGGTCCGCAGCTGGGCCTCAAAGAAATTCATGACTGGATGGTAAGTCATTCTACTAAAATAAATCTCGCAAAAAAGAGCCATATTAAACGGATGATAGGTCTGTATGACCTAGCCAGCATTCAATTTTAATGATTGTCGATCAGGAAGTAGCGTAGGCAGGTTTTGAAATAAGGTTGCCAGGAGCATAGCTAAATAGTATGGACAGTGTCTCGGTGCGATATCTACTCTGGTTCTGGGTCTTATCTCTTTCTTTGAAAAGAATCAGCATAAGAGATCAAGGAAATATCAAATGGGCCGTGCATCATTATGTATTTTTTTCTTTAATAACTTTTCACTTTCCTTATAGCTCCTTTTGTGATTATTATTATCAACAACTAGAATGGGAAACATGAACCCAGAGGAGATGTGTTACCACATTTTCCCCAGTTACAAACCCGTAAGCCACTATTAACAGGGAATTTTGGAAATCCAAGTATTTTCAGTTAAATTCGGCATTCGAACAAGTGTGTTCCTCTGCTGTCATCTAGTTCAGTATCCAGCAAGACATTTTTCGTTCCTTTTTGTGAAGTCTGGCATTGGTTTCAAGGCGCCAATTTAGGCATTACACTGCTCATAATAAATAACCAGTGATTATGCATACCAGCTATTACCAGCTGTCCTGCATCTGTTATATAAATTTTATTTTCATGTAAGCACTGATACTGTTTTGATGTTTTTTTCTGGGGAAATGCCAGTGTGATTCTCTTCCCCATAGCGATAACATTCTACTTCACCTGGTGGTTCATTCATTTTGTTGATGGATTCTTCTCTCCAATCTATGCACAATTGGGTATCAACATTTTTGGTATGTAAACTACTCCGCTTCTTTTGGTATTGAAATATCAAATTTCTTGGATGGTTTGATGTCATGTTGTAGTTTCTTCAATAAATGACTGCCTTCATCCTGTTTCCACTTTGGGGTTTGATCCTGTAGTGTTATTATTATATTATATGTTATTTTCTGTTGTTGTGTATTACTGTATTATACAGTCTGCATAATTCGTATGCTAAACCTAGAAATTAGGTGCATAATTTGATAATTTTGTGAAGTTTTAGTTTATCGTGTCATTAGTTTCTTAAATTTCTGTACAAAATGTGTGAAACTTGACATGAAATTGAGTAGTTGAAGTCAGTTATTATTGTAACTTATTCATTGCTAAGAAGGATGCTTACTGCCTGTCCAGCTTATTTTCCCACTGTACTCATTTGAATCTCCAGGTCTTGGCTTCATCACTTCTGTTACTTTCATATTTTTCGTTGGGGTCTTCATGTCATCTTGGGTTGGAGCATCTGTTCTTGGCATTGGTGAATGGATCATCAAGCGCATGCCACTTGTGCGCCATATCTACAATGCATCCAAGCAAATTAGTGCTGCTATATCGCCAGGTAAATTCACAGTTATCATGATATTCGATCCGCAGAGTAGCTTGTGCACTAACTTTCGTTTCTTTTTACAGATCAAAACAAACAGGCATTCAAGGAGGCAGTCATCATACGACATCCTCGTATTGGGGAATATGCATTTGGATTCATTACCTCATCAGTCTCGCTCCAGGTTTACTATACTCTTCACTGTTAAACCGAGTTCCCAATGATGATTAGTTTACATATATTTTTCATGATCTTTCTCTATGCTCAGTATGCAGTTATGTTGCCTTGTAATCTTAGTCTCTGGCATGAACCCTTGCATGGTTGAATGTTGAAATTCGGTTTTACCACAAAATTTGATCAACTCACCTTGTAAAGGATGGAAAGGGATACTTTTATTAGAGTACTCAAAATGATGATAAATGTTTTTTTTGCAAACCATTCTATTTTTTGCTCTGATTTAAGCTATAGCTTTGACTCATCTGAATGTGTAATATCCCTTCGTTACGTCATAACAGAGCTATTCTGGTCAAGAGGACCTCTACTGTGTCTATGTGCCGACCAACCATCTCTACATTGGTGATATTTTCATGGTGAACTCAAAGGATGTGATAAGGCCTAATCTTTCTGTGCGTGAAGGCATTGGTAACTCCTAAACTCTATCCTATCGGTATCTTATCTGTTAATCTGCTCCAAAACATGTGAAAAGGCGCTGACATATTTCTGCGCTGTTTGGCAGAGATTGTTGTGTCTGGTGGTATGTCAATGCCCCAGGTTTTGTCGACCCTGGATCCACATCCACATCTGCATGCAATCCACACAGACCGAGGTGGAGCGAGCAGAAGCTGAGGCAAACTACCTGCATACATGTTCGTCGATATCAAGTGTAGAACTCTCAACACAGATCACACCAGTGCGGCGAACAAGATCCTGAGCGTGATGCACTAGCAATCTGTCACGCCTGAGGATCAAAGGATCTTGTAATTAAGTAGAAGTAGGTAACTCACACGCGTTGTTGATCCGATGGATTTTGTACAATTGGCTTGGACTTTGTCTTTGTAATGCCGCCCCAGATGCTTCCTAGCCATACTTATATTTTCTTAAGGCTGTTCAATTGTTTTCTTCCCGCTGTTTCGGAGTCCAAATTAGCATTCGGCATCAACAATGTCTGACTGAGGTGCCTTACTGTAAAAGAAAACAATGCCTACCTGAGTTGTCTTACCTTGAATTCTTGGTCAGGTAATAGTAGACACTAGACCAACAATGGTGGAACTGGAACCTTGGCTTTGAAAGACCTGCTGGAACAACAGTGATATGATAAACTTTGCACGATCTGCTGGAACAATTAGCTGATACCATCAACTTCGAACAATACGCTGGTGGCGACCAACCCAAGCATTCTCATTTCTCCACGGTTAAATTTGATGACATTTCTATCGTTTTCGTGCGTGGTTCGCTGACTGGGTCTGACTGGTCTGGACTACATTGACCTGCTCCTGCTACACACCAGCATGGTAGGGTCTTGACACCGGATTCATCAGTTCGTTCCATGGCTTTCAGAACCATGGTTGGCATGTGCATGATCTTGGCTTGACTACTGTTCACGCAGGATGTGCTTGACGCCGGAGACTTAGCTCAAACCAGTGGCTGCGGCGAGCCCAGGCAGCTGCATCGGTTCGCCCGGAACTGCTCCGCCTCTCTGCCAGCACTGGAATCTTTAGCATATGTAAAGAGGACAACGCTATCCAGATGAACTAGTATGTGCGAGTATGCTCGTTGTACCAAAAAAATTCTTGGTAGCTATTGTTTCAATTTGTGCACTGAGTATTGCCTCGCCCGTTGAATTGTTTTTCCCAATGCCGCTCATTCCTAAAGCATAATCGCTTCAGAATAGCAATTGCCAGAGAGTTTTCTTTACTCAGATATATATATATATGAAGTTGGACTAGCAAATAAGGAACCAATCTATATTTGTTTGCCTGGCTACAGGGTCATGTCACCACTCACATCTTATACTCCTCCGTCCCAAAATTTTTGTCTTACATTTGTCCCAATACGAATGTATCTAGTTACACTTTAGTATTAGATAGATCCGTATCTAGAAAAATGTAAGACAAGAATTTTGGGACGGAGGGAGTAGTATTTATAAAGAGGAAACATATACAGTACAAATGTAACTAGTAGGTAGGTGCGGCTTTACTCGTCGTACCAAAAGTATCCGCATAGCTATTAATTCAGATTTTTCACATAGAGTGCTGTATAGTACTGTGTGGCTTACAAAAGTTGAAATCTTACTACTACCTTGTAACAAGTTACCACACATGAAGTTTCTAAAGATAAGGTAAGCTCCTCTTAATAAATATTAAAAAGCACACCGGCTTTCATTGTCTCTTATCCACCAAGGACGTCCGGAGTCTTTTTCTTAGGGAAGATCATCATTGCTAGCTTTATTGATACCAAATACTAGGTGGTTCGAAAAGCAAGACTTGACAATCTCGGCTGCTGCTCCATTCAATTCCCTTGGTAACGATGAACTCCACCTCCCCGATAAGTCCAGCTAACGCCACACAATATCATAAATCATCGTAGCCTCATTTTGTATGGTTTCTTGGCATGTGTATGCCTCAACCACATTAGTTGAATCTATTTTCTGCTAACATTGCTAGCTTTATTGATATCAAATACTAGGTGGTTCATCAACTCTATTATACTCCCTTCGTCACAGTTTAGAAGGCACAGTTAAATTTGTGTGCGTTTCCATAATAGACAAGGTTTAGGGCGCATTGCATTTATTTCTAGCAGCTAATTAGTACTCCGATATACTATTCCTATATGCATGCGTAGTGTGAATGCTAGTTTTTAGCCCATCTCACAGCTAATAGATAACCACCTAGATCACAGAGAATTTTCAAGCGCGCCTTCTAAACCGTGACGGAGGGAGTACGAAGGTTGATTAGAAAAGCAAGAGTTGACAATCTTGGGTGCCGCTCCATTCAATTCCCTTGGTAGCGATGAACTCCACCTCCCCGATAAGTCCAGCTAACGCCACACAATATCATAAATCACCGTAGCCTCATTTTGTATGGTTTCTTGGCATGTGTATGCCTCAACCACATTACTTGAATCTATTTTCTGCTAACATTGCTACACACCTGAGAGGCACACACCACAAAAGGTCGCAGCACCCTTCATAAACCCTCATCTCGGTACCTTTTTTGATAATTTGCTTTAGAAACATGTGAAAAAGGCGTTGACATAGTTCCGCGATGTTTCACAAAGATCATTGTATATGGTGGATGTCGATGCTCTGGATTTTGTCAACACTAGATCCACATCCACATACAATCCAAGCTGGCCATAGGAGAATGAACAGAAGCCGAGGAAAACTACTTGCATATTTGTTCATCAATAACAAATAGAACTTTGAACGCATACCACGCGATTGGGCCAAACAAGATCATGAACACAACGCATTTGCGGTTTGTCGCGCCCAAGGGTCAAAAGGATGTGCAATTAAGTAGAATTAGATGACTCACACGCATTGCTTATCAGATGCACTTTGTATAATTGGCTTATACTTTGCACCACCACAGATACTTCGTAGTCATAATTGTATATTTTAATACTATTGTTTAATTTTGTTCTTCTGAATGTTCGGAGTACCACTTAGCTTTGGGCATCAACAAATTTGACTTGTTCGCCTTGTACATGATGGAAAGGAATACTTACAAAATACTTCAAATGAAGCTTTGTGTTGTTCTTTCTCGTTAAGGTATAGCTTTGCCTCATCTGAATGTATATTTATTCTGTCATTATGCTATAACAGAGCTATTCTAGTCAAGAGGACATTTACTGCCTATCCTTCGTGGTGAACTCCAAGTGAGAGAGAGAGAGGCATGGCGCACACACCTCGATGATGCTTCCAAGAAGGGGATGACAACCACGCGTGCCGCCATCCCCGCTGACCCGAAGAAAGTGGAGCAAGATTTTTATCCGCGCGTCGCACATCACCCCTCCTCTTGGAATTGGGCAACACCTTCCAATTAGCCTCGCACCGACTCCACCGCAACTCTTTATTGACGTACTCGCAAAGCCGGGGACCAACGACCGGCTACACGGTAAAGAGGAACCCGACCACATCACCAAACTCCCAGCCTGGACAAAGAACCACAACCC
>LR738709.1:642544429-642692691 GCA_902687465.1 Secale cereale | reverse complement strand
AAGGCCCCGGACAGCACGCAACAACCATCACTAAATCCAAAGGACGACCTTGCAACAGTCGGATCCACACCTCCACGAAGCACCAAGCTACACCGCAGGGAGAGCACCGTCGCTCACCGCACCGCACAGAGGTGACCAACCACTCGCTGCTCGCCAAGACTCCAACTTCGCCGGGCCATCACAGCGCCACCACCACCAGCATGTCAATGGGTTCACGCCTTTGCCTCCAAATGATGCCGCCGCCACCCAAGCTCACCACTGCACCGCTGCCAGCATTGTCCAAGCCCGCCGCCCTACCAAGCCGTCAGTTGCGCATCGGCTTCCAACCCCCACTCACGACCTCTCATGGTTGTGTTATACATGATCATGACCTCTCATGTTCATCGCATATGATGTGCTTCCCGCCAGAGAGGTCATTGATTTTAGCACTCACATCTCTGGTATGTGTAAAAAAGACAAGGAGACCTGGTGGACTAGTAGGTGTGACTCTACTCGTTGTGTACCAAAAATATTCCAGGTAGCCATTGTTTCAGTTTGTGCACTGAGTGTATCTAGTTGAATTATATTTCCCAACGCCGCTCATTCCTAAAGCATAATCACTCCAGATTAGCATTTACAACAGAGTTTCCCCACTTAAATATATGAAGTTGGACGAGCAGATGAACCGACCTATATTTGTATGCCTGGCTACATGGTCATGTCACCACTCACATCTTGGTATTTATAAAGAGGAAATAGATACAAATGTGACTAGTAGGTGTGAATTTACTCGATTGTTCCGGAATTATTCGCGTAGCCCTTAACTTAGTTTTCTCAGAGTGGTGTATGCATGGCTTACCAAAAAAAAAAAAACAGAATTCTTGCAATCGATTAACAAGTTATCACACATGAAGTTTGTAAAAAAACAAACTAAACTCCTCTTAAATGTTAAAAAGCACAACGACTTTCATTGTCTATCATACACGAAGGACGTGTGTAGTCTTTTTCTTAGGGGAAGGCCAACACTGGTATTTTTTTATTGATATCAAATACTCACTACGTCCTAAAATTCTTGTCTTTGATTTGTCTAAATACGGATGTATCTAATCCCATTTTAGTGTTAGATACTTTTTTTATCTAGGCAAATCTAAGAACAAAATTTTGGGACGGAGGGAGTATTATTTACATTGAAACATCAGGGAAAAAAAAGTGGTTCATCAAGCAAAGCCTGGCAATCTTGTGTGCCGCTCCATTCAATTCCCTTGGGTAACCATGAACTCCACCTCCTCGATAAGTCCTAAGCCACACAATATCATAAAATCATTGTATCATCATTATGTATGGTTTCTTGGCCCACGGATGCCTCAACCACATCAATCGAATCCAATTGTGCTTGCATTGCTATACACCCGAGAGACCCATGCCACAAAGGTCTCGACCACCCCCTCTTAATCTCTCCCCTTAATATTTTATTTGATAGTTTGTTTTAGAAACACGTGAAAAATATGTCGACATATTTTCAAGTTGTTTGGGGAAGATCATTCTATATGGTGGCATGTCAATGCCCCTGACTTTATCAACCCTAGATCCACATCTACATACAGTCTAATCAAACAACACGAGAGCGAGCAGAGTTCGGGGTAAACTACTTGCATACTTGTTCATCTTTACCTAATAATAAAGAAAGTTGGGTTTCAGCCCGTCCGTCATGCCACTTTGCAGAAAAGCCCCTCTGTTTTCTGTAAATTAACCCGCACTACACGTTTAAGTCATACCGAACCGTTTTTTGGCATTTTCGCATAAAACCCCCTCAGGTTTCATGTAATCAACCCGCCATCCATACTTAAGTCAGCCGAATCGTTTTTTTGTGTTTTAACAGAAAAACCCCTAACATTTTGGTTAATTAATCTGCAGTTTATGTAAAACAAAAATATCCTTATCTTTTAAACCGTAACTCCGATTTTAACATATTATATATGAAATTTGATTAGAAAAATGTGTAGAATCTAAATAAACTGTTACTTTTAGCTGTTAAATATTTCTAAACTATTAATTTGGGTGCAAACTTAATCTATAGTGCACGGTCCGTTTTTCTTTCGCACCGGTGGCGATCCAAATTGCAAATAAACACACATTAAAATCAGATTGAGAGGAAAAAAATATTGATAACCACGCACGCACAACTCTGAAAAACCTCACGGGAAAAAAATAACATTTTTCTCATCTTATTCTGAGCGATTGTGTGCGTGCGAGCGCGCGTACGTGTGTGTGAGAGAGAGACGCCTTAGGACTGACCATATTCAAATACGTTTGAGACCACTATCGGGAACACAAATGTGATGCCATTTTAAAATAAAGAACATCTACCTACCAGGGTCTCGAGTCGTGGTTATTGGGTTAAGAACGTGTGTTTTTTTCTATCCCGTTGCAACGCACGGGCTCTTTTGCTACTAATAATAAAGAAAGTTGGGTTTCAGCCCGTCCGTCATTAGAATTTTGCAGAAAACCCCTTGACGTTTATGGAAATAAACCCGCAGTCCGATAAATAAGTGGGAAAAAACGTTTCAATGTATTGACAAAAAAAACACCCTCAAATCGAGCGACCGCGTCTCCTCCCCCATCTGGATCGGCCGCCTCGCCGCCGCCGGCCAGAATCCTCCGCCACGCCATCCTCCACTGCGTCGTGCTGCCGTCCTCCCCGCACCCCGTCCTGCCTCCTCTCCGCCGCGCCCTCCTCCCCGCGCCGTCCGAGTCCTCCGTGCGCGGTTCGCCGGCGCCGAGGTCCAGGCCGCCGCGCTCCAGGCCCGCGCCGGCCGGCTCGAGCGCGCGCCGTCGACCGCGATGAGCTGCTCAACACTCTCCTCGCCGCTATGGGCAACGACCGGGAGGAGTAGGAGGAGGCGCGGCAGCGTCATAATCAGCGCGTCGGATCCGGCACAGGCTAACGGCGACACGGACGCGGAGGCTCTGGCGGCGGCCGCCGCGCTCTATGCTTGCCGAGCACTGCCTCTCCGGATCTCCATCCATGTACGCTACCGGGGACCCTGCAGGTCCAAGCTCGTCCGCGAGGGGGAGCGCCGACAGCAGCCTAGCCCGTCATGGTGTCCACCAAGGTGCAGTGTATCATGACCCAGCCCGTCAACCTCATCTTCCGCTTCCTCCAGAGCGTACGCCTCTCCTGCTGCTTCTGATTTTTTTTTTCAAACTGGAGGTTCGTCAATTCTTATTCCAATTTCGATTTCATGGTGACTGCTCGTAAACATGGATGTAGATGTCGTACATTTGTCCCAACAACTGATTTTCTTAATGGTTGGATGAAAAAGAACTTTCTGTAGTGTTTCAGCTTATCATACATCTTTCCGCAAGTAAGAATATTGAAGGCACCCGTGTCATTCATCCCTACTAAATGATGAATGCTATTGCTATTTTTTTCTCAAAGATTCCTCATTTTCATTAAGAAGAAAGCTCAATAGACCAAAATTCCATTACATTTCTTCTTTCTTAAGGAAAACTGACTGGAGGTAGCAATCACATATGTTCAGCCTATTTTCAGTTGACAGTATACTGAATAATTTGGCAGTGAACAAGTACAGAAAACGCTCTTAAGAAGCGGTAGTTTTGAACCTGAATTTACAAAAGAAAATGAACCAATTCGTGTTGAAAATATCTTAGGCATCAAGTCCACCAGGTTTGAGATGTTCACAGGAACATGTCAGTTTCAGGAAACTATAATTCTGAATTGTTTTGCCACACTAACGTTTCAGGCATTCAGAAACATTTGCCCGTGATGTTAATATGTTGACTAAGGTACTTTTTTAGCTACTTCAATGAAAATTGTAGTACCACATTGTCCTGCTCCATATATTAAATTGCAAAGTGAAACTAAGCAAAAAAAAACTTAGGATTTGATTGTCTATCCGATCCATCAGTAAGCAAGCAGGGGCCATGTTTTCAAGGAACAGAGTTCAAAAACCATCAATCTCAGGAACGATCTGACGATGTATTTGATTCTGTTGAAGACCCAATATATGATAAGGTGCTATTTTCATTTGCTAGGCAACCATTTTGTATGTTGGAAAGCAATGGTTTTTATATAGAGCTATAGTTCATATATATGTTTCTGGTGCTTATATATTATTGATGTGTTTCCCTCACCTACTATTTGAATGACATAATCCTTCAGATCTTTCCCAAAGTTTTGTGTTAAAGCTAACAAGACTCCTCCTTCCTGTAAATACAACTTTGAACGAAGGAAAACAAGACATGTCCGCTTTTATATCTTGGATCACTCCATAGCAGGGAGCAAGAGTGGCTACATCTGAATTTAGATATTCAGTCACCGTTTTGCAATCCATCTCAAGCTCCACGGGTCCTCTAAAAACTTTTGCGAGAGCATGCAGACGAACTAGGACTGCCCGGGCTTCAGCTTCCTCCACACTGTTAGAAACTGGTAACTGATAGTATGTCGACAGATACACTTAGCCTTTGTAATCCCTAACTACAGCTCCCGCCCATCCCGACCACTGATGTGCTAAAAACTTGCGTCAGTGTTCAACTAGGCAATGCCCTGTTTCGGTGGAGTCCACTGTATGGGTCGTAGTGAAAGAGGTATTTGCGTGGTAAGCGACAGGGTTAGTTGTTCCATTCCCTTCTCTGAACTCATCTTTTCTGTCGCATTGCCTATCTCTTCCTCGTACTTCTGCAGGAAGCTGACAGACTGCCGGACATATTCTTTTCCTTCACGAAGTACTACAATGCACGGGCATTTTCACGAAGAGAACATAGAGATTTTAAGTTTTTTATAGCATGCACTGGAGGCTGTAGAGTTAAGTTTTTGTACATTTTGAGAATCGTTTTGTTCCAGATTCTCTTAGTGTATAGTCAAGCTATATAAGGTTATTTACTATGTGCAAATTTGCTTTTTCCATTGCTGATCATGTCCTTCTCTCTGTGCACTTATATCCTTCTGTTTACAGTTTAGTGATCTAATGATTATTCCGAAGGGATGCTGCATGTTCCTAGATGCATAGCTTTTCATATATAGATTTTCATTACACTGAGATTTTTTTTGAGGGATAACAATGGGATTTAAGATATTTTTTTTGTTTGTAGAATTCTCAAACTGAAATCTGAACAAACCATACCTTCAAAGGCCAGCATAATGGCACTTAAAATAAATGGTAATCTGTACTCACGCTGCAATCTGGTGCCCATCTTTTTGGTGATTTGGTCAAAGCTACAACCAAGCAAAGATATTTTACATGCTATAAGAACTAAGTTATGGATTTTGTGTTCCCAGGTCTATAATATGCGTGCTCTGCCGGTTCCTGCAAGCGCTTTCGGCTATGACCTCAAGTTCTGCAGCTAGGCTGTGAATGCGTTGGTCCTTCTCACTGTCCACCGATGATGGTGCCCAAGAGAAGTCAGGGAAGGAGAAAAGGATGTTGTTGTCGTTGTCGTCGGAATGACTTGCCGTGGATGTTGTCACACACTGGATGCCATCGACGGCTAACCGTGGACGAGCACCTCGCCGCCTCCGCAAAATATGGATGCACGGTATTCTGCTACTAACACTGCAGAGTGTGTGCTGTTGTGGTGCTGTGACATATACTCTGTGAAGAAAAAAACCGGTTTGATTTACTGACAGATCAATCTGGTTTGTTGGCTACGGGATGGCTTCATGTGATGCACCAATGCACTACAGAGAGGTACAGAGGTCCCCAGAGCTACATGCGTGTATGTACCATAATGTTTCATCTTTCGATTTTGAGGTTCAATATTGACTCCTTGATCCCGTTTCCTAGGGTTCATGATTGGCAATTGATCTTGGGCTATGGAACTAAAGTGTCCACTGAATGTTCATGGATGTCTTAAAAGGAGAACAATTCAGACTTTAGATGTACATCATATTTGATGCACCAGTCTAATCTGTACTTCAAATTACAGTCTATAATTGGTTTGGCACTATACATATATTTGACGGAGCCGTCTAACTTGGACTGTTGGACATGAAATTACAATGTATAATTTCCACCCAACTTGCTAATTCAACTTTACTTATTTTATAAACTCTTTAATAATAATTCTAAACAGCATAATAATCTAGACAATATTTTCCAAAGGATGTTTTTCTTGAATCTTCCTATATCATTTTGATGTGAGATAGGTTGTAAATACAGGTCTCGAAATAATTTTATCATAGTTGTTATTTAACAACCGTAAGCCACCATTGATAAGGGTGAGATGGGGGATAAGCAGCATGTTGAAATTGAGGACGTGGACTGGTGGAGAGGGTCCTTGAGCCATGCTTATTAGGGTAAGGGTGTGCGCTATTATTTATAGAAAAGATACGATCACAGAGTGGAGATGTATAGCACTGCTTATCTGATGATTATGTTATGGATGAGATACCAGTGTATATGTCGTCGTGAATATGCCCGTTGTGTCGTAGTGTTATATTTTTTCCCGTTGCAACGCACGGGCATCTGTGCTAGTCAAATAATAATAAAAACTTGTAACATGTACCACACGATTGTGTCGAACAAAACCAGGTGGACTAATTTACCTTCCCACAACGATTTGCTTGAAAAAATTGCAGCATTATTTTGCCCTCTTGCTATTGTATCATTGGTGCTTGTTATCAGGTGGACGGTTTTCCGTGCACCTAATAATCTTCGTCGCACTCACGTAAAAAAAACTTTGTCGCAATTCCATTGTGACACCGACAACATATGATATGATGAGTGAAAAATCTAAACGGCCATAAAAAATCTTACCTTTCTACATGATACTTTAACTACCTTTTCTATGCCTAATATTTTCATCTCCTCGTGAATTGTGGCCAGGCAAATTTCGGGAAATATCAAGTTTTTTCTTCTTTATATATTGGGAAAGAAAAAATGAACTTTTTCTGAGAAAAAGAACAAAGAAACATTTAGTTTTTTTTAGATGAAGAAACATTTAGGCAGAACCAATTGGATGGATGGCTTCGTCTGGCCCGTTAGTTCTGGGCCTACGGGCCGAAAAGATCACACCGAAGCAGCCAGTACCGACGCCCGGCGCCCCAGCCAAACCCTAACGCCCCAGAACCCTTCTATATAAGCTGCGGCGAAGATGGCCTTCTTCCCCACGCCGCCACCTCCCATCCATCCCCAGCAAACAGGTTCCTCTCCCCCGTCAGATCTCGATCTGCCTTCTTGTTTTGCAACCCGTTTTCGGTTCCTGTTCTTCCCGTGGGGATTTTTGCATCTGGTTCGAGGACGGTGACGATTGATATTTGGTCTCGTTCGTCGTAATTGGCAATCTTCTTGCCTTGCCGACCATCCTGCTATATCACCACCCATATTCCGAGTCCTCTTCTTGATTAATTAGAATCGCCGTCCCCCGCGGCTACTGTTTTTGTTTTGTTTTTCGTTTGTCGCTGGCCGAGGATTAAACTAAACTATAGACAAGCATATGTCCGAATTTTCTTCATGTGGAACGATCTAATCTTCTCTATGAGGCCACTGATGTCTCTCATTTTCTGTTGCTTTTTGATTGATGATTTTGTGGTTTCGTGCTGCCGGTGATGATTAGTGTGAACCTTTCTCAATGACATCACTAGTGATTACATAACCTACTGCCTTCCTTCTGAGGCATCACGATCCCTTTGAATCCTCCTCTTTTTCCTGTCGTTTTGTTTTTTCTCCTGATTTTTGGTTTGCCAAGGTCGAATGATGATCACAAGTGCATAGTTCATATGATCAAATCGTGATTTCTTGAACAAAAATAGTCTTTCGCTCCTATCTGATGACCTTACATCCTTACCATATCAGGAAAATTTTACATCTTGTGTTCGATTGCTTGTTTCTTTTTGGAAACCTCATTGTCTGAATTTGTTTGAGAGGACGGTGAAGATTGATATTTGGTCTCGTTCGTCGTAACTGGCATTTATTTGCCTTGCCGACCATCCTGCTATATCACCACCCATATTCTGAGTCTTCATTTTTACATATGACAATTGAAATTCGTTTAGACTGAAATAATTTTGTAGAGTACAAGAGTAACATAGTTAGTAGATCTATGTTGTAGTTATGAGGATGATGATTTCAAATTTGTCGCCCCAGTCTTAGGGTCTGCTTAGGTGGATCTGTGCTGATTGACATACTACTAGATCTGACTCGGCAAAGTAAAGTCTAAATAGTTGGTTTGAATTTCGTTTTCTAAATTTCCTGTACTGATGGCAGTGACGATTTGCAAATATTCAAGCTCAACAGACCAAATTACAGGTTTTCTCTCAGGAGTTGATTTGTATGCCGATTATCCCGCTGAACTGAGCCATCTGTTATCCTTCATTTTTAATCTGCCGTTCGTTGTTCTTTCTTTCCTATTTATTCTGCCTGATGTCTTCGTTTCCATTGGAGACTGTAGTTGCAATGAGGATAACAAGCTCCCTCTTCTGAAAGCATTGACGACACTGCTGGCAGAATCGAACCAATTAAACATTGCCACCACTGAGCAACTATATCTTTCTTCCTTTTTTTGGCTGTTATTTTTGCCTTAGATCTTCTATTTGGATTGTGAGGAGGTATTGATGCATAATCCAACACTTGATCCGACGGGCGGCATGAGCTGCCTATGTGATGTCATTTCTGCACCTGAATCCACAAGACATTAATTTTTATTTGATTAATTTCTTCTTGATTTTGTAAGTATCATGTGATGAAACCTTAATCAATCTTAGGACACCTTCTGACACAGTGCCTATTTTCCTGTGGATGAGAAGGCCTTTTATATTCTGATGATATGTCATGTTTTATTCGGTGCTTCATTAGTTTTGTTTCTGCTGTGCGGTGCTTTGTTTTAAAGATCTGTAATGTAGTTGAAGCCCATGATGATTAGCTTTATGTTGGAATTACCGTCTGATTCTGAATGACGATATTTTTGCGGCTTTCTGAGGCATGAAACCTTCCTAAAACCAGTACTGTATTGTTTTCTATGTTCAATTATCCCTGTGAAGATTCTTTGACCAGGAAGTGCCGTATGACACTGTTAACAGCAGCTGTTTCTCACTACTGCATGTGTCCTCCTTTGGCCAAGCCTTTGTGGTTTGGTCAGGGTTGGAATCAACATGTGCACCTGGTTTGGTTCAGTTGTGTGCATGATTTTAAATGGGTCTCTGAGGGATTGTACTTGTTTCTTTTTCTCTTTGTTTTGGGATTTGTTATGGCAATGATGATAAACTTAAGGCTTGTTTCTCAAAACATTCGCAGATGCCGCCTAAGAGCTTTCGCCCAGCCAGGCTTGAGAGCTAATGCTGCTAATTCCTTCCTTGGATGTCTGAGCCTTATTAATATATCCCCCAATTTGTCTTTCATCTGATGTTTTCATTTTGTTATGTCCTTGCTTGATTGTGATTGGAGCACTGTTTTGATGTTCGGATGCTGTTCTTGCTTCTGAGTTTGCAATGCTCCTGAGATGTACTGGTGGCGCTTAGAGCACAAATCCGTCCAGATGGATTTGGGTTACGCTCGCCCCCAAATTCCTGTTTAAATCTGTGCTGTTTATTTTTAATTTAAGCTCTTTTTAGACAACTGGTTAGTGAATTCGGCCTTTTTTGGTGCAGTGATTATAAAACATTCCTCGTACCGATGGGAAACCCCTGTGAACGACATCTATACACCCATAGAATCTGAGCACCAATGGCACTTCTCGTTTCAATATTTTCACTCCAGTTAGATTTTGTTTCTTTTTCATGGTGGATTCTTATTGAACTTAAGATATTTTCCAATGTAATTGTCGTGAATGACCGAGCAAAAAATCTGTGCAGCCATAGCTCATTTTTGTTTCAGGTTATGGAGATGAATTTCACATTTGAAATTTTGCTTTCTAATCTTTCAAAGTTGGGTGCCGTATCAGCTGGACATCATGTGTGAAGGGTTGCGGTGGCACAGGCAGTTTTCAAGAGCAACACTGAGAATGGTTATATGTGGCTAAATGATCCTGGCTATGTGACATCTGTACCTCTGGTTACTCAGGAATAAAAACTATTCCGTGACATCTGTGTGTCTTCAGAGATGATAAATACCATTGTTTATTGTGCTCTTCTGAATTCTTTATCTGTACCTTTGAATTTGATTTTAGTTATTTTCGTAATGTTTATGGCAGAGCTGAGGTTGCTATGTTTCTGTAGCATATGTCTGTTAATTGGATTAGAGTAATTTGAGTTTCCTTAGTGTTAAACTGATTGACATGCCAACATGTCTGTTAGAAGCCAGCGTTGGATAAAAATGCTCACAACGGCCAGTGTTAAACTGAGAAATACTTTTCAAGTAAGTGTCATGGTGTTAATGAAGGAAAAGGGATGAGGATCGCATTCTATAGATTTTCTATCAGGAAAAGGCAACATCACCAAGGATGTTAGGGAAGCTACAGTACCTTGACATCCCTTCTTCACATCCATATGATTTAAGCCTAAAATGACTTGAATTAATTTGTAAAATACAAATCTACTGTATATATTTACAAAAATTACATACAAACAAAATTACGGTGCAATACAAATCCACACCGTCCTCACGCGGGAATGGACCCGTCCCCTAGCCACAACTGGCCGTTGTAAGGATGGCAAAGATGTTGGACGAATCCTTTGAACCAAGTCACGCTATGCAATCGGCCACTTTCACGGGAAAACAGCATGCAGAAGGGAAATTAATAAAGAAACTCAAGGAAGAAATTTCTTCTCTAAGAATAAAGCACTGTAAAACAAGCAACGAACATTGTGGGATACCTACGATCTTGGTGGCATCGACTCACTGGAGGCACCCCGATGCTTGCCCGACGCACAAGGCGACCAGCGGTTTGCACGGCGTCGTGCCGACCTCCACAGTGAGGTTAGTGACGACCTCACTCGCTGGAGCGAGTCGCGGCGGCCGGCTTTGACCGGCGCCTCCCCTCCCTAGCGCGGCATGGCCGTGATGCGGCTGCCCTACACGATGGCCGCGAGGCAAGCTTTTGGACGGCACGCATGATTGCTATTGCCAAGATGCGGCGACGCGGCAACGAACGCGGCGGCGGCCGGCAGACATCCGCACCCTCGTGTGGTGTCTTTCAGTGCGGCACGCTGAGGAGCAACTGTCAACCGGCAGCACACGAGAGGAGTTGACGCAGCCGATGGCGTGACGCTCCTCCAGCAGGCGGGGCTGCGCGGCACGGCATGCCCTGGCATAGCGGCCACGACCTCGACGTCGCTATTGCCCATAGCGGTGCCCATTCCGTCGCTACTTCTGGCTTCCGTGGCCCTCAGCACGGCGCGTGCCCCTACCACGGCAAGGCCTCCTCCTAGCCGCCGGCGGCGTTAACGAAATCCCCATTGGGATGAAACCGCACAGGAGAGAAAATTGCGGAAATCTTATCCTTTTGCCATTTTGCATTAGATCCCCGTAGTTGCATGAATTAGCAAAGCAGACTGAATCAATGGTCCAGGCCAATATTTACACAACCTTCAATTTCAAATATTTTGCAAATTGGTTTTGTTAACAGTGCTATTGACTAGCATTAATCTGTTTTATACCCTATTCAGTATTTGTGATTCAAAATAATGTAATCTCAGTTGAGTAATGTGTACTCCAGAATGAGATTGTGATGTAAATAATTTTCATGTTCTCTTGCAAAGTATATTCAGTACCTTTATGGTACTATTTTTCCGATGAGTACAATGTATTCTGGAATCTTTCTTAGATGTATATTTTCACCATGTTCGTCACATGTCGAGATTAATACTCTATTTACAATTGAGATTTTCAATTTTTTGCAAATACAGATGGAAAATTCAAGGTGTTTTCTTTAAATTGATATTTGGGATCACAAGGCAGTCATATGGATCTACTGCCTACGTAGATTATTGATGACTATCCTACATTTTTTTTATTTCGACATTATGATTGCTTTACAAAGTGCTCTCTCACACCTTATACTAAGTCATGACACAAGGCACTAGTAGTGAGTATCTACCGATTTCGTCATATTATACTACCTAGTGCTACGAGATCTACTCCATTTTGGAGATTATCTTCAAGATGTCATACTTAGCAATTTGGAGTTCACACTAATGGTTTCAACCTAACTTCTTGAAATACCCATTAGTTTTGACAAATTCCATGATGGTCTTTAATTTACTGATCGTAAATTAATTATCTCTGGTTATTGATGGCTAGATAATTTGAGGCGCCCTTAATGGCCACCACTGCCCTACCTGGGCCATGGACATTATGATCATTCTTGTGTCCTGTGGGATAATATGTGCAATCCAAGACCTATCGGATTCACATACGCACAACTAACAGAATAAACATGTTGCCTTATGCATCATAAGACATTATATCGATCCAGATCTTAGCATCTGGTTATTCTGTAATAGCAATCCCAGTGATACAAATGACCTCAAGGGAAAAGGTTTGAAGCTCACTTCAACCTTCAACCCGACATCACCAAAGATGACGGGACCCTTTGGGCATAGAGAACGTGATGGTTGAATATGCTCAACCGACATGTTTGGAGACTATGAACAATCTCTCAATCTCCTCAGTGGTCTGTGTCCATTCCTGATGTTCTAATAAGAACATGAGTATTGTTGTCATCATATATTGTATATCATAATATATTGTATATCATAATATATTGTATCAACACTTTAGTCAAATACATTTGTATGTATTCTATATATCTGACAGTGATTTTCATATTGAGAATCTTTAAGTCTATATATAGATTTCTACGGGGGTCAATCTGATGAAAGATGATTTGTGCTTTGTGAACATATGCACCACGAGCTCTATACTTAGGGAAATGAAATGTTTCCACTCTCGTTGAGAGAAAGAAGATATTTTAAAATCGCTAGACGCGATGAGGTATTTGTTCGCTCAACTCGAGTCATATTTACTGTCCCTGTGGCTGTGGGTACTCGAGTAACGTCAGGATGCTTTATTGCTTCTGGGTTTAACTCGTACCCTACTAAACTATAGAGGTATCCGTCAAAATAGTTTCCATAGCGAAACTTATGATGACAACAAAGAGGACTAACTTCTCTTTACCATATGCAACGAATATGGCAATCACATTCTCTATGTATCATCTGGGTTGTACTACACATACTACAAAACCCGTAGCACATGTTGCGTACGAGATAGTTTTCCAGAGTGTCTTTCACATGATAAACTTGGCCTTCCTGCTTTGGTCATCATTGGCATTGGGTTGAAACTGAAACTATCAGCAATTCCAATGGTTTATGATTATTATGATGCTAAATTCTAACAATATTTGGACTTTGTGCGCACTACATGTGACACAGGGAGGCAAATTTTAAGGCTCGCACACCTTAAAGTATATGCTGAACCACTTAGACTCCTTGAATGCATCAAGTCGAGGTAAGTGGCTCTTCCCAACCATTGAGTAGACTATTCAGGTATTCCATGGTTCTAAAAGACATATCTACATGATGGTCTTAAATGTGTGCTTTATGCACACAAAACCATTGGCTCATTATACTGACATCAATTTCAAGCAAATCGAATGGATAACATTGCAGAATTCTCCTAGAGTGCCTTCTCTATGGCCCTCAGATTGAAGTTTAGCAATTTGTCCTAATGTCTAGACTCAAAATGGTTTGGTAGAATCCCATCCAAAGAACTGAGCTCATTCCATGATCTTTACTTTAAAATTGCAACTTACCAACTTTACGTTGGAGTCACGCAGTCTTACACGCTCATGACCAAACTTCATAATATTATTCCCCTCTATCTTTGATACATGGAAATCTACCAAGTATTTCCCATGCAGTAATTCGTTTACAGACCGATACCACCACCCGACATACATCATTGGCCCCTCAACATATAGTTGGGATCTATGTGAGGAATAACTGTATTACCGTCAATACCTCAAGCCCCTCACATGGGGAGTTATTCAAGGCCACTATGTTGATTCAATGAGGAACATTTCCAGACATTAGGGGGAGATTTCAAGTACCATAAAGAATGCTCGGAAATTAGTGGAATGTTCAACAAATTTCTTCCTCAAATCCATGTACTCAAAGATTTGAACCATGCGTTCATAAGATTTGCAACACATTGCAAATAACCTGCCAGATTCATTTACCGACTATAAATGTGTCACACAATCCTACAATCCTGCAAAAATATGTCGGAAAGAGTGGAGGTACCAACTAAAACCTCTCAACTCCCAATTCAAAGCAAGAGGGGGAGAAGTATGGCAATAATACATCAGGATTCAGCTTCTTGCAAGCAAAGGATATCAAGGCCTCTGAATTAGTATACACCCAGTGGATGAGAAACCTCCACCAACCCTGGCCATAGTGCTCACAATGACCGGGACATCGAAATACCTGACTCAATCGCATTGGGAAATCGCGAGCAGTCACCATGGGTAACGATATTTCCCTCAACTATATATTGATATATAGATTCTAGAGAAACATATAACTGGAAGTCTACAATTGTCGACATACATTTCTCAACTAGATTGAAAAAACTTTTCAAGTGATTCAGATCCAAAGACCATAGCCATGGCAAAGTGTGAACAACACTCGGACTGAACTAAAGCAAAGGGTATAATCTAGGTAGAAATAATCTTGCTCAATAATGGGAAGGCATTCATAAGCAATACCTACACCAGTTTTCTTCTGGAAACGGAATTGAGAACAATGAGGTGGTGAAACATAGAGCAAGTATTGTAGCACAAGGGTTGACGTAGATACCCAACTATTCTCTAGAGGTGGAATCTCTTTCCGATAACTTATATCATTGGCAGTACAAAATCATCTATCTGTGCCATTGATATATGTAGCGATTACATATACATGTGGATCACTAGATTCAAACGTAGATGGTTCTCAATGGAGTCTCACTTCTGAATCGAAATGCAAAATGCAACATACATTGTGTAAAATCAATAAGTCACCATATGTTTTATTATTATTGGTACATTTGGTACAACTGACGTAGTGAGTTCCTTACATGCAAGGATTACTCTTACAATGATGATTATCCATGCATGATCGTCATATACAAGGATTACTCCTGCAATGACGAATCGTGTGATCATCTAAATGATGGAATTTGAGATGAAGGATTTGGGTAAGCCTCGAGCACCTTCACTCATGCAGTATGGTACACCACGTTGTCTATATCCAGAATATTGGAGACATTGATTGTGGACGAGTCTTATCCATCCATAGTTTCCATGGTTATTTGTTCTCTATACGTAGAGAAAGATTCATCGAGACCATGAGGAGATGGAAATAAGGTGTTGGGACCTAAGATTCCATATCACAGTGCATGCATTGTATCCACCAAACACAATTGGTTGAGACTCAAGAATATCTTTCGATATCTCCAATGCATCAAACATCTTGTCCTAATCTTTATTTTCAGAGAAATTTGGATACCAATATCATTGGATACATCGATCAGATCCCTACTATGTCAGATCGTAGACAAGCTTTGTGTTCCTGTTAGGTGTGGTACCCATCTCATGAGAGTCTTCGAAACAGACCTCATGGCTACATCCACCAACCATTATCTCAAAGATAATGTTGCTTGTGTTGCCTGGATGCAGATAGGTCACGTAATAAGCAATATCGCTATATTGCATGTCTTGCAAGTCAAATCATGCAACTGATTTGTTCACCAAGTCTCTACCAACTTCTACATTCCATAAATATGTTTGTGGAATTGGTATGTGATGGCTTCGAAATTTGCAAGAATCAAGGGAGTATCTTCCTGAATTGTTCCTGTTCAAAGCATCATATTATACTCTTTTTGCCTTCATGAGTTTACTTTACAGGTTCTCATAAAGTTTTTTAATGAGGTAATATCAACATGAGATCATATGTCATACTTTCTGTTTTCCCCGCCGGGTTTTTTAGGAAAGTAAATACGACATATTTATTGTCCTCTAAACTCTATGGATTTTATCGTATTGAGGTAAAAGATATAATAACCATTATATGTTGCATCATTTTCTCCTTATTTTCCCACAGGGTTTGAAGGAGTTTTAGCAACATATCAAACACCTATCTCCTCGCATTTTTCCCACAGGGTTTTTCGAGGAGACTTACTTATGTTGATGATGATGAACATTCTCAAAGATAAACCAACTTGGAGGAGCTTTTATGGACAAGTATAGATTAGGGGGAGTGTTAAGACTTAATTAACACAAGTAATTAAGGGTTAAATCTCCACTTATCCTAACCGTCATACAAATAGACGCGAATCTTGTAACCGTCGTGTCCCTCTAGATGCGCCCCTTCAGGGACTATAAATATGTAACTTGTCATCATCAATAGGGAGAGTTTTCATTCTATCGATTGTCTCTCGTTTTCTTTCAACAATTATGACACATCCTATGCTTTCTTCATGCTAGTATGACCATGTTGTGTATTGAGTCTTGAATTCTTGATCACATGCATAGCCTGATTATTGTCACATGAATTGCTTTTACCTTCCAACCCTAGCATGCCATGTTTTGCTTGATCCATTAACATGCCCTGCATATTGTAGTATGCATGCTTAGGGCGTTGCTCGAGTCATGTTATATCCTATTGTTGTTGCCTACGGGTAGTTCTTAACCTGGCTCAGACACACTCTTTACTCATGTTAAGCTATGATGTGAAACGTGCTAGTAATTTAGGATGGTAATGTTGGGAGGCTATATATGGTTATGCATCGGTGTTTTGTTCCACTAGAGTCGACTTAGGACCCGAGTTCGTGTTTTCTTGATCAAAGAATGAGTGCGCTAACAACTCGTGAGTCTTTGTTTGACCTCCTTGATCGAGTACCTGAGACAGTAGATTTTTCCGGGGGGGCTCAAATTGGTTTTCCACTTTCCTTTTCATTTGAGATATTCGGGGGAATCCCCTGGTGTCTCGCAAACTTAGTGGCACGGTACGCAATTATTCCCTGGTTCGAGCACTAGACAATCATGTGAGTTCCCATGGATGGTTGAGTCCGATTCAAAGGCATTGGATGACGCGTGCATTGTCTTTGGCAAGGTGGCTTGCTTTGGTGTGGTGCTTGCCTTGTCCTTCACAAGATGTTCAGACTCTTCGATGCCGAGCCACAATACTTTCGCATTTTTGCAGCGGTGAAGTTCCATCTTGGACGTCCCAATCACATTTGTTTACTCCTATACAAAACTGAGTTGGTGATAATGACGTGCTTTCCATCCTTTGCTTACGGTCGTCAGATCTGCATGTAATGCACACAAAGCACTATGCAGAAATTTTGCAAAAAGACGCCCACTACTCCACGACACATTTGCACCTAACCCCATTTCCCCCAGTATGTTCCCCAACTCACCCAATCATCCAAGGAAATAGCCGCCATAAGAACCACCTACCGGCAAGATTGGAGTCGATGGCTGTAGTTGACGCCATCCACCCCATCTCCTCTCATCCCAGTGCCCACCACTACCACGACCACCTCCTTCTCTCCGTCTCCTCCTCCCCATGATGTCTGCCCCGATGCCGACCTTAGCAAGCACGTTGCTATCGCCATCCGCTGACGCCTCTCTTGCCTCCTCCTTTGCGGCCCAGGCCCTTCGCCTACTATCACCATCATCCCCTTCCTTCTCGCCATCCCCTCCAGACCCATCTCCCACGATGGCACCCCCTCAAGTACACCGCTGGTTACGCCGGTGACCCCAACGCCCCTCCTGCTTCCTCCCCTCCTTGCTGCAGCAACCTCACTGCCACACCCACTCCTCAACATCGTCTCCTCCACCCGCCCCTCATCTCCCACCGACAGTTGCCCCCCTACTGGTAGACGTGCTCCACGACATGTTCTGTTGTGACATCAAGGTGCTCTGCTCGACTTTGTCTCCCCTTCCAAAGCTCATCCTACCCACCCGTGGTGCCTCCCAGATTAGATGGGACTTACTCTGCTAAAAATATATCACAATAAGTCAACATGCCTGTCACACGCTCACATCTTTAGGTCCCTCCGCCTTCTGCTCTACTTTGTCAAGGACAAAGGTATGCTGTGTTGATGTGAAGAATAAAAGCTTATCGATCTCTTTCAACTCTTGCTTCATCTACTCGTTATCAAACGAAGGGAGAGAGAGAGAGAGAGAGAGAGAGAGAGAGAGAGAGAGAGAGAGAGAGTTTTGATCTTGGGAGAAAGAACATAGAGGAGAGTGTGTTGCCCAAACTTTGTAGCATTTTCTGTTTCTTTTCTTCTCCTCTTATCTTAGTTACACAAAGTGAAAAAGTAACTAGCTAATATCCCGACTGGCTCGCTATGATCCAGATTTGTCGTGCCATCCCACGACTCCATCACACGGCAAAAGATGCTGGCCGGGAGAGAAATAGGGAGAGAGGAAGTGCGTGCGCATCGCATGCCTCCACTACATGCGTGCATGCAGCTATAATCACATCAGGTCCGTTAACGCATTATCACAAAACATAAAGAACACCCTATGATATGTGACGATGAGCTTAGAGCAGGCTAACATTTCTCCCCTTAAGATGAATGTCCACCACTGATCTCCTCGATGCCAAGCCTCCGTCGCATCTCGACGAAATGCACATGACCTATGGCCTTTGTCATTATACCGGCCAGCTGTTCACTTATACCAACATGATCGACCTCGAGATGCCCCTCTTCTATGTATTCCCGGATGAAGTGAAACTCCACATCAATGTGTTTGCTCCAGTCATGATGAATTGGGTTGTTGGCCAATGCTATTGCCGTCTTGTTGTCCACCAGAAGCTTCAATATTCCAGGATCTTCTCCATTCATTTATGCAAGCAACTGACTCAACCAAAGATGTTGGCAATTTGATGTTGCTGTTGCAACAATACTCTGCCTCGCAAGAGATAATCACCACAACTTTTTTGCTTCATCGACGTTCATGAGATGGGTTTTCTGCCAAGGAAGAACATCTGGCAGGAATACTCTTTTGATCTCCAACATCACTAGCATGATCACTGTCGTTGTACCCCAGCAGAGCACCATCGCCGTCGTGCACATAGCGATAACCATAGACGAGTGTGCCCTGCACATATCTAAGAAACTGTTTGATCGTAGTCTAGTGGTTCACGCTTGACTTCTCCATGAATCTACTGATGATTCCAACAGAGTGAGCTTTATTTGGTCTTGTGTGAACAAAGTACCTCAACCTCCCAATGATGTTGGCATAGAGTGACATATCAAATGACTTTGTATCATCATCTTTCCTCAGTGTTAGCCGTCTCTCCATTGGTGTGTGGTAATGATTGCATCCGCTCATGCATACCTGCCACTTCAGGTATCTTCTCTGCGCAACTTCTCTGACACAATGTGATTGTGCCCTTGGATTGAATTACCTTGATCCCCAGGTGGTAGCTTAGGAGGATGAGATCACTCATCTTAAATAGCTGCTGCATCTGCTCCTTGAATTGGACAGTGTGAGCCTTGTCAGTGTTTGTGATGAACAGGTCATCAACGTACACCCCCATAAGAAAGTATGAGCATGCATCCCTGACACGTCTCCAATGTATCGACTTTTCCACACACTGTTGGTCCTATTTTGGATATGCATGATTTGAATGAAACTAACCTGGACTGACTCTAATATTCATTGAGTGTTAATGCTTTGATCATCCTTTCTCTATTAAAAGGAGGCCTTAATTACCCTTAGATTTCCTTATGGACCCCACTGTCACGGGATGGTAGGACAAAGATGTCATGCAAGTTCTTATTATAAGCACATATGACTATATACAGAATATATGCATACATTAAATTGGTGATTTGGAGCTATTATGTATCGCTCTAGGTTGTGATTGTTACATGATGAATGTAATCCACACAAATACTCACCGCTGATCATGCCCATGTTTTTCTCATATTGTCTTTGCTAAGTTACTACTATTGCCGCTACTGTTACAATTAATACAAAATTGCTAATGTCAATGTTACCGTTATTATCGCTACTATCAAACTATTATACTACTGTGCTACTAAACACTTTCCTGCAGAGAAATAACTTTCCAAGTGTGGTTGAATTGACAACTCCACTGCTAAGGCTCATAAATATTGTTTGGCTCCCCTTGTGTCGAATCAATAGATTTGGGTGAAATACTACCCTCGAAGACTGTTGCGATCCCCTATACTTGTGGGTCATCAATCCCCATGCCGGTATGATACATCTCCATCGTATCTACTTTTCCTAATGCCTTTCCTCTTGATTTGGACTCTAATTTGCATGATTTGAATGAAACTAACCCGGACTGACACTGTTTTCAGCAGAACTACCATGGTGCTGTTTTTGTGCAGAAATAAAGTTCTCGGATTGGAACGAAACTTTGCAAGGATTTTTTATTCAATAAAACAAAATTACTGGAGCCAAGAACCATCGGAGGGGGCACCTGGGTGGGCACAACCCACCAGGGTGCGCTCCCGCCTGGCACACCCAGGTGGGTTGTCCCCACCTGGTGGCCCCGTAGACTCCAAGACTTTTATGTCTCTTCTTGTGCTCTGATGTAAAAACTTATGTTTCAGGTGTAATATTAATAACCCGCCTGCCGCACTATATTCTCTCGAAGAATTTTGTTTTGTAGGTGGAATTATTAACAGATGTCTTGAATGATTGCACTTTATTCTCGTTGGATTATTTCATCAGTGCGAACCATCACCTCGAATGATTGAAAATCCTCCAAATAAGTCAATCAATTGAAGTGCATATTATCGTATATCATAAACCCCACATACATCTAGGGGGAGTATATTTCATCATCGAGACAAGTAACGCAAGTTCACTCTTGTTCTTATTTTCATTTCACATATCTATCTTCACTTCGATGATTATCTATTTTGTCAACAACCGTCCAAAAAGGGGGAGATTGTTGGTGCAATAACAGTCCCCTTTGTGTTTTGGAGTTTGTGGACATAAACAATATGAGACTTATGTGTTTTCTAGTGCACACAGAGTAACAGGTCCCTGATGTATCGAGGAGTTTGCTGCAAATAACGAAGATAATCTCCGTGTGTGGCAACAAAAATTATCACCGAAGATAAAAGCTAACAAGAGTGATCCCTAAAATTACTGAAGTTCAAGCAATTGGTTCGGTGCTTGTCGGAAGAACATGACTGCGCTCGAGGAAGAATGAAGATGAATGAAAGACGTAGCATTTATTTCATTATTCTTCTTCTTTCATTGAGTCATGGGACCACCTTACTATTTTTTTGATGGAAAGACAGTAGGAGAGGCTCCTACTGTGTGTATATATATACTATGTAAAGGGTTACAAGCATGTCACAAGTGTGTTACATGATTGTGGTCATCCATCACCCCCAGGGGGGGGGGGATGGTGTGGGTGAGCACGATGCAAGTAGCTACTACTCAAAAGAACCCAAGCAAGACGGGAATTTAGGGTAGAGAGTTACAATAAGTAGTTACAGTGGTCTTCTGAGCCTCTTTCACCCGGTATTGGAGGAGGCTAAAATCTTCCTTCAAGCGCGCCAACCAAGAGGCAGTACTAGGATTGACCCCCTTGGAGTGTTTATTATTGCGTTCTTTCCACAGACTCCACGCTGCCGTCAGGAAGATTTCCATGAAGAGAGGTCCATGTCCCGCCTCATTGGTGTGCGCGATCAGATCAAGTCTGGAGTCAAAGTCGCGCCAGGCTAGAGCAATCTTTTCCCAACAAGCTTTGCTGAATGGGCATGTGAAGATCATGTGGTTAACCGTTTCTTCAACATTCTGTCCACATAGGAGGTAGTCAAACACCTCACCAATGTTGTAGTGTCGACGTTTCAGCATGTTCCTTGTGTTCAGTCGGTCAAGTAGCAACAACCATCCGAAGACTTTGATTCTCATGGTGCTTTTGGATCGCCACAATAGTTTGAAGGTTGGATGTCTTGGGGCATGTCTGAAATAGAATCTGTAGTAGTCTGCAACTTTGAAATCCGTTTTCCCCCATGCATAGTACCAGATGTCAGTGGAGGACGTGGAGGGACTCAGGTGAGTGGATAGATACTGCAAGTCACGAACTTCCAGGAGGGCTTCCGGTGAGAGGGGCGGATGAAAGAGGTCATGCAATGACGTGCTCTCCAAGAAATCTTTGATAGACGTGTCTTCTTGTAGGGCAAATGAAAAGGCCCAAGGATGCGATATTTGCAGAGTGTTGTGCAGCCAAAGATCTTTCCATATGAGGGCAGTTGTCCCATCAACCACTTGGACGCAAGAGACTCCATGGTATTGGGGTGTGAGTTTGAGTATGTCGTGCCACTAGAACGATCCCACCGAATCCAAAGCATGAGGAATTTTGTCTGTATAGTAACTGTGCCAAAGGAGATGTACCCATGGGACATCTTTCTTGTTGTAGAATTTCTGCAGAAATTTCATGAGCAGGGCTTCATTTTGAAGTTTCAAATTGAGGACTCCCAAGCCTCCATTTTTCTTTGGTCTGCAGACCAAGTCCCAGGCGGCCAATGAGTTGCATTTCCCTCCTTGTTCAGTCTTCTTGCTACAAAGGCAGCGGCGTCGGATCTTATCCAACATCTCAATGACTTGGGGGTTTATCTTCAGCGTGCACATGGCATAGATGAGCAAGGAGGTGACAGTCAGATTTAGCCATGAAAGTTCCCCCCCCCATACGACATCATGGAGATCGTGGCGGTGAGTCGCCGTTCGGCACTGCATACTAGTGGCATTAGGTCTTGAACAGTAGGTTTCGAGGTACCCATGGGGAGACCAAGGTACGTAAAGGGCATGGTACCGATCGAACAACCGAAAATGCTAGCGAGCTCGGTGGCTGAAGCGTCGTCAAGATTTATAGGGATAAGAGTGGACTTGTTGAAGTTAATCTTGAGACCAATGGACACTGCATAGTCCGAGAGAATCTGCTTGATAGTTTCAGCTTGCCGAGGACATGCAGGCAGGGCTAAGATCGTGTCGTCAGCATATAGGATGACCGGATATTCCGATTGACCAGGGCAGGGAAAAGGCAGTTCAATTCTCCCCTTCCTAAAAGCATTGTTGATGGCAGTCTGAAGGAGGTCAGCTGCGAGGATGAAGAGTAGGGGGGAGAGAGGATCACCCTGGCGTACTCCACTTTTGCAATGAAATTGTCGGCCCGGTACACCATTGAGTAGGACGGAAGATCGTCCCGTGAAAAAGATAATTTGGATCCAGTTGAGCCGTTTATCATTGAATCCCATGTGTCGCATGATGTTGATCATAGGTTCATGGCCAATTGTGTCAAAGGCTTTTGCAAAGTCCAATTTGAGTAGGATGATTTTTCTTTTCGAAGCATGACATTGATGGATATATTGGAAGGCCCAGGCCAGGCAGTCCTGGATGGTCCGACCTTTGAGAAATCCATATTGGTTGCGGTGGACCAGTTGCAAGATTATCTTTTGCAGGCGATTGTCTAAAAGTTTGGTGATCAGTTTGAGGCAATAGTTGAGTAACGTTATCGGTCTGTAGTCATTGACTGACTCCGGCGACCGAACCTTGGGGATCAGAGTAATAAGTCCATCGTTGATGTTGGTAAGATCAAGGTCTCCAGCATGGAATTGGGAGCAAATGGTATAAAAGTCATACTTGATCAAGGGCCAACATCTTTTGAGAAATGCTCCGTTCAACCCATCAGGGCTGGTCAGAAGGCATCTCTTTAACAACTGCGTCAATCTCTTCGTGTGTTTAAGGCTCTGTGAGATGATCTAGGTCATTGGAGCATTGTATGAGTGTAGGTAGGTCAAATTTCATCTCAGCAGGTGATGTGGAGCCCAGTCGGTTTTTGTATGTCTGAAAGAGTAGGGCCTCTTTGCTGGTGTGGTCTTCCACTTGGTTGCCCTCGTTATCCAATAAAAACGCAATGTTGTTGTGGCAGTAGCGCTCTGTGGCCACGGCCTGATTTTTTTTTTGTGTTTTCATCACCGAACTTAATCCAGCTGATATGCTCATGAACATTAGAATCATTACCAAGAAACGAAAGTACCTCGTAATTTAATTGGCGTGCGCGAGCTCTAGTAATTGGTCCTGTATATGTGTCAATTGGGGTTGTGGGTGTAACCTTGTTAGTGATGTCCTCATCAAGTGAGAACGTCCTTCGCACTCAGCGGCGTAGGCATGAGAGTACAACGTTTCTTCCAGTAAAGTTTCTGATATTGCAAGAGCCTCAGTATGTGTTTTTTGAGGATGGTACAGAAGTTGGATTCAGGGATAGTAAGAGGCCTTCTGTTCTCTAGTTCATCAAGATGGGCCAAGAATTTGTTACAGTTGTCAATGGCGATCTTCAAGCGTGAGATGTTCTTGCTCCAAATCTTGAGGGCATGTCTGAGCCTTTTGAATTTTGGCATGGTACAGAGGCTGCATTAGACGAGCGGACCGGTTTGTTCCAAGAGGTATGTACCACATCCATGAATCCAGGGTGCAATAGCCAGTACGATTCGAATCTGAAAATTTTACTGTGTGGAATGCTGGTTTCATTAGAAACAATGCAAGGAATGTGGTCAGATACATGTTTACCAAGGGGCTTAACCAGTGTGTTGGGGTAGACATGAGTCCAATGTAGGGACGTGAAGAACCAATCCAACTGTTCAAGAAGCGGGTCTAGTTGCATGTTAGTCCAAGTATAAGCGCGACCTTTTACTGGAAGTTCTAGAAGGTTTTGCGTACGGATAATATCGTTGAAAGTAAACATGTCCTGAGTACTACCTCCAGGTTTATTACGATTGTCAAGGGCATGAATATAGTTGAAATCACCAAGCAAAAGCCAATCCTATGTGTGAGGTATGTCCAGTTCATATAGCCAGTTTGTGTACGTGGCACGATCATCTCCAAAACACGGCCCATAGATATTAGCTAGCGTCCAAGTTTGTTGAGATTGCGTACTGGTGAAATTGACTACTAGCGCAAAGTGCTCCGAGAATAGAACTGAGCCCGTAAACATCGAGCTCTTCCAGATCGTAATGAGATCACCGGAGGCGCCACGAGATGGCACAAAAGCAAAATGATCAAATTGGCGAGGACAACCATTTGATGAAAGCAAGATCAAATGAGGTTTTTTTGGTTTCTTGTAAACGAACGATCGCGCACCCTCTAGTAAGGATAGCATTATGAAGCGCTAAATGTTTAGGTTCGGAGTTAAGACCTCGAATATTCCATGAAAGGACATTCCACAAGCGCAAAAGTGACATAGGTTCGCCGATAGATTAAGTAGAGGTGGGAGTCTTAGTGCCTCCAGCCTCTGCAGCTTCAGGAGCCTGAGTGTCATCCCTTGTCGCCACACTAGTTGGCACTGCCAAGAGAGCTGCTTCAGTTAATTCCTCCACTGGGATTGCACACCTGTAGATGCCAATATCTTGCAGTGTTGAAATTGGAGTTGGTGGAGGGATGCCATCAGAAGCTTGCTTGGAGTGGAGAGTGGAAGAGGAGCCTACTTCAGGTATGATTCTAGGCTTAACCTTGGATATGGCCTTGCGACTATCGATGGGCATGTGAACTTTAAAACCCTTGTACTTGGTAGACCTTGTGCTGCGACCAACCTCCATAATGGATATAGGTGCCACGACAGCTTTGGAGCGACGGCCACGGTGCACCACCGGCCCAGGCTGTATCTCAATGTTGATAGTGGCAAGGTTGAGCTCAGCATGTGGAGGGTCGACCAGGTGTGAGGCGGAGGGACCAAAATCCAGTGCTCATGGTCTTGAAGACAGTTGGGTCACAGGCAGAGGATCAGCAACCGCAGAATGTGAATCTTTAGGTGTTCTTGTCACATCTTCAGAAACGGGCTGCAGAGCAGACAACATACTGGGTGGAGCAGTTTCAACAGGTTGGAGATCTTGTGCAGTATCATCAAATGGCAGGTCCTGGATGACCACAGACGAGGTAGATAGGCGTTCAAAGCGAATGCCGTTGTGGTTAGAAGAAGCCAAAACTGAAACTTCAGCTCTTGCAGTTCTCATACCAAAAGCGTTACTCCAGGGTCCAATAGTGGCAATCGCTGGCCGGAGAGCATCAAAGATGAAAGCGTTAAGCCTCTGCTTGGGAATTGGGTTATCAATCAGCATAGACAGAAGATTAGATCCTTGAGCTGAGAGCCCAAATTGTATGCCATGATCATGCAGAACAATAGAAATAGAGAGTGAGTCAGCAGGCATTGGGGGAACCACAAACTGCAAAGAAGGCTGTGGCATAATGATCAAAGCTGAGTTACCAAAGCTGTTACCATCGTCAGAAGTAGAGAAAGAGTCATTCCAAGCCTGTGTGGGACTGTCAGTAAGATTGTTGTCAGGAACAATGCCATCTTGGAATGTCAGACATTGAGCCGCCAGCCACGCTTGATAGTTGACCAAATGCGGTGGGAGTGGGGGTAGAGGAGGAGCTGGTGGCTGTGGCCAAGCACCCCAGGCAGCATTGGCACCAACATTGTTGTCATTGTTGGCATCACCATTGGGGCCAGCAGGAGCCGTGTTCTGAACAAGCCAATTATGAACTTGCTGTTGATAAAGTTGCTCGGCGGTGAGTTCAGGGCCGAATTGTGGATGAGGGTTTCCGTCAGGCGGCGGGGGATCTTCACCTGCAGGTGGAACTTCAGGGAGCAGCCCATTCCAATCATTGCTGCGGAGTATGGTGACTTGAACTGTCCAACAGTCTCTGGCACCCCCAAGCTGCCAGACGACGAAACTCTTCGAGATCAGACGCATGCGAAGGACCCGGGCTTTGATCATCATGTATCGTCTGTCCTGCCATGGATTATACCAGTGCACAAGGGATCCATATCCACCAAGAGCTTTGGTAATATAATAATCAGTCTGGTAATCATATGGAAATCCGAAGAACAGTAACCAAACCTCAGGGCCAAAAGAAGTGGTACGTCGATTCAGGGCTTCATTGTGTGGAACAAATGTGATAAGAAGATCCTCATCTTCAAGCTCAATGGGGGTGTTCACAGCCATGTCGCGCATGAAGGAATTCACAAATCCAAAAATCCCAATGCCAAACGGGTGGTCGCTGACTTCAGTAGTAAAAAGTTGAGAGGCATGAAGCTGACCTACGATTGCATTGCGGACAGAAGCGCGTCGATGAAGAGGAATGTATTCGCTCGCCTCGGTGATGGCTAAGAAGTCATGGTTGAGCGGCGGGATTGGACCAACTATCATTCCGCTGCGAACCACGCGATCCGTCGGCCCTGGCTCGACGGCAAACCCCAGAGGATGGAACGGGACTGGATTCAGCGGATAGTTCGCCATTGCCAAGGCCAAGGTCTGCGAGAGCGGTGGGGTTTGGTCAGTGGGCGGTAATGGTGATGGGACTGGGCAGGGACGCGGCGGTTGGGAAATCGAGGAGGAAGGTGGATCGAGAGGGGTAAGAATGGAAGTCCCGGCTGATTTGGGAATCCATTTCCATCTTTGGGCGCGGAGGCACTTGCAACAGGATCTGGCCACGTGTCCATAGAATGCACATGCAGTCGGACGATGCCTCTAGTGCGTGTGTGCAAGCCGGCCATGGGTGGGGGGGGGGGCAAGGGAACTAGCTTCGGTGGTATGATTTTGAGTGTCCAAAATAGGTTCATCAATTAGAGGAGACTTACCAATGCTGGGGCAAAGCATTGCCTTGTGATCAGGTGCAAAACATTTAATGCAAATCAACCTGGCATGGCAAGAAATCTTGCTGTGGCCCCATTGTAGACAACGAGAACAAAGGGAGGCCCAATTAGTGGATAATTTGATAATATCCTGCAGTGAATAATGGGCTTGGGCCAAATCTGCTTTGTGTTTGGCCTGGAGGGTGGGTGGCCATGATATGTGCTCGGGAGCATATTTGAGAGCAGATAGCAAAAAACAGCGCGGCAAAGGTGGGTATGGAGTATTCAGAGGGCAATTAAATGCCCCTAGCATAATAAAATTAGGTGATTGCTTGTCCTCCAATTCTGGCTTAGACATGAAAAGCTCCATTAATGCGATGCGATCAATGTTATCCGAGGAAACTGTGCGAAATAATGGAGCAGTTTTTTCTCCGAACAATGGAGAAAAAGACCCAAATTGAATATGAGAAACCCTCTGATCATGTGGATGAATTGGTACGTGTAATGAAGAAGATGAAGCCTCATAAGCGTTCTTATTGGAGAAAACCATATGAGATTGTGGAACCACTTTAGACGAGGTGATCTTCTCAGCATTATGAAGCAGGGCAGAGGTGCCAGAACGCAAAAAATCCAATTTAGGTTTGATATCCATACGTCGGCGCGCCGAAATGTTTGATAATTCCACGTCCGCATGCCAACAAGCAATGGGGGGGGTGAACTTTGGTATATTTCCCCTTAAAAAGGTGAAAATGGCAAATGAAATCCGGCCAAATACGATCTTTGAGCTTGTAGATGAAATGCCCCACTTTGTTGTTTGCCACAAAGAAGCGAAATGAGCGCGGATTGATTTGAGTCACATTGTAACCAGAACAAAGACCACCGATGCAACATTGGAGAGCAATACCCACAGATTCCACCGAAAGAGGGAAGGAGGCCGAGGAGAAGGAGACCACCAAGAAAAACTCCTTGGTGTCTCGGGAGGGGGAGAAATGAACGGTCGAACTAAATTTTCTTCTCACCTGAACCGCCAAGGCCAGGCCTGGTGCAAAATCCCAATGTAGCAGGCCTTCCATGGATGGACTAGAGGGCTAGAGGTCGCCATTGTTGGTGGATAGAAGGTGGAGGGAGGAGGGAGGAGGGGGAGGAGGTGGAGGAGCCATCGCTACCACCTTACTATTAAAAGGGGTGTAGCATTCATAACTTTGATTCTCTGGTGCTAAACCCGAACCTATGAAAGCTGTGAGAGAAATCTCTTTGTGTGCGGAGCAAATACTTGCCAGCAAGAGACTGTGATCTTCTTCGCTGTGAGAGATTTATCTCGGACCGAGGAGTTAGCATTACTTGTTCCTCAAGTAATGTTACCGTTGCTTCAAAAATCCAACTGTTGTGAACGCGTCGATTGGCCATTGGCTAAACCCAGTGTCCAAAATGGTCATTTCCCTTCTGGGAAGGCTACATCTATAAATAGCCACCCCGTGCCGACTTTGTCCGGTGGCTGCTCTGTTTGATTCCGAGAAGATTTTCAAGCAACCCACTCTCTGAGCGATTTCAGTTTAAAATCCACAGAGAGAAAACCCCTAGAGCCGAAGAATTAGATAGTGATTCAGCATTACTGGAATCTAAGTTTAGTATGCTCCGCCTATTACTCTTGAGATCTGCAAACTCTGTAGACGGTTAGGTGTCAATTTCTTCAGAGACAAAGAGTGATTGTGGTTCTCGAAGAAGAAGTCTATAAAGGTTCGGAGATAGCCTTCAATTATCTACCATGAGTGATCGACATCAGTTGACGAACCGATTGAGGAGAATAGGGCGGAGAGAGTTTATCTTCCGTGTTAAGTCACAACCCCTCCAACCAGATGTAGTACTTGTCCAGAAGGACGAACTGGTCGAACAAATCCTTTGTCGCCTTTGAGCATCACTGCTCTTTTCTCTAACCTATTTACCTTCGATGCATTCAACTTATGTAATCTGTTATGATGCTTATTCTAGTTTTCATTCAGTACTTAGTTTTACTTCATTGTTGCTTAATTTTCCTTCATTCCATTGCTGGGTTATGAGAGATTTAAGTTTTCTGAAGAAATTTTAAAACTCCCATTCACACCCTCTGGTAAACGTACTTCGGTCCTACAATTGGTATCAGAGCGCTCAGTGAATTACAAATCACATCTCAAGATCCATATCTTCGATGGACGAACTGCCCCTTCTGGAAGGAGAAGATGAAGATCCGTCTTCGAGCGATAGATGACGACATGTGGAACGTGGTAAATCAATTGCTATGCCAATTGGAATTTCTGAGGATGTGCCTTGTAGTTGCAAATGTTACTATCTTGACAGACTTTGATATACTTGATATGCCCAAGGATGACAACATGTTGATTATCCTTGGTAGACCCTTTTTGAATACTACAGGGGCTGTTATTGATTGCAACAAAAGCAAGGTCACTTTTCATGTCAATGGTAATGATCATACGGTTTATTTTCCAAAGAAACAACTCCAAGTAAATGTTTCAACAATCACTATCGGAGGCTTCAAATTCCCTATTCCTAATATCAAAAAGAAATATGAAACTCTTATTGTTGGGGAGATGCATATCCCCATTGAGGTAACCTACTGTTATTCAAAGATTCTTCGGTTTCATGTTACTCGGAAATAGTTTGTTAATAAAACTTGATCAACCTTATTAATGGATTCTTTTTTAGGGGCATGAGGTCGATGAATTTAGTAAGCACAACTTTCCACACCCTTAGTTTGCTTTCTGTTATTTAGAGTTTAATAAAGTAAAATGCCATGATTATCCTGTTTTCTGAATTATTCGTGCACTAGTAAATGGCCCAAAAATAAAAGTTCTCAGAATGTCGTAAAATTTTAACATGATTTTCTAGAATATTTAAGATTTTTTGGCATCGAATACATCCCAGGAGGTGCCCTTGTTGCTCATAGGACAACAGGGCACAGCCACCCCCTGGGTGTGCCAAGATGCCTTGTGGTTCCCACAGGACCCACCTCACTTAGTACTTCAGCCCACACCATCTCTTACCTAAAAAAAATCCTAATTGCTCTCTTTGCTCGGAGCTCCATTTCCAAAAGTGTTTTGAGGGATTGCTCCTTGGTATGTGACTCCCCCATTGCTCCAATTAGTTTGCTTTGGTGGATTATATTTTTTCATATTTTTCTGCTCTTGGTGCTATTGAAAATGAGCTTGCATGTTAATTTCTTTGAGTTCCAAGTAGTTTGAATGCTTGATATGGCCACTAGACATCCATATGAGTAGTTGCTATCAATCTCGTGAAGTTTTATTAATATCTTTGTATGGTCCAAAAATTTCAGAAATCCGTTCTTAGGAAAATGAACATCTTTAGGAGAAGTTTCTCAAGGAGAAGGTCATTTGGAGAATCATCGAGTGAAAGCTCAGTACGACAAGCATATGTTGAACCAAGGGAAAGTTTGGCGTGGACTGCCGAAGCTAAATCATACCGATGGCCGTGTAACGAGTTCATGATAGGTGTTGGTATTAAGGAAGAAGTTGATCAATGTATTCAAAACACTGAGCTCACCGCCTTCCATGCAGATAAGTGTACTCAACACTATAAACTCACTCATTCTAGAGTTTTATTCCATCATTATGACAGATCCTATGGTATGTCTCTAGAAGAATTATATGATGCATGCAAAATTCCATATCGTGGCTCACTTAGCGAACCGCAAAAATCTGATTATGACATGTTCCTTAATAGTCTATGCAATGGTGAGGATAGAGGAGTTACGCAAGCTAGAATAAAAAGTATTCAATTTCCCTCTATTCGTTACTTTGCACTGTTTAATGGAAAATGCATCGAAGGTAAACAAAATTGTAGTGTGCTTTGTGCCCCTTACTTGAGCATTATTCATACCGCCTTAACATGCACTAAAATGTATAACCTTGCGGCAATTGTTGCATGTCACCTGCATCGCAACGCGAGAAATGGTGATTTAAGCGGAGGAATTTATGCCTCCCGGGTAGCTACCAATCCAAGGGTCTCGCCTACGCCCAACGATCCCATATTACCTGATAAATACTTAGATTTTAGGCAATGCAGCGCCATGATTTTATTAAGGACATAGCTCAGAGATATGACTATAATTTCATATTTGATAAATGTCGTGTTAAATCTGTTGTTTTGCCCGCACATGTTCTCTTTGACTTTTAGAGCAAACAAAGATATTTTATCTATGAGAACAAGGCATCTGAGTACAACGTGGCAATAGAGGCTGCTTCTGTGGCTGAGGAGGCGGTGCAGAATGCCTCCATGAGCTATCACTTTTATTATTATCCAGACCAGCGATGGTGATTACCAAGCTAGGCCAAAAGCCTAAGCTTGGGGGAATACATATTTCTCACCGACATTACATTCATGTTCGCACATTTCATTCCAGTTGTCAGTGCTCATCCTTATTCATTGTATATCCATGTTAGTTTATTTTCACTTTCTTCTTGCGTGTTTTAAAAACTTCAAAAAATCCAAAATATTTCTCGCTTCATATTGGTTTTTCTTTCTTGTTTATTTAGTTTATAGCAGTAAAAGAAAACCCCAAAAGTTTCCTCGTTTCTTCTTTTGCCTGTTGGGAGCTTTCCATTGTAAATAGTTTTTCTCGCCTTTTGTTTATCCTTCGTTAGTTTGCTTTCTTCAGAAAAACTAAAAACTGTAAACATATTTCAGTGTGTTTCTCTGAGTTTCTTTCCTTTTTGTTGAGTCATCATAAGGAGAAGACAACGATGAAATTGTTGAGTGGCTCTCATATGCATTATTGATGATTTAATAAAGAGACAACATCACCTTGTCTTCTCCTTTTAATAAAATGTTTGCAGACTCTAGCTTAGTTCACGGCACTCTTGCACTATTATTATTTTCATATCATTTGGTCGTGCAAGTGAAAGGCAATAATGACGATGATTTGATGAAGTGACTGTGGCAGAGAAAAGCGGCTATGAACTCTCTTTGTTTTTGTTTTTGTTAATATGTTTAACTTAGTATCCATGATTTAGCATATTATGAGTAAACATGTTTATGATCACAATTAGATATTATAGTTTCTCATGCCATGCTTAAGTAGCTAAGAGTGGATAATGACTTGGTACATGTTCACACATGTAGCTGATTCAAAACCAACATAGCCTCATTGATATTTATGTTCATGGTGTTTATATCCTACTCATGATAGTATTCAATATTAATTATTCACAATGCATGATTATGACCGCTGTCGCTCTAGTTGGTCGCTTCACAATTTATTTGTTAGCCTTCACCTGTACTAAGCGGGAATGCTGCTTGTACATCCAAATCCCTAATCCAAAGTTGTTCCAGATGAGTCCACCACTACCTATATGTAGTATAACTAGGTCGTTCCAAGTCATTTTGCATGTTCCACCTCTAATCCTTCAAATAATCATCTGCTTTGTGTGCCCCTACCGCCCATGGAGCGACAGGGGGCGGCCAGTATCCTCCATGCTAAGCGGGTTATTCTGACGATGGGTGTTAATTCACTTGTCATTGCATGAGAGAGGCTAGTAATTGGGATGCCCAGCCCTATAATAAAAATAAAAATATAGTAAAACAAACTCCCCTAGAAAGTTGTTGGTATGGAGGACACCCATGAATTTGGCTAGCCATGGCTTTTGTTTCTTGGCCAAGGGGGAGTAAACTTTACCTTTCCACTTGGGAACCACCGATAATGTGTTTAGCATGGAAGATATTGAAAATCCCCGGTCGTAACATTGACAGGAAAGGATTACATCTCAAAATGTATTCATCCCTGATTTAAGCTTCGAGCTTTGGCACCTCTGCAAATCCATGCTTCCCTATGCGAAGGGCCTATCTATTTACTTTTATTGTCGAGTCATTGATACATCTCCAACGTATCTATAATTTTTGATTGTTCCATGTTATTATATATTCTGTTTTGGATGTTTAATATGCGCTTTATTATACACTTTTATATTATTTTTGGGACTAACCTACTAACCCAAGGCCCAGTGCAAATTGCTATTTTTTTGCCTATTTCAGTGTTTCGCAGAAAAGGAATATCAAACGGAGTCCAAACGGAATGAAACCTTCGGGAGAGTGATTTTTGGAACCGTATCTTCACAGAAGACTTGGAGTACATGCGAGGCAACGAGAGAGGTGGCCACGAGGGTCCAGGGCGCGCCCGGGAGGGGGGTGCCCCCACCGTCGCGGGCCCCCTCTGGCTCCCCCGATACCCTCCTTCCTCGTATATATATCCATGCACCCTGAAAACATCGAGGCAACAGAGAAAACCCTAATTCCAGCGCCGCAACCTTCTGTTCCCGTGAGATCCCATCTTGGGGCCTGTTCTGGAGCTCCGCCGGAGGGAGGATCTATCACAGAGTGCTTCTACATCAACACCATAGCCTCACCAACGAATTGTGAGTAGCTTACCATAGACCCTCGTGTCGGGGATATACCCCGCGGTATGAACCGGCCGGAATTATGACCCGGCCGGACTTGGTGGTTTAGTTGAGACAGTTTACACTTGGCAATTTACTGGTAACCCGGCTGGCGGATCATGGATGACAAGGCCCAAGGCCCAAAAGGCCGGTTCATATTATAGTGGGCCGGTTTATGAAGAAAGCATAAAGAATATTTTCTTATAAAGGAAGCGAGACTAGGACTCCTTGTAATAAAGCAATCCTAATCCTACTAGGACTCTACATGTAATCCTCCCCTTCAACATATATAAGGAGGGGCAGGGCTCCCCAACGGGGGAGACAAGCTACAAGTTTTAGACAAGTTCTCACAAGTTTCTAGGGCTAGACACCAAGATCCGGTTTACCGGCGACACCACGAGGATCATAATGAGACCTAGCCTCAAACAACACGTAGGGTTATTACCGGATGATGTTTCCCGGGGCCCGAAGCTGTCTAAACCCTTGTCTTGCATCGCGTCTCTCGATTCCGCTCAACCCCTCTCAAGCTACTACATAGATGCACGGCCTCACGACTAAGTCCGCTAAACCGGACATCTGACGTGTTAATTCCACGACACCTCGGGTCCATAGTTATTATCTAGATGGCTTCTTCTCTCTTTTTGGATCTCAATACAAAGTTCTCCTTGATCTTCGATGAGATCTATTCGATGTAATCTTTTTGTGGTGTGTTTGTCGAGATCCGATGAATTGTGGGTTTATGATCAAGATTATCTATGAACAATATTTGATTCTTTTCTGAAATCTTTTATGTATGATTATAATATCCTTACAAGTCTCTTCGAATTATTGGTTTGGTTTGGCCTACTAGATCTATAGTTCTTGCAATGGGAGAAGTGCTTGGCTTTGGGTTCAATCTTGCGGTGTCCTTTCCCAGTGACAGCAGGGGCAGCAAGGCACGTATTGTATCGTTGCCATCGAGGATAAAAAGATGGGGTTTATATCATATTGCTTGAGTTTATCCCTCTACATCATGTCATCTTGCTTAAAGCATTACTATGTTCTTATGAACTTAATACTCTAGATGCATGCGGGATAGCGGTCGATGTGTGGAGTAATAGTAGTAGATGCAGAATCGTTTCGGTCTACTTGTTACGGACGTGATGCCTATATATAATGATCATGCCTAGATATTCTCATAACTATGTGCTTTTCTATCAATTGCTCGACAGTAATTTGTTCACCCACCGTAGAATTCTGCTTTCATGAGAGAAGCCACTAGTGAAACCTATTGCCCCCGGGTCTATCTTTATCATATTACTTTACCTTCAATTTATTTTGCCGTTGCTTATTTGCTTTCTTTACTTTCTGTTCTTGTACCAAAAATACCAAAAATATTATACTATCTGTCATGGTTTTGTCACGGCAGATGTCCTAGCAAAAGGACTTAGTCGTGAGGCCATCGCTACGGGTTAGCTTAAAGGGGTTAAAGCGGACAAGGACACAGAGATTTTATACTAGTTCGGCCCCTTCGATGAAGGTAAAAGCCTACGTCTAGTTTGGTGTGTATTGCTAGGGTTTCGATGACCAGGGAGCGAATCCACTTTGCCTGTGTCTCGATCTGTAGTTGTCTGTCCTGAACCGTCGCCGGGTCATCCCTTTATATAAGAGGTGACGCCCGATCTGGTTTACGGAGTCCCGAGGCTGGCTCAGAAACGTGTCCGCCTTGATCTCTACTCTTTCTATCTTACATCTCAAGTTACATAGTATGGCGGTTTACAAATCATGGGCCCTAACACTTGGGCTCTAAACCTCTTGGGCTGAAATCTTCTACTTCATACTCCACTGGGCCTTAATCTTGATAACATAAACCGGCCCCACCTGGGCGGTTTATACTTGGTAGTAATATCCCTGACATTAGGCCCCAAATTGATTTGAACCTGTTCATGTCAATCTTCAAAGTCTTGTACATATTTGCCTTTCTGCAACTTCAGTATGCTTTGTAAACCGGCGTGACGTCATCTCCTTAGATCACTTTAAACCGTCGTGACGCCATCTGCGCATTTAATACTCGTACCTGTTTTTACCTTTTGTTCATTAAAGCTCCGAAGATTGAGGCGACAATATCATCCATATCCGCCTTTTGGGCTCCTAGATTCCCGCGCCTGCCGTTTTACCCCTTTGGCTTATAAATAGGGCAGAGGGGCGCCTCCTTTTACCCCCCTTGCCTCTTCTTCTTCCTCTGTCTTCTCGCGCTCGAGCTCCGCCGCCATTCGTCGAATTCTGCGTCTTCGTCGAGCTCGGCCGCTGCATCAACCTGAACGCTTCCAGAGACTCGCCAGTGCCTCTCCGCACCTGTCGTCTCGGGTACGTCTTCTTCTCCCCTTCTTATAGATCTCAGTTCTAGGGTTTTATACGAGCTCATAGATGAGTCCCTGTTCTTCGCGGTTCTTTGCCATTGGCAGTAGTTCGCCGTAGATCTCAAACTTTAGGTCAATCACCGTAAGCATAACTCCGCTCCATCATTCTAACTTCATCTCTCCCAATACTGCTAGTGAGATTGAATCTGTTTAGGACCTTCATCGCGTCTGCTGAATATAACTTGAATTATTTCCGAGTTTTCCATATGCTGTAGATCCATATTTTACTACTCCCTATGCGAAAGTTGTTTCCCCACACTTGAGATCTGCGTCTTATCTGCCTGTGTTGGCGGACTTTTTCTTTCAAACTTCATAATCCGGTAAACGTCATGGCTATAGCTATTCTGGATATTTAATTTGGTAGATACCATTAGGCCCCTGCTTAAACCGCCATTTAGACCGATACTTTCGTAGAGCATACCGATTTAAATTTGCTTATATTACCAAACCGGATTTTTATTGTATTTTCAGCCTTCCCTTTTGAAAAGATGACTACCACAGCCAAACAGTTTGCCTCCTGCAACTGGGTCCCATCCCGGATCACCGAGGACGATTTAGAGAAGATGGCCTCAATTGGCGCTTTAGGTCCAAAGGATGTCCTTCACTGGAGGGCTCCTGGAAAAGAATGTCCTCCAAAGCCCAAGGAAGGAGAAATCGTTGTCTTCTTTGATCACTTCGCCCGGGGATTCAACCCTCCTGGGTCAAAGTTTTTCCGTGACGTATTAGCAAACTTTCAGCTTCATCCACAAGACATTGGTCCCAATTCTGTATCAAACGTTTGCAACTTCCAAGTCTTCTGTGAAGCATATCTGCAAGAGGAGCCAACAGTGGAGCTATTCCGGGACTTCTTTCATTTAAAACATCGGGCTGAATTTCATGATGGCCCAAATACTGAACTTGGCGGAATGAGTATTCAGAAGAGGAAGGATGTTAGTTTTCCTCACGCCACTCTCCACAGCCATCCCAAGGACTGGAATCAAACTTGGTTCTACTGTGTAGACACTTCACCGGAAGGTGAAAATCCACTGCCGGGTTATCGCCCCCACCGTATTCCAGAGGACCACCCTTTTCCACAGCGCTTAAGTGCCCAGGAGCGAGCTCAATATGCCCCTCAACTTTCAAAGCTCAGGGCTTTTGTAGCAAATGGATTAACAGGAGTTGACTTCGTTCGCTGCTGGCTTTCTTGGAGTATTCTCCAGCTAAGCCGGTGTTCCGGTTTAATGTGCGAATACACTGGGAACCCCAAGGACCCTTTGTGCCACACAGAGATGGTGCTTCCAGAGAATGAGGTTAATGAATCCGTCAAAAAGCTGCTGAATATACCTCTAGAAGAGTGCAGTCAGACCGGATTGGCACCCTTCTGTGTGACCAATAAACCGCCGTCGGTAAGAAATTCTTCCGTCCCTTTGCTTTGTTTTAATCCGTCCATAGTGCTTGGTTTAATATGCCTTTATTCCTTTAAATAGGCGAATGACCCTTTTTGGAAAAGAAAAACCCAGGAAAAACCAGCGAAGGCAGCTCGCAAAAAGACCCTGACTGTTAAGAAAAACAAGAAGAAGCCCACTGCCGCATCAGGATCTAATGCGGAGGAAGATGATCCGGCCTCTGAGGTACCACCTAGCTCTTATGACTCCTTAGTCTTTCATTTGCCTGTATTTTTATTAATAATGATTGTTCCCAGGGTCTTGCTGAAGGAAGTAAAGCGGATGACGTTGAGGTAATCTCTCTTTCCTCTGACTCAGAACTGCTGCCACCGCCCAAAATTCGTCGGACAGTCCGGAAATTTCAATTTTCTCATCCTTATGCTCATTTGGATCCAAACTTTCTTTTGAAGAAGCAGCAACATGAAGCTTGCTGCACCACTTGCCATATTGGCCAGGCGATTGAATCCACCGGATTACCGCACACTCCGGCTCGAAGGCGTCGTTCTGAGGTTTTACGTACTCCAACTGCTCTTTACCCCAAAGAAGGACTTATTCGTCAACCCCTTAATCCGTCTGACTCGAATTATCAGGAAACTCCTCTCTCCTCTTCTGGCGAATCAACCGCCACACAAGTTCCTGCCCTCAAGACTGTTCATGGGTAAGCTGTCTTTTACTCTGTTCGGTTTAAATTTTTATCTTTGACTTCTGATTTTCATTATCTCTTTAATTTTTTCACAGTATGCCCAAGCCCAGCAAAAAGGCCAAACTGAGTAAACCAGCAGTCGATAATACCACTCCTGGACCGGCAGACGATCCTGAGCTTGCTAACCCTTTAGAAGACAATGTTGAGATTCCACATGATGATCCTCTTCCTATGGATCAAGAAGATCTTGCTGCTCAGGGAAACGATCCCATGGAGCATATTGCTGAACCGGCCAGTTCTGCCCGGGCTAGTCCGGCTCATGTTAATCCCGCTGCTGCTAATCCTTCTGGGCCAACTGCTGCTTCGACTGATGATGTTGAGATCACTGGGACCAGTTTTACCACCCAGGAGAGCATGTCGCTTTGGCCAAACACACTGCGAAGGAAGAGTTTCTCCACAAGGACAATAGCAAGTGGAATACTGACTTGTCCAGCTATGCTCAGCTCAGTGCTCAGGAGCTTCATTCCGGGTACTTAAACCGGCTACATACCAGCCGTGACTATGAAGCTGGCTTGGTGAATTTAATGAAGGAACGCTATGAGGTAACTTCTTTTCCTTTGTCTTTTTTCTATGTTTGTGCCTTGTAACTATACCTTTAGTCCATCGTAGCCCCCAAGTGCTGGTTTAGCCTTTAAGGGTGAACTGGGACTTCAGTAGATCAACTAGATAGCTTTGACTTGCACATGTAGCCCCCAAGGGCCGATTTACTTCAGCTAGGGTGAACCGGGATTTCTCCTATTTTTAGAACAATGTCACATTAGCCCCCAAGTGCCAAGTGTATAACTTGTTTATGTGCTTGGGACTTGTCTGAAAAAATTGCTTGCTTTTACTGCAAATATAGATTAGCCCCCAAGTGTCAAGTGCATAACTGGTTTATGTGCTTGGGACTTTAATTGAATTGCTCCATAAATATCTGATATACTCTCATTCTTGGCAGGCTGAATTAAACGGGAAGAACACTGAAGTAACCGAGCTCCAGGATACCTTGAAGTTCCAAGAAACCGCTTCCCTTAAGGTTAAAGATGAACTGACACTTGCATTAGCAAGTATGGAGAAGCTGAAAAAGGACTTTGAAGCGGAGCGGTCAGCTTGGGAGGTTGAAAAGACTGCTCTGGAGAAGAGAACTAGTGATGCGGAGGCTGCTCTTAATCCGGTGACAGAGGAGCTGTCCGGGTTAAGGCAGCAAATAAGTGACATGACCTCTGCCATCTTTGGTAAGTTCTCTTGACGTAAGCTTATCCTTGCAATCGTGTACTGTTCCGGCTTAACTCATAATTCTTACGCAGGGAGGCGCATCACTCATCTTGGCGATGATGTGCGGAAGAAACTAAAAGCTGCATACACTCTGGTGGAGCAGCTATATTCCGACGCTCAAAGGGCCATCAACCCTATTTCCCACAACAAACCGGCTCCAACTACCATCCAAGGTACTTTGGAAAAACTGTCAATTTTGCATGCCCGTCTTGTCGAAGTGAAGAAGTCGTCTGCAAGAGCCGGCGCCCTGATGGCCTTAACCCGATCGAAGGCTTGGGTTCCTGATTTTGATCCGGCGGAAGCAATGAACGTCTATCCAAGCATGAAAGAAGACGGATCAGCCTTTTCCAGTGATGATCTTCGTGCTTTAACCAAGGATATGCGGCCTCTTGCCAGTAAACTTGCTGATGAAGCGGATCTATCAAGATATCATCCGGGCTATGATATGGAGAACGTGCGGGTGGAGCGTCCGTCCTATGATATTGAGAATCTTATTCCGCCCGTCCGTAAGCACACCTTCGCTCCTGACGTTGATCCGTCAGAACTCATAAATGACAAAGTTTATTTCCGAGCCCTTGCCAAGATTAACTGGGCCACAACTGACTTCCAGCAGTTGGAAGAAATCGCCGAAGACCCGGAGCAAGCTGACCCTCAATCGTCACGGCGGGCTCATGCAGAGTCTTAAACCAGCGCCGGTTTAACTTTATGTCCCAGTAGTTTGAGAAAAACTGATATTCTTTTGGGCCTTCCAACGCCTTGTAATAGGATAGCTGAGATACTCTTGTGTTTGTCCCATACTGTATTTATGAGATTGCTTTGATTGGAAACTTCTTAAATATATCCTGCTTTCAATGCTTTTGATGGTTTATTCTACCTGTTTCTGCATAAAACATTGTTCAAAGTATCCTGGCGGTTTATCGCCGGACGGGTCATAATGCCCAAGCACATGATCTAAGTTGATAACTTGAACTGTGCATAAAATATAAGTATGTATCATACCTATGATTAAGTGTATCACAATAGACCTTAATCCGGCAGGAACAATCTAATGTGTAAGTGCTGATGACTCCTTTGATTACTTGTCGGTTCGCCATGAGGACCGAACCGGGTTACGATGAACTCCGATTCAGCTATAGTTAGTACTGGTGTTTATAACCCAGACTAGAGCTATATAAATACAGATGTAGTGGCAACTTATAGTCATCCACACCATGAATCGACGGACTTGGTTGAGAAACCAATGACCTTGAGGATAAAGATTTGATAAAACATAAACAATAAAAATAAAGTTTTTAAGCAAATAAGACCATGTAGTCGAGGCTTTTTACGAGCTGCCAGGCTCCAAATTTGAGGCTTTTTATGAGCTGCCAGGCTACTGTCATTAACCATTTTTGCAAAGCCTGTTAAGATGGTCCGCAATCCTTAACCAAATCATCATTGCCAAATGCTACCAAGTTCAAAAAATCACGTAAAGATTTGACTTGTGTAATCACTTGATGATCATCAATTTAACGTTACCAAGCTCAGGGTCCATAAGGATTGAGTTGTGTGTACGTTCGACGGGTCATACCAGGTTTACCTGGACGGCGTGACTTACTTGATGCAGGCAGGTTAATTTGGGGTTTTAGGTGTATACACCAAGCTTCCAAGCCGTGTTTACTACAAGAGTTTTCAACTCGCTGATGTCTTGCATCAGGAGCCCCCAGGTAGCATTTGAGCATTGCTCGTCGGGGCCTATGTTTGAGTTGTACTAGGCATCAAACTCTCTTTTGCCCCTCATCATCATGTAAAAATTGCCGAAGCAACCAGAGCTGTGCCCTTATGATGGTCTTGATGCGATCGCCGGTTAGGAGGCCATAGGAATTCCCTTGCCCACAGAAGCCCCCATGTGATACTCTTATGAAAAATGCGGCTGATACCCCGGTTTATCGGGGGCGCCGGTTTATTATATTAATCATAATATATACATTGTAAAGATATGTACATAAAGCGGAGCCTATGGCTCAAGCATAGTAAGGTCAAAGAAGAGCGATGTTCCACGGCCGCTTGGTCTCCTCCTCCGCCGTACGTGAGTCCTTATGCTCTCGAACGTCGACGAGGTAGTTTGATCCATTGTGCAGGTTCTTGCTGACCACAAAGGGTCCTTCCCAAGGTGGGGATAGCTTGTGCATGTCCGTCTGGTCTTGGATGAGCCGGAGCACCAGATCTCCTTCTTGAAACGTCCTGGTTTTAACCCGGCGACTGTGGTACCGGCGCAGATCTTGCTGATAAATCGCCGATCGAGCTGCTACCGTGTCCCGTTCCTCATCCAGCCAGTCCAACACATCTTGCCTTGCTTTTTCATTATCCGCTTCAACATAAGCCGCCACCCGCGGCAAGTCATGACGGATATCACTAGGGAGGACCGCTTCAGCTCCATATACCATGAAGAAAGGCGTGTACCCCGTGGATCTGTTAGGTGTAGTGTTGATGCTCCATAGTACAGAAGGCAACTCCTCCACCCAACAACCCAGTGTTCTCTGTAAAGGAACCATAAGCCGGGGTTTGATGCCTCTCAAGATCTCTTGATTGGTTCTTTCAGCTTGGCCATTAGACTGAGGGTCAGCTACTGATGACACATCAAGGCAGATGTGATCTCGTTGACAGAACTCCTCCATAGCCCCCTTGGATAGATTGGTGCCATTATCAGTTATAATACTGTGTGGAAAGCCAAACCGGAAAATCACCTTTTTGATAAACTGAACCGCCGTTGCCGTATCACACTTACTGACAGGCTCCGCTTCAACCCATTTGGTAAACTTGTCCACCGCCACCAAAAGGTGGGTCTTTTTTTCTTGGGATCTCTTGAAGGGTCCAACCATATCAAGCCCCCAAGTCGCAAACGGCCAAGTAATTGGAATCATCCTCAACTCCTGCGCCGGTATGTGAGCACACCGTGAAAATTTCTGGCAAGCATCACATTTTCTGACCAAGTCCTCTGCGTCGGCATGAGCCGTCAACCAGTAGAACCCATGACGAAAAGCTTTAGCCACCAAAGATTTTGAGCCGGCATGATGCCCACAATCTCCTTCATGGATTTCTCGAAGAATGTCGCAGCCCTCCTCTGGTGACACACACCACTGAAACGCTCCAGAGATGCTGCGATGATGAAGTTCTCCATTGACAATAGTCATTGACTTAGACCACCGGATTATCTGTCAAGCCAAGACTTCATCCTCTGGTAACTCACCTCGGTTCATGTTTGCTAGGTAAGGAAGCGTCCAATCCGGAATGACATGAAGTGCCGCGACCAATTGCGCCTCCGTATCAGGAATATCCAAGTCCTCCTCTGAAGGTAACTGCACCGACGGATTGTGCAACTCATCCAAGAAGGTATTAGGTGGAACCAGTTTGCGCTGAGAACCCAGCCGGCTTAACGCGTCAGCCGCTTCATTCTTTCGTCGGTCTATATGATTCACCTGATAACCCTTGAAGTGTTGGGGAATGTAGTATTTTAAAATTTTCCTACGATCACGCAAGATCTATCTACCAGATGCATAGCAACGAGAGGGAAGAGTGTGTCTACGTACCCTCGTAGACCGGAAGCGGAAGCGTCAAGTGACGCGGTTGATGTAGTCGAACTTCTTCGCGATTCAACCGATCAAGCACCGAACGTACGGCACCTCCGTGTTCAGCACACGTTCAGCTTGATGACGTCCCACGAGCTCTTGATCCAGTTGAGCTTCACGGGAGAGTTTCGTCAGCACGACGGCGTGGTGACGGATATGATGTATTCACCGGCGCAGGGCTTCGCCTAAGCACCGCGATGGTATGACCGAGGTGTGTTTCTGTGGAGGGGGGCACCGCACACGGCTGGAAGAATTCAACTTGTGTGTCTTTGGGTGCCCCCTGCCCCCGTATATAAAGGAGCAAGGGGGGAGGCTGGCCGGCCCTTGTTTGGTGCGGCTAGGGGTGCAATCCTACTAGGAATAGGATTGCAATCCTATTCCTAGTAGGAACCACCAAATAAGGAAGAGAGGGAAAGGAAAAGAGGGAGAGGTGGCGCCCCCCCAATCCTAGTCCAACTAGGAACCCTAGGTGGGGCGCCGGCCAGCCCTATGGGCTGCCTCTCTCTTTTCCATAAGGCCCACTATGGACCATCCCCCTTCGTAGGGGGTTCCGGTAACCCCCTCCGGCAATCCCGTTAAATCCGAAACTTTTCCGGAACACTTCCGGTGTCCGAATATAGTCGTCCAATATATCAATCTTTATGTCTTGGACATTCCGAGACTCCTCGTCATGTCCGTGATCTCATCCGGGACTCTGTACTACCTTCAGTACATCAAAACTCATAAACTCATAATACCGATCGTCATCAAACGTTAAGCGTGCGGACCCTACGGGTCGAGAACTATGTAGACATGACCGAGACTCATCTCCGGTCAATAACCAATAGCGGAACCTGGATGTTCATATTGGCTCCTACATATTCTACGAAGATCTTTTATCGGTCAGAACCGCATAACAACATACGTTGTTCCTTTTGTCATCGGTATGTTACTTGTCCGAGATTCGATCGTCGGTATCTCCATACCTAGTTGAATCTCGTTACCGGCAAGTCTCTTTACTCGTTCCGTAACACATCATCTCGTGACTAACTCATTAGTCTTTTGCTTGCAAGGCTTATTGTGATGTGTGTTACCGAGAGGGCCCAGAGATACCTCTCCGACACTCGGAGTGACAAATCCTAATCTTGATCTATGCCAACACCATGAATACTTTCGGAGACACCTGTAGAGCATCTTTATGATCACCCAGTTACGTTGTGACGTTTGATAGCACACAAGGTGTTCCTACGGTATTCGGGAGTTGCATAATCTCATAGTCATAGGAACATGTATAAGTCATGAAGAAAGCAATAGCAGTAAAACTAAACGATCATGGTGCTATGCTAACGGATGGGTCTTGTCCATCACATCATTCTCCTAATGATGTGATCCCGTTGATCAAATGACAACTCATGTCTATGGCTAGGAAACATAACCATCTTTGATCAATGAGCTAGTCTAGTAGAGGCATACTAGGGACATACTGTTTTGTCTATGTATCCACACATGTACTAAGTTTCCGGTTAATACAATTCTAGCATGAATAAAAGACATCTATCATGATATAAGGAAATACAAATAACATCTTTATTATTGCCTCTAGGGCATATTTCCTTCAGTCTCCCACTTGAACTAGAGTCAATAATCTAGATTACAAAGTGATGATCCTCACACCCATGGAGTCCTGGTGCTGATCATGTTTTGCCCGTGGAAGAGGCTTAGTCAACGGGTCTGCAACATTCAGATCCGTATGTATTTTGCAAATCTCTATGTCTCCCTCCTTGACTAGATCGCGGATGGAATTGAAGCGTCTTTTGATGTGCTTTGTTCTCTTGTGAAACCTGGATTCCTTCGCCAAGGCTATTGCTCCAGTGTTGTCACAAAAGATTTTCATTGGACCCGATGCACTAGGTATTACACCTAGATCGGATATGAACTCCTTCATCCAGACTCCTTCATTTGCTGCTTCCGAAGCAGCTATGTATTCCGCTTCACACGTAGATCCCGCCACGATGCTCTGCTTGCAACTGCACCAACTGACAGCTCCACCATTCAATAAAAATACATATCCGGTTTGTGACTTAGAGTCATCCAGATCAGTGTCAAAGCTAGAATCGACGTAACCGTTTACGACGAGCTCTTTGTCACCTCCATACACGAGAAACATATGCTTTGTTCTTTTCAGATACTTCAGGATGTTCTTGACCACTGTCCAGTGATCCACTCCTGGATTACTTTGGTACCTCCCTGCTAGACTTATAGCAAGGCACACATCAGGTCTGGTACACAGCATTGCATACATGATAGATCCTATGGCTGAGGCATAGGGAATGACTTTCATTTTCTCTCTATCTTCTGCAGTGGTCGGGCATTGAGTCTTACTCAACTTCATACCTTGTAATACAGGCAAGAACCCTTTCTTTGACTGATCCATTTTGAACTTCTTCAAAATCTTATCAAGGTATGTGCTTTGTGAAAGTCCAATTAAGCGTCTTGATCTATCTCTATAGATCTTGATGCCTAATATATAAGCAGCTTCACTGTCGTGGAAATAGCACGGCAGATGTCCGGTTTAGCGGACTTGAAGATGAAACCATCGCACATGTTAGCTTGAAGGGGTTCATAGCACACAAAGGACACAGAGGGTTTATACTAGTTCGGCCCCTTCGATGAAGGTAAAAGCCTACGTCTAGTTGGTTTGGTATTGCTTGGGCGTCGGATTACAGGGAGCGGATTCGCTTGCCTGTGTCTCGACGGGTTGATTCCTTTTCCCCCCTGAACCGTCGCCGGGTCGTCCCTTTATATAGAGGGTACGCCTGGTCCGGTTTACAGAGTCCCGAGGCCGGCTCATACTTGTGTCCGCCTCGGTCTCTGTCTTTTCTTCCTTATCTCTCAAGTTACATCGCTTGGCGGTTTACAAACCTTAATTCTACATATGGGCCCTAAGATCTCATGGGCCATAGCCTTTACTAAATATTACAATCAGGTATAATATAACAAAGCCGGTTTACAATAGCCGGTTTATACCTGTTAGTCATATCCCTGACATTAGGCCCCAGAATGATTTGAACTTGTTCATATCAGTCTTCCTTGTCTTGTATAATTTTCTTCTGTCTTCATATTCTTGTAAACCGGCTCTGACGTCATCTTCGAGATTCACTAGATCTGACCGTGACATCATCTCCGCATTTAACGCCGTGAGCTGTACCGTAGCTTTGTTTAATGGTTATCCGAAAATCGAGGCGTCAAAGGGATCTTTATCCAATCTTTGCCTCCTCGAATCCCGCACCTGTCGCTTCGCATCTGTCCCTTCGCTTATAAATATCACCGTCTCCCTTTATTCTTCCTTCTTCTCGCCTCTTCTTCCTTCGTCCGCCGCCTGAGCTTCAAGACCCCATTGTCAGCCGAGCTCGAAGCGCCGCCGTCGTTCCGTCGAAACAAGATCTCTTCGGCTGCTGCATCAACCTGATTCGTCCAGAGAAACTCCACCGCTGTCCTCCATTGCTCCGGTACGTCCTTTCTTCCTCATTATCGATCTGCATCTGCCAGTGTTCCCCCTTGTTCTTCCGCCATTAGGGCTTCCAACGAAAGCTTCGCCTTTTTCTTCGTAGATACATACCACATAGAAAATTTGTGACCTTTAGGCCCAGTCAACAGATCTTCCGCTTAGTATTATCTTAGATCTCGCCACTTATATTCAATCCTATAGATCCATCTGTTCTGCCTAAAATCCCTAGCGTTTCTTCTCCTATTTTCTTGCACTTTATTTTCCTTTTCCTTGCGCGTCCAGATCTGTTCTACTTAGCTGTTTTATGGGGAAACTGTTTCTTTTCCTTTGTAGATCCATTAGATGTACTCCGGTTTAAACTGTTGTGCCCTGTTCTTGCGAAACCTTACAATTTGAACGCGATGGTTTAGCCGTTCCTCTTTTACTGCTGTGAACCAGAAATGGTGTAGCTTGCTGTAATTGCCGGTTTAACCATGCCATTAGTCCTCAGTTCAAACCGTTGCGTAACTTTCATAGACAGTTTCCGGTTTATACTGCTGCACCTGCATAATCCGTTTTTTGCACTTTATCTTTTCCAGTACCTGTCCTTTCATTGCAATGGCCAAACAGTATGTCTCTTGCGATTGGGTCCCTTCTATTATTACTGAAGAAGATTTGGTCAAAATTTCTGAAATTGGTACGTTAGGCCCTCAATCTGTCTTGAAGTGGCGGGCCCTGGGAAATGAATGTCCTCCTACTCCCAGGTCCGGGGAGGTTATTGTGTTCTTTGATCATATATCTCGAGGCTTCTCTCCCCCCGGTTCAAAATTTTTCCGGGATGTTCTTGCTGCCTTCCAACTCCATCCTCAGGACATTGGACCCAACTCAGTTTCCAATATATGTGACTTTCAAGTGTTTTCGGAGGTATATCTGCAAGAAGAACCGTCTGTCGATCTGTTTCGGGATTTCTTTCACCTGAACCGGCGCACAGAGTTCACCAGTGGACCGCATCAGGAGCTTGGCGGCGTTAGTATTCAAAAGAGGAGAGACATTGTTTTCCCTCACGCCGCTTTACACACGCATCCAAAAGATTGGAATAAATCATGGTTTTATTGCATTGATACTTCTCCTGAAGGGGAGAACCCTTTGCCGGGTTATCGCGAAACCCGTATTCCGGAGAATCATCCTCTACCACAGCGGGTCAGCTCAGTTGAGTGGACCCGGTTTTCATCACAGCTCTCCAGGTTAAGGGCTTTCATAGCCAATGGTTTGATCGGAACTGATTTTATGCGCTGCTGGCTGTCTTGGAGCATTCTTCCTTTGAGCCAGCGACCACAGCTGATGTGCCAATATTCTGGTAAACCGGACGATTCTCAACGGTTTAGCAAGGAAAAATTATCTGAATCGGAAGTTATTGAATCGGCGAAAAAGATGCTCAATGTCTCCTTGGGAGAATGCAGCCAAGTCGGACTAGCTCCTTATTATAAGAAGAATAAGCTGCCTGCAGTAGTTTTACTTTGCCCTGTCTTTGTAACCCGTTCCTTTAAACCGTCTTTTCAATTGTCTTTCTTTCTCTTGAATAGTCTGATGATCCTTTCTGGAAGAGGAAGCCTCAGGAGAAAACCGGCAATCAAATGCGCCGAAAAACCTTTGCCAACAAGAAAAGAAAAGCAGCTGTTGACGCCAGTTCTCCTGCTGAAGATGATGATCCGGATTCCGAGGTACGAATTAATCCAGTTTGAATTTTGCTTTCTTGAATTTATATCTGTTTCTAATGATAACCTTTTCACAGGAGTTGGCTGAAGGTGATAATCCGGCTGAAGTTGAGGTAACCATTCTTTCTTCTGATTCAGAACCTCTTCTACAAAAAAGTCGTCGGACCGTTCGGAAATACCAATTTTCTCACCCTTATGCTCAGTTGGATCCTAATTTTATTTTGAAGAAGCAACAACATGAAGCTCTTCGCCGGACCACTCGCCATAGTGGCCTGGCCGTGGAATCATCCGGGATTTCTTTAACTCCGGTTCGAAAACGTCGTGCTGAGGTGATACTTTCTCCGACTCTTCTTCATCCCAAGGCCGGGCTTATCCGAAAACCTCTTAAACCATCTGATCCTGATTATCAGGAAACTCCGCTTTCTTCTTCTGGTGAATCAACTGCCACGCAGCTTCCTCCCCTTAAAACCGTCCCAGGGTAACTTTTTAACACTTCCGGTTTTTAATTCCTCTTTGTTTTATAATGTTTAACTTATTTGCAAATTTTTCCAGCAAGCCAAAGCCCAGCAAGAAACCCAAGGCAAATAAGCCTCCGGCTGAGACCTCTGCAGATAATCCGGCTGATGATCCGGCAACGATCGTTCCTCCAGAAGGCGAGCCTATAGCTCCTCTTGAAGATCCTGCGCCTACGGATCATGTCTCCGTTCCTGAAAATCTTACTGCTGAAGATGCCCATAATCCGCCAAGTCCGGCCCGGGTCAACTCTCCTCAGATTAATCCGGCGTCTCCCAATCCGGCCCATACTGCCACTCCCCCAAATGCACCTGCTTCTTCGGATGTTGTGGTAACTGGGACTGCCTTCGTTGCTCCATCTGAGCCCACCGTTTTAGCCAAGCATACGGCTAAAACGGAAAAGTTATATAAAGAAAAAGGCAAATGGAGTACTGAAGTATCCAATCTTGCTGATATGAGCGCCCAAGAAATTTATTCTGGGTATCTAAACCGGCTCCACAGCAGCCGAGACTATGAAGCAAGCCTGGTTAACTTAATGAGGGAGAAATATGAGGTAAACCTCTTCTTCTGACTTTGTACCTTTGATGCGTTTCTATCCCATAACAGTCCCCAAGTTCCGGTTTAGCTGCATGTTGAAGGTGAACCGGAACTTGTAGTTTGAATAATTGATCTTTACATTAGCCCCTAAGTATCAAGTAGATAACTTGTTTATGTATTTGATACTTGTAAAAATTGCTGATGATACTTCAACCATCCATTAGCCCCCAAGTGTCAAGTAGACAACTTGTTTTGTGTGCTTGAGACTTGTAATCCTGTAATTGCCGTTACTTATTGCTTCAACTGCCATTAGCCCCCAAGTGTCAAGTAGACAACTTGTGTGTGTGCTTGAGACTTGTCTGATTTTTACCTCTTGTCTTTTAACTGTGCTTGCAGGCTGAGTTGAACCGGAATGCTGCTGAAATCAATGAACTTCGTAGCCGTCTTACTGAAACAGAATCTGCCGCTTCAAAGGCTAAAAAAGATCTTCAGGTGAGTTTAAAGACTGCTGAAGATCTGAAGAAATACTTTGAAGAAGAGCGGACCGCTTTTGAGGTCCAAAAGAAAGATCTGGAGAAAAGGGTTCAGGACGCTGAAGGGGCGCTTAATCCGGTTACCGAAGAATTAACCGGGTTAAAACGGCAGATTGAACTGATGACCTCTGCAGTATTTGGTAAATACAATCTAAACTCCTGCTTTTATCCCTGCAATTTTCATCTGTGCCGGTTTAACCATAATATCTATATGCAGGTCGCCGTGTCTCCCATCTTGGGGATGATTTGCGGAAAAAACTTAAAGCATGTTACACCTTGGTTGAGCAGCTGTATTCCGGCGCTTAGAGGATCATTAGTGCAACTTCCTTTGGTAAACCAGCCCCTACGACGATCCAAGACACGTTGAATAAGTTATCTGTTTTGCCGGCTCGTCTTGAAGAAGTCAAAAAATCTGCCGCCCGGGGGGGGGGGGGGTGCTCTTTTGGCTCTTACCAGGGCTAAGGCTTGGGTTCCGGATCTTGATCCGGAGGAAGCTTTGACCGGTTTTCCTGACACAAAAGACGACGGCTCGGCTTTTACTGCAAAGGATCTTTATGCCTTGACAAAGGAGATGCGTCCCCTCGCCAGCAAGCTTGCGGCTGAATCCGATTTATCCAGGTATCATCCTAGATATGACTTGCAAAACGAACGGGTGGAGCGGCCGGTTTATGATACCGTGAATTTAATCCCGCCGGTTCGTCCTCATACCTTCGCTCCAGATATCAAACCTTTTGAACTGATCAATGAAGAGATGTATTTCCGGGCTTTAACAAAGATTGACTGGCGTGTGCCGGACTTCCAACCGCTTCAAGAAGATGAAGATGTTCCAGATCAAGGTGATGGCCAGCCGTCTCAACAAGGAGGAGCATAACTTTAAATTTATTCCTGTAATCACAGTCTGTGTTTCGTCAAACAATATTTCCAATCCGTCGGGCTTGCTATGCCTTGTAATAGGATAGCTGAAAACTTTGATCTGCTTTAATCTGGATATTCTGTCTTTCTCTATGTGAAATATTTGTCGATTGAAATGTTGTCTGATATTGTTTATCTTGCATATCTTCTGCTTCTGCGGAAATAATACTAAAAATATGTCGTGAGATCATATACGCCCAACAATCCTAATCCGGTAGAACTTTAAAGTCGCTTTATGAAGACCTTCATGGATCCAAATAGAAACCCGAAATACTCCGGTTCATCTTGATGATAAATTCTGGTTCATCTTGTTCTTCAAGACTTTTCACTGATATATGATCCAGGTTTTAATGAACACCGGGTTACTCATGCTGGTATTCATAACCCAGACTTTTCACTTTATAGGTACGTGGTCAGCTTCTGTAGCTGCTCCACTCCGATTTAAAGGGTTATAAAACACAAACACAAAAATGATGCAAATTTTGCAAATAAGACCATGTAGTCGAGGCTTTTTAAGAGCTGCCAGGCTCAAAGCAAGGTTCAGCCAATCAATGGGACGTGGATTATCCATCTTTCCCAGGGGGCCTAGCCAATCACTGAACGTGGCATTATCCAACTTTTCAGAGGACCGGAAGAACCGCAAATGAAAACTGAGCCAATCAATGGGACGTGGTTTGTCCAACTCTTCCCAGAGGGCCTAGCCAATCACTGAACGTGGCATTATCCAACTTTTCAGAGGGCCGATAGAATCGTACATAAAAATTGATCCGATCACTGGGACATGGGCGTTACCATTCCCAGAGGGCCTCCAGGGTTCCTCCTGAACCGGTGGGTCAATTTAAACCAATCACTGAACGTGGATTTATCCAACTTTTCAGAGGGTCTCCAGGGTTCCTCCTGAACCGGTGGGTAAATTCAAACCAGTCACTGAACATGGAATTATCCAACTTTTCAGAGGGTCTCCAGGGTTTCTCCTGAACCGGTGGGTAAATTGTGAAGCCTCCTCTCTTCGAACCGGATATGATCTCATGTTTTTTAGAGAGTTTTATTGCTCCTTTGCATACTCTGCAAAAAATTAATTTCTAAACCGGCCAATATATTGAAATATAATATCTAATAATAAACTTGTGTGGTTGTTCTCAAAGGATTTTTGTATATGGAAAAAGGGCTAAGCCCCCGGTTTACCGAGGGTGCCGGTTTATTCATTACTCATAATATATACATAGGATACATTGGAGCACGTAGCTCAAGTATAGTATGGTCGTAAATGGGCGATATTCCATGGCCTCTTCGTCTCCTCTTCTGATGTCCGTGAGTCCTTGTGTTCTCGAACGTCCACCAAGTAATATGAACCGTTGTGTAGATTCTTGCTGACCACAAAAGGCCCTTCCCAAGGCGGGGACAGCTTGTGCATATCTGTTTGATCTTGGATGAGCCGGAGTACTAAGTCACCCTCCTGGAACGTCCTTGTTCTAATCCGGCGGCTATGATATCTGCGTAAGTCTTGTTGATAAATCGCAGATCGTGCTGCAGCTATATCACGTTCTTCATCCAGCCGGTCTAAACTGTCCTGTCTTGCTCTCTCGTTGATTGCTTCCACATAAGCCGTCACCCTTGGTGAATCATGACGTATATCGCTCGGAAGGACTGCTTCAGCACCATAAACCATGAAGAAAGGTGTGTAACCTGTAGACCGGTTTGGTGTAGTATTGATACTCCAAAAAACAGATGGCAATTCCTCAACCCAACATCCTGGGGTTCTCTGCAAAGGTGTCATAAGCCGGGGGTTTGATTCCTCACAAAATCTCCTGATTTGCCCTTTCAGCCTGACCATTGGATTGGGGGTGAGCCACAGAAGACACGTCCAAACGAATATGCTCTCGTTGACAGAATTCTTCCATCTCACCCTGCGATAAATTGGTGCCATTGTCTGTGATGATGCTGTGTGGAAAGCCAAACCGGAATATTACTTTTTTGATGAATTTGACTGCCGTTGCCGCATCACACTTGCTTATAGGCTCCGCTTCAACCCACTTTGTGAACTTGTCTACTGCTACTAGTAGATGAGTTTTCTGATCTTGGGATCGCTTGAAAGGTCCAACCATATCAAGCCCCCAAGTCGCAAACGGAAGTTATTGGTATCATCCGGAGTTCCTGTGCTGGAACCAGAGCACGTCTTGAGAATTTCTGACAAGCGTCACACTTCCGGACCAGATCTGCCGCATCTGCATGAGCGGTTAACCAATAAAAACCATGCCGGAATGCCTTAGCCACCAATGATTTTGAACCGGCATGATGACCACAATCCCCTTCATGAATCTCGCGAAGAATCTCACAACCTTCCTCAACTGATACACACTGCTGAAATATTTCAGAAGTACTGCGATGGTGAAGCTCTCCGTTTGCAATCGTCATGGACTTAGAGCGCCGGATTATATGTCGTGCTTCTTCTTCGTCATCTGGTAACTCTCCTCGGCTCAGGTATGCCAAATAGGGCAGCGTCCAATCCGGAATAATATGGAGCGCTGCAACTAACTGTGCCTCTGGGTCCGAAACAGCTAGGTCTTCCTCCGACGGTATCTGAACCGAAGGACTGTGCAATTCATCCAAGAAGGTGTTTGGTGGCACCGGTTTACGTTGCGACCCCAGCCGGCTTAAGGCGTCAGCCGCTTCGTTCCTCCGCCGGTCTATATGATCCACCTGATATCCTTTAAAGTATCCTGCGACTGCTTCAACTTCTCGTCTATAAGCCGCCATGAGGGGATCTCTTGAATCCCACTTGCCAGAAACTTGCTGTGCCACCAGATCTGAGTCGCCCAAGCACTTAACCCGGCTCAAGTTCATTTCCTTTGCTAGCCGCAAACCATGAAGTAATGTTTCATATTCCGCTGCATTATTAGTACAAGGAAACAATAAGCAGAGGACATAACAAAATTTATCACCTCTGGGGGAAGTTAAGACAACTCCAGCCCCCGAGCCCTCCAACTGTTTTGAACCGTCAAAGTGAATCGTCCAGTAAGTAAGATCCGGCTTCTCCTCAGGAGTCTGCAACTCTGTCCAATCATTGATGAAGTCTACCAACGCCTGAGATTTTATAGCAGTGCGTGGTACATATTTCAACTCATGTGGGCTGAGCTCAATGGCCCACTTTGCTATTCTGCCCGTAGCTTCCCTGTTCTGGATTATATCTCCCAACGGTGCTGAACTAACCAAAGTTATTGGATGTCCTTGGAAATAATGCTTCAGCTTCCGGTTTGCCATGAACACACCATATACCAACTTCTGCCAATGAGGGTATCTCTGCTTGGACTCAATGAGTACTTCACTCACGTAATAAACCGGGCGCTGAACCGGGTACTCCTTCCCTGCTTCCTTGCGCTCAACCACAATTGCAACACTAACTGCCTGTGCATTAGCAGCGACGTATAACAACAACGGCTCTTTGTCAATAGGAGCAGCTAAAATCGGTGGTTTTGCCAATTGCTGTTTCAGATCCTCGAACGCTGTGTTCGCCTCATCACTCCAGATAAACCGGTCTGTTTTCCTCAACATCTGGTAAAGTGGAATCGCCTTCTCTCCCAAACGGCTGATGAACCGGCTTAATGCTGTGATCCGGCCAGCTATGCGCTGAACATCGTTGATGCAGGCCGGTTTAGTCAAAGATGTGATGGCCTTGATCTTCTCTGGGTTGGCTTCTATTCCTCTGTTTGAGACCAAGAATCCTAGTATTTTACCTGCCGGAACACCAAAAGCACACTTCTCCGGATTAAGCATCATCTTATAAGCTCGGAGATTATCAAAAGTTTCCTTAAGATCCTCTATCATTGTTCCTTCCTTCCTTGATTTGACTACAATGTCATCCACATAGGCATGAACATTCCTCCCTATCTGCCCTTTTAGACAATTCTGAACGCAACGTTGATAAGTTGCTTGTGCACATTTAAGTCCAAAAGGCATAGACACATAGCAAAAAGCACCAAAAGGAGTTATAAAAGTTGTCTTCTCTTGGTCTTCAACTGCCATCTTGATCTGATGATACCCTGAATATGCATCCAAAAAACTTAGCCGCTCACATCCCGCTGTGGCATCGATGATCTGATCAATGCGAGGGAGAGCAAAAGGATCAGTTGGGCAAGCTTTATTGAGATCTGTGTAGTCCACACACATCCTCCACTTCCCATTCTTCTTCAACACCAGCACCGGATTGGCCAACCACTCCGGATGAAAAACTTCTACTATGAACCCTGCGGCCAAAAGTCTGGCCACTTCTTCTCCTATAGCCTTGCGCCTCTCCTCATTGAAGCGGCGCAGATACTGCTTGACCGGTTTAAACTTCGGATCAACATTTAAACTGTGCTCAGCGAGTTCCCTCGGTATACTTGGCATGTCAGAAGGTTTCCATGCAAAGATATCCCGGTTCTCACGGATGAACTCGATGAGCGCGCTTTCCTATTTGGGATCAAGGTTAGCTCTGATAGTGAACTGCTTAGATGAATCCCCCGGCACAAAATCAACTTGCTTGGTCTCTTCTGCTGATTTAAACTTCAACGCCGGATCATGCTCGGTAGTTGGCTTCTTCAGCGGAGTCATATCTGCCGGATCAACATTATCTTTATAAAATTTCAACTTTTCTGTGGCACATACTGCTTCTGCATAGGCTGCATCTCCTTCCTCACATTCCACTGCTATCTTGCGGCTTCCATGGATCGTGATTGTGCCCTTATGACCCGGCATTTTAAGCTGTAAATAAACATAACACGGCCTAGCCATAAACTTAGCATAAACCGTCCTTCCAAACAGAGCGTGGTATGGACTTTTGATTTTAACGACTTCGAAAGTGATCATCTCTGATCTGGAATCATACTCATTCCCAAAGGTAACTTCCAAATCAATCTTTCCAATCGGATAAGCTGACTTACCTGGGACCACTCCATGAAATACTGTATTTGATTGCCTTAGCTTCTTATCCGTCAGACCCATACGACGGAGAGTCTCATAATACAAGATATGGATACTGCTACCACCGTCCATGAGAACTTTAGTGAATTTGTAACCTCCCACCTGAGGTGCTACCACCAAGGCTAAATGGCCCGGATTATCCACCCGCATCGGGTGGTCTTCCCTACTCCATACAATGGGCTGCTCTGACCAGCGAAGAAATTGCGGTGTCGCCGGTTCAACTGTATTAACAGCCCGCTTCAAAACCTTCTGGTCTCTCTTACATAGACTTGTGGTGAAGACATGATATTGCCCACTGCTCAATTCCTTCGGATTACTCTGATATCCAGATTGCGGCTGCTGTTGCTGACGCTGCTGTTGCTGATTTCCCTGACTATTATAATTCCCTTGGCTCTGCTGCTGATTACTCTGATTAATGTAACCACCTTGATGATGCGACTGATTGCCCTGGCCATTATAATTCCCTTGATTATTCTGATTACCTGCCCGGTTTTGATAACCATTGCTATTGCCCCTATATCCTGATCCGGAGCTGTTCCCCGGACCATAAAATCCAGGACCTGGACCACCATTTGGAGGCCGATTATGAGGATTGAAACGGCCCGCCACTGCCTTCATAAGGGGTATGCACTCCCTCATGGTATGCTTTGCCGTTTTCCCTCTTCCGCTATGCTTTGGACAGGGCTGATCTAACTCTTGATCCCAGCTAAGTTTTCCTCCGCCTGTCTGTGAAGGTGGGTCTCCTAGGCTATGCTGAAAATCCCCTTGAACTTGAGTGCTAGCCACGAAGTCAGAACCACCCTCTGCCTTTCGTTTGCCCAAAAAACTTGAGGTAGCCGGATTAATTGGCGCCGGTTTACCTGACTTGCTAACTTTCCCAGTCTTGTCTCCTTCCGCTTCTGGATACTTGGTATTATCAGAGTCTCCGTATTTCACCAGGGCACTCATGAGAGTTCCCATATCATTGCAGTCCCTTTTAAGCCGTCCGAGTTTTGACTTTAAAGATTCAAACCGGCAATTGTTCTCCAAAGTCACTATCGCCGTACTAGGATTAATACTATTCGAAGAGTGTAAAATCTCTGCTACTCTCCATACCCAAGCTGTTGTAGACTCCTGCTCTCCTTGCACACAAGCTGCTAGATCCACCACTAACATCGGCTGTTTGCATGTATCTTTGAAGTTTTTGATAAACTGGCTGCGTAGTTCCCCCCACGATCCAATAGAGTTCGGGGGTAGAGCTTTCAGCCAGGTCCGGGCCGTGCCTTCGAGCATCATAGTAAAATACTTAGCACAAGCCGATTCATCCTCGTCCAGCATCTCCATGGCCATCTCATAACTTTCAACCCAAGCTTCCGGAGCTAAATCGGCTGTGTAATTAGGTACCTTGCGAGGCCCCTTGAAATCTTTAGGCAGCTTGACACCCCGTAAAGCGGGGATAAGACACTGCACCCCGAAGGAACTCGTCGTAACTCCTGTTTCTGCAGCGGCTGTGTGAACCGGCGTTGTTTGACGAACCTCCTCCCTAGCTCCTGATCTAACCCGGTTTATATCCGGAGCTGGTACCGCCGCACCTGCCGGATTATCCTGCCTGCACTGATGCCTCCTGCGTTCACTGCTAGACACTTCTGGCTCCTCCCAATGCCTAGTGTAACTTCGGCTGGGACGTGGTGTTGAATGTAGCCTTTCCCTGCTATGAGAATATGCTTGCTGCTGTATCAACGCCGTATTAAGCAGCTCCTTGACCCTGCGCGCCTCCAATGCCACCGGAGACGTCTCCTCCACGGGTAAAGCGGCCAAACGTGCAGCAGCTGCAGCGATGTTATCCAAAGGGTTTGAATCATGACCTGGAGGGGTGGGAACGTAAGGTGTCGACGTGATCCGATGATCCCGCTCTGCGGTGGGTTGCTGAACCGGCTCCTCCCTGGCTGGGGGTGCCCTCCGGTTTGAAACCGGATTATTACTAGTCCCAGCCCCAGGTGTCCTGAACAGATTCGTTGCTTCATAAACCAGCGGTAGACGAGACTGGTACTTTCGTCCCCTTACTCCTTCCATAGAAGCTTGCTCCATCCTTAGGTAGAAAGCCTGATCATCCAGCTCCGCTTGTCTCACCGCTATCATCTCTCTCTCTGCCTTCAGGTCTTCTTTTAACTGATCAATCCGGCCTTTCAACTGAAGGAGCTCTGCATCATGATGCGCCTTGTCTGCTGGAGCTACTGTTTCCACCGCTTTAGCCGTGAATTCATCCATCAAGGTGGATAGAACATCAGTAAGTGAGAGGGTCGTGCCGCTCCCTCCTATGCCAGCTTCAGCTGTCGTCCCGTTCACCGGAGGCTGTGAACCGGCCATAAAGACCGCCACCCGGTTTGGCGGGTCGAAGGGTTCCGGAATACTGTTTCCATCGAACTCGCCCTCAGACCGGCCGTCCTGCAACTGATACAGAGATTCAGTTTCTCCGGATGAAGATTCGTCGTCGGAGTAGACAACGGTTGCACCATCGGATTCCGATCCATCTGTGGCTCGAACTCCGTGGATTGCTCCAACGAACACGCGCTTCTCGGTGGGCTGAATCCGGGCTGATCTTGCACGCTGAGCCGGCTCAATGATGTTGGGGAAGATGTCCGGCTCAGGTCCCGGTTCGCCGATTTTGCCGATGAAGACTTGGATGCCGCCGAAAGGAACCCGGTACCCGTATTCGATTGAATCGGCCTCCGGTCCCCAACCTGCGTCGTCGATGTAGATCCGGCCGCGGCGACTCTTGGTCATCCGGCCGACCGCGTAACCCTTGAGCCCTTCAAAGCTGCCCTTCAAGAACTCGAAATCATCGTGCGGAGGCCCCAAGGTGGGCGCCAACTGTCGTGGAAATAGCACGGCAGATGTCTGGTTTAGCGGACTTGAAGATGAAACCATCGCACAGGTTAGCTTGAAGGGGTTCATAGCACACAAAGGACACAGATGGTTTATACTAGTTCGGCCCCTACGATGAAGGTAAAAGCCTACGTCTAGTTGGTTTGGTATTGCTTGGACGTCGGATTACAGGGAGCGGATTCGCTTGCCTGTGTCTCGACGGGTTGATTCTTTTTTTCCCTGAACCGTCGCCGGGTCGTCCCTTTATATAGAGGGTACGCCTGGTCCGGTTTACAGAGTCCCGAGGCCGGCTCATACTTGTGTCCGCCTCGGTCTCTGTCTTTTCTTCCTTATCTCTCAAGTTACATCGCTTGGCGGTTTACAAACCTTAATTCTACATATGGGCCCTAAGATCTCATGGGCCGTAGCCTTTACTAAATATTACAATCAGGTATAATATAACAAAGCCGGTTTACAATAGCCAGTTTATACCTGTTAGTCATATCCCTGACATTCACCGAGGTCTTTCATTGAAAAACTCTTATTCAAGTATCCTTTTATGCTATCCAGAAATTCTATATCATTTCCAATCAACAATATGTCATCCACATATAATATTAGAAATGCTACAGAGCTCCCACTCACTTTCTTGTAAATACAGGCTTCTCCAAAAGTCTGTATAAATCCATATGCTTTGATCACCTCATCAAAGCGTATATTCCAACTCCGAGATGCTTGCACCAGTCCATAGATGGATCGCTGGAGCTTGCATACTTTGTTAGCACCTTTTGGATCGACAAAACCTTCTGGTTGCATCATATACAACTCTTCTTTGAGATATCCATTCAGGAATGCAGTTTTGACATCCATTTGCCAGATTTCATAATCATAAAATGCGGCAATTGCTAACATGATTCGGACAGACTTAAGCATCGCTACCGGTGAGAAAGTCTCATCGTAGTCAACTCCTTGAACTTGTCGAAACCCTTTCGCAACAAGTCGAGCTTTGTAAACAGTAACATTACCGTATGCGTCGGTCTTCCTCTTGAAGATCCATTTATTTTCGATGGCCTGCCGATCATCGGGCAAGTCAACCAAAGTCCACACTTTGTTCTCATACATGGATCCCATCTCAGATTTCATGGCCTCAAGCCATTTTGCGGAATCTGGGCTCATCATCGCTTCCTCATAGTTCGTAGGTTCATCATGGTCTAGTAACATGATTTCCAGAACTGGGTTGCCGTACCACTCTGGTGCGGAACGTACTCTGGTTGATCTACGACGTTCAGCAGAAACTTGATCCGAAGTTTCATGATCATCATCATTAACTTCCTCACTGATTGGTGTAGGAATCACTGGAACAGTTTTCTGTGATGTACTACTTTCCAATCCGGGAGAAGGTACAATTACCTCATCAAGTTCTACTTTCCTCCCACTCACTTCTTTCGAGAGAAACTCCTTCTCTAGAAAGGATCCATTCTTAGCAACGAATATCTTGCCATCGGATCTGTGATAGAAGGTGTACCCAACAGTCTCTTTTGGGTATCCTATGAAGACACATTTCTCCGACTTGGGTTCGAGCTTATCAGGTTGAAGCTTTTTCACATAAGCATCGCAGCCCCAAACTTTAAGAAACGACAACTTTGGTTTCTTGCCAAACCATAGTTCATAAGGTGTCGTATCAACGGATTTAGATGGTGCCCTATTTAACGTGAATGCAGCTGTCTCTAAAGCATAACCCCAAAACGATAGTGGTAAATCGGTAAGAGACATCATAGATCGCACCATATCCAATAAAGTGCGGTTACGACGTTCAGACACACCATTACGCTGTGGTGTTCCGGGTGGCGTGAGTTGTGAAACTATTCCACATTGTTTCAAATGAAGACCAAACTCGTAACTCAAATATTCTCCTCCACGATCAGATCGTAGAAACTTTATTTTCTTGTTACGATGATTCTCCACTTCACTCTGAAATTCTTTGAACTTTTCAAATGTTTCAGACTTGTGTTTCATTAAGTAGATATACCCATATCTGCTCAAATCATCAGTGAAGGTTAGAAAATAACGATACCCGCCGCGTGCTTCAACACTCATTGGCCCACATACATCAGTATGTATGATTTCCAACAAATCTGTTGCTCGCTCCATAGTTCCGGAGAACGGAGTTTTAGTCATCTTTCCCATGAGGCATGGTTCGCAAGCACCAAGTGATTCATAATCAAGTGATTCCAAAAGTCAATCACTATGGAGTTTCTTCATGCGTTTTACACCAATATGACCTAAACGGCAGTGCCACAAATAAGTTGCACTACCATTATTAACCTTGCATCTTTTGGTTTCAATATTATGAATATGTGTATCACTACAATCGAGATCCAACAAGAATAGACCACTCTTTAAGGGTGCATGACCATAAAAGATATTATTCATAAAAATAGAACAACCATTATTCTCTGATTTAAATGAATAACCGTCTCGCAACAAACAAGATCCAGATATAATGTTCATGCTCAACGCTGGCACCAAATAACAATTATTTAGGTCTAAAACTAATCCCGAAGGTAGATGTAGAGGTAGCGTGCCGACGGCGATCACATCGACTTTGGAACCGTTTCCCACGCGCATCGTCACCTCGTCCTTAGCCAATCTTCGTTTAATCCGTAGTCCCTGTTTCGAGTTACAAATATTAGGAACCGAACCGGTATCAAATACCCAGGTACTACTACGAGTATTAGTAAGGTACACATCAATAACATGTATATCACATATACCTTTGTTCACCTTGCCATCCTTCTTATACGCCAAATACTTGGGGCAGTTCCGCTTCCAGTGTCCAGTCCCCTTGCAGTAGAAGCACTCAGTTTCAGGCTTGGCTCCAGACTTGGGTTTCTTCGTGGAAGTAGCAACTGTCTTGCTATTCTTCTTGAAGTTCCCCTTCTTTCCCTTGCCCTTTTTCTTGAAACTAGTGGTCTTGTTAACCATCAACACTTGATGCTCCTTTTTGATTTCTACCTCCGCAGCCTTGAGCATAGCGAAGAGCTCGGGAATTGTCTTTTGCATCCCTTGCATATTATAGTTCATCACGAAGCTTTTATAGCTTGGTGGTAGTGATTGAAGAACTCTATCAATAACACTATCCTCGTCAACTTTGCAACCAAGTTGAGTCATATGATTGTAGTACCCAGACATTCTGAGCAAGTGTTCACTGATAGAACTATTCTCCTCCATCTTTCAGCTGTAGAACTTATTGGAAATCTCATATTTCTCAATCCGGGTATTTGCTTGAAATATTAACTTCAACTCCTGGAACATCTCATATGGTCCATGACGTTCAAAACGTCGTTGAAGTCCCGGTTCTAAGCCGTAAAGCATGGCACATTGAACTATCGTGTAGTCATCAGACCGCGATTGCCAGACGTTCAAAGCGTCCACATTAGCGGGAGGGGGCTTGTCACCTAGCGGTGCTTCAAGGACATAATTCTTCTGTGCAGCAATGAGGATAATCCTCAGGTTACGGACCCAGTCCGTGTAATTTCTATCATCATCTTTCAACTTAGCTTTCTCTAGGAATGCATTAAATTTCAAAGGAACGGTAGCACGGGCCATTGATCTACAACAACATAGATATGCAAAAACTATCAGGACTAAGTTCATGATAAGTTAAAGTTCAATTTAATCATATTAATTAAAGAACTTCCACTTAGATAGACATCCCTCCGGTCATCTAAATGATCACGTGATCCAAATCAACTAAACCATGTCCGATCATCACGTGAGATGGAGTAGTTTCAATGGTGAACATCTTATGTTGATCATATCTACTATATGATTCACGCTCGACCTTTCGGTCTCCAGTGTTCCGAGGCCATATCTGCATATGCTAGGCTCGTCAAGTTTAACCCGAGTATTTTGCGTGTGCAAAACTGGCTTACACCCGTTGTATTTGAACGTAGAGCTTATCACACCCTATCATCACGTGGTGTCTTGGCACGACGAACTTTCGCAACGGTGCATACTCAGGGAGAACACTTATACCTTGAAATTTAGTAAGGGATCATCTTATAATGCTACCGTCGTTCTAAGCAAAATAAGAAGCATAATAAGATAAACATCACATGCAATCAAAATATGTGACATGATATGGCCATCATCATCTTGTGCTTTTGATCTCCATCTCCAAAGCACCGTCATGATCACCTTCGTCACCGGCGTGACACCTTGATCTCCATCGTAGTATCGTTGTCGTCTCGCCAACTATTGCTTCTACGACTATCGCTACCGCTTAGTGATAAAGTAAAGCAATTACATGGCGATTGCATTTCATACAATAAAGCGACAACCATATGGCTCCTGCCAGTTGCCGATAACTGTACAAAACATGATCATCTCATACAAAACCGTATAACTCATCATGTCTTGACCATATCACATCACAACATGCCCTGCAAAAACAAGTTAGACGTCCTCTACTTTGTTGTTGCATGTTTTACGTGGCTGCTACGGGCTTAGCAAGAACAGTTCTTACCTACGCATACAAAACCACAACGATGTTTCGTCAAATATGTGCTGTTTTAACCTTCACAAGGACCGGGCGTAGCCACACTTGATTCAGCTAAAGTGAGAGAGACAGACACCCGCCAGTCACCTTTAAGCAACGAGTGCTCGTAACGGTGAAACCAGTCTCGCGTAAGCGTACGCGTAATGTCGGTCCGGGCCGCTTCATCTCACAATACCGCCGAAGCAAAGTATGACATGCTGGTAAGCAGTATGACTAGTATCGCCCACAACTCATTGTGTTCTACTCGTGCATATCATCTACGCATAGACCTGGCTCATGATGCCACTGTTGGGGAACGTAGTATTTTAAAATTTTCCTACGATCACGCAAGATCTATCTACCAGATGCATAGCAACGAGAGGGAAGAGTGTGTCTACGTACCCTCGTAGACCGGGAGCGGAAGCGTCAAGTGACGCGGTTGATGTTGTCGAACTTCTTCGCGATCCAACCGATCAAGCATCGAACGTACGGCACCTCCGCGTTCAGCACACGTTCAGCTTGATGACGTCCCACGAGCTCTTGATCCAGTTGAGCTTCACGGGAGAGTTTCGTCAGCACGACGGCGTGGTGACGGATATGATGTATTCACCGGCGCAGGGCTTCGCCTAAGCACCGCGACGGTATGACCGAGGTGTGTTTCTGTGGAGGGGGCACCGCACACGGCTGGAACAATTCAACTTGTGTGTCTTTGGGTGCCCCCTGCCCCCGTATATAAAGGAGCAAGGGGGGAGGCCGGCCGGCCCTTGTTTGGTGCGGCTAGGGGTGCAATCCTACTAGGAATAGGATTGCAATCCTATTCCTAGTAGGAACCACCAAAGAAGGAAGAGAGGGAAAGGAAAAGAGGGAGAGGTGGCGCCCCCCCAATCCTAGTCCAACTAGGAACCCTAGGTGGGGCGCCGGCCAGCCCTATGGGCTGCCTCTCTCTTTTCCATAAGGCCCACTATGGACCATCCCCCTTCGTAGGGGGTTCCGGTAACCCCCTCCGGCAATCCCGTTAAATCCGAAACTTTTCCGGAACACTTCCGGTGTCCGAATATAGTCATCCAATATATCAATCTTTATGTCTCGGACATTCCGAGACTCCTCGTCATGTCCGTGATCTCATCCGGGACTCCGAACTACCTTCGGTACATCAAAACTCATAAACTCACAATACCGATCGTCATCAAACGTTAAGCGTGCGGACCCTACGGGTTCGAGAACTATGTAGACATGACCGAGACTCATCTCCGGTCAATAACCAATAGCGGAACCTGGATGTTCATATTGGCTCCTACATATTCTACGAAGATCTTTTATCGGTCAGAACCGCATAACAACATACGTTGTTCCTTTTGTCATCGGTATGTTACTTGTCCGAGATTCGATCGTCGGTATCTCCATACCTAGTTCAATCTCGTTACCGGCAAGTCTCTTTACTCGTTCCGTAACACATCATCTCGTGACTAACTCATTAGTCTTTTGTTTGCAAGGCTTATTGTGATGTGTGTTACCGAGAGGGCCCTGAGATACCTCTCCGACACTCGGAGTGACAAATCCTAATCTTGATCTATGCCAACACCATGAATACTTTCGGAGACACCTGTAGAGCATCTTTATGATCACCCAGTTACGTTGTGACGTTTGATAGCACACAAGGTGTTCCTACCGTATTCGGGAGTTGCATAATCTCATAGTCATAGGAACATGTATAAGTCATGAAGAAAGCAATAGCAGTAAAACTAAACGATCTTGGTGCTATGCTAACGGATGGGTCTTGTCCATCACATCATTCTCCTAATGATGTGATCCCATTGATCAAATGACAACTCATGTCTATTGCTAGGAAACATAACCATCTTTGATCAATGAGCTAGTCTAGTAGAGGCATACTAGGGACATACTGTTTTGTCTATGTATTCACACATGTACTAAGTTTCCGGTTAATACAATTCTAGCATGAATAAAAGACATTTATCATGATATAAGGAAATACAAATAACATCTTTATTATTGCCTCTAGGGCATATTTCCTTCATGAAGTGTCCAGCGACAGCGTCTACCTCTCGTCGATATGCTGCCATGAGTGGATCCTTGGAGTCCCACTTGCCAGATACTTGCTGTGCCACCAGGTATGAATCACCAAAGCACTTAACCCGGCTTAAGTTCATCTCCTTGGCCATCCGTAACCCATGGAGGAGAGCTTCATACTCAGCAGCATTGTTAGTACAAGGGAACATTAAACGGAGGACATAACAGAACTTATCACCTCGTGGGGAAGTTAACATGACTCCAGCCCCGAGCCCTCCAATTGCCTTGATCCATCAAAGTGAATAGTCCAATATGTGTGATCCGGATTTTCCTCCGATGCTTGCAACTCTGTACAATCGTTGATGAAATCCACCAATGCTTGGGACTTTATCGCAGTACGGGGCACATACTTTAATCCGTGCGGGCTAAGTTCAATGGCCCACTTTGCAACCCGCCCAGTAGCTTCTCTGTTTTGGATTATATCCCCCAACGGAGCTGAACTCACAACGGTGATTGGATGGCCTTGAAAATAGTGCTTTAGCTTCTGGTTTGCCATGAAAACTCCATACACCAGTTTCTGCCAATGTGGGTATCTCTGTTTTGATTCAATGAGCACCTCACTGATGTAGTAAACCGGCCGCTGAACCGGATATTCTTTGCCTGCCTCCTTACGCTCTACCACGATGGCAACGCTTACTGCACGGGCATTAGCAGCCACGTATAACAACAGCGGCTCATTGTCAACTAGGGCAGCAAGGACTGGTGGCTCTGCTAGTTGCTTCTTCAGGTCCTCAAACGCAGCATCAACAACATCACTCCAGATAAAGCGATCTGTCTTTTTCATCATCTGATAAAGCGGGATAGCCTTCTCCCCCAAACGACTGATAAACCGACTGAGCGCCGCAATACGACCCGCTACACGTTGGACATCATTGATGCACACCGGTTTAGCCAAGGATGTAATCGTCTTGATATTCTCCGGATTGGCTTCAATTCCCCTGTTTGATACTAAGAACCCCAAGAGCTTGCCTGCCGAAACACCGAAAACGCACGTCTCCGGATTAAGCATCATTTTATAAACCCGGAGATTGTCGAAGATCTCTTTCAGGTCTGTTACCAATGTCTCCTCCTTCCTGGATTTCACCACAATGTCATCCACATATGCATGAACATTCCGCCCAATCTGTCCATGAAGGCAATTTTGTAGACAACGCTGGTAGGTCGCCTGGGCACTCTTAAGCCCAAATGTCATAGATACATAGCAGAAGGCTCCAAAGGGAGTTATAAAGGCCGTCTTCTCTTGGTCCTTAACTGCCATCTTGATCTGATGATAACCTGAGTATGCATCCAAAAAACTTAATCGCTCACATCCTGTCGTAGCATCAATGATCTGATCAATACGGGGGAGGGCAAAGGGATCAGTTGGGCAAGCTTTGTTCAGATCTGTGTAATCAACACACATTCTCCAAGTGCCATTTTTCTTAAGCACTAGCACAGGATTAGCCAGCCACTCTGGATGCAACACCTCGACTATAAAGCCTGCCGCGAAGAGTCTAGCCACTTCTTCTCCAATAGCCTTGCGCCTCTCTTCGTTGAAGCGGCGCATAAATTGCTTGACCGGTTTAAACTTAGGATCAATATTGAGATTGTGCTCAGCGAGTTCCCTCGGTACACCTGGCATATCAGAAGGCTTCCATGCAAAGATGTCCCGATTCTCATGGATGAACTCGATGAGCGCGCTTTCCTATTTCGGATCTAGGTTAGCACTGATAGTGAACTGCTTGGATGAATCGCCGGGAACGAAGTCAACCTGTTTGGTCTCTTCAGCCGATTTGAACTTCAAAGCCGGATCATGCTCTGTGGTTGGTTTCTTCAGCGGAGACATATATGTCGGATTAACATTGTCCTTATAAAACTTCAGCTCCTCGGTTGCACAAACCGCTTCAGCATAAGCTGCATCACCTTCATCGCATTCCAATGCAATCTTGCGGCTCCCATGGACCGTAATAGTTCCCTTGTGGCCTGGCATCTTGAGCTATAGATAGACATAACACGGCCTAGCCATGAACTTTGCATAAACCGGCCGCCCAAACAAGGCGTGGTATGGGCTCTTGATCTTTACCACCTCAGAGGTCACGGTCTCTGACCTGGAGTCGTGTTCATCTCCAAAGGTAACCTCTAGATCGATCTTGCCGACTGGATATGCTGATTTACCGGGCACCACCCCATGAAACACTATATTGGACTGTCGAAGCTTCTTATCTGTCAGCCCCATACGCCGGAAAGTCTCATAATACAGAATGTTGATGCTGCTGCCTCCGTCCATAAGCACCTTGGTGAACTTGTAGCCACCCACCCGAGGTGCCACAACTAGAGCCAGCTGACCCAGATTATCAACCCGTGGCGGATGATCCTCTCTGCTCCACACAATGGGCTGCTCCGACCAACGCAGGAAATGTGTCACCGCCGGTTAAACAGAATGTACTGCCCTCTTTAGAACTTTCTGGTCACGCTTGCACAAGCTCGTGGTGAAGACATGATACTGCCCACTGCTCAGCTCCTTCGGATTATTCTGATATCCGGATTGCTGCTGCTGCTGACGCTGTTGATTTCCCTGATTGTTATATCCGCCCTGACCATGCTGCTGGTTATGCTGATTGTGCCCATTGTGGTTGCCATTATTACCTTGGTACCCTGAACCGGATCCACCACCTTGATAGCCCGGCCCTTGAAAACCGGGGCCTGACCCGCTGGACGGTCCGTGATCATACCGAGTCCGGTTCATGAATTCCTGCATAATAAAACAATCTTTCCAGACATGTGTAGCTGGCTTTTTCGGTGTACCGTGCTTCGGGCAAGGTATGTTCAACTGGCGTTCCAGATTGATAGGCGGCCTCCCGTTACGCGGAGGCGGTCTACCCTTGTGGCGCTGTCCATCCTCCTGAGCATTGGTGTTGGCCACAAAGTCCGAATTACCATCTGCTTTACGCTTACCGTTGTATCCTTGATTCGTCGGGTTGGGCTGCGATGGCTTACCATTCTTTCTTGCCTTCCCTGATTTGTCTCCATCAGCATATGGATGTTTGGTATTATCAGAGTCCCCATACTTCACTAAAGCACCCATGAGTGTCCCCATGTCATTACAATCATGCTTAAGCCGTCCTAACTTTAGTCGTAAGGGTTCAAACCAGCAATTGCTCTCCAAGGTTACTACTGTTGTGCTTGGGTTGATGCTATTGGAGGAATGCAAGATCTCTGATACTCGACGCACCCAACTGTTTGTAGACTCATGCTCTCCTTGAATGCAGGCAGCTAAGCCAATGACAGACATGGGATGCTTGCACGTGTCTTTGAAGTTATTGATAAACCGGTGCCGCAATTCGGCCCATGATCCGATGGAATTAGGCGGTAAACCCTTCAGCCAAGTTCGAGCCGTGCCTTCGAGAATCATTGTGAAATACTTAGCGCATGCTGCCTCATCCACATCCAGCATCTCCATTGCCATCTCATAACTCTCAACCCATGCCTCCAGAGCCAGATCCGCCGTGTAATTGGGCACTTTGCGCGGTCCTTTGAAATCCTTGGGCAGTTTCACGTTCCGTAAAGCCGGGATAAGACAAGGCACGCCCAGGGAACTGGACATGACCCCCGGCTCAACTGTTGTGGTGGGACGAATCGGCGTCGCCTGACGGGCTTCGTACTACGCTGTTATTTCGGCCTCCCGACGCTGCCTGGCCTGATCCACCATGTCCTGAGCGTTCGCCTCTCCTCCTGCCGGATTATCCCGCCTCGGCGGATTACGTCTCCGTGCACTGCTTGACATGGCCGGTTCATCCAGACGCCTAGTATAACTCCGGCTTGGGCGGGGAGTCGAATGAATCCTCTCCCAGCTGTGAGAATAAGCTTGCTGTTGAGTTAGCGCCGTGTCCAACAACTCCCTGGCCTGTCGTGCTTCCACTGCTATGGGGGACGTTCCTTCAATGGGAAGGGCGGCCAGCCGTGAAGCGGCGGTGACTATGTTATCCAACGGATTAGAGTAATGACCAGGTGGGGTGGGCACATGGTGCGATGGTACAACCTGGCGGGCTGGCTCTGCAGCCGGCGGCTGAATCGACACTCCCGTGCCTGGTGCCCCTCCTCGGTTCCCCTCCGGCTGGTTGCTGGTTCCTGCTCCTGGCGTGCTAAAGAGATTCCTTGCCTCATAAACCGGTGGCAAGCGAGATCGTTGCCTTCTCATCATTACCTCGTGTGAAGCGGTCTGATACAACATGAGTCGATAGGCCTGAGCATCCAGCTCCGCCTGCCTTGTAGCCATCCTAGCTTTCTCAGCAGCCAGGTCCAACTTAGCTTGTTCAATCCAGCCTTTCACCTGAGCGACCTCCGCATCATGCTGCTCCTTGTTGGCCTGGGCTACCTCTGCTGTCAATAACGCTGTCAAAGTATCGACCAAGACGGATAAAGTGTCAGACGGCGACGGGGGAGGATCTCCAGCTCTAGCTCCCATCGCGTCTGATGTCAACTCCGCTGTTGTTGAGGACTGCTGCATAGGTTGTGAACCGGCCATAAAGAGTTCAACCCGGTTTGGCGGATCGAGGGGGTCCGGAATGCTGTCCCCATCAGAACATCCCTCATATCGTCCATCCTGCAGCAGATATAAAGATTCTATTTCTCCAGAAGAAGATTCATCACCGGAATAGACAACAGTCTCGCCGCCAGAGTCCGATCCGTCCTCGGCTTGCTCTCCATGCACTGCTCCAACGAAGACGTGCTTCACGGCGGGCTGAATCCGTGCAGGTCTCGCACGCTGAGCCGGCTCGATGATGTTGGGGAAAATGTCCGGCTCGGGACCCGGTTCACCGATCTTGCCGATGAAAACGTGGATGCCGCCGAAGGGGACCCGATACCCGTATTCGATTGAATCGGCCTCGGGGCCCCAGCCTGCATCGTCGATGTAGATCCTGCAGCGACGACTCCTAGTCATCCGGCCCACTGCGTAGCCCTTGAGTACTTCAAAGCTACCCTTCAAGAACTCGAAACCATCGTGCGACAGCCCCACGGTGGGCGCCAACTGTCATGGTTTTGTCACGGCAGATGTCCTAGCAAAAGGACTTAGTCGTGAGGCCATCGCTATAGGTTAGCTTAAAGGGGTTAAAGCGGACAAGGACACAGAGATTTTATACTAGTTTGGCCCCTTCGATGAAGGTAAAAGCCTACGTCTAGTTTGGTGTGTATTGCTAGGGTTTCGATGACCAGGGAGCGAATCCGCTTTGCCCGTGTCTCGATCTGTAGTTGTCCGTCCTGAACCGTCGCCGGGTCGTCCCTTTATATAAGAGGTGACGCCCGATCCGGTTTACGGAGTCCCGAGGCTGGCTCATAAACATGTCCGCCTCGGTCTCTACTCTTTCTATCTTACATCTCAAGTTACATAGTATGGCGGTTTACAAATCATGGGCCCTAACACTTGGGCTCTAAACCTCTTGGGCTGAAATCTTCTACTTCATACTCCACTGGGCCTTTGATAAAATAATCTCGATAACATAAACCGGCCACACCTGGGCGGTTTATACTTGGTAGTAATATCCCTGACACTATCCTATCTATCAGATCTCACTTTCGTAAGTGACCGTGAAGGGATTGACAACCCCTTATGGCATTGGCTGCGAAGTTATTATTTGTTTGTGCAGGTGCGATGGACTCACGCGTGGTCTCGTACTGGATTGATACCTTGGTTCTCAAAAACTGAGGGAAATACTTACGCTACTGTGCAGCATCACCCTTTCCTCTTCTAGGGAATACAACGCAAGCTCGAGAAGTAGCAAGAAGAATTTCTGGCGCCGTTGCCGAGGAGATCTATGCAAAAAGTCATATACCAAGTACCTATCACAAACCCTTATCCTTCGCACTACATTATTTGCCTCTTGTTTTCCTCTCCCCCACATCACCCTTGCCGTTTTATTCGCCCTTCTTTTTCCGTGTGTTTACCGTTCGCTTGCCTCTTGTTTGCTTGTGTGTTGTATTGCTTGCTTGTCATTATGGCTCAAAACAATACCAAATTGTGTGACTTCTCCAATACCAACAATAATGATTTTATTAGCAGGCCTATTGCTCCTATTACCGATGCTGAATCTTGTGAAATCAATGCTGCCCTCTTGAATCTTGTCATGAAAGATCAATTTTCTTGCCTTCCTAGTGAAGATGCCGCTACCCATCTGAACAACTTTGTTGATTTATGTGATATGCAAAAGAAGAGGGATACGGATAATGATATTGTTAAATTGAAGCTATTTCCATTTTCACTTAGAGATCGTGCTAAAACTTGGTTTTCCTCTTTGCCTAGAAATAGTAGTGATTCATGGAATAAGTGCAAAGATGCCTTTATCTCTAAGTATTTTCCTCCCGCTAAGATTATCTCTCTTAGAAACAATATTATGAATTTTAAGCAACTAGATCATGAGCATGTTGCACAAGCTTGAGAGAGTGAAATTAATGATACGTAATTGCCCTACACATGGTTTGAACATATGGATGATTATACAAAACTTTTATGCTGGATTGAATTTTGCTTCTAGAAATCTTTTAGATTCGGCCGCGGGGGGCACTTTCATGGAAACCACCTTAGGAGAAGCTACCAAACTCCTAGATAGTATTATGGTTAACTACTCTCAATGGCACATCGAAAGATCTACTAGTAAAAAAGTGCATGCTATTGAAGAGATTAGTGTTTTAAGTGGAAAGATGGATGAACTTATGAAATTATTTGCTACTAAGAGTGATTCTTATGATCCCATTGATATGCCTTTATCCACGTTGATTGAAAATAATAATGAATCTTTGGATGTGAATTTTGTTGGTAGGAATAATTTTGGTAACAATGCTTATAGAGGAAACTTTAATCCTAGGCCTTTTCCTAGTAATTCCTGTAATAATTATGGTAATTCCTACAATAACTCTTATGGAAATTTTGGTAAGATGCCCTCTGAATTTGAGACTAGTGTTAAATAGTTTATGAATTCACAAAAGAATTTCAATGCTTTGCTTGAAGAAAAATTGTTTAAGATTGATAAGTTGGCTGGAAACGTGGATATAATTACTCTTGATGTTGATTCTTTGAAACTTAGATCTATTCCGCCTAAGCATAATATCAATGAGTCTCTCAAAGCCATGAGAATTTCCATTTATGAGTGGAAAGAAAGAACCATTAGGATGCGTGCTAAAAAGGATTGCTTTATGAAAGCGTGTTCTTCTATTTATCATGAAAATAAGGATGAAGATCTGAAAGTTATTGATGTGTCTCCTATTAGATCCTTGTTTTCTAGTATGAATATTGATAAAGATGGGACTGGAGATGAGTCTACTTTAGTTAAAAGGTGTCCCAATGATTCATAGTTTTTAGATCTTGATGATAAAATTGTTAAAAGTAGGATTGAGGAGATTAAAACTTTGCATAGTGACGAACCCACTATTTTGGATTTCAAGGGATTCAATTATGATAATTGCTCTTTAATAGATTGTATTTCCTTGTTGCAATCCGTACTAAATTCTCCGCATGCTTATAGTCAAAATAAGGCTTTTACCAAACACATAGTTGATGATTTGATGCAATCTTATGAAGAAAAGCTTGAATTAGAAGTTTCTATCCCTAGAGAGCTTTATGATGAGTGGGAACCTACTATTAAAATTAAAATTAAAGATCATGAATGCTTTGCTTTGTGTGATTTGGGTGCAAGTGTTTCTACAATTCCAAAAGCTTTGTGTGATATGTTAGGTTTCCATGAACTTGATGATTGTTCTTTAAATTTACATCTTGCAGATTTTACCATTAAGAAACATATGGGAAGGATTAATGATGTTCTTATTGTTGCCAATAGGAATTATGTGCCCGTAAATTTCATTGTTCTTGATATAGATTGCAATCCTTCAAGTCCTATTATTCTTCGTAGACCTTTCCTTAGAATGGTTGGTGCAATTATTGATATGAAGGAAGGAAATATTAGATTCCAATTTCCGTTAAGGAAAGGCATGGAACACTTTCCTAGAAAGAAAATTAAATTACCTTATGAATCTATTATGAGAGCCACTTATGGATTGCCTACCAAAGATGGCAATTCCTAGATCTATTCTTGTATCGTGCCTAGCTAGGGGTGTTAAATGATAGCGCTTGTTGGGAGGCAACCCAATTATATTTTATTTATGTTTGCTTCTGTTTAGGAATAAATATTGCATCTACCTTCTGTTTAGTTGTGGTTTTTTGTTTTAATTAGTGTTTGTGCCAAGTAGAACCTTTGGGAAGACTTGTGTGAAGTTTATGTGATCATGCTATAAAAAACAGAAACTTTAGCGCTCATGAGATTGGTTGTAAGTTTTTTTACTGGAGAGTTATTTTTAGTTGATTCTTTTTGTAGATGATTAATAGACAAATTCCTCACGGTTACCAATTTATTTCAATTTTTTTAGAGTTACAGAAGTATTCAAAAGTTACAGATTACTAGATGATACCCCGCGCGTTGCTGCGGGAATTGGTTGCAAAATATTTAAGTGAGATTTATTTTTTCCTTTTGTAGGAATATGAACATTGGTAATGAAATGACAAACTGGAATTGAAAATAATATAATTTACTGTACTTGAGTATATTGTATAGTTTCAAAATATCCATTACATATAAGTAGAATAATAGAATGAATGGTGGGTCTATACCCATGCATGAATATGCGAGACTCATTTCAGAAAAACCAAAGTGTATAGCTGAATCATATGTATTTTCTAAGAATACACATGCACCCGCTTTACAATTTTTCTCCTGGAGCCTTAGACAGTAAATATATGCATTTATGACCTATAGTAGAAAAACAATAAATAAATTAGACATTCTTGATGTGTGAAAGTATGACCATCGGTTTATATATCTTAGCTGACCTCACTCTCCACCCATATCTCATCTTCTAAAAGATATTCCAAATCTCGACGTGTCAAGGTTGTGTCATGGATATTCACCAACTTGGTTTTGCTAGGGAAGGACATGATGTATTCCTTCATTTCAGCAAAATTAATAGCACATGCATTTTCACTTATCTCATTCAGATCCATCTGAAACAACATAGACATTAGTCAACAGCGGAACACATGCAACGATTACCACACATAAGCGTATGTAGAAGCTGATCCGTTGGTTGCTAATACGTGAATGCAAGGAGCTCACCTCGGCGGGTGCGACGGACGTGACGAGCGGAGCGCAGAGGCAACGACAGTCATGGTGCAACGTTACTAGGAGGACGGTCTTGAGGTGCTTTACACTAGTGAGCCTGTCCCGGCTGCCGTCTGGTCGGTGCCGTCCACAGCTTCTCTTCCACACCTGATGAACGTGCCCACAAAATATCGGCCAGAGAGAGAGAGAGAGAAGAAAGAGATATATGCAGGGCCGTCAATGGGGTCGGGAGAGAAGCCTAGAGATTTATTTCCTTCTCTTCCACTGAACTCGGGAAATCCTTCCTGCATGTGACGCACGGCCTTAACTGCCCTACAATCTCCACGATTATCTTCCCTACATACACGTGATTGTTTCCTTCTGATTTGTTAACAGATTGGCTAGCACCATTATCGCATGCAAAAATATCGGGAGCAAGAAAATCGCCCGAGATATCGCTCTGTTTTATTGTATCGTATACTCTTATCTCAACGGAAACATCCCATCCAACGACAAATTTGGCGAGTCTATGGCGGATAAGGCGGAATCACAAAGAAGTCCAATTTTTGAGTCTTTTGATATTCGTTTTGCTACCAGGAGAGCAAATATTGATACTCATGACAGCGTGTGAGTGGCGCAGAAATAGTTGGATGGATGATAGCCCTCATTTTATATTCTGCAAAGTCTATAAGCTGATAAGATATTATAGTTTCAGTTAAATGAAATTCGGAGAGGCTCTCTCTCTTTCCAAAATTAAAAATATAGCTGATTGTAAGAACATTATCATGGTTTGAATGAAGCACACATTTTCTCTATCGTATATTCTTTGGCACCAGGTAATCCATGCATGGTGATAGAAGGAAGAAGATTGAAGGAAGGAGAGAAGGAAGGAGAGATTGATCACCATTTGACCGAAAGAGGAAAGGAGATTGATGACCGTCATGAATGAATTGATTGTGTCTGGTTACCTTAAGTTAATTGATTGCGTTTGGAAAGAATTGATTGTCATGCATTATTGCGTTTGGAAAGAATTGATTGTCATGCATTATTGCATTTGGAAAGAATTGATTGTCATGCATGAATCGGGGACGTAAGGGGGGAAACGGAACCTGACTGCGTGCGGTGAGTGGGGTGGGGTGGGGGTGGGGATGGTGTGACAAAAAAAACCGGTTGAAAAAAAACCAGACGAGGTGGGATGAAAAAAAACCTGGAACAAAGACTACCAACTGCTCCATTAGGAGTAGAGACTACAGACTGTTCTATTTTTGACAGATTCTGTTTTTCGTGTGTTGTTTGCTTATTTTGATGAATCTGTGAGTAGTATCGAGGGGTATGAATCATAGAGAAGTTGGAATACAGTAGGTTTAACACCAATATAAACAAAGAATGAGTTCATTAAAGTACTTTTGAGTGGTGGTTTGTTTTCTTATACTAACGGAGCTCACGAGATTTTTGGCTAAGTTTTGTGTTGTGAAGTTTTCAAGTTTTGAGTATGGCTTCGATGGACTATGGAACAAAGAGTGGCAAGAGCCTAAGCTTGGGGATTCCCAAGGCACCCCAAGGTAAAATTCAAGGATAACCAAAAGCCTAAGCTTGGGGATGCCCCGGGAAGGCATCCCCTCTTTCGTCTTCATCTATCGGTAACTATACTTGAGACTATATTTTTATTCACCACATGATATGTGTTTTGCTTGGAGCGTCATGCATGATTTGAGTATTAGCTTGTTAGTTTGGCACAATCATCCTTGCTGGACACACCTTTTAAGAGAGATAAATATGGTTTATAATTTATTAGAATACTCTATGTGCTTCACTTATATCTTTTGAGCTAGATAATTTTGCTCTAGTTCTTCACTTATATCTTTTAGAGCACGGTGGTGGTTTTATTTTGTAGAAATTGTTGATCTCTCATTCTTCACTTATATCCTTTTGAGAGTCTTATAGAACAACATGGTAATGTGTTTGGTTATAAAACTAGTCCTAAGATGATAGGCATCCAAAATGGGTATAGTAAAAACTTTCATATAAAGTGCATTGAATACTATGAGAAGTTTGATACTTGATGATTGTTTGGAGATATGAGGATGGTGATATTAGAGTCATGGTAGTAGAGTAGTTGTGAATTTGAGAAATACTTGTGTTAAGGTTTGCAAGTCCCGTAGCATGCCCGTATGGTAACCGATGTGTGACAAATTTGAAGCATGAAGTATTTCATTGAGTGTCATCCTTTGTGTGGAGGTCGGGATCACGCGATGGTTTAATCCTACCAACCCTTCCCCTAGGAGCATGCGTGTAGTACTTTGTTTTGATGACTTGTAGATTTTTGCAATAAGTATGTGAGTTCTTTATGACTAATGTTGAGTCCATGGATTATACGCACTCTGACCCTTCCACCATTGCTAGCCTCTCTTGTACCGCGCAACTTTCGCCGGTACCATACACCCACCATATACCTTCCTCAAAACAGCCACCATACCTACCTATCATGGCATTTCCATAGCCATTCCGAGATATATTGCCATGCAACTTTCCACCATTCCGTTTGCTATGACACGCTTCATCATTGTCATATTGCCATGCATGATCATGTAGTTGACATCGTATTCGTGGCTAGGCCACCATGCATAATTTTTCATACATGTCACTCTTGATTCATTGCACATCCCGGTACACCGCCAGAGACATTCATATAGAGTCATACTTTGTTCTAGTATCGAGTTGTAAATCAATATAAGTGTGATGATCATCATTATTAGAGCATTGTCCCAAAAGAAAAAAAAGAAAAAAAGAAGGAAATGCCAAAGAAAAAAAAAGAAAGGCCCCAAAAAAGAAAGAAAAAAAAAAGAAAAAAAGAGGAAAAAAAGGGACAATGCTACTATATTTTTCCACACTTGTGCTTCAAAGTAGCACCATGATCTTCATGTCTCTTGTTTAGTCACTTTCATATGCTAGTGGGAATTTTCATTATAGAACTTAGCTTGTATATTCCAACCATGTGCTTCCTCAAATGCCCTAGGTCTTCATGAGCAAGCAAGTTGGATGGACACCCACCTAGTTTCTTTTGTTGAGCTATCATACATTTATAGCTCTAGTGCATCCGTTGCATGGCAATCCCTACTAACTCACATTGATATCTATTGATGGGCATCTCCATAGCCCATTGATACGCCTAGTTGATGTGAGACCATCTTCCTCTTTTTGTCTTCTCCACAACCACCACTATATTCCACATAGTGTTATGTCCATGGCTCACACTAATATATTGCGTGAAAGTTGAAAGAGTCTGAAAAAAAATTAAAGTATGAAACAAATGCTTGGCTGAAACCGGGGTTGTGCATGATTGGAGTATTTTGTGTGACAAAGATGGAGCATAGCCCAACTATATGATTTTGTAGGGATGAACTTTATTTGGCCATGTTATTTTGAGAAGACATGATTGCTTTGTTAGTATGCTTGAAGTATTATTATTCTTATGTCAATATAGACATTTATCTTGAATCTTTCAGATCTGAACATTCATGCCACAACAAAGAGAATTACATTGAGAATTATGTTAGTTAGCATTCCACATGAAAAATTCTGTTTTTATCATTTACCTACTCGAGGATGAGCAGGAATTAAGCTTCGGGATGCTTGATACGTCTCCAACGTATCTATGATTTTTGATTGTTCCATGCTATTATATATTCTGTTTTGGATGTTTAATGGGCTTTAATAAACACTTTTATATTATTTTTGGGACTAACCTACTAACCCAAGGCCCAGTGCAAATTGCTATTTTATTGCCTATTTCAGTGTTTCGCAGAAAAGGGATATCAAACGGAGTCCAAACGGAATGAAACCATCGGGAGAGTTATTCTTGGAACCGTATCTTCACAAAAGACTTGGAGTACACGCGAGGGAACGAGAGAGGTGGCCACGAGGGTCTAGGGCGCGCCCCCTCTGGCTCCCCCGATGCCCTCCTTCCTCGTATATATATCCATGTACCCTGAAAACATTGAGGCAACAGAGAAAACCATAATTCCACCACCGCAACCTTCTGTTCCCGTGAGGTCCCATCTTGGGGACTGTTCCGGAGCTCCGCCGGAGGGGGGATCTATCACGGAGTGCTTCTACATCAACACCATAGCCTCACCAATGAGTTGTGAGTAGTTTACCACAGACCTTCGGGTCCATAGTTATTAGCTAGATGGCCTCTTCTCTCTTTTTGGATCTCAATACAAAGTTCTCCTCGATCTTCGAGGAGATCTATTCGATGTAATGTTTTTGCGGTGTGTTTGTCGAGATCCGATGAATTGTGGGTTTATGATCAAGATTATCTATGAACAATATTTGATTCCTTTCTGAAATCTTTTATGTATGATTATAATATCCTTGCAAGTCTCTTCGAATTATTGGTTTGGTTTGGCCTACTAGATCTATAGTTCTTGCAATGGGAGAAGTGCTTGGCTTTGGGTTCAATCTTGTGGTGTCCTTTCCCAGTGACAGCAGGGGCACCAAGGCACGTATTGTATTGTTGCCATCGAGGATAAAAAGATGGGGTTTATATCATATTGCTTGAGTTTATCCCTCTACATCATGTCATCTTGCTTATAGCATTACTCTATTCTTATGAACTTAATACTCTAGATGCATGCTAGATAGCGGTCGATGTGTGGAGTAATAGTAGTAGATGCAGAATTTTTTCGGTCTACTTGTTACGGATGTGATGCCTATATATAATGATCATGCCTAGATATTTTCATAACGATGCGCTTTTCTATCAATTGCTCGACAGTAATTTGTTCACCCACCGTAGAATTCTGCTTTCATGAGAGAAGCCACTAGTGAAACCTATGGCCCCCAGGTCTATCTTTATCATATTACTTTACCTTCAATTTCTTTTGCCGTTGCTTATTTGCTTTCTTTACTTTCCGTTCTTATACCAAAAATACCAAAAATATTATACTATCCTATCTATCAGATCTCACTTTCGTAAGTGACCGTGAAGGGAATGACAACCGCTTATCGCGTTGGCTGCGAAGTACTTATTTGTTTGTGCAGGTGCGTGGGACTCGCGCGTGGTCTCCTACTGTGCTGCATCACCCTTTCCTCTTCGAGGGAATACAACGCAAGCTCGCGAAGTAGCAGTCATCACCTTCTCAATTAAAGCACCAGTCCTAAGAGCGACATTGTCATTATTATGCATTGTGTATAGTTAATATTGTGTGTATCATGACTGGACCTCTTCTACCATGATTTACAATGTTTAGTCACTGCTTGAATTTTGGAGGTGCTCTGCATTTATGTTTTGCGGTATCAGAAAGGTTAGCGGGATACCATGTTATCATATTATATCATGATTGTTTCGACAAATTGTTGGCATTTGAGATATGTTATTATTGCTCGCTAGTTGATTATGCCATTGATATAAGTGAATGTGATTTGTAAGTGTTATCATTTGCATGGTTAGTTTATGATCTTTGCTGAAAACTTGGGGTGTACTATTTAAGCTTGTATACGGATACAAAAACAAAAGAGTTCGTAAAAGTTTTTCTTTATCATTTTCAGTTTGTTAACTGAATTGCTCGAGGACAAGAAATTAGTTAAGCCAGGGGGAGTTGATACGTCTCCGTTGTACCTAATTTTCCAAACAATTTTGCTCTTGTTTTGGACTCTAATTTGCATGATTTGAATGAAGATAATCAAGATGGACGTTGTTTTTAGCAGAACTACCATGGTGTTGTTTTTTGTGCATAAATAAAAGTTCTCGGTATTGGACGAAATTTTCTAGAGATTTTTGATGGAATATAAAATACTGGAGCGAAGATCCATGGAAGGGGCCACCAGTTGCTCACAAGGAAACAGGCCGCGGCTACCCCTGGGCGCGCCCTGATTCCTTGTGGGGCCCACATGGCTCCGCTGACCCTAATATCAAGCCTATAAATTACTTTTCCCCGAGAAAAAAATAAGAGAAGTTTCATCACGTTCTATGATACAGATCTCCCGCCACCTTCTGTTCTTCAACGGGAGGCCAGATTTGAAGTCCGTTCGGGGCTTCGGAGAGGGGGATTCATCGCCCTAATCATCACCAACCATTCTCCATCACAAATTTCATGATTCTCACCAGCGGGAGTGAGCAATTACTTCATAGGCTAGCCAGACGGTGATAGAGTTGGATGAGATTTATCATGTAATTGAGTCAATTTGTTATGGCTTGATCCTTAGTATCCACTATGTTTTGAGATTGATGTTGCCATGACTTTGCTATGCTTAATGCTTGTCACTAGGGACCGAGTGCCATGATTTCAGATATGAACCCTTTATGTTTTCATGAATATATTTGAGTTCTTGGTCCTATCTTGCAAGTTATATGCACCTACTACGTGTTATAATCTGTATACCCCAAGGTGACCATAATTGGAATTCTTTCCGGTGATTACCGTAGTTTGAGGAGTTCATGTATTCACTATGTGTTAATGCTTTGATCTAGTTCTATATTAAAAGGAGGCCTTAATATCCCTTAGATTTCCTTACGGACCCCGCTGCCATGGGAGGGTAGGACAAAAGATGTCATGCAAGTTCTTATTATAAGCACGTATGACTATATACATAATACATGCCTACATTACATTGATGAATTGGAGCTATTGTGTTTCGCTAGAGGTTGCGACTGTTAAATGATGAATGTCATCCAACACAAATATCCATCACTGATCCAATTCCTATGTTTTTGGCATATTGATCTTTGTTAAGTTACTTTCGTTGTTGTTGCCGCTGTTACAATCACTATAAAAGTGCTATTGTTACCGCTACTATTGCTACCATTACTATTGCTATCAAACTATCAAACTACTGCGCTACTAAACACTTTGTTACAGATATTTAGTTCTTCAGGTGTGGTTGAATTGACAATTCAACTGGTAATACTTGCAAATATTCTTTGGCTCCCTTTGTATCGAATCAATAAATTTGGGTTAAATACTACCCTTGAAAGCTGTTGCGATCCCCTATACTTGTGGGTTATCAGAGCTCAATTCAGGACATAGACGGTGGTTTTCACTGCCTCCGCCCAGAAGCACGCCGAAAAGTTCATGCTCTTTAACATACACCTTGCCATATCCACCGCTGTGTGATTACATCGCTCCACTACCCCGTTTGTTCCGGTGAGTGCTGAGCAGTGGTGTAGTGCTTGACCCCAAGCTCTTTGACAATATGCCTTAAACTCACCGGAGTTAAACTCGCCGTCGCGGATTGAACGGAATGCACACAACTTGCACTTACCATCAGCCTCTGCCAACACCTTGACCCTTTTGAAGTGCTGGAAGGCCTCAACCTTGTTATTCAAAAGCTCTAATCACATGTAGTGACTATAGTCATCAATAATCAACACAAAGTACCTGTTACCTCCAGGTGTGGTTTGCTTGATCAGCCTGCATAGATTAGTGTGCACGAGCTCTAGCCTGCGCTCTGCTCGATACGCAGTAGCTTGAGGGAACGGGGCATGATTCCACTTCCCAAGGGCACAACCATGAACCATCGTAGTACTCCTTGAAGCGGTCGATGATCAACATGCCACACATGAGCTGCTTTGTGGACATGGTCCGAAGTGCACAAAAGTGTAGGTGCCCCTGCATGCTTGCCACTAGTATGTTGCGTCGTCCCCCTGGGCCATCAAACAGGTCAGGATGTTGATAGTGAGTACGCTGGTTTACAGCCGGCTGTTCGCCCCTTGATGTGATGTGCGCCAGCATCTACCGCGCGGGGTCGCAGATAGCCATGACTTTGCTCTCGATGGTGATTGAGCACCCGCCCTCGTCCAGCTGTCCCATGGAGATGATGTTCCTCCACAAGCTCATGATGTAGAAGACATCGGTGAGCATGCGCTCATCCCTGCTCTGGCAGTGAATGAGTCACACCCTCAGATGGCCACGACTGACCCATCGCCAAACTTGACCGTGCCGTGCAAGCCCTCGTCGAGCGTGGTGAACACACTCCTATCACCTATCATGTGGCTGAAAATACCAGAGCCCTTGGGTGAGGGGACAAGGATTACCTTCTTCCCATTCAGATAAACAACCTGCAGCGTCACAATTTCAGGTACTGAGATGCTAATGACCATGGACATGAGCAGTCCCTAGTCGTGTTCGTCGCCACTATCCCAGACGAGATTGACATGCTCTTTCTTCCCTTGTTGTTCTTGCTCACGCAACCAAGTGTGATAGTCCTTTTTCAAGTGCCCAGCCTGCCACAATGATGGCACTTGCCCTTTTTCTTGCCGCCGGAGCCGTCGGATCCACCAGCACCACTATTGCCCGACGCAGGTTTCTGAACTCCATGTGATTTGGGCTTGCCTGCCGACTTGTTCTTGCCACTGCCACCAGAGGACGACCCACCACCGTACTGCTGCTGCCGAGCGGCCCACTCCTTAGCAGTGAAAAGACGGAAGCCGATGGACTGTGTGATGTCGTTGAGGTCGTAGTGGTCCTCACACATCGAGAGCCACCCGGTGAGCTCCTTGATGGTCATTGTTTTCATGTCGATGAGCGATTCAATGGCCATGGCCATCTGCCTGTACTTTCGATGCATCACCTGAAGAAATTTTTGGACCGCCTTGTGTTCCGTCACCGATGCATTGTACAGTTCCAGATCAGCGAGGATGCCGGTGAGGCACACCAAGAATTCCTCAATGGACTCGCCATCCTTGAACCGGAGATCTTCGAATTCCTGGCGGCGCACCTGCTCCTTTGCCTCTCGCACGCATTCTCTCCCCATCCGGAGATTTTTGATCGTGTCCCACCACCTTGGCGTTGTCCTTGGACGCTAGGATGTGCATCATCTCTGGTGGTATGCTGGTGAGGTTGATGGACAGGCCGCATCGATCCTCACGCTCGTCTTTGGTGCCATTGGTGATCGCACCCCAGAGTCCAGCTGCCTGCAGCCTGGCCTGCATGCACAGAGACCACTCTATGTAGTTTGTCCGCGGCAACATCATGGCCGGCCCGGAGCTCTATGTCTTGCGCACCAGTCACTCTACCACGCAGAGCTCGCTACTCCCACTTCCGGTGAGACGTGTAAGCAGTGCCATGGCCTTCTCACCGCTCTTCTTCTCCAACTCGTCGCCCGACATGTGTACCATGGATCAAACACCGCCGACTACCGGAGGATGGATCGAAAACCAACTCTTATGCCAATTGTTGTTGTCGAGTGATCGAGGAAGAGAGAAAGAGAGTTTTGATTGTGGGAGAAGAACACGAACGAGAGTGAGTTTTGTGCTGCCAAAACTTTGTAGCATTTCTGTTTCTTTTCTTCTCGTCTTATCTTAGTTACACAGAGTGAAAAACTAACTAGCTAATCTGTCGTCCGGCTCATTGTGATCCGATTTTGCCATGCCATTCCACAACTCCATCACGCGGCGAGAGATGCTGATCGGGAGAGAAATAGTGAGAGGGAGTGCATGCGCATCGCATGACTCCACCACGTGTGTGCATGCAGCTATCACATCAAGCCCATGCACACATTATGACAAAATAGAAAAAACACCCTATGCTATGTGATGATGAGCTTAGACCAGGCTAACACATCTCTGTTAGGCAATCTTACTCGTGCAATTACAGAGATGTGGAATGTGTGGTTTCAAAATTACTTTTCCAGAATCTTCTTGAATGAATGAAACTTAATTATTAGTGAGGAATCATAAGAATTGAAAGAACCCATGGATAAGAATTTACTAGATGCATTGATTTTGATGTCATGCAAGCCCTAATTTTGTGTTAAAGAAGTTGACATCAAAATGGGAAGTTTTTTTGAAAAGTGGGATGATCCCCGGCCTCTGTATTTGGACGATGCATGCAACAAATTTATTAATTATTCACAAAGACCTTACAAAGTAATACATTAGTAAGTCTGAAGCCACCATGTTGACAGCATGTGTTGCTGCACCTAACCACTTGATGAAGGGGTGCCGATTGTCCAAGACGAATACCAAACAGACCTCGTGACATGTCTCCAACATATCTATAATTTTTGATTGTTCCATACTATTATAATATCAATCTTGGATATTTTATATAACTTTTTGTGCTATTTTATCATTTTTTGGACTAACCTATTAACCCAGTGCCTAATGCTAGTTGTTTTTTTCTTCTTATTTTTGGTTTTCTAGAAAATAAGTACCAAACGGAGTCCAAACACTACAAAACTTTTTGATAATTTTTTCTAGACAAGAGAGACCCTATAAGCTTCGGGAGGAGACCAGACGGCAAGCAAGGAGATGACAAAGCAACATGGCACGCCGGGGAGGGGGGGTTGTTGCCTTGTGCGCCCCTCGTGGCTCCGTCTCACCTAATTTCACCTCTATAAATTCTCTAAAATCGGTAAACCAATAGAGAGCCACCCAAAACACTTTTTTCGCTGCCGTAAGTTTTTGTTCTTCCGCGATCCTGATAACCCACAAGTATAGGGGATCACAACAATTTTCGAGGGTAGAGTATTCAACCCAAATTTATTGATTCGACACAAGGGGAGCCAAAGAATATTCACAAGTATTAGTAGCTGAGTTGTCAATTTAGCCACACCTGAAAGATTTAATATCTGCAACAAAGTATTTAGTAGCAAAGTAGTATGATAGTAACGGTAACAGTGGTAATAGTAACATTAACAGCTTTGGAGTGATTATAACAGCATCAACAGCAAAAGTAACTTAGCGAAGATCAATATGTGAAAAACTCGTAGGCATTGGATCAGTGATGATAATTGTGTCAGATAATATTCATCATGTAGCAGCTATAACCTAGAGCGACGCAGAACTAGCTCCAATTCATCAATGTAATGTATGCATGTATTTCGTATATAATCATACGTGCTTATGGAAAAGAACTTGCATGACATCTTTTGTCCTACACTCTCGTGGCAGCGGGGTCCTAATGGTAACTAAGGGATATTAAGGCCTCCTTTTAATAGAGAATCGTAACAAAGCATTAACACTTAGTGAATACATGAACTCCTCAAGCTACGGTAATCATCGGAACGAATCCCAATTATTGTCACCTCGGGGGTATGCAGATCATAACACGTAACAGGTCCGTATAACTTGCCAGGTCAGATCAAGAACACACATATATTAATGAAAACATAATAGGTTCATATCTGAAATCATGGCACCCGAGCCCAAGTGACAAGTATATATTAAGCATAGCGAAGTCATAGCAACATCAATCTCAGAACATAATGGATACTAAGGGATCAAGCCCTAACAAACTAACTCGGTTACATGATAAATATCATCCAACCCATCACCGTCTAGCAAGCCTACGAAGGAATTACTCACTCTTGGTGGTGAGGATCATGAAACTGGCGGTGAAGATGAGTTGGTGATGAGGACAACGAAGGATTCCACCATCCGGATCCCCAAACGGACTCCAGACCAGCCCTCCCGATGAAGAACAAGAGGTGGCGGCTGCTCCGTATAGTAAAAGTTGATGATTCCTTCTCTCTAATTTTTTTCTCCGTGAATAAGCATATATGGAGTTGGAGTTAGGGTTGCCGGAGGTCCAGGGGCCCCGCAAGCTTGCTAGGCGCGCCCCGGGTGGGCGGGGGGTGAGCTCGCCCCTGAGCTTGTGAGTTTTGGGTGGCCCCTCTCTGGTATATTCATTCACCAATATTTTTTATATATTCCACAAAAATTCTTCGTTATTTTTCAGGTCAATCCGACAACTTTGATTTCTGCACAAAAACAACACCATGGCAATTCCGCTGAAAACATCGTCAGTCCGGGTTAGTTTCATTCAAATCATGCAAATTAGAGTCCAAAACAAGAGCAAAAGTGTTTGTAAAGGTGGATACGACGGAGACGTATCAACTCCCCCAAGCTTAACTCATTGTTTGTCCTCAAGCAATTCAGTTCACAAACTTAAAGTGACAAAAAAAAACCTTTACAAACTCTGTTTGATCTTGTTGTTGTAAATATGACTAACCATGTTCAGGTTTTTAGCAAAGATTATAAACTAACCATATTCACGATAACTTTTAGGTATAATATTTACTCATATCAATGGCATAATCAACTAGCGAGTAATAATAAGATTTATCGGATGACAACACTTTTTCAAAACAATCATGATATAATATGACATAATAGTATCTCACTAGCCCTTTCTGAGATCGCAAAACATAAATGCAGAGCACCTTTGAAGTTCAAGCACTGACTAGACATTGTAATTCATGATGAAAGAGATCTAGTCACACTCATACTCAACATTAACTAAAAACAAATTAAAGCATATAAGTGACAATAGTGCTCTCCAGCTGGTGCTTTAATGAGAAGATGATGACTCAACAATAAAAGTAAATAGATAGTCCCTTTGCGAAGGGAAGAAGGGATTTGTAGAGGTGCCAGATCTTGAAGTTTTTTAAAAAGAGAGAAATATAATTTTTGGGAGGTATGCTTTTCATTGTTAACATAACAAACGACAATTTTCAATATCTTCCATGCTAAACACATTATAGGCAGTTCCCAAACAGAAAAGTAATGTTTTACCGCCTCTCCACAAACAAACGCAAGCCATGGCTAGCTGAATCCTCGGTGCCCTCCATACCAACAACAGTCTGGGGGAGTTTTGTTTCATTATGATATTTTTATTTTGGTTGCAGGACTAGGCATGTAATGCCCAGGATGGAGTTATACCTCCTACGTGTCGAGGCACGACTTAAAGGCATAAATCCATCCTAGAATGATCTCAAGTTTGGTAATCTTTGCACAACTCATGTAAAAGAGGGGATAGTAAACAGAAAATAGTTGGCTTACACTCGCCACGTCACAGAATTACAGTACAAGTCTCAAACATCATACATTAAGAACATCACAACCCTCTAAGGGCAAAATCCAAAAGTCAAAGTACCAAACTGAAATAAATAAACCACAGGCGGATCGAATCCTAGTAAGAGTCTCCACTACTGATCGTCCGGGTATCGCACATAGTACCGACTACGCTCCTCGTCGTACTCCCAATCCAGCTCGGTGCCATCACCTGGATAGCTCACAGCTGGACCTGCATCTGGTGTGTGAAGTAACTGTGAGCCACAGAGGACTCAGCAATCCCGTCTCCGGGTAACAAGACTATCAAAGCCTTTGGGTGAGGAAAAGGCTGAAGAAAAGAATAAGTCTGCAGCAGCAACTAGCATCTAGCTTACGTAAGTGAGAGCGAGAAGAGAAGGCCTCGGCGAGAAGTGATCACGAAGTGATCCTAGCTACAAGCTCCACAATCATAACCCCTCCGTGTTCAACTCCCGAATCCCGATTCGGAAATTGACAGTCACGGAACACACGCTGGTAGTGTATTAGAAACATTGTGTCAAGTTATCTACAACCGGAATTAACAAGCTCCCATCTGCCACATAACCGCGGGCACGGCTTTCAAAAGTTCAAACCCTGCAGGGGTGTTCCAACTTGACCCATTACAAGCCCACGATCCGCGGAGTCGCAACTCCAAAGTGGGAAGACCCGAGTATCCTCGGAATCCCGTGCTCAAGATATACCGAGCTAAGGTAAGGCTAATCCAGCAAATCCTCCCGGCGTGTCGACACCCTGATAGTAGCCGCGCGTATCTAAGTCTTAGGACACGACCGGATGGGCGATTCTACGGGTGTATACCAGATACCTCGGGTTGCCCCAAGGCGGCCCCGCAGAACCCCCGTTTCGGACCAACACTCATGTGGAGCACTGGCCCGGGGTTGTTGATTAAGAAAGAGGGTTAATTACTCTCTATGAAAGTTTAGTTTGTTATTAGGCAAATAGTACCAATGTTGGGACTTGCTGGAAAAGACTTAGCACTTAGCGGTTTATCGAGGGGGTCCCATACACCCCAACCGTGTTAGGAACGCATAATCAAGGAACATAATACCGGCTTATACGGATCCTAACGGCATGAGTGGAACAAATCACCAAGCAAAAGGCTTAGCCTTCCACCCTTGCCAATATATAGATGATTTCATTTTTAAGCATTTATATAGTGTGATATAACCCAACCAAACTTCAACATGGAGCAAGCATCTTCACTTCACCTGCAACTAGCAATGCTATAAGAAGGGCTGAGCGAAGCGTACTTAGCCAAGCAACGGTTTGCATAGGTTGGTTGGTTAAACATGGCAATTGGTTACAAGTAGGAGGCTGACAAGAAGATCATGGGCATCGAGGCAAAACTATAGATCGAGACTACTAGCAATAGGCAAAGATAGTAATGTTATCGGGGTTCGGTCATCTTGCCTGAAGAGAAGTCGTTCGGATCGTAAGAAGGGTCCTCGTGCTCAACCTCGTTGGAAACCTCGTGCTCAACCTCGTACTCGGTCTCAGCTTCCGACTCTAAACAAAACAATCACACCAAGCACCAATCAACAAGATGCAATGCGCACTCGAAAAAGATGAATGCATGATGGATGCACTAAGAATGCACATGGAGCACGGAAAATATCACTCAAGCAAAACACCTCAAAACATGATAACAATCTGAAATTATTAATCTACACAGAAAATCAATCAAGTTTGATATAAGATTCGCTGAAATCGGAGTTACGGGCTAAAAGTTATGCCCGAAACAAGATTTGAGCGAAAGCTGAAAATTACAGCATCATAGCAACTTCGGAGCTCAAAATAATTAAGCTACGGCACCCAAAAAGCATGGCAAAGGACATGAACACAAACTAGACATATAGTACAGCAACTATGTCCAAGGTGCACCCCCAACGGAGCCACGGATCAATAGCAATGATCTTGGACATATTGAACTTGGCAATAAAATTCTGGCAGCAGAATTTTATTGAAACTTTAGAGCAAAAGATAAACATGCTACAGCCACTTAAATGGACATGTGAGAACATGGATGGAAAGACAACAATATATACTACAAGGAACAATCAAAAACCACTCCAAAACTATCATGCTTTGTCCTAGAACATCACACGAACATGGCATCGGAACGTTACAGATTTCAGACTTAGTGAAAAACCACTAAGTCCTAAAACTGCAATAACATCATAGCATACAAAAGAGCATGTTTAAGTCACCTCGAAACTAAACATGGCAAGAGGTAAGCACCTCATCAAAATGCACATGAAGGTGATCCCGAAACACACAAGCATGCATCATAGAGGTGAACACAACGATTGCAACGAGCTCAACAAGATGGCATTTCATAACAAGTGAAACAACATCACATGAACATGGCACTTTGCAGCGATGATAACAAGGCAATATTAAATCTACCATGCAACCTATCACAAGCAACACGTAGTTCGTGGCAAGACGAACACGTGGACATGTCATTTGCATCATTCGGACAAACGAGCTAAAAGATATCACATGGCAAAGGTGGCATAAAAATAACACAAAACAGCAGTTTATATCATGATGCACTTTTGCAACAGAAAAACAAGCACCTAGATGATCTCTAACAAGCATGACAACAACAGAGGAAACGTAGAGCACACTCCCACGAACGTCTGGACATATTACACGCGCAAAACGGAGCATCAGGTAAAAAGTTATGCATGGTCAAACATTGCATCAGACAGATGAAAAACTGGACTAGATCTAGGGTTTTAACAAAGTCAACCTCAGAGCTGAACAGTAGCGGGCTCGGGCCAGGGTTGAAGCAGATCTGGGCGGCGGCCCACTCGGCTGGAGGAAGAGGGGGCCCGACCGGCGGCTGGGAGGCCCGGAGCGGACTGGACCGGCCCAGCGGGGCGGTCAACGGCGGCTCGGAGGAGGCGAGCCCGGAAGCTGCGGAGCGGAGCGGCCCAGCGAGCGGAGGCGGCCCGGTGCTGGAGGCCCAGGTGGCGAGAGGCTGGCGACGCGGGAGACCTGCGGTGCGGCGCGCCTGGGCCGGTGGGGAGGCGGCGACCCACCGGAGGCGCGGCGGGGTATGGGCCGGCTGGCGCTGAGGGGCTCGGCCCACGGTGATGTGGTCCACCGAGCCAGCCGGCGCGGGAGGCCGGGAGGTGGAGCGGGCCCAGCTGGCGCCGCGGGAGGGAGGCGCCCGGCTGAGAAGCGGCGATGGGCCTCGGCGATGCTGAGGTGGGCTCTTCGGCGGGGATGTGGTCCACCCCGTCGAGCGGAAAGGCCCCAAGTGGCGACGCGTTGACCTGGATCCTTCGATCCAGGCGCGCGACTTCGGCGGCTGGCGATGGAAATTGGCGGTGCTTGCGGGATCGGCCAAGTGGCTGGTAGAATCGGCTGGATCTGGAAAAAAAAAGAGGAAGGGGATCTAGAGGTAGGGGAAGGAGGTAGGATGCCAAAATAGACCTAGAGGGGACTATAAATAGCAGTTTTGTAGGGTTTGGGGGGATTTAGGGGCGTTAGGAGCCCTCCGATCGCGATCCGACGGATCCGATCGCGGGGATAGATTTAAAAGGCCTAGGAGGAGATAAAAGACTGCAGTAGGGGTGTTTCCGGGACACGAAGTGAAGGCACTTTGGACCCACACGAACAACGGATGGAAAAGCCAACGGAGTCCAAACGAGACGAGATTTGAGAGGCGGGTTGCACACAACAAAACAACAACACAGACAACAACCTCGCGGCACACTGGTAACGTTACACGCCCGAACAACAAAGTAGGCCTACGGGACGTCACGGACACGTGAGGGAGCTCCGGAACGCGAAACGGACAACGGGAAGAAACACGCGGAACCGGATGCAACCGACAACACAAATGCAATGCGATGCACATGTCTACATGATATGAATGAATGCCACACACTCACACAACAAAACGACGAAAACCCGAAAGACAAAGAACCCGGAATGGAAATAGATGAAGCCGGAGATATATTATATACCCAAAAGGGAAAGTATTACATCTGGGGCATTACAAACTCTCCTCTACTACAAAAAGATCTCGTCCCGAGATCTAGGACTGGAAAAAGGAAGGGTACTCGGAACGAAGATGATCTTCTCGTTCCCAGGTAGCTTCTCGGTCGGTGTGATGTGACCACTTGACTTTCAGAAACTTGATGGACTTGTTGCGGGTCTTGCGTTCGGTTTCTTCGAGAATTGCAACTGGATGCTCTCGGTAGGAAAGGTCTTGTTGAAGATCAATCTCTTCAAACGGAATCATGCGCTCAGGTGCCTTGAAGCATTTGCGAAGTTGAGACACATGGAAGACATCATGAACATTTGCGAAGTTTGGAGGGAGCTCAAGCTGATAGGCCAGATCGCCTCTTTTGCCAAGAATCTTGAAAGGCCCGACGTATCTAGGAGCCAGTTTTCCTTTGATACCGAATCTTTGGGTTCCTTTCATCGGAGAAACTCGGAGATAGACATGATCACCGATGTCGAAAGCCAAATCATGATGCTTTCCGTCATAGTAGCTCTTCTGACGCGACTGAGCGGCCTTGAGATTCTCACGTATGACTTTGCACATATCTTCGGCTTCTGAGATCAAGTCATTGCCAAGAAGTTGGCGTTCGCCTGTTTCAGACCAGTTGAGAGGGGTACGGCACTTTCTGCCATAGAGAATTTCAAATGGTGCTTTGCCTGCACTTGCTTGAAAGCTGTTGTTGTAAGAGAACTCGGCAAATGGAAGGCAGTCTTCCCATTTCATGCCGAAGGAGATGACACAGGCTCTGAGCATGTCTTCTAGAATCTGATTCACACGCTCGACTTGACCACTAGTCTGAGGGTGAAAGGCAGTGCTGAACCTGGTCTTAGTGCCCATGGCGGGCTGAAAGGAGTCCCAGAACCTTGATGTGAACAAGCTGCCACGATCTGAGGATATCACTTGAGGAATGCCATGTAGGGACACAATTCTGGAAGTGTACAGCTCTGCAAGTTGAGCTGCATTGATTGATTCTTTGACTGGAAGAAAGTGAGCGACTTTGGTAAGCTTGTCAATCACCACAAAGATAGCATCATTTCCTCACTTGGATTTAGGAAAGCCAGTGACGAAGTCCATTTCAATGTGGTCGAACTTCCACTCGGGAATAGGAAGAGGTTGGAGAAGACCGGCTGGACGTTGATGTTCTGCTTTCACTCTTCTGCATACATCACATTCATTCACGAATTGGGCAATTTCCCTTTTCATGCGTGTCCACCAGTAAGACTGCTTGAGATCTTGGTACATCTTTGAACTGCCAGGATGAATGGAAAGGAGAGAATCATGAGCTTCTTCCATTATGAGCTTCCTGAGATCACCTTTGGGAACAACGAGTCTGTCCTCGAAGAACAAGGTATCTCTCTCATCAACACGGAAGCACTTATATTTTGGAGTGCCCTTTGCAATCCCATGTTTCACTTTCTTCACCATGGTATCACTGAGCTGGGCCTCACGGACTTGATCTTCCAAGGTAGGAGCAATTTGAAGATTTGCAAGAAAACCCTGCGGAACCACTTGGAGGTTGAGTTTCCTGAATGCTTCACAAAGCTCAGGCTGGTACGGCTTGATAAGAAGGCTGTTGCAATATGCTTTTCTGCTCAAAGCATCTGCAATCACATTCGCCTTGCCAGGAGTGTATTCAATGCTGGGATTGTACTCTTGGATCATTTCGACCCAACGAGTCTGGCGGAGGTTCAGATGCGGCTGTGTGAAGATGTACTTCAAGCTCTTGTGATCGGTGAAGATGTCGACCTTTCTGCCCAACAACAGATGTCTCCACGTAATCAGAGCATGTACCACAGCTGCTAGCTCGAGATCATGTGTGGGATAGTTCTTCTCACTTGGCTTGAGCTGCCGAGAAGTATATGCCACAATTCTCTTATCTTGCATAAGCACACCACCAAGACCTTGAAGAGAAGCATCGCAGAATACTTCATAGGGCTTGGTTTCATCCGGAGGAGTCAGAACTGGAGCAGAAACAAGCTTCTCTTTGAGGGTTTTGAATGCCAATTCACACTCTGGAGACCAAAAGTATTTGACATTCTTCTGAAGCAGGTTGGACAGAGGCTTGGCAATCTTGGAGAAGTTCTCAACAAACCTTCTGCAATAGCTGGCAAGACCCAGAAAACTGCGGAGCTGCTTGACGTTCTGAGGAGCTTCCCAGTTGACAATTGCTTCAACTTTCTCGGGATTAACCGCAATACCGTCAGCTGAGATGATGTGGCCCAGGTACAAAACCTTATCGAGCCAAAACTCGCACTTTGAGAACTTGGCATAGAATTTATGCTCTCGGAGTCGATCAAGAACCAGACGCAAGTGCTTTTCGTGATCTTCTTCATTCTTGGAAAACACCACAATATCATCCAGATACACAAGCACAAACTCGCCAGTATAGGGGTTGAAGATGTAATGCATCATCCTTGAAAAGGTAGGAGGAGCATTGGCGAGACCGAAGGACATGACGGTATACTCGTATGAACCGTAGCTCGTTCTGAAGGCCGTCTTGGGAATGTCCTCCTCGCGAATGCGAATTTGATGATAGCCCATTCGGAGGTCAAGCTTAGAGAACACTTTTGCTCCTTTGAGCTGCTCAAAGAGTTCGTTGATGTTGGGGAGCGGATAGTTGTTCTTAATCGTCTTCTTGTTCAATGGCTGGTAGTCAACACAGAGACGCTCCGTGCCATCTTTCTTCTTGACAAATAAGACGCCACAGCCCCACGGAGATGTACTCGGTCTGATGAGACCCATACTCTCCTGCTTATCAAGCTGCTTCTTCAATTCCTTCAATTCATCCGAAGAGAGCTTGTACGGACGCCGGCATGCAGGTTCAGTGCACGGCTCGAGTTCGATGACAAACTCCACCTGACGGTGTGGAGGCATGCCTGGAAGTTCTTCAGGAAAGACGTCTTGATATTCGTTCACCACAGGAATTTGATCTATGGCATTAATTTCGCCCTTATCATTAAGAGAGAAAAGCCGGATAGTATTATCCCTGGAGGCGAAGATAATCACATCATCATCAGAATGAGTCAACTTGACTTCCTTTTGAGCACAATCAATGTGAGCATCATGCTGAGAAAGCCAATCCATTCCGAGGATGAGGTCAATGTCAGAATGACCAAGAATCACCGGTTTAGCCAGAAAGCGATAATCACCCACGCGAATAGAAACATCCGGAGCATATAAACTAGAATGCATCTGCTTTCCCGGAGAAGAAACTGCCAATTGTCTCGGTAAAGCTGCTGTGGTCACACTATGCTTGGATGCAAACGGGTATGACATGAAAGAATGCGAAGCACCCGAATCAAATAACACTTTAGCTGGAAAAGAGTTAACTGGAAGGTTACCCAAAATGACATCAGAAGAAGCCTCCGCTTGTGCTGCATTCATCAGATTGACTCTTGCTGCCTTTGGATCATGCTTGACAATAGCTGAACTCACAGGTGGAGGAGGAGGAAGACGGTTCGGATTCGGACATCTGTTGGCATAATGACCCTTCTGGCCACACTTGTTGCACACCACTTCAGAGAGAGGACGGAAATGAGAGCCACTGAACTTGGAGCCTTGAGACTGAAACTGCTTCTTCGACTGGTTGCTCGGGTTGGGTGGGTGGGAGAAACCACGACCACTAGAGTTCTTGTTGTTGGAGTTGTTGTATGGAGCTCGAATCACTGGAGGAGGAGGAAGCCAGAATTTCTGTTGTTTCGCAGCCAACTGAGACGATGAGGAAGAGTGAACGGCCTCTCGAATTCTCTCCTTAGAAGCCTCCATCTTAAGCTGAGCTGCTTCTTGTTTCAAAGCCATATTATAGAACTTGTCGAATTCATCCGGCTCGAACAAGGTGAGAGCAAGCTGAAGTTCATCTTTGAGACCTCCACGGAACTGATAGATTTTACTCTTGGCATCAGGAATGTCTTGCTTAGCATAGCGAGCGAGGTTTTGGAACTTGTCATTATACTGATAGACTGTCATGGAGCCCTGCTTCAGGTTGCGGAATTGCTCACGCATACCCTCGATGACACTTGTAGGAATGTGGTGCGAGCGGAAATCCTTACAGAAATTCTCCCAAGAGATCACTTGACCCGGTCTGGAGTCTTTGTACTGCTGCCACCAGTCAGCTGCTTGATCTTTCAGTTGGAAGGATGCAAACTTCACATAGTCATCTTCCTTCACGTTACTGCACTCAAAATGCTTCTTGATATCGGTTAGCCAATCTTCAGCATCAAGAGGGTCGACACAGTAACTGAAAGCTTTAGGATTGTTGGCCAAGAACTGGTTGAGGGTAGCATGGTGCTGCTGGTTGAAGAAGTTGCCTTGGTTCCCTGGAACACCCTGATTAGCTTGCATAGTTTGCATCTGCTGCATCATCTGCATCATCAACTGAGTGTTCTGAGCTGTAGTGTGCATAATTGCTCTCCAAGCCTCAGACGGAGGAGGAGGGGAAGGAGGACGTTCTGGAACCTCTTCACCCTCTGGGTTAGCGTTGGGAACCCTTTTCGGAGCCATCCTGTAAGAGATGACCACGAATCAGCAATTGATTGACAAAAGGAATAAGCTGAATCAATGGAATGAATTGCAACAAGTCTTCACAATAATCATTCGAACAATACGAACGAATGAAATCATCCGAACAAGAGGAACGAATGAATTTCTCAGTTAAATGATAACATCAATCTTCACGAGAAGCCACATAGGGGACAAAAGGATAAAATAAGAAAACAACAAGGTACAGACGGGAACAAACACAAGAGAGGAGTTTCGTTCTAACATCTTTGTGCTGAAAGCATATGAACGCGTTACGAAAAGGTTTTGCAATCCCCGGATCAGCATAGCCAAGGACCCTTTAAGATGCAACTCCTGATAGTAACATCGGTCATATAACCCCTTCACTCAATGTCGAACCCCGAACTCACTAACCTGCATTCGTTGGAAGAATGCCTACGATCTACTGGATAAAAACCCACCTATAGATTTCCGAAAGATTCCAGTTATGCAATCAGGTGTTGGGGATACACGGGAAGCACCGTGCAATCAACTCTAACCTACATCCAGGTGTATCCATCCTTCAACACATAACCAGTCTTTCTCGGAAACTGTGTACCTCGGACCTTCGAAAAGCATCCACTATAACAAGTTATGGCAATACTCCCGAACTACCTCCCCAGTACTGGGTGATGTCGGGGTTATCTTGCCACTGGCCGTATAGGGGAGATTTTCGATGTCGGCCGTCTTAAGTATTTAGTACTGCCGCGATATGCTTGTGTCAATGATACCCCGAAGCTCAACTCCTCGGTAACAGGAGGCATCGAGAACAATATCTTTGTCACAAGAACATCGAAACAATCCCAGAATACTCGCGGGATTCCTAAAAAAAATTTTGTGCAATTTTTGAAGATAGGAGAGACAAGAGTAGACGTCAGGAGTCCTCACCAGAGAGAAAGGGGATGAGAAGCAAAGAAATCCTACTCTCCGATATAATATAGGACTCAAAAAGTTTTCAGTGTGTGCCTAGACTCGACCGTCAACGATTCGATCAAACAGTGGGGGCTCCTAGGTCGGAGAAGGCTCTGTTACCAACTTGTAATGCCCAGGATGGAGTTATACCTCCTACGTGTCGAGGCGCGACTTAAAGGCATAAATCCATCCTAGAATGATCTCAAGTTTGGTAATCTTTGCACAACTCATGTAAAAGAGGGGATAGTAAACAGAAAATAGTTGGCTTACACTCGCCACGTCACAGAATTACAGTACAAGTCTCAAACATCATACATTAAGAACATCACAACCCTCTAAGGGCAAAATCCAAAAGTCAAAGTACCAAACTGAAATAAATAAACCACAGGCGGATCGAATCCTAGTAAGAGTCTCCACTACTGATCGTCCGGGTATCGCACATAGTACCGACTACGCTCCTCGTCGTACTCCCAATCCAGCTCGGTGCCATCACCTGGATAGCTCACAGCTGGACCTGCATCTGGTGTGTGAAGTAACTGTGAGCCACAGAGGACTCAGCAATCCCGTCTCCGGGTAACAAGACTATCAAAGCCTTTGGGTGAGGAAAAGGCTGAAGAAAAGAATAAGTCTGCAGCAGCAACTAGCATCTAGCTTACGTAAGTGAGAGCGAGAAGAGAAGGCCTCGGCGAGAAGTGATCACGAAGTGATCCTAGCTACAAGCTCCACAATCATAACCCCTCCGTGTTCAACTCCCGAATCCCGATTCGGAAATTGACAGTCACGGAACACACGCTGGTAGTGTATTAGAAACATTGTGTCAAGTTATCTACAACCGGAATTAACAAGCTCCCATCTGCCACATAACCGCGGGCACGGCTTTCGAAAGTTCAAACCCTGCAGGGGTGTTCCAACTTGACCCATTACAAGCCCACGATCCGCGGAGTCGCAACTCCAAAGTGGGAAGACCCGAGTATCCTCGGAATCCCGTGCTCAAGATATACCGAGCTAAGGTAAGGCTAATCCAGCAAATCCTCCCGGCGTGTTGACACCCTGATAGTAGTCGCGCGTATCTAAGTCTCAGGACACAACCGGATGGGCGATTCTACGGGTGTATACCAGATACCTCGGGTTGCCCCAAGGCGGCCCCGCAGAACCCCCGTTTCGGACCAACACTCATGTGGAGCACTGGCCCGGGGTTGTTGATTAAGAAAGAGGGTTAATTACTCTCTATGCAAGTTTAGTTTGTTATTAGGCAAATAGTACCAATGTTGGGACTTGCTGGAAAAGACTTAGCACTTAGCGGTTTATCGAGGGGGTCCCATACACCCCAACCGTGTTAGGAACGCATAATCAAGGAACATAATACCGGCTTATACGGATCCTAACGGCATGAGTGGAACAAATCACCAAGCAAAAGGCTTAGCCTTCCACCCTTGCCAATATATAGATGATTTCATTTTTAAGCATTTATATAGTGTGATATAACCCAACCAAACTTCAACATGGAGCAAGCATCTTCACTTCACCTGCAACTAGCAATGCTATAAGAAGGGCTGAGCGAAGCGTACTTAGCCAAGCAACGGTTTGCATAGGTTGGTTGGTTAAACATGGCAATTGGTTACAAGTAGGAGGCTGACAAGAAGATCATGGGCATCGAGGCAAAACTATAGATCGAGACTACTAGCAATAGGCAAAGATAGTAATGTTATCGGGGTTCGGTCATCTTGCCTGAAGAGAAGTCGTTCGGATCGTAAGAAGGGTCCTCGTGCTCAACCTCGTTGGAAACCTCGTGCTCAACCTCGTACTCGGTCTCAGCTTCCGACTCTAAACAAAACAATCACACCAAGCACCAATCAACAAGATGCAATGCGCACTCGAAAAAGATGAATGCATGATGGATGCACTAAGGATGCACATGGAGCACGGAAAATATCACTCAAGCAAAACACCTCAAAACATGATAACAATCTGAAATTATTAATCTACACAGAAAATCAATCAAGTTTGATATAAGATTCGCTGAAATCGGAGTTACGGGCTAAAAGTTATGCCCGAAACAAGATTTGAGCGAAAGCTGAAAATTACAGCATCATAGCAACTTCGGAGCTCAAAATAATTAAGCTACAGCACCCAAAAATCATGGCAAAGGACATGAACACAAACTAGACATATAGTACAGCAACTATGTCCAAGGTGCACCCCCAACGGAGCCACGGATCAATAGCAATGATCTTGGACATATTGAACTTGGCAATAAAATTCTGGCAGCAGAATTTTATTGAAACTTTAGAGCAAAAGATAAACATGCTACAGCCACTTAAATGGACATGTGAGAACATGGATGGAAAGACAACAATATATACTACAAGGAACAATCAAAAACCACTCCAAAACTATCATGCTTTGTCCTAGAACATCACACGAACATGGCATCGGAACGTTACAGATTTCAGACTTAGTGAAAAACCACTAAGTCCTAAAACTGCAATAACATCATAGCATACAAAAGAGCATGTTTAAGTCACCTCGAAACTAAACATGGCAAGAGGTAAGCACCTCATCAAAATGCACATGAAGGTGATCCCGAAACACACAAGCAGGCATCATAAAGGTGAACACAACGATTGCAACGAGCTCAACAAGATGGCATTTCATAACAAGTGAAACAACATCACATGAACATGGCACTTTGCAACGATGATAACAAGGCAATATTAAATCTACCATGCAACCTATCACAAGCAACACGTAGTTCGTGGCAAGACGAACACGTGGACATGTCATTTGCATCATTCGGACAAACGAGCTAAAAGATATCACATGGCAAAGGTGGCATAAAAATAACACAAAACAGCAGTTTATATCATGATGCACTTTTGCAATAGCAAAACAAGCACCTAGATGATCTCTAACAAGCATGACAACAACAGAGGAAACGTAGAGCACACTCCCACGAACGTCTGGACATATTACACGCGCAAAACGGAGCATCAGGTAAAAAGTTATGCATGGTCAAACATTGCATCAGACAGATGAAAAACTGGACTAGATCTAGGGTTTTAACAAAGTCAACCTCAGAGCTGAACAGTAGCGGGCTCGGGCCGGGGTTGAAGAAGATCTGGGCGGCGGCCCACTCGGCTGGAGGAAGAGTGGGCCCGGCCGGCGGCTGGGAGGCCCGGAGCGGACTGGACCGGCCCAGCGGGGCGGTCAACGGCGGCTCGGAGGAGGCGAGCCCGGAAGCTGCGGAGCGGAGCGGCCCAGCGAGCGGAGGCGGCCCGGTGCTGGAGGCCCAGGCGGCGGGAGGCTGGCGACGCGGGAGACCTGCGGTGCGGCGCGCCTGGGCCGGTGGGGAGGCGGCGGCCCACCGGAGGCGCGGCGGGGTACGGGCCGGCTGGCGCTGAGGGGCTCGGCCCACGGTGATGTGGTCCACCGAGCCAGCCGGCGCGGGAGGCCGGGAGGTGGAGCGGGCCCAGCTGGCGCCGCGGGAGGGAGGCGCCCGGCTGAGAAGCGGCGATGGGCCTCGGCGATGCTGAGGTGGGCTCTTCGGCGGGGATGTGGTCCACCCCGTCGAGCGGAAAGGCCCCAAGTGGCGACGCGTTGACCTGGATCCTTCGATCCAGGCGCGCGACTGCGGCGGCTGGCGATGGAAATTGGCGGTGCTTGCGGGATCGGCCAAGTGGCTGGTAGAATCGGCTGGATCTGGAAAAAAAAGAGGAAGGGGATCTAGAGGTAGGGGAAGGAGGTAGGATGCCAAAATAGACCTAGAGGGGACTATAAATAGCAGTTTTGTAGGGTTTGGGGGGATTTAGGGGCGTTAGGAGCCCTCCGATCGCGATCCGACGGATCCGATCGCGGGGATAGATTTAAAAGGCCTAGGAGGAGATAAAAGACTGCAGTAGGGGTGTTTCCGGGACTCGAAGTGAAGGCACTTTGGACCCACACGAACAATGGATGGAAAAGCCAACGGAGTCCAAACGAGACGAGATTTCAGAGGCGGGTTGCACACAACAAAACAACAACACAGACAACAACCTCGCGGCACACCGGTAACGTTACACGCCCGAACAACAAAGTAGGCCTACGGGACGTCACGGACACGTGAGGGAGCTCCGGAACGCGAAACGGACAACGGGAAGAAACACGCGGAACCGGATGCAACCGACAACACAAATGCAATGCGATGCACATGTCTACATGATATGAATGAATGCCACACACTCACACAACAAAACGACGAAAACCCGAAAGACAAAGAACCCGGAATGGAAATAGATGAAGCCGGAGATATATTATATACCCAAAAGGGAAAGTATTACATCCGGGGCATTACAAGGCATCCCAATTACCAGTCCCTTTCTTGTGAATGATAAGCAGATAACCACTCATCGTGAGAATAACCCACCTAGCATGGAAAATATTGACCACCCCTTGTCGCTCCATGAGTGATGTGGGCATACAAAACATATTTTTATTTGAAGATTTAGAGTTTGGCACATGCAAATTTACTTGGAATGGCAGGTAAATACCACATATAGGTAGAAATGGTGGACTCATATGGAATAACTTTGGGTTTAAGGAAGTGGATGCACAAGCAGTATTCCCGCTTAGTACAAGTGAAGGCTAGCAAAAGGATTGAGGAGCGACCTACTAGAGAGCAACAACAGTCATAAACATGCATTGAGATTAATCAATATTGAATACAAGCATGAGTAGGATATAAGACACCACGAACATAAATATTGTGGAGGATTGTTGGTTTTGTTTCAACTACATGTGTGAACATGTGCCAAGTGAAGCCACTTGAATAATTCAGAGGAGGATACCATCCTATCATACTACATCGTAACCATTTTAAAAGCATGTTGACACACAAGGTAAACCATTATCCACTCCTAGCTAATTAAGCATGGCATGAATAATTATGATCTCTAATTGTCATTGCAAACATGTTCATTCATAATATGTTGAATCAAGAACGATGAGCTAAACATATTTACAAAAACAAAACAGGTTGAATTCATACCATCTTTTCTTCATCTCAATCAATTCATTAAATTTCGTCATTATTGCCTTTCACTTGCACGACCGAATGATGTGAATAATAATAAGAGTGCACATGATGTGGACTAAGCTGGAACATGCAAACATTTTATTCAAGGGAGAAGAAAAGGTAATATGGGCTCTTTGTTAGATCGACAATAATGCATATGAGAGCCACTAAAAATTTTCATCGTGGTCTTCTCCTTACGGCAACCTAAATAAAAGACAAGAATTTCAAAGAAACTGTCGGGGGAAACTGTCCGCCACGAACACCTATGGGACCGGAGCCCCTTGTCTGTGCGGTACGAGGGCGGAGGGAGCACAAAGAGCAGATCGAAGCAAACACGCGGGCAGTTTTACCCAGGTTCGGGCCGCACGGATGCGTAAAACCCTACTCCTGCTTGGTTGTATATTGAGTTGAGTGCTCGGGAGCTTGAAGAAGCAGCTACACCGTGCGTGAGAGTGATCAAAGTTCCGAACCCCCTCCACGTTGTGCATGGGCCTCCTTTTATAGTGCAAGGGGTCACCGACAGGTGTCAACGTAGGAGAAAGGGGTAAAAAAGTAAAAGAGGTGGTAGTTGTAACAGTGCGGGAACAGTGGAGCTACAGTACAGAACAGTGGTCTATACCTACTTTAACAGTGGGGGACAAGGGCATTTAATGCCCGTCGCCGTCGACCCCAAAAGCTCCCGCCTTAGCGTCTCCGTCCGCCACGGCGACGGATTTATCGCCGTGGAGTGCCACCGTGTACCCCAGGCTGCACAGCCATCCGCCACGCGTCCCTGGATAGGCCCCAGGGCGACGCGTGGGCCGATGAGCTGGAGCGCGGGCACACAGCGCAGCCTTCCCGGCAAGTACCTTGCCGGGGCCTTGATCTTGCCGGGCCCGGGAACTTGCCGCTCCCCGGGCCCCTTGCCGGGGCGCGTATAGCGCCGAGGCGTTGTCTTCCGATCTCCCTGGCAAGCTCCTCTTGCCAGGGTCTTGTGTTAGTGGAGCAGTCTTGAGCCTGGCACGGCCTTCCCGGCAAGCTCCTCTTGCCGGGGTCTTGATCTTATGTCTTGTATACTTTGTTTTTGAATGGTTTAATAAGGAGCAGGAAGGTCTCCGGCGAGCCCGCAGTAAACCTTGCCGCGGGAAGCTGCGACTGCCCGTGCACAAGTCGGGGTACTGAGGTACCCCTACCTTAGTGCACCGACAGGAGCCCCCGGGCCTGGGCCACACACGGTGCCGAGCGCTGTTGGGCCAGGCCCAAAACAGTGTACGGGCACCCGCGGCCCGCGGCGCGCCGAATCCACTTCCATATCCGCCGCACCCCACGGTAACGGCACGCGTCGATTGCGGCGCCGTGGGATGGGACGTGCCCACGATCTCTTAATGGAAAGGGCGAAACGCCCCCCACTCCTCCATAAAAGCAGAGGTAGCGGGCGCGGTTCCCCTCCTTGCGCTCTCATTACGTCGTCTTCCACCTGCAAAAGATTCCTTCTTGCGCTTCGCCTCCACACCTCCGCCGCCGCCGAGCTCTTCGTCCCCTTCCTCCCGCCGCGTCCGCCATGGCCCCAAAGACCGACAAGGCGAAGGCGGAGAAATCCAAGAAGGAGAAATCGGAGCAAGCGGCCAAGCTCATCGCTTACCGGAAGCGGCACGTCGTCTTCCCGCCGAAGCTCGGCGTGCAGGAACTCTGGAACAAGTATTACTTGTTCTGGTCCAAGGGAACCGATGCGCATCCCCGCACGCGAGCATACCCGGCCGCCGCCAAGGACAGCTATCCCGGCGGGTATCACTTCTTTGCTGCCTTTTTCCATTGTGGTCTCTGTCCTTCTTTTTCGAACTTCTTCTGTGATGTCATGAACACATATGGCTTCCACCTGCTTGACTTCACCCCCAACGCCATTCTCACCATGGCTGTTTTCGCACATATGTGCGAAAACTTCATAGGAGTCCACCCCAATGTAGCCCTCTTTAGACACTTCTTCACTCCTAGAGCCGAGGCCGATGCCCCCCTCTCCGGAGGAATTTCTTGGGTCTTTCGTCTTAATAAGAAAGGGGCGTACTTGCCGGGGGAGCTCCGCGGCAAGTGGGAGGAATGGCGAGCGGAGTGGTGCTGGATCGTAGAAGACCAGCCGCAAGCCTTCACCGCGCCGCGCACAACGCCCATCGTGCGCGGCAGGGATTGGAGTGATCTAGACTCCGACGACATCAAGCTCGACATCGCCCTCGTCCGGATTCTTCGTCTTCGGATGGCCCGGCTGTCAGTTGCCGAGGTGGGCGCAGATTTCCTCCGCCGGCGCATCGCCCCTCTCCAAGACCGGAAGAGGCCGGCCTGGGAGTACGGCGGCCCGGCAGACATCATGAGGCTGCGCCCCGGGCTCAATTTCAACTTCACCACTCTGGAGCTGCGCGGAATGGTACGGGAACTCTTCAAGTACGACCCGACGCACCCTGAGTGGTTCAGGACTCCCCGGGAAGTGGTGCCGCTCTGCAACAACGCCGCGAGGGACCGGATCCTTGCCATGATGCCCATGTGCGACTCGCATGGCTTGGACCGCTCGTGGATCGCCCCGAAGCCCATCGACGTCCTCAACTTCTACGACAACCTCGCCGAGGTGGCGAGGAACAAGGAGGACCTCAAGCTGCACACGCGGGACACCACCGACCAAGAAATCGCCTATATTGCTTCTCGGGCTGAGGAGGCCGCCGCAGCCGCGGCGGCAGGAGTCTTCGGGTTCTCGCCGGAGGAGGCGGAGGCCGAGGAGGCGTCCACCCAGGCGGAGGAGGCGGAGATCCGCCGGTTGCTGAACCTTCCACCCGACGCGCTTGCCGGGGTCCCCTCGCTGAGGCACTCCGGGATCCACGGGATTGCGGCGGAGGCTGCAGCAATGGAGGGCACCGCCGGAGGGAGCAGAGGAGCCGGCCGGGGCAGAGGAGGAGGAGGAGGAGGAGGCCGAAGACTCCGGCGGATCCACGGAGTTATACGCCGACGACCTCTCCTCGTCGGAGAGCTCCCCGCCCCCGGCAAGCCCGAAGCAGTCCCCGGCAAAGCGCCTCCGCAAGGCGGCGACGGGGGAGAGGGCGCAGGCGCCCCGGCAACAGCCACCCCGGCGGGCGGCTCCCCGGGGGAGTCAAGCCGCGCCAAGGCCGTCCGGCGCACCAGCCGCAGCGGAGGCGGCCCGTGCGCGGACCACGACGGAGGCGCCCCGCAGGCCGGCAGCGAGCCGGCAGGGGTCTTCTCGGAGCGGAGCAACGGCTCCACCCGCTCCTCGGGCGCCGGCAGCTACAGGGGCTGGGTCCTCGCAGCCCCCAGCCCCGGTGAACACCAAGCGCGCGAGGGAGTCTTCATCTTCCGCTCCTCGCGCCGACGCGCCCACGGTGGAGTATGACTTCTCCGCCCCGAGCGAGGACGACGAGGAGGACCAAGAGTAAGGATTCGGGACCTCATATCTTCTTGATTTCTGTCTTGATTTTTCCGCTGATGCCGACTCTGTCTTCTGTTCTGATTTCAGGACCCTGGCCCATCGCGCAGCGAAGAAGGCCAAGGCGCCCGAGGCCGAGGTCGCGGAAGGCTCAGCAGCGGCGGCAACAGGGGGTGTGCCGGAGCCAAGCCTGCCGGACTCGAGCACTGCTCCGATGAGCAGCCCCCAGCGCAGCCCCCAGCGTAAGTCTGGGGTTTTCTCTTTTCGCCTTGGGGAACGCCTGAGTCTTTGATTTTGTCTTCGTGCCTTGACTTTTCTTGTCTTGCTTTGTGTAGAGGAGGAGCCGCAGCGGGAAGAGCGCCCGGAGACCACCGCTGAGGAGCCGCAGGCCCCGCCATCCCCGCCAAGGCAGAACTCTCCGGCGAGGGAGAGTGCTCCGCCCAGGGTGGGCACTCCGCCGAGGCAGAGTACCGCGCCTGGGGCGAGCAGCCCGGCGAGGGCGGCCACCCCGCCAAGGCCAAGTTCCCCGGCGAGGGTGACTACTCCGACGAGGCCGAGCTCCCCGGCGAGGGAGCCCGCCGCTGAGGACGTCCGCCAAGGTAATCTTTGTGACTTGTCTTCTTGGCTTGCCTCTTTTTTGGATATTTGCTTAAGTTTTGAACTTCTTTGTCTTCTTCTTCTTTCTAGATCTTCCTCCTCCTGTGCCCATGGAGACGGAGGTGATTATCCTCGAGGAGGAGGACGCGCAGGGCGGCGGCGGCGACGCTCCAGTCGTCGAGGAGGTAGCCGAGGCCGCCGAGCCGGCCGCGCAAGAGACTGCTCCGGCTGCAGACGCAGCGGCCGGGGAGGGGGACGGTGGCCGCACCGCCGACCCGGAGGCGGCGGGAGCATCGGATGCTGCACCGGCCACCGGTCCCTCCGCCGGCGAGGAGCAGAGGTTCTATCTCGAGGCCCCCAACGGCGTTTTCATCCAGATGCCGTGGGGGTCTTCATCGCGAGCTCCTGCGGAGGGCGAGGCGTTCGACGGAGAAGTCCTCGCCTCCGCAGGCCTGAAGATCGTCCAGGCGCCCGGTGGAGGTGAGGGGCCCGAGGAGGAGCGGTTGCTTCATCAGCTCCTGGCCCTTTACCGGGCCAGGCAAGCAAAGCTCGCTTCCCGGGAGGCTCTTGCCGCCAAGGCCGCGGCAGAGATGGAGAAGCGTGCGGCGGAGCTCAGCGCCGCCAATCAGGCTGCCCTCCGCCAGGTGGCGGAGGAGCGTGAGCGTCTCGCCGGCGAGTACCAAGAGTGGGTGCTCGAGAAGGCTGAAGCCGATGAACAGCAGCGTCTCGCCGGGGTGGAGATGTCCCGGCGAGAGGGAGAGCTCGCGCAGCGGAAGGTCGAGCTGGACTCTCATGAAGAAGACCTTGCCGCTCGCGAGGCTGCCCTTGGCGAGGAGCTGAAGGAGGCGAAAGCCGCCGCGGTTGCCGCGGAGGACGCCAAGAAAGAGCTCGCCGCCAAGGTCGAACAGCTGGAGAAGGCGATGAAGGTGAGCGCCGAGAAGGTTGCCGCGCTCATCTTGGAGCGCGAAAAGGATGCTCACACAAACTCCGAGCTTCAGGTGAGTTTGTCAAAGAGGGGCGACGAGCTGAAGGCCGCCAAGGACTCCATTGAGGACTTGGAGCTGAAGGTCACCACCCTGAAGGAATCGCTCGATGCTGCCCGGGCTCAGGAGACCAAGTTGAAGGATGAGCTCCGCAAGGAGCGGACCTTGGTGGAGAGCGTCAACAAGGCATCCGAGCTCTTCCGGCAGACTATCGAAGTGTGGACCGAAGAGCTGGTTTCTTCTGCGTCCAATATTGACCAGGAGCTGCTGGCGCTGAAGGTCGAACACCTTATCTATTCGCCGGACCCGGATCTCCCGCACAGCGCCAAGCTCAGCCTCTTCTTCAGAGGCGTCGCTCCGGCTCTTGCAGGTCTCCGGAACCGCATCCCCGCGCAGCTGGCCGAGGAGTCGCGCCGGCTCTGCGCGGGAACTCTGGAGCGGGTGTTGACGAAGATCGTGTACCGCAACCCGGGAATCAATCTCACGAACGTTCTTCGCACCCTGCCGGCAGATGCAGATACGGAGGCCCTGAAGGAGCAGGTCGGCCACATCATCGCCAAGGTGGCAAAGCTTGGCAGGAAGGAAGGCGACCGCGTAGACTAGGGCTCCATTTATCTTTATCTTTTTGTTGCTGCACATTACGTTATGAACTCATTAGTCCATTGCGACAAGTTATCCTTGTAAGATATTTGCTTTACTTCGATCAATCAGTGCAATGTTATCTTCCTTGTTCCAATCTTTGACTTTGTATGTTTTTCACCCTACGCTCCCGGGGAGCTCGCCGGCAAGGGGCCCTTGCCGCGAGCGCTGAGTGCTGGACTCTGAGCAGCCTGCTGGCCAAGGTCCTTGCCGGTAAGCAACCTCGCCGCAGCTAGTCGCAACGCACTTAGCTTGCTGAGCGTACTCGGAAACGAGGCAAGGGCGCGACACTTGTCGCAGCTCACTTAAATCGTTGAGTGAACTCGAAAACAAGATAAGGGTGCGGCAAGCTACGGGTAGGTTCCTCCGCGCACAGGTTTTCCATACAAAGTGTGATCGTTCAAGGAAGACAACCAAAATTTAAAATTTGAACTGGTCAAATTCTAACAACTTATCTTTCATATGCTGCTTGCTCATATTGTTTGCTTTCCGGTAAGGCTTCTCTTTCTTGAACAGCACTTGGCTCCTCCTCCAACTCCTTCCCCCCCGGCAAACTTGTGCGCGAGGAACGTTCCTTCTGTGTAAGAGGAAAGAAAAGGGGGAGGAAAGCAAGTATCTGGCCTTTCGGCGTAATAGTGCTTACCGTATATATGAGTGTTGCATCAAATGCCAAACAGAACATGCAAACAGCAAAGAGAAGCATGCAAAAGGCAATCGATGCGAAAAACACAAAAAAAACTTTACTGATGCACGGGGTCTGCGCCCGGCTTTGTACAAAGGGTTACATGCAACAGCGGCAAAGCTTGTACAAAAGGTGGTTGCCGGAGCGGATCACGGCAACCGCGCCTTAGGGGTGAAACTTGCGAAGATGCTCTATGTTCCAGGAGTTGCTCACCGGTAAGCCTTCTTCGGTCTCGAGGCGGACAGCGCCGGGCCTCGTAACTTGTCTCACCCGGTAAGGGCCTTCCCACTTCGGCGTCAACTTGTTGGAATTCTTGGCGGACTGAACACGCCGAAGAACAAGGTCGCCTTCCTCGAGACTCCTGGCCTTGACTTTGCGGCTATGGTAGCGGCGCAAAGCTTGCTGGTATCGAGCAGCTCGTACAGCAGCCTGGAGACGTCCCTCCTCAAGGAGCAATGCGTCATCTTGCCGCAGTTGCTCTTGCTCGAGCTCATCATAAGCGAGTACTCGAGGAGATCCGTATACGAGTTCCGTGGGGAGAACTGCCTCTGCTCCATAGACTAGAGCAAAAGGTGTCTGTCCGGTGGCTCGACTTGGTGTCGTTCTGATTGACCAAAGAGCCGCCGGGAGCTCCTCTATCCAATTCCTTCCGCACTTGCGCAGCCTGTCAAAGGTCCTTGTTTTGAGTCCGCGCATCACTTCAGCATTTGCCCTCTCCGCTTGGCCGTTGCTCCTCGGGTGAGCAACAGAAGCGAAACAGACCTTGGCGCCAAGGTCTTGGACGTACTGCATGAAGGTGCGACTAGTGAATTGCGTACCGTTGTCGGTGATGATCCTGTTAGGGATCCCGAAACGGCAAACAATCGATCTGAAGAACCTGACTGCTGACTGTGCTGTCACCTTTCTCACTGGCTCCACTTCTGGCCACTTTGTGAACTTGTCGATTGCAACGTACAAGTACTCAAAGCCCCCGACAGCTCGAGGGAAAGGGCCGAGGATGTCGAGCCCCCAGACCGAGAAGGGCCATGATAAAGGGATTGTTTGGAGAGCTTGAGCTGGCTGATGAATTTGCTTCGCATGGAACTGGCACGCTTCACACTTGGTTACTAGTGCAGTTGCATCTTGGAGGGCTTCTTGCCAAAAGAACCCTTGCCGGAAAGCTTTCCCGGCAAGCGCCCTTGCGCCAATGTGGTGGCCGCATATGCCTCCGTGTATTTCTGCCAACAGCTTCTGTCCATCTTCTCTTGAGATGCACTTCAACCTGACACCGTTGAGTCTTCTTCTGTACAGCTCGTTATCCACGAACTGATACATACTTGACTGTCTGGTTATCTTCTCTATCTCTTGAGGGTCGTCGGGAAGTTCTCCAGTTTGTAGAAAACGGACGATCTGCTGTGCCCATGCCGGAGCCCGAGGCTCGACGGCAAGGACTAAAGGCTCGAGGGCCGCTGCGGGAACCTCAGCTTCTACGGCGAAAACCTCTGGTCCTGCCGGAGCTGACGGTCCCCCGGCAAGCTCGCCGGGGCGAGGCTTGTCGGGAACACTTGCTTCAACTGCACAAGCCCGAGGGCTTGCAGGAGCAAACTGTTCCTCAGCGTTGTCGTTGATCTTGGGAACTTTGGCGGCGGGTTCAGGAAGATCCGCCGGCAAGTAGTCGCCGGAGACCAACTTTCTCTTCTTGGACTGCCCAATTGATGGTGTAACGGATGGCTGAGTCAGCTTGAGTAAGAAGGTCCCTGGTTCCACAGGTAACTTCATCGCGGCGCACTTTGAAAGGCCATCTGCAATTTCATTTTGAGCTCTCGGGACGTGCTCCATCTGCAAACCTTCAAAGTGCTCTTCAAGCTTTCTCACTTCATCGACATATGCTTCCATCAAAGGGCTCTGATAGCTCTTGTTAACTTGTCGGACCACCAACTGAGAATCGCCCCGCACAATCAGCTTTCTGATCCCAAGTTCGGCCGCAATCCTGAGGCCGGCAAGCAAGCCTTCATATTCTGCAGTGTTGTTTGTCGCTTGCTCCCTGGGAAAGTGCATCTGGATAACATATTTGAGGTGCTCTCCGGTGGGCGCGATGAGTACCACGCCGGCACCGGCGCCTTGCAGCGAGAAGGCACCGTCAAAATACATTACCCATTCACTTGTCGCTTCTTGCACGGGTGCGCTTGTTTCTTGAATTTCTTCGTCTGGCGTCGGGGTCCATTCGGCAATGAATTCTGCCAAAGCTCGGCTCTGTATGGTTGAAGTACTTTCAAACTTGAGTCCAAAGCTTGACAGCTCCAGTGCCCACTCGACGATCCTGCCTGTCGCCTCTGGATTGTGCAATATCCTCTTCAACGGAAAGCGAGTGACCACTGTTATCTCATGGGCTTGGAAGTAGTGGCGCAGCTTCCTCGAGGCCATGAGGAGGCCGAAAAGCAATTTTTGCACACCAGAGTACCTTGATCTAGCCCCCTGGAGAAGGGAACTTACAAAATACACTGGGCGCTGCACCATCTTCTTCCGCACCTCTCCTTGTTCCTGCGCAGAGTCTTCCTTGTCGGGGCCAGAGCTTGTCGGGACAGCCCCCTGCTTGTCGCTAGATTCGCTTGCCGGTGATGCTGACTCCTCGTCGGACTCCCTCTCCGCCACTAACGCAGCACTAACCACCTGGTTGGTTGCCGCTAAGTATAGCAACAACTTTTCCTGTGGTCTAGGTGCGACAAGTATAGGAGTGGAGGACAGGTACCGTTTCAAATCCTGCAACGCCGCCTCCGCTTCCGGAGTCCACTTCATGGGACCTGCCTTCTTCAAGATTTTGAAGAAAGGTAGGGCGCGTTCGGCGGACTTTGAAATGAACCTACTGAGGGCAGCAACACGACCTGCAAGCCTTCTGACATCCTTGACGCGCTTCGGGGCTTCTATCTGCTCTATGGCTTTAATCTTGTCGGGGTTGGCTTCAATCCCCCTCTGTGATACAAAGAACCCGAGAAGCTTGCCGGAGGGAACTCCAAAGACGCACTTCTCGGGGTTCAACTTAAGCTGTATCCTGCGCAGGTTCTGAAACGTTTCTTCTAAGTCTTGAATCAGGGTTTCTTTGCTCTTGCTCTTCACCACGATGTCATCCATGTAAGCTTCTACATTCCGGTGGATCTGTGGCTCAAAAGCAGTGTACACTACCCTTGCAAAAGTTGAGCCTGCATTCTTCAGTCCAAATGGCATGCGGATAAAGCAATAAGTGCCACATGGAGTTATAAATGCAGTCTTCTCTTCATCCTCCTTGGCCATGAAAATCTGATGATAGCCTGAGTATGCATCAAGAAAACAGAGTAGCTCACATCCGGCAGAGGAGTCAACGATCTGGTCAATGCGCGGCAAAGGGAAGGGATCCTTGGGACATGCTTTATTGACATCGGTGAAGTCTATACACAGTCTCCACTTCCCGTTGGCCTTGCGCACGACGACTGGGTTTGCCAACCACGTCGGATGGATCACACCTCTAACTAGACCTGCTGCCTCTAGTTTCTTGATCTCCTCATTGATGAACTCTTGGCGCTCCACGGCTTGCTTCCTCACTTTCTGCTTGATGGGCCGCGCATGAGGACAGACAGCAAGCTTGTGCTCAATCACCTTCCTGGGAACACCGGGGATGTCAGATGGTTGCCAAGCAAACACATCGACATTCGCCCGCAGGAAGGCGACGAGCGCGCTTTCCTATTTGCTGTCAAGGGTGGCACTGATGGTGAAGGTACCACCAGTGCCATCCTCCTTTGCGGACACTTTCTTGGTTGCCGGAGGAGCGGCCATTCCTTTCTTGCTCTTGCCGGTGGAGCTCGATGGAACGTCCTCGACGGCAGCGCAGCACTCCGAAGAGGTGCGGTTGCCGGAGTGGGTCCCAGAGCACTTGCCGGACTTGGTCTTCGTCTTCTTCCCCCCGGGAGCTTCAGCGGCAAGAGTATCCTTCTCGGCCGCAGCTGCCGCATCCCGGTAAATCTTGTCGGCGCAAATAAGCGCATCTTTCTTGTCGCTGTGGACAGTGATGACGCTTATCGGCCCCGGCATCTTCAGCACGTTGTAGGCATAGTGGGAAGCTGCCATGAACTTGGCGAGGGCGGGACGGCCGAGTATTCCATTGTAGGGCAATGGAATATCGGCGACGTCAAAGGTGATGCGCTCAGTCCTGAAGTTGAGCTCCCCGCCAAAGGTCACCGGCAGAGTGATCTTTCCCTTGGGCTTGCTCCTTCCCGGGTTGATTCCTTGGAATGAACCGGTCTCTTCGAGCTCGCCATCTTGAATTTGGAGCTTCTTGATCACAGCAGAGGAGATCAAGTTCAGCCCGGCCCCGCCGTCAACCAACATTTTGGTGACCTTGAGGTTGCGGATGGTGGGAGAGACCAGCATCGGCAAACACCCGACCGCGGTGGTGCGGTCAGGGTGATCCTCAAGGTCAAAAACGATGGGCATGCTGGACCATTTGAGGAGCCTACGCGACTCCACGGGCGGCTCCGCTGCGTTCACCTCACGCACCCACTGTTTTAGCTGGCGGTGGGAGGTGTGCAGGGAGGCGCCACCGTCGACGCACAGGACCTCCGTGGCCTTCTGGAACTCCTGCTCGCTGTTCTCGTCGTCCTCCATGTCTTTATCGTCGTCTTCGTCGTTGTCGCGGCCCCGGGGAGGTCGATCCCCTTGCCGCTGCTTAGCCTTGCCGCGGCGTCCTCCCCGGCCGTTGAACGGCCGCTTCTTGCTGGGCTCTTCCCCGCCACCTTGGGCCTTCTCCTTGTCGCGCCTTTCGTACTCAGCTTTTTGCTGCTCGACGAGGTACTCGACGCGCTTGCAGTTGGAGAGATCGTGACCCTTGGTGCGGTGAATCTTATAGTATTGCTTGTCGGAGCTACCCGGCTTGTCGGCCGCCGCCGCAGGGGCAGGCTCCTTGCCGGAGCCGCCAGCCTGCGCTTGCTTGGCGGAGGCCTCCTTGCCGGACTTCTCGACGGCAAGCACTTCCTTCTTGCCCTTCTTTCTGTTGTTCCGCCGCCGGCTCTTCTTTGCCGGGGCGGCGTCGTCGCTGTCGCTTCCCCCTGCGCCAGCATCCTCCCCGGGGAGTTTCCTCCCCTCTTCTGCGCGTGCGCACTTGTCAGCAAGAGCGTAGAGCTCGCTGACGTCCCTGATCTTGGTCATCGCCATTTCCTCACGCATGCGGCGGTTACGCACGTTCTGATGGAACGCGCTGATAACCGCGGCAGGGTGAACGTCAGGAATGTTGTGCTGCACCCGGCTGAAGCGTTGGATATATTTGCGCAGGGGTTCGCCTTCCTTCTGGGCCAAAATGTGGAGATCGCTCTCCTGGCCATGGGGTTTGTGGCCGCCGGTGAAGGCGCCAACAAACTGATGGCAGAGGTCGGCCCAAGAAGAGATAGAGCCTTCCGGCAAGTGCATGAGCCACGAACGGACGTTCGGCCTCAGCACGAGCGGGAAGTAGTTGGCTAGGATTTTCTCGTCGCGCCCCCCGGCAGCTTGCACTGCGATAGTGTAGACGCTGAGAAACTCCGAGGGGTGCGTCTTGCCGTCGTACTTCTCCGGTACGTCTGGCTTAAAGTTCTTCATGCTGGGCCACTGGACGCGCCGCAGCTCACGGGTGAACGCAGGGCAGCCTGCCGCGTACGGCAAGTCGCCTGGTTCACCGGGCACGTGCGCGTCGACAGTGTTCCCAGCTCTCTTGTCGGATTGTCGCCGAGCTTCTCGGCGGCGCTCGATCGTGGTTCGAGCGTCTTCATCTCGCCGGTCGTCGAGGACCTGGCGCTGGTCCCGACGGGCCCGCGGGTCCGACGAGGCTGTGGAGCCGTCGTCGGGGTTGTTCCGGCGGGGCGGCGTCTTCTGTTTCTGCGGCGGGGAGTGCACGCTTGTCGCACCCCCGGCAGTCTTGTCGCCGATAGCCTTCGTCTTCTCAGGTTGCCGCGGCCGTGAGGCCGATGGCTGCTGCGGAGAGTCGTTGTTGGCGAAGTCTATCAGGCTCCGGATAGTAGCCCTCCATTCTTCGGCCTTGTCGGCCGCCGGAGGAAAATCGAGGAGCAGCTGCGCCCTTGCGAGCGCTTCTGCCGGAGTAGTGGGGAACGCGGGTGAGCGGTGCGAGGAGCGGGATACGCTCGGACTTCTAACGACGTTAGAAGGAGCGGGGTCCCGCGCCGGCGCCTTCGCTTTGCTTGTGCCCGGACGGGGGTCCGGGGCATCCCGCGAACCTCCAGTTTGGCCTTGCCCCAGCAAGCGGATACCACCTCCCGTGGTATGGCGCTGCGGGGTCGTCGTGTGCTGTGATGGACGCGGCGCGTCCACGGAGACCGAGGTCCGGTCATCCGTCCTGTTCTTGGATCTGGTGGCACCGTGAGTGTCCTCGCCGGTAACCACCCTTCCGACGGCGTCTCCCCCGCCCACCGTTGGCTCTGGTGGCGGCGGGTGAGACGCAGACGGGCCTCCGACCTCCGAAGGCTTCTTCTTCGGGGCCATGGAGTTGTCGCTGATGAAGTCGCTGGTGTAGCTGGAGAGGTTGATGAAGAATGCGCCCGCGCGAACGCCGGATCAGGTTCGCACAACCTCGACGCCCCCTACCTGGCGCGCCAAAGATGTCGGGGGAAACTGTCCGCCACGAACACCTATGGGACCGGAGCCCCTTGTCTGTGCGGTACGAGGGCGGAGGGAGCACAAAGAGCAGATCGAAGCAAACACGCGGGCAGTTTTACCCAGGTTCGGGCCGCACGGATGCGTAAAACCCTACTCCTGCTTGGTTGTATATTGAGTTGAGTGCTCGGGAGCTTGAAGAAGCAGCTACACCGTGCGTGAGAGTGATCAAAGTTCCGAACCCCCCCACGTTGTGCATGGGCCTCCTTTTATAGTGCAAGGGGTCACCGACAGGTGTCAACGTAGGAGAAAGGGGTAAAAATGTAAAAGAGGTGGTAGTTGTAACAGTGCGGGAACAGTGGAGCTACAGTACAGAACAGTGGTCTATACCTACTTTAACAGTGGGGGACAAGGGCATTTAATGCCCGTCGCCGTCGACCCCAAAAGCTCCCGCCTTAGCGTCTCCGTCCGCCACGGCGACGGATTTATCGCCGTGGAGTGCCACCGTGTACCCCAGGCTGCACAGCCATCCGCCACGCGTCCCTGGATAGGCCCCAGGGCGACGCGTGGGCCGATGAGCTGGAGCGCGGGCACACAGCGCAGCCTTCCCGGCAAGTACCTTGCCGGGGCCTTGATCTTGCCGGGCCCGGGAACTTGCCGCTCCCCGGGCCCCTTGCCGGGGCGCGTATAGCGCCGAGGCGTTGTCTTCCGATCTCCCTGGCAAGCTCCTCTTGCCAGGGTCTTGTGTTAGTGGAGCAGTCTTGAGCCTGGCACGGCCTTCCCGGCAAGCTCCTCTTGCCGGGGTCTTGATCTTATGTCTTGTATACTTTGTTTTTGAATGGTTTAATAAGGAGCAGGAAGGTCTCCGGCGAGCCCGCAGTAAACCTTGCCGCGGGAAGCTGCGACTGCCCGTGCACAAGTCGGGGTACTGAGGTACCCCTACCTTAGTGCACCGACAGAAACACACTGAAATATTTTTGGATTTTTTTTCTTCTGAAGAAAGTAAGACGACATGAAAACGAAAATGAGAATAACTATTTACACGGGAGAACTCTCAACGAGTAAAAGAAGTACGAGAAATATTTTTGGGTTTTCTTTTAATTCTACAAACTACTAAATAAGAAAACAAGAAATAAAATACAAAAAGGAACGAGAACTATTTTTGGGTTTTCAAAGTTTTTAAAACACACAAGAAGAAAGCAAAATAAAAACTAACATGTATTATACAATGAAAAAGGATGAACATCGACAACTGGAATGAATGTGTGATGCATGAATATAATGTCGGTGACAATATCTCAAATTTACACATTTTCTAGGCTTGTAATATACACATAGCATATTACTCCCCCATAATGTGATACCAATGAAAGACTTAACAAGATGCAAATAAGAACCAACAAAAGATAATTAGTGGAACATTTAGAATTTGAATTTCTCATGAGAGGACATACCACATAGAGACTAGATAATCTTGTAATATCAAAACTAGTTGATATTACTCATGTCCACACATTTATAGGATTGTGAGGTGCACAAAGCACGTCACTCCCCCAAAATGGGATGTTCCATTAATCTCCCGCAAGAGCCAACTAAGATACAAACAAGATACACAAAGGCTCAAATCACTACACACATGTACATGATGTGCAAACCAACATACACATACTTGATTTCTCAAGATAAGAAAATTGGGAGCACAACATATACACGCACATGCAAGGAACAAAACCATAACATGCTAAGGGGCAAGTAACTTTCAATGTAAACAATTTAAGCACGAGTTACCGCAAGGAGGAACATTGGATATAATATAGAAACTTGATAATCCGAATGACTTGACTTGAGACAATATGAATGATGAAGACCCCTTAATTCTTCATAATGTAACCAAGTCTCCAATGCCCTCCATCAACGCCTATTGATCAAGTTTTAGCTTGTTGGTCCCCAACCAAGTTGGGTCCTAAGAGGTTAGTCAAAATAGGCTTGGCTACCCAAATGGTTCTTTTCTTGACACCACTTTGAGTCCCAAGAAACTTGGCAAACACATTGCCAACCTTATCCTTCCTTAGAGAATAGACGTCATCAATAATAATTTGGTCGGATAAGTTACCACTAGTGCATGAAGAAGCAAGGAGACCCTTCTCACGACATAAGTATCAACATCTACTCTTCACTTTCTTCTCATTTGATTTCTCAAAATGAGAAGCATTACCACGAGTCTTCTTGGGAAGCAGCCTTTCTCCAACTTGCGGTTGAGCACGAGATTGAACTTGTGGCCTCTTTCCTTGTTGCTTGTCACTAATGGCCTTCTTCTTCAATGGGCAAGATCTAACATGATGCCCTTCAATTTTGCACTTGAAGCAAATAATCTTGGCCGAATTCTTGAGTTGTTCTTGGCCCTTCTTCTTGTCGCTCTTGGACTTCTTCTTCTTATTGGAGTTGAATCCAAGTCCAGCTTTGTCATTGGGAGGTTTTTTCACACTCAAGATATTGTTGATTGTGAACTTCCCTTCATGACACTTTTCCAAGTCTTTCTTCAAGGAAGAGACTTGGGCCTTGAGCTCTTTGATTTCCTCTACATGGTTAGTATCAACACAAGTACTAGAGGAAGTATAGGCTTATTTGTTAGAGCAACAAGGCAATGAAAGCAATTCATCACAAGATGTACCAATGTTATGCATAGATGAATTACGAGGACTAGCACATGGCAATATAGCATTTTGACTATAAGTAGTGCTAGAGATCACATGAGACTCACTAGATGTTACCTTGATAATCATAGCCTCATGAGCTATCTTTAGCACATTATGGGATACAAGAAGATCCTCATGAGAGCTTGTGAGCTTTACATTACTTTCTTCCAATTTCCCATAATTGCTAGATAGCAACTCAAGTTGAGCCCTTAGCTCAACATTCTCCTTCAAAATGGATGCTTCACTAGAAATAGAGTAGTAGCACAAGCATCATCAATAATAGCAAGAGGAGAAGGCAACTTGGCAAGATCTTTAGAATATGAAGCTTTAAGTTGAGCATGAGACTCGGTGAGTTTGATGAGCTCACTCTTAATGACCCTTGAGCCATTTTCGAGGTGCTCAAAATCCTCAAGGAGTTTAGCATGTGCAACTTCAAGCTTCTCATTTTTGGTTTCAAAATCATTAGCCACCTCGAGAGCTCTATCACGGAATTCCTTTATTCTAGATAGTTCTAGAGCAAAAGTCCCCTCAAGAGATTCCTTAGTAGTTTGTTCAAGTTCAAGAGCTTGTGAGAGGTCGGCGATCTCATTAGCGTAATCACGCTCATGAACTTCCATTATTTCAATGGTGACCTCATGCTCTTCTAGATGAGATTCCAACTCCTCTATATATTTCTTGCCCTCAATGGCAATAGACATGATTTCCATGAAGTTGGAACGAGCAATTTTATTCTTATGAAGAGCTTTAAAAATCATTTCCCCCTTAATTTTTAAGGAGGCAACATTATCATTCTATTAATCATTATCAGCATGAGCATCATTGTCATCGTCACTATCATCACACGATATATTGAGATTCAAAGTGGGAGATACCTTTGAAGCCTTATCCATAAGGCAAAACGCAATAGATGATGATGTAGGATCCCTTGAAGCACCATTCAAGACTACATCTTGTTCCATGGGGTGTTGGATTTCCTCTACATTATTAGCACAACAATTCGAGGAAATAGATGCATTTTTATCATGGCAACAAGACATAGCAAGCATATCATCTTGAGTTTTAGTGAAGCAATTTCTACATGATATGCAAGGACTATCAACACAAGCATGTGAAACATGTATGGTGCTCGAAGTGTTAAAGTCCAAAGAAGATGCATTGCAATAAGATAGTGACGAAGGATCATCCACAATAAGCATACTATCATCATTGCAATGACCAACACTACTCACCATATCATTACCTTGTGGTAAACCACATGTAGGTGAAGTAGAAGAAGTTGAGAAGACAACACGGCCGGAGGTGGAGAGAGAACAATCATTCCCATAATTCTTGGACACACCATATTTTTCTTGAAGCTTTGTCCATAACTCATGAGCATCCCGGAACGGCATTAGTTGAAATATAAATACATTGCTCAAAGCATCGAAAAGCACATTAGAAGCTTGAGCATTGAGATAAGAGTTTTTCTCATCCTCTACAGATAACCTTTGGGGATCCTTTGGAGGAGAAAAACCCATATCTACAATTCGCTCTAAATTTGGGTCCATGACCTTAAAGAGATTAAGCATGCGAATAACCCAAACATCAAAAGTTATGCCATCGAAACTAAGAGTGTCAGAGAATCCTAAACCCCTAGTCGACATCCTTACTCTCTAGGCGGTTAAGACCTATAAAGAGAGACGAGGCTCTGATACCAATTGAAAGATCGTGGATGTCGCCTAGAGGGGGAGGCTGAATAGGCGCTTTAAAATAATTACGGTTTAGGCATGAACAAATGCGGAATAAACCTAGCGGTTAATTTGCCAAGCACAAAACCTACAACAACTTGGCTCACCTATGTGCACCAACAACTTATGCTAAGCAAGATAATCAACTAGGTGATAGCAAGATATATGACAAGAAACAATATGGCTATCACAAAGTATAGTGCATAAGTAAAGGCCTCGGGTAAGAGATAACCGAGGAACGCGGAGACGACGATGTATCTCGAAGTTCACACCCTTGCGGATGCTAATCTCCGTTTGGAGCGGTGTGGAGGCACAATGCTCCCCAAGAAGCCACTAGGGCCACCGTAATCTCTTCATGCCCTCGCACAATGCAAGATGCCGTGATTCCACTAAGGGACCCTTGAAGACGGTCACTGTACCCGTACAAATGGCAACCCTTGTGGGCAGTTACCGAACCCGTACAAATTGCTCGGTACGGTCTCCACAACCTAATTGGAGACCCCGAGGCTTGCCCGGAGCTTTACACCATAATGATTGAGCTCCGAACACCAAGGTTGGAGCTATCTCCCTAACGACACCACGAAGCTTCACCACAATGGAATATGGCTCCGAGGTGACCACAACCATCTAGGGCGCCAAAGCACCCAAGAGGAACAAGCTCAAGGGTACCAAGCACCCAAGAGTAATAAGCTTCTCAACATCACTTCCACGAATCACCGTGGAGAACTCAAACTGATGCACCAAATGCAATGGCAAGGGCACACGGAGTGCCCAAATCCTTCTCTCTCAAATCCCACCAAAGCAACTAATGCTAGGGAGGGAAAAGAGAGGAAGAACAAGAAGGAGAACACCAAGAACTCCAAGATCTAGATCCAAGGGGTTCCCCTCACCTAGAGGAGAAAGTGATTGGTGGAAATGTGGATCTAGATCTCCTCTCTCTTTTACCCCAAGAACTAGCAAGAATCCATGGAGGGATTGAGAGATAGCAAGCTCGAAGAAGGTCAACAATGGGGGAAAAACACGAGCTCAAAGGATAAGGTTCATTGGGGAAGAAGACCCCCTTTTATAGGTGGGAACAAATCCAACCGTTATGTTCACAGCCCGCACCGAGCGGTACTACCGCTCCAAGGAGCGGTATTACCTCTCGGGCGGTAGTAGCCCTTTGAAACACAACAGCAAGGAGGCAAAAAGGCCAGAAGAACCGTCGGAGCGGTAGTACCGCTTGACCTCACGTTACTACCGCTAGGGGTAGCGGTACTACTGGTAAGGGGTAGCGATACTACTGCTTGAGAGCGGTACTAAAAAATTACATCCGTGCCTACCACTGCTGGACTTGTGATGAGTTTTTGGTCCGGAGCGGAAGTAGCCACGGAAGTAAAAAATTATATCCCCTCCAAGCGGTAGTACCGCTCCAATTTGTGGTAGTACCGCTACAGCCCTTGTGGGGACACCAAAACTGACATAACTTTTGCAAACAGACTCCGAATTCAACGAAACCAAGTTTGTTGGAAAGCTAACGACATGGCCTAACACAATCTTGATAGAAATAACAATAAGAAGCAAATGAGAAGAGGCCCATAAGAAAATGGTGAGAACCCTTCCTCGAAAGAGACCGGTAAAACCTCCAACACCGAAAACGCAATAGAAGAAGCATGTGAACTCCGTTTTCAATGAACTCAAGCTTGTCAAGAAGATGACAATAAGCTACAATTCTCACAAGAATAAAACCAAACAAGAACCAAGAAATATGATGCAAGCATGCAATGGTTTGAGCTCTCTACGAATGATATGATCAAGCTACTCACTTGAGAGCCCCCCTTGATAGTACGGCAATTGATCCTATAACCCGGTCTCCAAACTACCACCATGAGACCGGTAAAATAGAGAACCTATCAAGGGCAAACCTTTGCCTTGCACAAAGTCCACTTGAGCTAGATGTAGACGATCTTGACTTCCTCAAGTTGGACCACCTTTCTTGATTGCGTTGGCTTGGTGAAGACTAGTAGATTGCTCCCTCATACTCCACTATGGATGAGCCACTCTTCGGCATATATTCACAAGTCCATTGTCACCACAATGGACGGCAAGCTTCAAGCACTTGATCTCCTCGTGATGCATCACTTGAACTTGCACACCACAACCTTGATTTGATGTCATCTTCCATGGGTTGTATGTGATCTTCCTCTTGACGCAAGCCCATGGAAGATAACCTAACCCCACATAGAACTCTCACAAATACCATGGGTTAGTACACAAAACGTAATTGACAATGCTTACCATACCATGGGATTGCTTGATCCCTCTCGGTACATCTACTATGCTTTGTGTGTTGATCAAGTTGAAACACTCTGTGTACTTAGTCTTGATCAACCTTGAATCTTTCCAACTTTCTTCATTTGGATGATGTCTTGAAGGTAAACATGAATGATCACACACTCTTCTTCTTCAAGACATGCTTGCAATAAGCTCAACACTCATAAGACCAATCTTTGGATAATTCCTTAATAGCACCTTGGTCATCACAAACTCTCCTTGAAACCATCACAAACTCACCCAGAGTGATGCTAGCTAGAAACTCAAACGCAATCAGATTTACGTGGTTCAAGGTCCATGCAAAAAGATTTATCATAAGGACTAAATAGAATAGAATGTGTATTGCGATGGAATGAATACTCAAGTCTCCGCACAAAAGAATCAGTGAGATTGAAATATTGCAAGCAATTATCTGAAAAGAAGTCCGTCAGGCCGGCGTTGCGTACATACATATCAACTTCTTCCTTGAAACCTGCGCGAATCATGAAATAATCCGACGGCCATCCACAAGGTTGCACGACCTTTCCTTGGTGGTTCGACACCCGGCTCACGTATAGCGAGCCTTGGGGATTTATTGCTTCAAGAACCTCCTTGGTACATTTTTCTAAACATTTTCTCCCTTTGAATTTCTGAAATTTTTAGTCTCAAAATAAAAGTGAACCAAGCTCGATAAAATTGATAGCAACTACTCCTACAAGTATCTAGAGGCTATATCATGCACCAAAACAAGTTTGAACCATATAAACTTGACATGCAAGCTCAAGAACATGGTCACCAACAGGAGCTAAATGTGAAAGCAATAAACCTCTAGAACAAAAACTAATTGGACCATCGGAGGAGTCACATACCGACGAACAATCTCCAAAAATAGTTTTGGAAATGGAGCAACAAGCAAGGAGATAAAAATAGCAGCAAGATGAGCAAGAACACGGGTTTGAGCAAGGGGATGCTTTTTTCTCGAGGAAGAAGAAGGAGATGGGTGCATGCAATAAGTGAGGGGGCCTATGCGGGCCCCATAAGCTTGTTGGGCGCGCCCAAGGGGGTGGGTGCGCCCTATGAGCTTGTGGCTCATAGGTGCATCCCTCTGGGTGCATTTAGTGCCAATTTTTTTAAAAATATTACACAAAAAATCATTTTAACTTTTCAGGGCATTTGGAGAACTTTTTTTTCTGGTCATTTTTTTATTGCACGGATGATTCAGAAAACAGTACAATTAGGGTACTTCTACTTTCTTAATTCTAAATAACAGAAAGTAAAAAATGGGTACAAAGAGTTATGTTTACTAAATTCATCGACCACATGCTCATAAAAAAGGAATACATTAATAAGGTTGATCAAGTATTATGAACAAAACTTCTTCTGAATGACATGAAACCGAAGAATCTTCGTATAACACTAGGTTACCTCAAAGGGGACATGCATGTCCCCCACAATAATAATTTCATATCTCTATTTGACAGTAGGAATAGGGAATTCAAAACCTCCAATATTAATTGTTGAAATTTTCCAATAGAGTTGATACTATTCACTTGAGGTTGTTTCTTCGGAAAGTGTATTGTATGTTCATTACCATTGACATGAAAAGTGACATTTCCCTTATTGCAATCAATAACAGCCCTTGCAGTATTCAAAAAGGGTCTACCCAGGATGATCGACATATTGTCGTCCTCGTGCATATCAAGAATAACAAAATCCGTTAAGATAGTAACATTTGCAACTACGACAGGTACATCCTCACAAATACCGATGGGTATAGCAGTTGATTTATCATCCATTTGCAAAGAGATTTCGGTAGGTGTCAACTTATTCAAATCAAGTCTTCGGTACAAAGAGAAAGGCATAACACTAACACCGTCTCCTAGATCACATAAAGCAGTTTTGACATAGTTTCCTTTAATGGAGCATGGTATAGTTGGTATTCCTGGGTCTCCTAGTTTCTTTGGCATTCCACCCTTAAATTTTAGCTTATGGTATCTTTCTTTTATTTGTAATAATATCTTTCATATACTTAGCATAAAGGAGACATTTTCAGAATATCAGTCAAACGAAGGCGCAAAAGGACATATCTAAGCATTTCAATAAAGCGCTCAAATTCTGCATCATCCTTATTCTTTGAAGCTTTAGGAGGAAAAGGGCATGTGTTTCTGATCCCATGGTTCTCTTTCTTTACCATGTTTCCTAGCAATAAAGTCTTTTTTATCATATCTTTTTTTAGGTTGGGGGTTATCAAGATCAACATCAGGTTCTATTTCCACATCATTATCATTACTATGTTGAGAATTTACCTCTACTACCTCTGTCGAGGTATCATTACCATGTATTTCTTTAATAGGTGGTAAATTCTAAACATCTCTAGCTTTAAAACATTTTTATTTCATAGAATTATTTGCCTCTTGCATATCTTTAGGACTTAGAAATAGAATACATATCTTCTTCGGAGTTGGCTTGGGTGGTGGATCAGGAAGAGTCCAATCATTATCATTCCTCAATATATTATTCAATAGTTCTTCAGCTTGCTCAACAGTTCATTCCGTGAAAATACAACCAGCACAACTATCTAGGTAGTCCCTAGAAGCATCGGTTAGTCCATTATAAAAGATATTAAGTATTTCATTTTTCTAGAGAGGATGATCAGGCAAAGCATTAAGTAACTGGAGAAGCCTCACCCAAGCTTGTGGGATAATCTCTTCTTCAAATTGCATAAAGTTAAATATTTCCTGTAAGGCAACTTGTTCCTTATGAGCAGGAAAATATTTTCCAGAGAAGTAGTAAATCATATCCCGGGGACTACACACACAACCAGGAGCAAGAGTATTAAACCATTTCTTAACATCACCCTTTAGTGAGAAAGGAAATAACTTAAGAATATAGTAATAGAAAAAAAATTCCTCATGAGAAAATAGGGTGGCTATGTCATTCAGTTTAGTAAGATGTGCCACAACAGTTTCAGTTTCATAACCATGAAAAGGGTCAGATTCAACCAAAGTAATTAACTCAGGATCGACGAGAATTCATAATCCTTATCAGTAACAAAGATATGTGAAGTAGCAAACTCAGGATCATATTTCATTCTAGCATTCAAAGATTTTTCCTTCCACTTGCATAATAATTTCTTAAGATCTTCTCTATCCTTACAAGAAAGAAAGTCTCTAGCTAACTCTCCACCCATAACATAACCCTTAGGTATATCGGGTAATTCATATCTAGGGGAGCTACATATAATAGGTGTTTCATAATTTTCAGTTTCAAAGACTTCATCAGTTTCAGTAATTTCATCAATTTCAGCATTCTCGATAATTCTAGCTCTCGCAAGTTGTTCATCTAGAAATTCACCTAGGGGCACATCATCATTAAGCAAAGTACTAGCAACATCATAAGTATCATTCATAGCAGAAGTAGCATCATCAATTACTTGCGACATATCAATATTAATAGCAGGTGGTGGTGTTACAAGCTTACTCAAAACAGAAGGTGAATCAAGTGTAGAGTGTGATGGTAGTTCCTTACCTCCCCTCATCTTAGAGGGAACGATCTTGGTTTTATCATCCTTAAGATTCCTCATAGTGATCAACAGGTATAAATCCCAAGCGACTCGGCAAATATAGCTATGCTCCCCGGCAATGGCGCCATAAAAAGGTCTTGATAACCCATAAGTATAGGGGACCGCAACAGTTTTCGAGGGTAGAGTATTCGACCCAAATTTATTGACTCGACACAGGGGGAGCCAAAGAATATTCGCAAGTATTAGCACCTGAGTTTTCAATTCAACCACACCTCAAAGACTTAATATCTGCATCAAACTATTTAGTAGCAAAGTAGTATGATGGTAACGGTAACAGTGGCAATAGTAACAGTAATAGTTTTGTAGTGATTGTAACAACAACAACAAAAGTAACTTAGCAAAGATCAATATGTGAAAAACTTGTGGGCATTGTATCGGTGATGATAATTGTGTCAAATAATATTCATCATGTAGTAGTTATAACCTAGAGCGTCGCAGAACTAGCTCCAATTCATCAATGTAATGTAGGCATGTATTCCGTATATAGTCATACGTGCTTATGGAAAAGAACTTGCATGGCATCTTTTGTCCTACCCTCCCGTGGCAGCGGGGTCCTAATGGAAACTAAGGGATATTAAGGCCTCCTTTTAATAGATAATCGTAACAAAGCATTAGCACTTAGTGAATACATGAACTCCTCAAACTACGGTAATCACTTGAAAGAATCCCAATTATTGTCACCTTGGGATGCATATCATAACACAAAGCAGGTGCATATGACTTGCAAGATCAGATCAAGAACACATATATTCATGAAAATATAATAGGTTCAGACCTGAAATCATGGCACTCGGGCCCTAGTGACAAGCATTAAGCATATCCAAGTCACAGCAACATCAATCTCACATCATGGTGGATACTAGGAATCAAGCCCTTACAAAACTAACTCGATTACATGATAAATCTCATCCAACCCATCACCGTCCAGCAAGCCTACGAAGGAATTACTCACTCTTGGCGGTGAGCATCATGAAATTGGCGGTGAAGATGAGTTGGTGACAATGACAACGACAGATTCCACCCTCCGGAGCCCCGAACGGACTCCAGATCAGGCCTCTCGATGAAGAACAGGAGGTAGCAACGGCTCCGTATCATAAAACACGATGATTCCTTCTCTCTGATTTTTCTCTCCACGAATAGGCATATATTGAGTTGGAGTTAGGGTTGCCGGAGGTCCAGGGGGCCCATAAGCTCGCTAGGCGTGCCCTTGAGCTTGTGTCTCCTGGGTGGCCCCTCTGGTATATTCTTTCGCCAGTGTTTTTTATATATTCCATAAAAATTCTCCGTAAATTTCCAGGTCAATCTGAGAACTTTGATTTCTACACAAAAACAACACCATGTCAATTCTGCTGATAACAACATTAGTCCGGGTTAGTTTCATTCAAATCATGCAAGTTAGAGTCCAAAACAAGAGCAAAAGTGTTTGGGAAAGTACATATGACAGAGACGTATCAGATCCCATCTGGAGGCCTTTTCTGGTACTCTTCCGGAGAGGGGATCGATCATGGAGGGCTTCTACATCATCCTTGCTGCCCTCCTATGATGCGTGAGTAGTTCACCACAGATCTACAGTTCCATACCTAGTAGCTAGATGGCTTGTTCACTCTCTTTGATTTCCAATACATTGTTCTCCTCATTGTTCTTGGCTTCTATCCAATGTAATCTTGTCTTGCAGTGTGTTTGCTGGGATTCGATGAATTGTGGGTTTATGATCAGATTTTTCATAAATATTTTTTTAGTCTTTTCTGAATTCTTATATGTATGATTGTTATAGCTTTGTATTTCTCTCCTATCTATCTGTTTGGTTTGGCCAAGTAAATTGGTTTATCTTCAATGGGAGAGGTGCTTTTGTGATGGGTTCAATCTTGCGGTGATCTATATCCCAGTGACAGTAGGGGACAAGCCACGTATTTGTATTGTTGTCATTAAGGGTAAAACAGCGGGGTTTATTCATATTGATTAGGTTTACGTTGTCTACATCATGTCTTCTTAAGGCATTACTCCATTTTTCATGAACTTAATACCCTAGATGCATGCTGGATTGCGGTCAATGGATGAAGTAATAGTAGTAGATACATGCAGGAGTCGGTCTACTTGTCTCAGACGTGATGCCTATATACATGACCATTGCCTTGAATATTGTCATAACTATGTGCTTTTCTATCAATTGCCCAACAGTAATTTGTTCACCCACCGTATGCTATGTGTTCGAGAGACAATACTCTAGTGAATACTATGGCCTCGGGTCTATTTCTATCATATATAAAAAACCAAACTATTAATGCTGCAATTTTATTTATTTTTATTTTATTTTGCAATTTATCTATCTACATATACAAGATTTGATCATTGCAATTAACGAGTTCAAGGGGATTGATAACCCTCTTGCTCGCGTTGGGTGCAAGTATTTGCTTTTGTGTATGCAGGTGTGCTACCTCTTGAGCTTGCGTTATTTTTCCCTTGAAGAGGAAAGGGTGATGCAGCATAGTAGCGTAAGTATTTCCCTCAGTTTTTGAGAACCAAGGTATCAATCCAGTAGGAGACTACACGCGAGTCCCTCGTACCTACACCAACAAATAAGAACCTTGCAACCAACGCGATAAAGGGGTTGTCAATCCCTTCTCGGCCACTTGCAAAAGTGAGATCTGATAAAGATAATAGGATAAATATTTTTGGTATTTTTGTTGTATAGATTGAAAGTGAAGATTGCAAAATAAAAGTAAAGTAAAGATAAATAGTTCATGGAAGATTAATATGATAAAAGATAGACCCGAGGGCCATAGGTTTCACTAGTGGCTTCTCTCAAGATAGCAGATTTCTACGATGGGTGAACAAATTACTGTCGAGCAATTGATAGAAAAGCGCATAGCTATGAGAATATCTAGGCATGATCATGTATATAGGCATCACGTCCGTGACAAGTAGACCGAAACGATTCTGCATCTACTACTATTACTCCACACATCAACCGCTATCCAGCATGCATCTAGAGTATTAAGTTCATAAGAACAGAGTAACGCCTTAAGCAAGATGACCTGATGTAGAGGGATAAACTCATGCAATATGATATAAACCCCATATTTTTATCCTCGATGGATACAATATAATATGTGCCTTGCTGCCCCTGCTGTCACTGGGAAAGGACACCGCAAGATTGAACCCAAAGCTTTGCTTTGTGTGATTTGGGTGCAAGTGTTTCTACAATTCCAAAAGCTTTGTGTGATATGTTAGGTTTCCTTGGTGGTTCGACACCCGGCTCACGTATAGCGAGCCTTGGGGATTTATTGCTTCAAGAACCTCCTTGGTACATTTTTCTAAACATTTTCTCCCTTTGAATTTCTGAAATTTTTAGTCTCAAAATAAAAGTGAACCAAGCTCGATAAAATTGATAGCAACTACTCCTACAAGTATCTAGAGGCTATATCATGCACCAAAACAAGTTTGAACCATATAAACTTGACATGCAAGCTCAAGAACATGGTCACCAACAGGAGCTAAATGTGAAAGCAATAAACCTCTAGAACAAAAACTAATTGGACCATCGGAGGAGTCACATACCGACGAACAATCTCCAAAAATAGTTTTGGAAATGGAGCAACGAGCAAGGAGATAAAATTAGCAGCAAGATGAGCAAGAACACGGGTTTGAGCAAGGGGATGCTTTTTTCTCGAGGAAGAAGAAGGAGATGGGTGCATGCAATAAGTGAGGGGGCCTATGCGGGCCCCATAAGCTTGTTGGGCGCGCCCAAGGGGGTGGGTGCGCCCTATGAGCTTGTGGCTCATAGGTGCATCCCTCTGGGTGCATTTAGTGCCAATTTTTTTTAAAATATTACACAAAAATCATTTTAACTTTTCAGGGCATCTGGAGAACTTTTTTTTCTGGTCATTTTTTTATTGCACGGATGATTCAGAAAACAGTACAATTAGGGTACTTCTACTTTCTTAATTCTAAATAACAGAAAGTAAAAAATGGGTACAAAGAGTTATGTTTACTAAATTCATCGACCACATGCTCATAAAAAAGGAATACATTAATAAGGTTGATCAAGTATTATGAACAAAACTTCTTCTGAATGTGTCGGTGTACTAAGGTAGGGGTACCCCAGTACCCCAACTTGTGCACGGGCAGTTGCAGCTTCCCGCGGCAAGGTTTACTGCGTGCTCGCCGGAGACCTTCCTGCCTCCTATTAAACCATTCAAAAACAAAGTATACAAGACAGAAGATCGAGACCCCGGCAAGAGGAGCTTGCCGGGAAGGCCGTACCAGGCTCAAGACTGTTCCAATAACACAAGACCCTGGCAAGAGGAGCTTGCCAGGAAGATTAGAAGATATTGCCTCGGCGCTATGCGCGCCCCGGCAAGGGGCCCGGGGAGCGGCAGGTTCCCGGGCCCGGCAAGATCAAGGCCCCGGCAAGGCGCTTGCCGGGGAGGCTACGCTGTGTGCCCGCGCTCCAGCTCATCGGCCCACGCGTCGCCCTGGGGCCTAACCAGGGACGCGTGGCGGATGGCTGTGCAGCCTGGGGTACACGGTGGCACACCACGGCGATAAATCCGTCGCCGTGGCGGACGGAGACGCTAAGGCGGGAGCTTTTGGGGTCGACGGCGACGGGCATTGAATGCCCTTGTCCCCCACTGTTAAAGTAGGTATAGACCACTGTTCTGTACTGTAGCTCCACTGTTCCCGCACTGTTACAACTACCACCTCTTTTACATTTTTACCCCTTTCTCCTACGTTGACACCTGTCGGTGACCCCTTTGCACTATAAAAGGAGGCCCATGCACAACGTGGAGGGGGTTCGAAACCTAGATTACTCTCACGCACGGTGTAGCTGCTTCTTCAAGCTCCCGAGCGCTCAACTCAATACACAACCAAGCAGGAGTAGGGTTTTACGCATCCGTGCGGCCCGAACCTGGGTAAAACTGCCCGCGCGTCTGCTTCGATCTGCTCTTTGTGCTCCCCCCGCCCTCGTACCGCACAGACAAGGGGCTCCGGTCCCATAGGTGTTCGTGGCGGACAGTTTCCCCCGACATCTTTGGCGCGCCAGGTAGGAACGATCCTCTACAGCCGTCGGATCCATCCAACAGATGCATCCTGGCCGTTAATCACGCTCTGGCCCAGTGGTCAGAATTCATCAACCAGACTTAAGTGCTTGCCTCCTTATTAGTAAAGGATGCAGCGGTACGAGCCCCTTGTCTGTGCGGTACGAGGGCGGGGGGAGCACAAAGAGCAGATCGAAGCAGACGCGCGGGCAGTTTTACCCAGGTTCGGGCCGCACGGATGCGTAAAACCCTACTCCTGCTTGGTTGTGTATTGAGTTGAGCGCTCGGGAGCTTGAAGAAGCAGCTACACCGTGCGTGAGAGTAATCTAGGTTTCGAACCCCCTCCACGTTGTGCATGGGCCTCCTTTTATAGTGCAAAGGGGTCACCGACAGGTGTCAACGTAGGAGAAAGGGGTAAAAATGTAAAAGAGGTGGTAGTTGTAACAGTGCGGGAACAGTGGAGCTACAGTACAGAACAGTGGTCTATACCTACTTTAACAGTGGGGGACAAGGGCATTCAATGCCCGTCGCCGTCGACCCCAAAAGCTCCCGCCTTAGCGTCTCCGTCCGCCACGGCGACGGATTTATCGCCGTGGTGTGCCACCGTGTACCCCAGGCTGCACAGCCATCCGCCACGCGTCCCTGGTTAGGCCCCAGGGCGACGCGTGGGCCGATGAGCTGGAGCGCGGGCACACAGCGTAGCCTCCCCGGCAAGCGCCTTGCCGGGGCCTTGCTCTTGCCGGGCCCGGGAACCTGCCGCTCCCCGGGCCCCTTGCCGGGGCGCGCATAGCGCCGAGGCAATATCTTCTAATCTTCCTGGCAAGCTCCTCTTGCCAGGGTCTTGTGTTATTGGAACAGTCTTGAGCCTGGTACGGCCTTCCCGGCAAGCTCCTCTTGCCGGGGTCTCGATCTTCTGTCTTGTATACTTTGTTTTTGAATGGTTTAATAGGAGGCAGGAAGGTCTCCGGCGAGCACGCAGTAAACCTTGCCGCGGGAAGCTGCAACTGCCCGTGCACAAGTTGGGGTACTGGGGTACCCCTACCTTAGTACACCGACAGGAGCCCCCGGGCCTGGGCCACACACGGTGCCGAGCGCTGTTGGGCCAGGCCCAAAACAGTGCACGGGCACCCGCGGCCCGCGGCGCGCCGAATCCACTTCCATATCCGCCGCACCCCACGGTAACGGCACGCGTCGATTGCGGCGCCGTGGGATGGGACGTGCCCACGATCTCTTAATGGAAAGGGGGAAACGCCCCCCACTCCCCCATAAAAGCAGAGGCAGCGGGCGCGGTTCCCCTCCCTGTGCTCTCCAATTTCATCAGCGACAACTCCATGGCCCCGAAGAAGAAGCCTTCGGAGGTCGGAGGCCCGTCTGCGTCTCACCAGCCGCCTCCGGAGCCAACGGTGGGCGGGGGAGACGCCGTCGGAAGGGTGGTCGCCGGCGAGGACACTCACGGTGCCACCAGATCCAAGAACAAGACAGACGACCGGACCTCGGTCTCCGTGGACGCGCCGCGTCCATCACAGCATACGATGACCCCGCAGCGCCATACCACGGGAGGTGGTATCCGCCTGCTGGGACAAGGCCATACTGGAGGTTCGCGGGACGCCCCGGACCCCCGTCCGGGCACTAGCAAAGCGAAGGCGCCGGCGCGGGACCCCGCTCCTTCTAACGTCGTTAGAAGTCCGAGCGTATCCCGCTCCTCGCACCGCTCGCCCGCGTTCCCCACTACTCCGGCAGAAGCGCTCGCAAGGGCGCAGCTGCTTCTTGATTTTCCTCCGGCGGCCGACAAGGCCGAAGAATGGAGGGCCACTATCCGGAGCCTGATAGACTTCGCCAACAACGACTCTCCGCAGCAGCCGTCGGCCTCACGGCCGCGGCAGGCTGAGAAGACGAAGGCTATCGGCGACAAGACTGCCAGGGGTGCGACAAGCGTGCACTCCCCGCCGCAGAAGCAGAAGACGCCGCCCCGCCGGAACAACCCCGACGACGGCTCCACAGCCTCGTCGGACCCGCGGGCCCGTCGGGACCAGCGCCAGGTCCTCGACGACCGGCGAGATGAAGACGCTCGGACCACGATCGAGCGCCGCCGAGAAGCTCGGCGACAATCCGACAAGAGAGCTGGGAACACTGTCGACACACCCGCGCCCGGTGAACCAGGCGACTTGCCGTACGCGGCAGGCTGCCCTGCGTTCACCCGCGAGCTGCGGCGCGTCCAGTGGCCCAGCATGAAGAACTTTAAGCCCGACGTACCGGAGAAGTACGACGGCAAGACGCACCCCTCGGAGTTTCTCAGCGTCTACACTATAGCAGTGCAAGCTGCCGGGGGGCGCGACGAGAAGATCCTAGCCAACTACTTCCCGCTCGTGCTGAAGCCGAACGTCCGTTCGTGGCTCATGCACTTGCCGGAAGGCTCTATCTCTTCTTGGGCCGACCTCTGCCATCAGTTTGTTGGCGCCTTCACCGGCGGCCACAAACCCCATGGCCAGGAGAGCGATCTCCATATCTTGGCCCAGAAGGAAGGCGAGCCCCTGCGCAAATATATCCAACGCTTCAGCCGGGTGCAACACAACATCCCAGACGTTCACCCTGCCGCGGTTATCAGCGTGTTCCATCAGAACGTGCGTAACCGCCGCATGCGTGAGGAGATGGCGATGACCAAGATCAGGGACGTCAGCGAGCTTTACGCTCTTGCTGACAAATGCGCCCGCGCGGAAGAAGGGAGGAAACTCCCCGGGGAGGATGCTGGCGCAGGGGGAAGCGACAGCGACGACGCCGCCCCGGCAAAGAAGAGCCGGCGGCGGAACAACAGGAAGAAGGGCAAGAAGGAAGTGCTTGCCGTCGAGAAGTCCGGCAAGGAGGCCCCCGCCAAGCAAGCACAGGCTGGCGGCTCCGGCAAGGAGCCTGCCCCTGCGGCGGCGGCCGACAAGCCGGGTAGCTCCGACAAGCAGTACTGTAAGATTCACCGCACCAAGGGTCACGATCTCTCCAACTGCAAGCGCGTCGAGTACCTCGTCGAGCAGCAAAAAGCTGAGTACGAGAGGCGCGACAAGGAGAAGGCCCAAGGTGGCGGGGAAGAGCCCAGCAAGAAGCGGCCGTTTAACGGCCGGGGAGGACGCCGCGGCAAGGCCAAGCAGCGGCAAGGAGATCGACCTCCCCGGGGCCGCGACAACGACGAAGACGACGATGAAGACATGGAGGACGACGAGAACAGCGAGCAGGAGTTCCAGAAGGCCACGGAGGTCCTGTGCGTCGACGGTGGCGCCTCCCTGCACACCTCCCACCGCCAGCTGAAACAGTGGGTGCGTGAGGTAAATGCAGCGGAGCCGCCCGTGGAGTCGCGCAGGCTCCTCAAATGGTCCAGCACGCCCATCGTTTTTGACCTTGAGGATCACCCTGACCGCACCACGGCGGTCGGGTGCTTGCCGATGCTGGTTTCTCCCACCATCCGCAACCTCAAGGTCACCAAAATGTTGGTTGACGGCGGGGCCGGGCTGAACTTGATCTCCTCTGCTGTGATCAAGAAGCTCCAGATTCAAGACGGCGAGCTCGAAGAGACCGGTTCATTCCAAGGAATCAACCCGGGAAGGAGCAAGCCCAAGGGAAAGATCACTCTGCCGGTGACCTTTGGCGGGGAGCTCAACTTCAGGACTGAGCGCATCACCTTTGACGTCGCTGATATTCCATTGCCCTACAATGGAATACTCGGCCGTCCCGCCCTCGCCAAGTTCATGGCAGCTTCCCACTATGCCTACAACGTGCTGAAGATGCCGGGGCCGATAAGCGTCATCACTGTCCACAGCGACAAGAAAGATGCGCTTATTTGCGCCGACAAGATTTACCGGGATGCGGCAGCTGCGGCCGAGAAGGATACTCTTGCCGCTGAAGCTCCCGGGGGGAAGAAGACGAAGACCAAGTCCGGCAAGAGCAAGAAAGGAATGGCTGCTCCTCCGGCAACCAAGAAGGTGTCCGCAAAGGAGGATGGCACTGGTGGTACCTTCACCATCAGTGCCACCCTTGACAGCAAATAGGAAAGCGCGCTCGTCGCCTTCCTGCGGGCGAATGTCGATGTGTTCGCTTGGCAACCATCTGACATCCCCGGTGTTCCCAGGAAGGTGATTGAGCACAAGCTTGCTGTCTGTCCTCATGCGCGGCCCATCAAGCAGAAAGTGAGGAAGCAAGCCGTGGAGCGCCAAGAGTTCATCAATGAGGAGATCAAGAAACTAGAGGCAGCAGGCCTAGTTAGAGGTGTGATCCATCCGACGTGGCTGGCAAACCCAGTCGTCGTGCGCAAGGCCAACGGGAAGTGGAGACTGTGTATAGACTTCACCGATGTCAATAAAGCATGTCCCAAGGATCCTTTCCCTTTGCCGCGCATTGACCAGATCGTTGACTCCACTGCCGGATGTGAGCTACTCTGTTTTCTTGATGCATATTCAGGCTATCACCAGATTTTCATGGCCAAGGAAGATGAAGAGAAGACTGCATTTATCACTCCATGTGGCACCTATTGCTTTATCCGCATGCCATTTGGACTGAAGAATGCAGGCTCAACCTTTGCAAGGGTAGTGTACACTGCTTTTGAGCCACAGATCCACAGGAATGTAGAAGCTTACATGGATGACATCGTGGTGAAGAGCAAGAGCAAAGAAACACTGATTCAAGACTTGGAAGAAACGTTTCAGAACCTGCGCAGGATACAGCTCAAGTTGAACCCCGAGAAGTGCGTCTTTGGAGTTCCCTCCGGCAAGCTTCTCGGGTTCTTTGTATCACAGAGGGGGATTGAAGCCAACCCCGACAAGATCAAAGCCATCGAGCAGATAGAAGCCCCGAAGCGCGTCAAGGATGTCAGAAGGCTTGCAGGTTGTGTTGCTGCCCTCAGTAGGTTCATTTCAAAATCCGCAGAACGCGCCCTACCTTTCTTCAAAATCTTGAAGAAGGCAGGTCCCATGAAGTGGACTCCGGAAGCGGAGGCGGCGTTGCAGGATTTGAAACGGTACCTGTCCTCCACTCCTATACTTGTCGCACCTAAACCACAGGAAAAGTTGTTGCTATACTTAGCGGCAACCAACCAGGTGGTTAGTGCTGCGTTAGTAGCGGAGAGGGAGTCCGACGAGGAGTCAGCATCACCGGCAAGCGAATCTAGCGACAAGCAGGGGGCTGTCCCGACAAGCTCTGGCCCCGACAAGGAAGACTCTGCGCAGGAACAAGGAGAGGTGCGAAAGAAGATGGTGCAGCGCCCAGTGTATTTTGTAAGTTCCCTTCTCCAGGGAGCTAGATCAAGGTACTCTGGTGTGCAAAAATTGCTTTTCGGCCTCCTCATGGCCTCGAGAAAGCTGCGCCACTACTTCCAAGCCCATGAGATAACAGTGGTCACTCGCTTTCCGTTGAAAAGGATATTGCACAATCCAGAGGCAACAGGCAGGATTGTCGAGTGGGCACTGGAGCTGTCAAGCTTTGGACTCAAGTTTGAAAGTACTTCAACCATACAGAGCCGAGCCTTGGCAGAATTCATCGCTGAGTGGACCCCAACACCAGAAGAAGAAGTTCAAGAAACGAGTGTACCCGTGCAAGAAGCGACAAATGAATGGGTAATGTATTTTGACGGTGCCTTCTCGCTGCAGGGCGCCGGTGCCGGCGTGGTACTCATTGCGCCCACCGGAGAGCACCTCAAATATGTTATCCAGATGCACTTTCCCAGGGAGCAAGCGACAAACAACACTGCAGAATATGAAGGCTTGCTTGCCGGCCTCAGGATTGCGGCCGAACTTGGGATCAGGAAGCTGATTGTTCGGGGAGATTCTCAGTTGGTGGTCCGACAAGTTAACAAAAGCTACCAGAGTCCTTTGATGGAAGCATATGTCGATGAAGTGAGAAAGCTTGAAGAGCACTTTGAAGGTTTGCAGATGGAGCACGTCCCAAGAGCTCAAAATGAGATTGCAGATGGCCTTTCAAAGTGCGCCGCGATGAAGTTACCTGTGGAACCAGGGACCTTTTTGCTCAAGCTGACTCAACCATCAGTTACATCATCAATTGGGCAGTCCAAGAAGAGAAAGTTGGTCTCCGGCGACTACTTGCCGGCGGATCTTCCTGAACCCGCCGCCAAAGTTCCCAAGATCAACGACAGCGCTGAGGAACAGTTTGCTCCTGCGAGCCCTCGGGCTTGTGCAGTTGAAGCAAGTGTTCCCGACAAGCCTCGCCCCGGCGGGCTTGCCGGGGGACCGTCAGCTCCGACAGGACCAGAGGTCTTTGCCGTAGAAGCTGGGGTTCCCGCAGCGGCCCTCGAGCCTTTAGTCCTTGCCGTCGAGCCTCGAGCTCCGGCGTGGGCGCAGCAGATCGTCCGTTTTCTGCAAACTGGAGAACTTCCCGACGACCCTCAAGAGATAGAGAAGATAACCAGGCAGTCAAGTATGTATCAGTTTGTGGATAACGAGCTGTACAGAAGAAGACTCAACGGTGTCACGTTGAAATGCATCTCCAGAGAAGATGGACAGAAGCTGTTGGCAGAAATACACGGAGGCATATGCGGCCACCACATTGGCGCAAGGGCGCTTGCCGGGAAAGCTTTCCGGCAAGGGTTCTTTTGGCAAGAAGCCCTCCAAGATGCAACTGCACTAGTAACCAAGTGTGAAGCGTGCCAGTTCCATGCAAAGCAAATTCATCAGCCAGCTCAAGCTCTCCAAACAATCCCTTTGTCATGGCCCTTCTCGGTCTGGGGGCTCGATATCCTCGGCCCTTTCCCTCGCGCTGTCGGGGGCTTTGAGTACTTGTACGTTGCAATCGACAAGTTCACAAAGTGGCCAGAAGTGGAGCCAGTGAGAAAGGTGACAGCACAGTCAGCAGTCAGGTTCTTCAAGTCGATTGTTTGCCGTTTCGGGATCCCTAACAGGATCATCACCGATAACGGTACGCAATTCACTAGTCGCACCTTCATGCAGTACGTCCAAGACCTTGGCGCCAAGGTCTGTTTCGCTTCTGTTGCTCACCCGAGGAGCAACGGTCAAGCGGAGAGGGCAAATGCTGAAGTGCTGCGCGGACTCAAAACAAGGACCTTTGACAGGCTGCGCAAGTGCGGAAGAAATTGGATAGAGGAGCTCCCGGCGGCTCTTTGGTCAATCAGAACGACACCAAGTCGAGCCACCGGACAGACACCTTTTGCTCTAGTCTATGGAGCAGAAGCAGTTCTCCCCACGGAACTCGTATACGGATCTCCTCGAGTACTCGCTTATGATGAGCTCGAGCAAGAGCAACTGCGGCAAGATGACGCATTGCTCCTTGAGGAGGGACGTCTCCAGGCTGCTGTGCGAGCTGCTCGATACCAGCAAGCTTTGCGCCGCTACCATAGCCGCAAAGTCAAGGCCAGGAGTCTCGAGGAAGGCGACCTTGTTCTTCGGCGTGTTCAGTCCGCCAAGAATTCCAACAAGTTGACGCCGAAGTGGGAAGGCCCTTATCGGGTGAGACAAGTTACGAGGCCCGGCGCTGTCCGCCTCGAGACCGAAGAAGGCTTACCGGTGAGCAATTCCTGGAACATAGAGCATCTTCGCAAGTTTCACCCCTAAGGCGCGGTTGCCGTGATCCGCTCCGGCAACCACCTTTTGTACAAGCCTTGCCGCTGTTGCATGTAACCCTTTGTACAAAGCCGGGCGCAGACCCCGTGCATCAGTAAAGATTTCGTGTTTTCGCATCGATTGCCTTTTGCATGCTTCTCTTTGCTATTTGCATGTTTTGTTTGGCATTTGATGCAACACTCAGACATACGGTAAGCACCATCACGTCGAAAGGCAGTATGCTGGTTTCCCTCTCCTTTTCCTTTTCTCTTAAGCAGAAGGAACGTTCCTCGCGCACAAGTTTGCCGGGGGGGAAGGAGGTGGAGGAGGGACTAAGTGCAGTTCAAGTAAGAAGAGCCTTACCGAAAAGCAAGCAACATAAGCGAGCAGCAAGCAGCATATGAAAGATAAGTTGTTAGAATTCGACCAGTTCAAATTTTAAATTTTGGTTGTCTTCCTTGAACGATCACACTTTGTATGGAAAACCTGTGCGCGGAGGAACCTACCCGTAGCTTGCCGCACCCTTATCTTGTTTTCGAGTCCACTCAACGATTTAAGTGAGCTGCGACAAGTGTCGCGCCCTTGCCTCGTTTCCGAGTACGCTCAGCAAGCTAAGTGCGTTGCGACCAGCTGCGGCAAAGTTGCTTGCCGGCGAGGACCTTGGCCAGCAGGCTGCTCAGAGTCCAGCACTCAGCGCTCGCGACAAGGGCCCCTTGCCGGCAAGCTCCCCGGGAGCGTAGGGTGAAAAGCATACAAAGTCGAAGATTGGAACAAGGAAGATAACGTTGCACTGATTGATTGAAGTAAAGCAAATATCTTACAAAGATAGCTTGTCGCGATGGACTAATGAGTTCATAACATAATATGCAGCAACAAAAAGATAAAGATAAATGGGGCCCTAGTCTACGCGGTCGCCTTCCTTCCTGCCAAGCTTTGCTACCTTGGCGATGATGTGGCCGACCTGCTCCTTCAGGGCCTCCGTGTCTGCATCTGCCGGCAGGGTGCGAAGAACGTTCGTGAGATTGATCCCCGGGTTGCGGTACACGATCTTCGTCAAGACCCGCTCCAGAGTTCCCGCGCAGAGCCGGCGCGACTCCTCGGCCAGCTGCGCGGGGATGCGGTTCCGGAGACCTGCAAGGGCTGGAGCGACGCCTCTGAAGAAGAGGCTGAGCTTGGCGCTGTGCGGGAGATCTGGATCCGGCGAGTAGATAAGATGTTCGACCTTCAAAGCAAGCAACTCCTGGTCAATGTTGGACGCAGAAGAAACCAGCTCTTCGGTCCACACCTCGATAGTCTGCCGGAAGAGCTCGGAGGCCTTGTTGACGCTCTCCATCAAAGTTCGCTCCTTGCGGAGCTCATCCTTCAGCTTGGTCTCCTGGGCCCGGGCAGCATCAAGCGATTCCTTCAGGGTGGTGACCTTCAGCTCCAAGTCTTCAATGGAATCCTTGGCGGCCTTCAGTTCGTCACCCCTCTGGGATAAACTCACCTGGAGCTCTGAGTTGGTGTGAGCATCCTTCTCGCGCTCCAGGATGAGCGCGGCAACCTTCTCGGCGCTCACCTTCATCGCCTTCTCCAGTTGTTCAACCTTGGCGGCGAGCTCTTTCTTGGCGTCCTCCGCGGCAGCCGCGGCGGCCTTCGCCTCTTTCAGCTCCCCGCCAAGGGCAGCCTCGCGAGCGGCAAGGTCTTCTTCATGAGAATCCAGATCCACCTTCCGCTGCGCGAGCTCTCCCTCTCGCCGGGACATCTCCACCCCGGCGAGGCGCTGCTGTTCATCGGCTTCGGCCCTCTCAAGTACCCACTCTTGGTACTCGCCGGCGAGACGCTCTCGCTCCTCCGCCACCTGGCGGAGAGCAGCCTGGTTGGCGGCGCTGAGCTCCGCCGCACGCTTCTCCATCTCCGCCGCGGCCTTGGCGGCAAGAGCCTCCCGGGAAGCGAGCTTTGCTTGCCTGGCCCGGTAAAGGGCCAGGAGTTGATGAAGCAATCGCTCCTCCTCGGGCCCCTCACCTCCACTGGGCGCCTGGACGATCTTCAGGCCTGCGGAGGCGAGGACCTCTCCGTCGAACGCCTCGCCCTCCGCAGGAGCTCGCGACGAAGACCCCCATGGCATCTGGATGAAGACGCCATTGGGGGCCTCGAGATAGAACCTTTGCTCCTCGCCGGCGGAGGGACCGGTGGCCGGCGCAGCATCCGATGCTCCCGCCACCTCCGGGTCGGCGGTGCGGCCACCGTCCCCCTCCCCGGCCGCTGCATCCGCAGCCGGAGCTGTCTCTTGCGCGGCCGGCTCGGCGGCCTCGCCCACCTCCTCGACGACTGGAGCGTCGCCGCCGCCGCCCTGCGCGTCCTCCTCCTCGAGGATAATTACCTCCGTCTCCATAGGCACAGGAGGAGGAAGATCTAGAAAGAAGAAGAAGACCAAGGAATTCAAGACTCAAGCAAATATCCAAAAAAGAGATAAGCCAAGAAGACAAGTTACAAAGGTTACCTTGGCGGACGTCCTCAGCGGCGGGCTCCCTCGCCGGGGAGCTCGGCCTCGTCGGAGTAGTCGCCCTCGCCGGGGAACTTGGCCTCGGCGGGGTGGCCGCCCTTGCCGGGCTGCTCGTCCTTGGCGGGGTACCCGCCCTTGACGGAGCACTCTCCCTTGCCGGAGAGTCCTGCCTTGGCGGGGATGGCGGTGCCTGCAGCTCCTCGGCGGTGGTCTCCGGGCGCTCTTCCCGCTGCGGCTCCTCCTCTGCACGGAACAAGACAAGAAATGTCAAAATATGAAGATAAAGTCAAAAGCCTCAGGCGTACCCCGACGAGCAAAAAGAAAGAACCCCAGACTTACGCTGGGGGCTGCGCTGCGGGCTGCGCTGGGGGCTGCTCATCGGAGCAGTACCAGAGTCCGGCAGGTTCGGCTCCGGCGCGCCCTCTGTTGCCGCCGCTGCCGAGTCCTCCGCGACTTCGGCCTCGGGCGCCTTGGCCTTCTTCGCGGCGCGATGGGCCAGGGTCCTGAAACCAGAACAGAAGACAGAGTTAGCATCAACAGAAGCTCAAGACAAGAATTAAGAAGATGAAGAATCACGGATCCTTACTCCTGGTCTTCCTCGTCGTCCTCGCTCAGGGCGGAGAAATCATACTCCACCGTGGGCGCGTCGACGCGAGGAGCGGGAGGCGAAGACTCCCTCGCGCGCTTGGTGCTCACCGGGGCTGGGGGCTGCGAAGACCCAGCCCCTGTGGCTGCCGGCGCCCGGGGGGCGGGCGGAGCCGCTGCTCCGCTCCGAGAAGACCCCTGCCGGCTCGCTGCCGGCCTGCGGGGCGCCTCCGTCGTGGTCCGCGCCCGGCCCGCCTCTGCTGCGGCTGGTGCGCCGGACGGCCTTGGCGCGGCTTGACTCCCCCGGGGAGCCGCCCGCCGAGGTGGCTGTTGCCGGGGCGCCTGTGCCCTTTCCCCCGTCGCCGCCTTGCGGAGGCGCTTTGCCGGGGACCCCTTCGGGCTTGCCGGAGGCGGGGAGCTCTCCGACGAGGAGAGGTCGTCGGCGTATAACTCCGTAGATCCGCCGGAGTCTTCGGCCTCCTCCTCCTCCTCCTCCTCTGCCTCGGCCGGCTCGCTGGGCCCAGCATCCGGCGCTGCGGCCCTCTTCCCCTTGGCGCCTCCGCCCCTCGCGGCGCCTCTGCTTCCTCCGGCGGTTCCCTCCCTTGCCGCGGCCTCCGTCGCGATCCCATGGATCCCGGAGTGCCTCAACGAGGGGACCCCGGTGAGTGCGTCGGGTGGGAGGTTCAGCAATCGGCGGATCTCCGCCTCTTCCGCCTGGGTGGACGCCTCTTCGGCCTCCGCCTCCTCCGGCGAGAACCCGAAGACTCCTGCCGCCGCGGCTGCGGCGGCCTCCTCAGCCCGAGAAGCTATGTAGGCGATTTCCTGCTCGGTGGTGTCCCGCGTATGCAGCTTGAGGTCCTCCTTGTTGCTCGCCACCTCGACGAGGTTGTCGTAGAAGTTGAGGACGTCGATTGGCTTCGGGGCGATCCACGAGCGGTCCAAGCCATGCGAGTCGCACATCGGCATCATGGCAAGGATTTGATCCCTCGCGGCGTTGTTGCAGAGCGGCACCACTTCCCGGGGAGTCCTGAACCACTCGGGGTGCGCCGGGTCGTACTTGAAGAGCTCTCGTACCATCCCGCGCAGCTCCAGAGTGGTGAAGTTAAAATTAAGTCCAGGGCGCAGCCGCATGATGTCTGCCGGGCCGCCGTACAACCAGGCCGGCCTCTTCCGGTCCTGGAGAGGGGCGATGCGCCGGCGGAGGAAATCTGCGCCCACCTCGGCAACTGACAGTCGGGCCAGCCGAAGACGGAGGATCCGGACGAGGGCGATGTCGAGCTTGACGTCGTCGGAGTCTAGTTCGCTCCAATCTCTGCCGCGCGCGATAGGCGTTGTGCGCGGCGCAGTGAAGGCTTGCGGCTGGTCCTCTACAATCCAACACCACTCAGCTCGCCATTCCTCCCACTTGCCGCGGAGCTCCCCCGGCAAGTACGACCCCTTCTTCCCGAGACGGAAGACTCAAGAAATACATCCGGAGAGAGGGGCGTCGGCCTCGGCTCTAGGGGTGAAAAAGTGTCTAAAGAGGGCTACGTTGGGGTGGACTCCTATGAAGTTTCCGCACATATGTGCGAAAACGGCCATGGTGAGGATGGCGTTGGGGGTGAAATCAAGCAGATGGAAGCCGTACGTATTCATGATATCACAGAAGAAGTTCGAAAAAGGAGGGCAGAGGCCACAGTGGAAAAAGGCAGCGAAGAAGTAATACCCGCCGGGATAGTTGTCCTTGGCGGCGGCCGGGTATGCTCGGGTGCGGGGATGCGCGTCGGTGCCCTTGGACCAGAACAAGTAGTACTTGTTCCAGAGTTCTTGCACGCCGAGCCTCGGCGAGAAGACGACGTTCCGCTTCCGGTAAGCAATGAGCTTGGCTGCTTGCTCGGATTTCTCCTTCTTGGACTTCTCCGCTTTCCCCTTGTCGGCCTTTGGGGCCATGGCGGACGCGGCGGAAGGAAGGGGACGAAGAGCTAGGCGGCGGCGGAGCTGTGGAGGCGGAGCGCAAGGAGGAATCTTTTGCAGGAGGAAGACGACGTAATGAGAGCACAGGGAGGGGAACCGCGCCCGCTGCCTCTGCTTTTATGGGGGAGTGGGGGGCGTTTCCCCCTTTCCATTAAGAGATCGTGGGCACGTCCCATCCCACGGCGCCGCAATCGACGCGTGCCGTTACCGTGGGGTGCGGCGGATATGGAAGTGGATTCGGCGCGCCGCGGGCCGCGGGTGCCCTTGCACTGTTTTGGGCCTGGCCCAACAGCGCTCGGCACCGTGTGTGGCCCAGGCCCGGGGGCTCCTGTCGGTGTACTAAGGTAGGGGTACCTCAGTACCCCAACTTGTGCACGGGCAGTTGCAGCCTCCCGCGGCAAGGTTTACTGCGTGCCCGCCGGAGACCTTCCTGCCTCTTATTAAACCATTCAAAAACAAAGTATACAAGACAGAAGATCGAGACCCCGGCAAGAGGAGCTTGCCGGAAAGGCCGTACCAGGCTCAAGACTGTTCCACTAACACAAGACCCTGGCGAGAGGAGCTTGCCAGGAAGATTAGAAGGTATTACCTCGGCGCTACGCGCGCCCCGGCAAGGGGCCCGGGGAGCGGCAAGTTCCCGGGCCCGGCAAGATCAAGGCCCCGGCAAGGTGCTTGCCGGGAAGACCACGCTGTGTGCCCGCGCTCCAGCTCATCGGCCCACGCGTCGCCCTGGGGTCTAACCAGGGACGCGTGGCGGATGGCTGTGCAGCCTGGGGTACACGGTGGCACACCACGGTGATAAATCCGTCGCCGTGGCGGACGGAGATGCTAAGGCGGGAGCTTTTGGGGTCGACGGTGACGGGCATTAAATGCCCTTGTCCCCCACTGTTAAAGTAGGTATAGACCACTGTTCTGTACTGTAGCTCCACTATTCCCGCACTGTTACAACTACCACCTCTTTTACATTTTTACCCCTTACTCCTACGTTGACACCTGTCGGTGACCCCTTTGCACTATAAAAGGAGGCCCATGCACAACGTGGGGGGGGTTCGAAACCTAGATTACTCTCACGCACGGTGTAGCTGCTTCTTCAAGCTCCCGAGCGCTCAACTCAATACACAACCAAGCAGGAGTAGGGTTTTACGCATCCGTGCGGCCCGAACCTGGGTAAAAACTGCCCGCGCGTCTGCCTCGATCTGCTCTTTGTGCTCCCTCCGCCCTCGTACCGCACAGACAAGGGGCTCCGGTCCCATAGGTGTTCGTGGCGGACAGTTTCCCCCGACATCTTTGGCGCGCCAGGTAGGGGGCGTCGAGGTTGTGCGAACCTGATCCGGCGTTTGCGCGGGCGCATTCTTCATCAACCTCTCCAGCTTCATCAACAACTTCATCAGCGACAACTCGGTCTGGGGGCTCTTCTCGGTCTGGGGGCTCGATATCCTCGGCCCTTTCCCTCGCGCTGTCGGGGGCTTTGAGTACTTGTACGTTGCAATCGACAAGTTCACAAAGTGGCCAGAAGTGGAGCCAGTGAGAAAGGTGACAGCACAGTCAGCAGTCAGGTTCTTCAGGTCGATTGTTTGCCGTTTCGGGATCCCTAACAGGATCATCACCGACAACGGTACGCAATTCACTAGTCGCACCTTCATGCAGTACGTCCAAGACCTTGGCGCCAAGGTCTGTTTCGCTTCTGTTGCTCACCCGAGGAGCAACGGCCAAGCGGAGAGGGCAAATGCTGAAGTGCTGCGCGGACTCAAGACAAGGACCTTTGACAGGCTGCGCAAGTGCGGAAGGAATTGGATAGAGGAGCTCCCGGCGGCTCTTTGGTCAATCAGAACGACACCAAGTCGAGCCACCGGACAGACACCCTTTGCTCTAGTCTATGGAGCAGAGGCAGTTCTCCCCACGGAACTCGTATACGGATCTCCTCGAGTACTCGCTTATGATGAGCTCGAGCAAGAGCAACTGCGGCAAGATGACGCATTGCTCCTTGAGGAGGGACGTCTCCAGGCTGCTGTACGAGCTGCTCGATACCAGCAAGCTTTGCGCCGCTACCATAGCCGCAAAGTCAAGGCCAGGAGTCTCGAGGAAGGCGACCTTGTTCTTCGGCGTGTTCAGTCCGCCAAGAATTCCAACAAGTTGACGCCGAAGTGGGAAGGCCCTTATCGGGTGAGACAAGTCACGAGGCCCGGCGCTGTCCGCCTCGAAACCGAAGAAGGCTTACCGGTGAGCAATTCCTGGAACATAGAGCATCTTCGCAAGTTTCACCCCTAAGGCGCGGTTGCCGCGATCCGCTCCGGCAACCACCTTTTGTACAAGCCTTGCCGCTGTTGCATGTAACCCTTTGTACAAAGCCGGGCGCAGACCCCGTGCATCAGTAAAGATTTCGTGTTTTCGCATCGATTGCCTTTTGCATGCTTCTCTTTGCTATTTGCATGTTTTGTTTGGCATTTGATGCAACACTCAGACATACGGTAAGCACCATTACGTCGAAAGGCAGTATGCTTGTTTCCCTCTCCTTTTCCTTTTCTCTTAAGCAGAAGGAACGTTCCTCGCGCACAAGTTTGCCGGGGGGGAAGGAGGTGGAGGAGGGACTAAGTGCTGTTCAAGTAAGAAGAGCCTTACCGAAAAGCAAGCAACATAAGCAAGCAGCAAGCAGCATATGAAAGATAAGTTGTTAGAATTTGACCAGTTCAAATTTTAAATTTTGGTTGTCTTCCTTGAACGATCACACTTTGTATGGAAAACCTGTGCGCGGAGGAACCTACCCGTAGCTTGCCGCACCCTTATCTTGTTTTCGAGTCCACTCAACGATTTAAGTGAGCTGCGACAAGTGTCGCGCCCTTGCCTCGTTTCCGAGTACACTCAACAAGCTAAGTGCGTTGCGACCAGCTGCGGCGAGGTCGTTTGCCGGCGAGGACCTTGGCCAGCAGGCTGCTCAGAGTCCAGCACTCAGCGCTCGCGACAAGGGCCCATTGCCGGCAAGCTCCCCGGGAGCGTAGGGTGAAAAACATGCAAAGTCAAAGATTGGAACAAGGAAGATAACATTGCACTGATTGATTGAAGTAAAGCAAATATCTTACAAAGATAGCTTGTCGCGATGGACTAATGAGTTCATAACATAATATGCAGCAACAAAAAGATAAAGATAAATGGGGCCCTAGTCTACGCGGTCGCCTTCCTTCCTGCCAAGCTTTGCCACCTTGGCGATGATGTGGCCGACCTGCTCCTTCAGGGCCTCCGTGTCTGCATCTGCTGGCAGGGTGCGAAGAACGTTTGTGAGATTAATCCCCGGGTTGCGGTACACGATCTTCGTCAAGACCCGCTCCAGAGTTCCCGCGCAGAGTCGGCGCGACTCCTCGGCCAGCTGCGCGGGGATGCGGTTCCGGAGACCTGCAAGGGCTGGAGCGACGCCTCTGAAGAAGAGGCTGAGCTTGGCGCTGTGCGGGAGATCTGGATCCGGCGAGTAGATAAGATGTTCGACCTTCAAAGCAAGCAACTCCTGGTCAATGTTGGACGCAGAAGAAACGAGCTCTTCGGTCCACACCTCAATAGTCTGCCGGAAGAGCTCGGAGGCCTTGTTGACGCTCTCCATCAAGGTTCGCTCCTTGCGGAGCTCATCCTTCAGCTTGGTCTCCTGGGCCCGGGCAGCATCAAGCGATTCCTTCAGAGTGGTGACCTTCAGCTCCAAGTCTTCAATGGAATCCTTGGCGGCCTTCAGCTCGTCACCCCTCTGGGACAAACTCACCTGGAGCTCTGAGTTGGTGTGAGCATCCTTCTCGCGCTCCAGGATGAGCGCGGCAACCTTCTCGGCGCTCACCTTCATCGCCTTCTCCAGTTGTTCAACCTTGGCGGCGAGCTCTTTCTTGGCGTCCTCCGCGGCAGCCGCGGCGGCCTTCGCCTCTTTTAGCTCCCCGCCAAGGGCAGCCTCGCGAGCGGCAAGGTCTTCTTCATGAGAATCCAGATCCACCTTCCGCTGCGCGAGCTCTCCCTCTCGTCGGGACATCTCCACCCCGGCGAGGCGCTGCTGTTCATCGGCTTCGGCCCTCTCAAGTACCCACTCTTGGTACTCGCCGGCGAGACGCTCTCGCTCCTCCGCCACCTGGCGGAGAGCAGCCTGGTTGGCGGCGCTGAGCTCCGCCGCACGCTTCTCCATCTCCGCCGCGGCCTTGGCGGCAAGAGCCTCCCGGGAAGCGAGCTTTGCTTGCCTGGCCCGGTAAAGGGCCAGGAGTTGATGAAGCAATCGCTCCTCCTCGGGCCCCTCACCTCCACCGGGCGCCTGGACGATCTTCAGGCCTGCGGAGGCGAGGACCTCTCCGTCGAACGCCTCGCCCTCCGCAGGAGCCCGCGACGAAGACCCCCACGGCATCTGGATGAAGACGCCATTGGGGGCCTCGAGATAAAACCTTTGCTCCTCGCCGGCGGAGGGACCGGTGGCCGGCGCAGCATCCGATGCTCCCGCCACCTCCGGGTCGGCGGTGCGGCCACCGTCCCCCTCCCCGGCCGCTGCGTCCGCGGCCGGAGCAGTCTCTTGCGCGGCCGGCTCGGCGGCCTCGCCCACCTCCTCGACGACTGGAGCGTCGCCGCCGCTGCCTTGTGCGTCCTCCTCCTCGAGGATAATTACCTCCGTCTCCATAGGGACAGGAGGAGGAAGATCTAGGAAAAAGAAGAAGACAAAGAAATTCAAGACTCAAGCAAATATCCAAAAAAAGACAAGCCAAGAAGACAAGTTACAAAGGTTACCTTGGCGGGCGTCCTCGGCGGCGGGCTCCCTCGCCGGGGAGCTCGGCCTCGTCGGGGTAGTCGCCCTCGCCGGGGAACTTGGCCTTGGCGGGGTGGCCGCCCTTGCCGGGCTGCTCGTCCTTGGCGGGGTGCTCTGCCTTGGCGGAGTACCCGCCCTTGACGGAGCACTCTCCCTTGCCGGAGAGTCCTGCCTTGGCGGGGAGGGCGGTGCCTGCAGCTCCTCGGCGGTGGTCTCCGGGCGCTCTTCCCGCTGCGGCTCCTCCTCTGCACAGAAAAAGACAAGAGATGTCAAAATATGAAGATAAAGTCAAAAGCCTCAGACGTACCCCGACAAGCGAAAAGAAAGAACCCCAGACTTACGCTGGGGGCTGCGCTGCGGGCCGCGCTGGGGGCTGCTCATCGGAGCAGTGCCGGAGTCCGGCAGGCTCGGCTCCGGCGCGCCCTCCGTTGCCGCCGCTGCCGAGTCCTCCGCGACCTCGACCTCGGGCGCCTTGGCCTTCTTCGCGGCGCGATGGGCCAGGGTCCTGAAACCAGAACAGAAGACAGAATTAGCATCAACAGAAGATCAAGATAAAAATTAAGAAGATGAAGAATTACGGATCCTTACTCCTGGTCTTCCTCGTCGTCCTCGCTCAGGGCGGAGAAGTCGTACTCCACCGTGGGCGCGTCGGCGCGAGGAGCGGGAGGCGAAGACTCCCTCGCGCGCTTGGTGCTCACCGGGGCTGGGGGCTGCGAAGACCCAGCCCCTGTGGCTGCCGGCGCCCG
>LR738709.1:642490737-642541305 GCA_902687465.1 Secale cereale | reverse complement strand
CTGTGTGCCCGCGCTCCAGCTCATCGGCCCACGCGTCGCCCTGGGGCCTAACCAGGGACGCGTGGCGGATGGCTGTGCAGCCTGGGGTACACGGTGGCACACCACGGCGATAAATCCGTCGCCGTGGCGGACGGAGACGCTAAGGCGGGAGCTTTTGGGGTCGACGGCGACGGGCATTGAATGCCCTTGTCCCCCACTGTTAAAGTAGGTATAGACCACTGTTCTGTACTGTAGCTCCACTGTTCCCGCACTGTTACAACTACCACCTCTTTTACATTTTTACCCCTTTCTCCTACGTTGACACCTGTCGGTGACCCCTTTGCACTATAAAAGGAGGCCCATGCACAACGTGGAGGGGGTTCGAAACCTAGATTACTCTCACGCACGGTGTAGCTGCTTCTTCAAGCTCCCGAGCGCTCAACTCAATACACAACCAAGCAGGAGTAGGGTTTTACGCATCCGTGCGGCCCGAACCTGGGTAAAACTGCCCGCGCGTCTGCTTCGATCTGCTCTTTGTGCTCCCCCCGCCCTCGTACCGCACAGACAAGGGGCTCCGGTCCCATAGGTGTTCGTGGCGGACAGTTTCCCCCGACAGAATGACATGAAACCGAAGAATCTTCGTATAACACTAGGTTACCTCAAAGGGGACATGCATGTCCCCCACAATAATAATTTCATATCTCTATTTGACAGTAGGAATAGGGAATTCAAAACCTCCAATATTAATTGTTGAACTTTTTCCAATAGAGTTGATACTATTCACTTGAGGTTGTTTCTTCGGAAAGTGTATTGTATGTTCATTACCATTGACATGAAAAGTGACATTTCCCTTATTGCAATCAATAACAGCCCTTGCAGTATTCAAAAAGGGTCTACCCAGGATGATCGACATATTGTCGTCCTCGTGCATATCAAGAATAACAAAGTCCGTTAAGATAGTAACATTTGCAACTACGACAGGTACATCCTCACAAATACCGATGGGTATAGCAGTTGATTTATCATCCATTTGCAAAGAGATTTCGGTAGGTGTCAACTTATTCAAATCAAGTCTTCGGTACAAAGAGAAAGGCATAACACTAACACCGTCTCCTAGATCACATAAAGCAGTTTTGACATAGTTTCCTTTAATGGAGCATGGTATAGTTGGTATTCCTGGGTCTCCTAGTTTCTTTGGCATTCCACCCTTAAATTTCAGCTTATGGTATCTTTCTTTTATTTGTAATAATATCTTTCATATACTTAGCATAAAGGAGACATTTTCAGAATATCAGTCAAACGAAGGCGCAAAAGGACATATCTAAGCATTTCAATAAAGCGCTCAAATTCTGCATCATCCTTATTCTTTGAAGCTTTAGGAGGAAAAGGGCATGTGTTTCTGATCCCATGGTTCTCTTTCTTTACCATGTTTCCTAGCAATAAAGTCTTTTTTATCATATCTTTTTTTAGGTTGGGGGTTATCAAGATCAACATCAGGTTCTATTTCCACATCATTATCATTACTATGTTGAGCATCAACATGAACATCATCCTTATCATTATTACAAGGTTCATGTTCATCACCAGATTGTGTTTCGGCATCACAGATAGAAATATCATTTGGATTCTCAGGTGTGTCTACAGTAGGTTCACTAGAGGCATGCAAAGTCCTATCATTTTTATTTTTCTTACTAGAAGGACCGGGTGGATCAATATTAATTTTCTGAGAATCTTGTTCAATTATTTTAGGATGACCTTTAGGATACAAAGGTTCATGAGTCATTTTACCACCTCCAGTCATAACTCTAACATCATGATCATTGATCATATTGTTTATCTCATTAAGCAAATCATTGTGTGCCTTGAGGACTTGTTCTACTTGAGTTTTTATCATAGATGCATGTTTACTCACAAATTTGACATCATTAACAGTTCTAAACATAAAGTCACTCAAGCGTTCAATCATATAAGCATTTCATTTCAATTGTCTACTAACATATGCATTAAAGTTTTCTTGTTTAACAGCAAAGTTTATAAATTCATCCAAGCATTGACTAGCAGACTTGGTATAAGGAATATCACCTTCATCAAATCTATAGAGAGAATTTACCTCTACTACCTCTGTCGAGGTATCATTACCATGTATTTCTTTAATAGGTGGTAAATTCTAAACATCTCTAGCTTTAAAACATTTTTATTTCATAGAATTATTTGCCTCTTGCATATCTTTAGGACTTAGAAATAGAATACATATCTTCTTCGGAGTTGGCTTGGGTGGTGGATCAGGAAGAGTCCAATCATTATCATTCCTCAATATATTATTCAATAGTTCTTCAGCTTGCTCAACAGTTCATTCCGTGAAAATACAACCAGCACAACTATCTAGGTAGTCCCTAGAAGCATCGGTTAGTCCATTATAAAAGATATTAAGTATTTCATTTTTCTTGAGAGGATGATCAGGCAAAGCATTAAGTAACTGGAGAAGCCTCACCCAAGCTTGTGGGATAATCTCTTCTTCAAATTGCACAAAGTTAAATATTTCCTGTAAGGCAACTTGTTCCTTATGAGCAGGAAAATATTTTCCAGAGAAGTAGTAAATCATATCCCGGGGACTACACACACAACCAGGAGCAAGAGTATTAAACCATTTCTTAACATCACCCTTTAGTGAGAAAGGAAATAACTTAAGAATATAGTAATAGAAAAAAATTCCTCATGAGAAAATAGGGTGGCTATGTCATTCAGTTTAGTAAGATGTGCCACAACAGTTTCAGTTTCATAACCATGGAAAGGGTCAGATTCAACCAAAGTAATTAACTCAGGATCGACGAGAATTCATAATCCTTATCAGTAACAAAGATATGTGAAGTAGCAAACTCAGGATCATATTTCATTCTAGCATTCAAAGATTTTTCCTTCCACTTGCATAATAATTTCTTAAGATCTTCTCTATCCTTACAAGAAAGAAAGTCTCTAGCTAACTCTCCACCCATAACATAACCCTTAGGTATATCGGGTAATTCATATCTAGGGGAGCTACATATAATAGGTGTTTCATAATTTTCAGTTTCAAAGACTTCATCAGTTTCAGTAATTTCATCAATTTCAGCATTCTCGATAATTCTAGCTCTCGCAAGTTGTTCATCAAGAAATTCACCTAGGGGCACATCATCATTAAGCAAAGTACTAGCAACATCATAAGTATCATTCATAGCAGAAGTAGCATCATCAATTACTTGCGACATATCAATATTAATAGCAGGTGGTGGTGTTACAAGCTTACTCAAAACAGAAGGTGAATCAAGTGTAGAGTGTGATGGTAGTTCCTTACCTCCCCTCATCTTAGAGGGAACGATCTTGGTTTTATCATCCTTAAGATTCCTCATAGTGATCAACAGGTATAAATCCCAAGCGACTCGGCAAATATAGCTATGCTCCCCGGCAATGGCGCCATAAAAAGGTCTTGATAACCCATAAGTATAGGGGACCGCAACAGTTTTCGAGGGTAGAGTATTCGACCCAAATTTATTGACTCGACACAGGGGGAGCCAAAGAATATTCGCAAGTATTAGCACCTGAGTTTTCAATTCAACCACACCTCAAAGACTTAATATCTGCATCAAAGTATTTAGTAGCAAAGTAGTATGATGGTAACGGTAACAGTGGCAATAGTAACAGTAATAGTTTTGTAGTGATTGTAACAACAACAACAAAAGTAACTTAGCAAAGATCAATATGTGAAAAACTTGTGGGCATTGTATCGGTGATGATAATTGTGTCAAATAATATTCATCATGTAGTAGTTATAACCTAGAGCGTCGCAGAACTAGCTCCAATTCATCAATGTAATGTAGGCATGTATTCCGTATATAGTCATACGTGCTTATGGAAAAGAACTTGCATGGCATCTTTTGTCCTACCCTCCCGTGGCAGCGGGGTCCTAATGGAAACTAAGGGATATTAAGGCCTCCTTTTAATAGATAATCGTAACAAAGCATTAGCACTTAGTGAATACATGAACTCCTCAAACTACGGTAATCACTTGAAAGAATCCCAATTATTGTCACCTTGGGATGCATATCATAACACGTAGCAGGTGCATATGACTTGCAAGATCAGATCAAGAACACATATATTCATGAAAATATAATAGGTTCAGACCTGAAATCATGGCACTCGGGCCCTAGTGACAAGCATTAAGCATATCCAAGTCACAACAACATCAATCTCACATCATGGTGGATACTAGGAATCAAGCCCTAACAAAACTAACTCGATTACATGATAAATCTCATCCAACCCATCACCGTCCAGCAAGCCTACGAAGGAATTACTCACTCTTGGCGGTGAGCATCATGAAATTGGCGGTGAAGATGAGTTGGTGACAATGACAACGACAGATTCCACCCTCCGGAGCCCCGAACGGACTCCAGATCAGGCCTCTCGATGAAGAACAGGAGGTAGCAACGGCTCCGTATCATAAAACACGATGATTCCTTCTCTCTGATTTTTCTCTCCATGAATAGGCATATATGGAGTTGGAGTTAGGGTTGCCGGAGGTCCAGGGGGCCCATAAGCTCGCTAGGCGTGCCCTTGAGCTTGTGTCTCCTGGGTGGCCCCTCTGGTATATTCTTTCGCCAGTGTTTTTTATATATTCCATAAAAATTCTCCGTAAATTTCCAGGTCAATCTGAGAACTTTGATTTCTGCACAAAAACAACACCATGTCAATTCTGCTGATAACAACATTAGTCCAGGTTAGTTTCATTCAAATCATGCAAGTTAGAGTCCAAAACAAGAGCAAAAGTGTTTGGGAAAGTACATATGACAGAGACGTATCAGATCCCATCTGGAGGCCTTTTCTGGTACTCTTCCGGAGAGGGGATCGATCATGGAGGGCTTCTACATCATCCTTGCTGCCCTCCTATGATGCGTGAGTAGTTCACCACAGATCTACAGTTCCATACCTAGTAGCTAGATGGCTTGTTCACTCTCTTTGATTTCCAATACATTGTTCTCCTCAATGTTCTTGGCTTCTATCCAATGTAATCTTGTCTTGCAGTGTGTTTGCTGGGATTCGATGAATTGTGGGTTTATGATCAGATTTTTCATAAATATTTTTTTAGTCTTTTCTGAATTCTTATATGTATGATTGTTATAGCTTTGTATTTCTCTCCTATCTATCTGTTTGGTTTGGCCAAGTAAATTGGTTTATCTTCAATGGGAGAGGTGCTTTTGTGATGGGTTCAATCTTGCGGTGATCTATATCCCAGTGACAGTAGGGGACAAGCCACGTATTTGTATTGTTGTCATTAAGGGTAAAACAGCGGGGTTTATTCATATTGATTGGGTTTACGTTGTCTACATCATGTCTTCTTAAGGCATTACTCTATTTTTCATGAACTTAATACCCTAGATGCATGCTGGATAGCGGTCAATGGATGAAGTAATAGTAGTAGATACATGCAGGAGTCGGTCTACTTGTCTCAGACGTGATGCCTATATACATGACCATTGCCTTGAATATTGTCATAACTATGTGCTTTTCTATCAATTGCCCAACAGTAATTTGTTCACCCACCGTATGCTATGTGTTCGAGAGACAATACTCTAGTGAATACTATGGCCTCGGGTCTATTTCTATCATATATAAAAAACCAAACTATTAATGCTGCAATTTTATTTATTTTTATTTTATTTTGCAATTTATCTATCTACATATACAAGATTTGATCATTGCAATTAACGAGTTCAAGGGGATTGATAACCCTCTTGCTCGCGTTGGGTGCAAGTATTTGCTTTTGTGTATGCAGGTGTGCTACCTCTTGAGCTTGCGTTATTTTTCCCTTGAAGAGGAAAGGGTGATGCAGCATAGTAGCGTAAGTATTTCCCTCAGTTTTTGAGAACCAAGGTATCAATCCAGTAGGAGACTACACGCGAGTCCCTCGTACCTACACCAACAAATAAGAACCTTGCAACCAACGCGATAAAGGGGTTGTCAATCCCTTCTCGGCCACTTGCAAAAGTGAGATCTGATAAAGATAATAGGATAAATATTTTTGGTATTTTTGTTGTATAGATTGAAAGTGAAGATTGCAAAATAAAAGTAAAGTAAAGATAAATAGTTCATGGAAGATTAATATGATAAAAGATAGACCCGAGGGCCATAGGTTTCACTAGTGGCTTCTCTCAAGATAGCAGATTTCTACGATGGGTGAACAAATTACTGTCGAGCAATTGATAGAAAAGCGCATAGCTATGAGAATATCTAGGCATGATCATGTATATAGGCATCACGTCCGTGACAAGTAGACCGAAACGATTCTGCATCTACTACTATTACTCCACACATCAACCGCTATCCAGCATGCATCTAGAGTATTAAGTTCATAAGAACAGAGTAACGCCTTAAGCAAGATGACCTGATGTAGAGGGATAAACTCATGCAATATGATATAAACCCCATATTTTTATCCTCGATGGATACAATATAATATGTGCCTTGCTGCCCCTGCTGTCACTGGGAAAGGACACCGCAAGATTGAACCCAAAGCTTTGCTTTGTGTGATTTGGGTGCAAGTGTTTCTACAATTCCAAAAGCTTTGTGTGATATGTTAGGTTTCCTTGGTGGTTCGACACCCGGCTCACGTATAGCGAGCCTTGGGGATTTATTGCTTCAAGAACCTCCTTGGTACATTTTTCTAAACATTTTCTCCCTTTGAATTTCTGAAATTTTTAGTCTCAAAATAAAAGTGAACCAAGCTCGATAAAATTGATAGCAACTACTCCTACAAGTATCTAGAGGCTATATCATGCACCAAAACAAGTTTGAACCATATAAACTTGACATGCAAGCTCAAGAACATGGTCACCAACAGGAGCTAAATGTGAAAGCAATAAACCTCTAGAACAAAAACTAATTGGACCATCGGAGGAGTCACATACCGACGAACAATCTCCAAAAATAGTTTTGGAAATGGAGCAACGATGTAGCGACCCGACCCAAATGGATCGAAGTCTCTATGCTTATGTGTCATCCCTGGATCGGTATGCTGACACACACAGTACTCGATGAATTATAACAGAGTTCAATCACACACTTTATTACATCGAGGTCCTCAAAAGAGTATTTATTACAATAATATGGCCAAAGGCCATCTGGATAAAATAACTGCGGAAGCATCAAAAGTAAAATGAGTCCATCAACTCCACGGCAAACTGAGTGCAGAACAACGACCTATCGCACCTTTACTCCTCGTTGGAAAACTCTGCAACATGAGACGTTGCAGCCGTGTAGGTCAGCACATGGAATATGCTGGCAATGTCACACCATAGAAATAATAATAAAGAAAAAGACTATCTCTATATGCAAATTTAGTTGGTGGAGGCTCTAAGTTTAATGTTTGCATAAAGCCAATTTTTCCCTACAACAAAGGAATACATTTTTATTTACTACTAAGTTAAAAAAATGCCATTATTGAGAAGGTTCCTCCAACTCAATCCCAAAATTCCCAAGTTATTAGTAACCCAATAATTTCATTAAGAAGAGTGATGAGATCAACCAATAATTCACTTCCAGATACTCAAGTTGTCCATAACCGGGGACACGGCTAATCATGATTAGTTTGTACACTCTGCAGAGGTTTGCGCACTTTTCCCCACAAGACTCGACCACCTCCATGATCGGAAGATCAAGACATAGTCTTTCTGAAGTATTTCCTCCAAACCCTGGGTAGACCGGTACACCTACTTTCCCCTACATCAGCTAGTCTACCACGGAAAGAGGTCACACAACTTACTCAACTATGCCAGAGCCCATAATGGCTTGTGGCTGCACACGGAAGTTTCTAGGCATGAAATATCTTATGATCCCTTTGAGCCTGGGTGGCGGACCTAGGGTAATCACACGGGTACTCCGGGATTCCCCTTGGGCAAGAACTGGTTTCTCCAGGTGCCCCAAACAATCCACCCAGATGTGTATTAAAGTTGCCACCTTATGTTGTCCCAAAATTATTATCTCTCGCAACTTGCATGTATCACACATACCAATCCCCGTCTACGAGCATGGCTAAGCAATATATGATATAACGAATATTCCCGAGGTGATAAAAGGTCATAGGTTCCTACCACATAAACTGCATAGCATAACCACATGTTCCCAATCCTACTCATGCAATCTTTGAGGGTGAAACTAATGCATAGTAAAAACTGGGTATTGAAATTTATGATCAAAGTGTGAACTTGCCTTGCTGACGTCCGTTGAACTCTAAAGATTCGTAGTAGCAAGCTTCGCACTCCGGATGATCTAGCGTAAGCAAGCAATAACATACATAAGCATACAAGCAAAGAACCAAAAAGAAAACGAATAAAAGACTTCGAAAAACTCCAAAAAATACAAAAATAAAGTTTCTGTACAGAATATATTTTTCACAGCAACAAAAATAAATGGTTTTGGTTTTAACAGAAGGTACATGTCACAAGCTTCGATTTGCAAAAAGAATCACCCAAAACGGAGTTACGAAACTCAAGTTATGGCCTAACGAAGTTTGAATTCAGATCTGCTTGAATTCAAATTTTAAAATTTTCAAAAATATATTTCGTTTGGTTCTCTGTATAGAGGATATTTTTATGAAACCGTAGGAAAAAGAATCAACTAAATCAGATCTATAGACTAAAAGATATACTAGAAACAAGATTTGGTAAAGAATCTGAATTGGAAAATATACTGATAAAAGAGAAAAAAAATTGAACAGGGTGTTCACCGGACTTGTCGCCGGAGACGAGGAAGAAGGTGGCTCCAGTGTGTTTCGGCGAAGGACGCGTACGGGACGGTGTAGAGGACGATGTGGTGAACCTCTTGATCAAGTTTTGGTTGAGGATAGCTTCATGTACACTCGGTGAGAGGTCGCCGGACTTCACGAACTCCGGCGAGCAATTGGCGAGGTTTGGGAGGGGGAAAAACTCCAAAAGGAGAGGTCTTCGGACGAGGGGTGAGAGGGGCTCGCGGGGTGCCTTTTATAGGGCTTGGGGAGGTCCAGAGTTGGGTGGGGCGAGATGTGTTAATGGTGGCTGTTTCTCTGCCTCGTAATGGCCATTACAGGCGACTCCAAGGCGCACTAGGAAAGGGAAAGGGTAGAGGGAGGCGAGGGGGTTCCATTCAGAGGCGTTTTGGGGCGGGGGAGAGGAAGGGGAGGGGTGGGGCGCTGGATGGATGTGCGTTCTCCTCGCTCTGCCATGAACGTAAGGAAGAAGACGACCATGTTTGGTCGTGGGAAGATTGGGCCAATTGGGCTGCGTTTTTTTTTTGACACAGAGAGAAAAAAAAATGTATAGATAGAAAATAAAAATATTTTAATATAAGACATATATATATCAAAAATTTCAGAAAAAAAAAACCTACAAGATGAACTATTTTTCAGAGGCTAAATAAAAACTTTATAAAAAAAACATTTTTCTAAAAAATTCAAAAGAAAGTCAAATTTGAATTCAAAACTTTCGGCATTGTTTTCTTCTGACTTTTTGGAGTGTCATGTTCGCTCCTCTCAGAATTATTATTTAGATCTGAAGAAAAATGTTCACATAATAATATGGTCTTATATATGACCTTGTGAACATTTATCCTGCCTATAATGCAAATTAAAAAAAACAACATTTTTATTAAACTAGTAAAAAAAATTGCAAATAAAAACCAACAAATATATTTTGGTTCCAAATTCAAATTCCAATATTTTCCTTCTGATTTTGAAGAAGTCATTTTATCTTCTCTCTTTATTTTTGGAATAATGGAAATGATTTTTTTTTGGAACCAAGTTTGATCCAATGTCCAAATTTTGAAATTTCAAAAGTGGGTTTTAGGGAAACTTCCAACTCTCTCTTTTGGTCCTTGAGTTGCTCAAAGTTCCTTGGATCAGAATCAAATAATACAAATGGGGCAAAAATGCATAAATCATGGATGCATATGAATGATCTATTTATAAACATCCAAATTGAAAATTTGGGATGTTACAAACCTACCCCCCTTAAGATGAATCTCGCCCTCGAGATTTGGGTTGGCTAGCAAAAAGGTGTGGGTGATCTTGTCGAAGATCTTCTTCACGTTCCCAGGTGGCTTCTTCCTCAGTATGATGACTCCACTGAACCTTGCAAAACTTGATGACCTTGCTGCGGGTAACCCTGCTTGCTGTTTCGAGAATCTTGACGGGCTTCTCTTCATAGGACAGATCACTATCCAACTGTATGGCTTCTAGTGGCACTGTATCTCTCAAAGGAATATCGTCCATCTCCGCATGGCACTTCTTCAACTGGGAAACATGAAACACATTATGAACTCCAGACAAGGCTTCGGGTAACTCCAACTGATATGCAACTTCTCCTCTGCGTTCCAAAATTCTGTATGGCCCCACAAATCGTGGTGCTAGTTTGCCTTTAACTCCAAACCGTTTAACACCTCGAAGTGGTGACACACGAAGATATGCTCTATCTCCGACTTCATAAGTTACTTCCTTGCGTTTAGTATCGGCATAACTCTTCTGTCTGGATTGGGCTATCTTAAGTCTGTCACGGATCAACTTGACTTTCTCCTCCGAATCTCTGATAAGGTCGGGACCAAATAATTTACGGTCTCCAACTCCATCCCACATTAATGGTGTCCTGCACCTCCTTCCGTACAAAGCTTCGAAAGGGGCCATCTTCAAACTAGCTTGATAGCTGTTGTTATATGAGAATTCTGCGTATGGCAAATTATCATCCCAACTAGATCCATAATCTAGCGCACAAGCTCTCAACATGTCCTCCAGAATCTGATTGACTCTCTCGGTCTGCCCATCTGTCTGCGGATGAAAGGCTGTACTGAACTCTAGCCTGGTACCCAAAGTTTCGTGTAACTGATGCCAAAAGTTTAAGGTAAACTGTGTTCCTCTATCTGATACTATGGTCCTCGGAACTCCATGCAGACATACGATCCTGGTCATATATATCTTGGCCAACTTAGCACTTGTATATGTGGTTTTCACGGGGATGAAGTGAGCTACCTTGGTCAAGCGATCAACTACTACCCAAATAGAATCATAGCCTGATCGGGTCTTGGGTAATCCTGTAATGAAGTCCATGCCAAGCTTGTCCCACTTCCAATCCGGTATCGGCAAAGGCTGAAGTAATCCTGCTGGTTTCTGGTGCTCTGCCTTAACCCTTTGACATACATCACATACTGCGACATACTCGGCAATATCCTTTTTCATACTTGTCCACCAGAAACTTTCCTTCAAGTCCAAATACATCTTGGTGTTTCCTGGGTGTATCGAATAAGGCGAATCATGAGCCTCCTGAAGAATCAACTTCCTGATCTCTATGTTATTTGGCACATAAATGCGCTGCTCAAACCATAAGGTTCCGTGTTCATCTTCACGAAATCCTGCTGCCTTTCCTTGGTTCATCCTTTCCTTTATTTCTGCAATACCTTTGTCTAACTTCTGGGCTTCTCGAATCTTTCCCAGCAAGGTGGATTGAATTTCCATTGCGGTAACAAAACCTCGTGGTACTATCTCCAATCGGAGATCTCTGAGATCATCAATTAACTCTTGAGGTAATCCTCCTGCTGTGAGGGTATTGACATAACTCTTGCGGCTCAATGCATCTGCCACAACATTGGCCTTTCCTGGGTGATAGTGCAATTTCATGTCATAATCTTTTATGAGCTCCAACCATCTTCTCTGCCTGAGGTTCAACTCCTTTTGCGTGAAGATGTATTTCAAACTCTTGTGATCCGTGTAAACATCACAATGATTTCCAATAAGAAAATGCCTCCAGGTCTTGAGCGCATGCACTACGGCTGCTAACTCCAAATCATGTGTGGCATAATTCTGCTCATGGGGTCGAAGTTGACGTGAGGCATATGAAACAACTCTTCCTTCTTGCATAAGAACACCTCCAAGTCCCTGACGAGAAGCGTCGCAATATACCTGAAAATCCTTGCGTATATTCGGAAGAATTAGTACTGGGGCTGTGACCAAACGTTTCTTCAACTCCTGAAAACTGGCCTCACATTCCTCGGTCCAATTAAATTTGGTGTCTTTCTTCAATAACTCTGTCATGGGCTTTGCGATCTTGGAGAAATTCTCAATAAATCTTCGGTAATATCCTGCAAGTCCAAGGAAACTGCGAATCTCTCCGACTGAGGTGGGTGCCTTCCATTCGGTGACGGCTTCAACTTTCGAAGGATCCACTGCTATTCCTTCCCTTGATATAACATGTCCGAGAAATCCAACTTCCTTCAACCAGAATTCACACTTGCTGAACTTTGCATATAACTGATGTTCCCTGAGCTTCTCAAGAACCAAGCGCAAATGTTCCTTGTGTTCTTCTTCATTCTTCGAGTAAATCAATATGTCATCAATAAATACCACAACAAACTTATCCAAGAACTCCATGAATACCTTATTCATCATATTCATAAAATAGGCAGGGGCATTAGTCAAACCAAAAGACATGACTGTATACTCATAAAGCCCATATCTCGTGGTAAAGGCTGTCTTGGGTATATCTTGTTCTCGAATCTTCAGCTGGTGATATCCAGATCGAAGATCGATCTTTGAGAAAACTTTTGCTCCTTGTAGCTGGTCAAACAAATCATTGATCATCGGCAGAGGGTACTTGTTCTTGATCGTCACCTCATTCAACGCACGGTAATCCACAACCATTCTCAAGGATCCATCCTTCTTCTCAACTAGAAGCACTGGGGCTCCCCAAGGTGATGAACTCGGTCGAATATAACCTTTCTCCAATAATTCCTTAATTTGCTTCTTAATTTCCTCCAGATCATTTGCGGGCATCTGGTACGGTCTCTTGGATATTGGTCCAGTGCCTGGTAACAATTCAATCAAAAACTCTATGCCTCGATCCGGTGGCATGCCTGATAGTTCCTCCGGAAAAACATCGGGATAATCCTTCACAACTGGTACTTCTTTCTGAACAACTCCTGAAAGAGAATTCACTTGAGTCCTCCTTGGCGTATGCCTCGACACATAATTGATCCGTTTCCCCTCTGGGGTAGTGATGGTGGGTTGTTGTTGTTGTTGTTGTTGTTCTGGTTCTGATTCTGGATGAGTAGCTGCATGAGGGCATTCTGGTTCTGGATCAATTGGGTAAGTTCCAGTGGGAGTTCCGGGTAACGTCTCGGAGGCATCAGTTTGGTTTAGAGTGGATGAGAAATTAGAATAGAATAAGAGCCTAATGAGAGAAATCACTACCCATATGCTTATGATAGCAATAAAACTTCAAATCAAGCAATTCACACAAATCACACCACACAAGCAAAACCTACAGGTAAGGTCATATCCACAAGAGATATGATCTCTTCATACTACCGCAATCTATCGTTGGAAGTGGTGGTCTGAACTAAATCTTCTCAAATCAAAGTCAACTCTACTTCTTCTTCTTCTTCTTCGTCAATGATGTCTTCATAGGTCTTGGTCTCATTGGCTGAGCAACTTGGTGATGGGGTTCAACAACTATTGAATTGAAGTAGAGAAGAGATAGAAATGAATAGAGAAGAGTACAGACCAACGGATATATAAGGAAGTGGTAAAATAGAGTTTTCTTCCTATGTTTTTTTCCATTTCCTAGTGGTCGCGTCCTACAGTCAGCGTGTGCTCTGATACCATCTTGTAGCGACCCGACCCAAATGGATCGAAGTCTCTGTGCTTACGTGTCATCCCTGGATCGGTATGCTGACACACACAGTACTCGATGAATTATAACAGAGTTCAATCACACACTTTATTACATCGAGGTCCTCAAAAGAGTATTTATTACAATAATATGGCCAAAGGCCATCTGGATAAAATAACTGTGGAAGCATCAAAAGTAAAATGAGTCCATCAACTCCACGGCAAACTGAGTGCAGAACAACGACCTATCGCACCTTTACTCCTCGTCGGAAAACTCTGCAACATGAGACGTTGCAGCCGTGTAGGTCAGCACATGGAATATGCTGGCAATGTCACACCATAGAAATAATAATAAAGAAAAAGACTATCTCTATATGCAAATTTAGCTGGTGGAGGCTCTATGTTTAATGTTTGCATAAAGCCAATTTTTCCCTACAACAAAGGAATACATTTTTATTTACTACTAAGTTAAAAAAATGCCATTATTGAGAAGGTTCCTCCAACTCAATCCCAAAATTCCCAAGTTATTAGTAACCCAATAATTTCATTAAGAAGAGTGATGAGATCAACCAATAATTCACTTCCAGATACTCAAGTTGTCCATAACCGGGGACACGGCTAATCATGATTAGTTTGTACACTCTGCAGAGGTTTGCGCACTTTTCCCCACAAGACTCGACCACCTCCATGATCGGAAGATCGAGACATAGTCTTTCTGAAGTATTTCCTCCAAACCCTGGGTAGACCGGTACACCTACTTTCCCCTACATCAGCTAGTCTACCACGGAAAGAGGTCACACAACTTACTCAACTATGCCAGAGCCCATAATGGCTTGTGGCTGCACACGGAAGTTTCTAGGCATGAAATATCTTATGATCCCTTTGAGCCTGGGTGGCGGACCTAGGGTAATCACACGGGTACTCCGGGATTCCCCTTGGGCAAGAACTGGTTTCTCCAGGTGCCCCAAACAATCCACCCAGATGTGTATTAAAGTTGCCACCTTATGTTGTCCCAAAATTATTATCTCTCGCAACTTGCATGTATCACACATACCAATCCCCGTCTACGAGCATGGCTAAGCAATATATGATATAACGAATATTCCCGAGGTGATAAAAGGTCATAGGTTCCTACCACATAAACTGCATAGCATAACCACATGTTCCCAATCCTACTCATGCAATCTTTGAGGGTGAAACTAATGCATAGTAAAAACTGGGTATTGAAATTTATGATCAAAGTGTGAACTTGCCTTGCTGACGTCCGTTGAACTCTAAAGATTCGTAGTAGCAAGCTTCGCACTCTGGATGATCTAGCGTAAGCAAGCAATAACATACATAAGCATACAAGCAAAGAATCAAAAAGAAAACGAATAAAAGACTTCGAAAAACTCCAAAAATACAAAAATAAAGTTTCTGTACAGAATATATTTTTCACAGCAACAAAAATAAATGGTTTTGGTTTTAACAGAAGGTACATGTCACAAGCTTCGATTTGCAAAAAGAATCACCCAAAACGGAGCTACGAAACTCAAGTTATGGCCTAACGAAGTTTGAATTCAGATCTGCTTGAATTCAAATTTTAAAATTTTCAAAAATATATTTCGTTTGGTTCTCTGGATAGAGGATATTTTTATGAAACCGTAGGAAAAAGAATCAACTAAATCAGATCTATAGACTAAAAGATATACTAGAAACAAGATTTGGTAAAGAATCTGAATTGGAAAATATACTGATAAAAGAGAAAAAAAATTGAACAGGGTGTTCACCGGACTTGTCGCCGGAGACGAGGAAGAAGGTGGCTCCAGTGTGTTTCGGCGAAGGACGCGTACGGGACGGTGTAGAGGACGATGTGGTGAACCTCTTGATCAAGTTTTGGTTGAGGATAGCTTCATGTACACTCGGTGAGAGGTCGCCAGACTTCACGAACTCCGGCGAGCAATTGGCGAGGTTTGGGAGGGGAAAAACTCCAAAAGGAGAGGTCTTCGGACGAGGGTTGAGAGGGGCTCACGGGGTGCCTTTTATAGGGCTTGGGGAGGTCCAGAGTTGGGTGGGGCGAGATGTGTTAATGGTGGCTGTTTCTCTGCCTCGTAATGGCCATTACAGGCGACTCCAAGGCGCACTAGGAAAGGGAAAGGGTAGAGGGAGGCGAGGGGGTTCCATTCAGAGGCGTTTTGGGGCGGGGGAGAGGAAGGGGAGGGGTGGGGCGCTGGATGGATGTGCGTTCTCCTCGCTCTGCCATGAACGTAAGGAAGAAGACGACCATGTTTGGTCGTGAGAAGATTGGGCCAATTGGGCTGCGTTTTTTTTTTGACACAGAGAGAAAAAAAATGTATAGATAGAAAATAAAAATATTTTAATATAAGACATATATATATCAAAAATTTCAGAAAAAAAAATCCTACAAGATGAACTATTTTTCAGAGGCTAAATAAAAACTTTATAAAAAAAACATTTTTCTAAAAAATTCAAAAGAAAGTCAAATTTGAATTCAAAACTTTCGGCATTGTTTTCTTCTGACTTTTTGGAGTGTCATGTTCGCTCCTCTCAGAATTATTATTTAGATCTGAAGAAAAATGTTCACATAATAATATGGTCTTATATATGACCTTGTGAACATTTATCCTGCCTATAATGCAAATTAAAAAAAAACATTTTTATTAAACTAGTAAAATAAATTGCAAATAAAAACCAACAAATATATTTTGGTTCCAAATTCAAATTCCAATATTTTCCTTCTGATTTTGAAGAAGTCATTTTATCTTCTCTCTTTATTTTTGGAATAATGGAAATGATTTTTTTTTTGGAACCAAGTTTGATCCAATGTCCAAATTTTGAAATTTCAAAAGTGGGTTTTAGGGAAACTTCCAACTCTCTCTTTTGGTCCTCGAGTTGCTCAAAGTTCCTTGGATCAGAATCAAATAATACAAATGGGGCAAAAATGCATAAATCATGGATGCATATGAATGATCTATTTATAAACATCCAAATTGAAAATTTGGGATGTTACAAACGAGCAAGGAGATAAAAATAGCAGCAAGATGAGCAAGAACACGGGTTTGAGCAAGGGGATGCTTTTTTCTCGAGGAGGAAGAAGGAGATGGGTGCATGCAATAAGTGAGGGGGCCTATGCGGGCCCCATAAGCTTGTTGGGCGCGCCCAAGGGGGTGGGTGCGCCCTATGAGCTTGTGGCTCATAGGTGCATCCCTCTGGGTGCATTTAGTGCCAATTTTTTTAAAAATATTACACAAAAAATCATTTTAACTTTTCAGGGCATTTGGAGAACTTTTTTTTCTGGTCATTTTTTTATTGCACGGATGATTCAGAAAACAGTACAATTAGGGTACTTCTTCTTTCTTAATTCTAAATAACAGAAAGTAAAAAATGGGTACAAAGAGTTATGTTTACTAAATTCATCGACCACATGCTCATAAAAAAGGAATACATTAATAAGGTTGATCAAGTATTATGAACAAAACTTCTTCTGAATGACATGAAACCGAAGAATCTTCGTATAACACTAGGTTACCTCAAAGGGGACATGCATGCCCCCCACAATAATAATTTCATATCTCTATTTGACAGTAGGAATAGGGAATTCAAAACCTCCAATATTAATTGTTGAAATTTTTCCAATAGAGTTGATACTATTCACTTGAGGTTGTTTCTTCGGAAAGAGTATTGTATGTTCATTACCATTGACATGAAAAGTGACATTTCCCTTATTGCAATCAATAACAGACCTTGCAGTATTCAAAAAGGGTCTACCCAGGATGATCGACATATTGTCGTCCTCGTGCATATCAAGAATAACAAAATCCGTTAAGATAGTAACATTTGCAACTACGACAGGTACATCCTCACAAATACCGATGGGTATAGCAGTTGATTTATCATCCATTTGCAAAGAGATTTCGGTAGGTGTCAACTTATTCAAATCAAGTCTTCGGTACAAAGAGAAAGGCATAACACTAACACCGTCTCCTAGATCACATAAAGCAGTTTTGACATAGTTTCCTTTAATGGAGCATGGTATAGTTGGTATTCCTGGGTCTCCTAGTTTCTTTGGCATTCCACCCTTAAATTTCAGCTTATGGTATCTTTCTTTTATTTGTAATAATATCTTTCATATACTTAGCATAAAGGAGACATTTTCAGAATATCAGTCAAACGAAGGCGCAAAAGGACATATCTAAGCATTTCAATAAAGCGCTCAAATTCTGCATCATCCTTATTCTTTGAAGCTTTAGGAGGAAAAGGGCATGTGTTTCTGATCCCACGGTTCTCTTTCTTTACCATGTTTCCTAGCAATAAAGTCTTTTTTATCATATCTTTTTCTAGGTTGGGGGTTATCAAGATCAACATCAGGTTCTATTTCCACATCATTATCATTACTATGTTGAGCATCAACATGAACATCATCCTTATCATTATTACAAGGTTCATGTTCATCACCAGATTGTGTTTCGGCATCACAGATAGAAATATCATTTGGATTCTCAGGTGTGTCTACAGTAGGTTCACTAGAGGCATGCAAAGTCCTATCATTTTTATTTTTCTTACTAGAAGGACCGGGTGGATCAATATTAATTTTCTGAGAATCTTGTTCAATTATTTTAGGATGACCTTTAGGATACAAAGGTTCATGAGTCATTTTACCACCTCCAGTCATAACTCTAACATCATGATCATTCATCATATTGTTTATCTCATTAAGCAAATCATTGTGTGCCTTGAGGACTTGTTCTACTTGAGTTTTTATCATAGATGCATGTTTACTCACAAATTTGACATCATTAACAGTTCTAAACATAAAGTCACTCAAGCGTTCAATCATATAAGCATTTCATTTCAATTGTCTACTAACATATGCATTAAAGTTTTCTTGTTTAACAGCAAAGTTTATAAATTCATCCAAGCATTGACTAGCAGACTTGGTATAAGGAATATCACCTTCATCAAATCTATAGAGAGAATTTACCTCTACTACCTCTGTCGAGGTATCATTACCATGTATTTCTTTAATAGGTGGTAAATTCTAAACATCTCTAGCTTTAAAACATTTTTATTTCATAGAATTATTTGCCTCTTGCATATCTTTAGGACTTAGAAATAGAATACATATCTTCTTCGGAGTTGGCTTGGGTGGTGGATCAGGAAGAGTCCAATCATTATCATTCCTCAATATATTATTCAATAGTTCTTCAGCTTGCTCAACAGTTCATTCCGTGAAAATACAACCAGCACAACTATCTAGGTAGTCCCTAGAAGCATCGGTTAGTCCATTATAAAAGATATTAAGTATTTCATTTTTCTTGAGAGGATGATCAGGCAAAGCATTAAGTAACTGGAGAAGCCTCACCCAAGCTTGTGGGATAATCTCTTCTTCAAATTGCACAAAGTTAAATATTTCCTGTAAGGCAACTTGTTCCTTATGAGCAGGAAAATATTTTCCAGAGAAGTAGTAAATCATATCCCGGGGACTACACACACAACCAGGAGCAAGAGTATTAAACCATTTCTTAACATCACCCTTTAGTGAGAAAGGAAATAACTTAAGAATATAGTAATAGAAAAAAAATTCCTCATGAGAAAATAGGGTGGCTATGTCATTCAGTTTAGTAAGATGTGCCACAACAGTTTCAGTTTCATAACCATGGAAAGGTTCAGATTCAACCAAAGTAATTAACTCAGGATCGACGAGAATTCATAATCCTTATCAGTAACAAAGATATGTGAAGTAGCAAACTCAGGATCATATTTCATTCTAGCATTCAAAGATTTTTCCTTCCACTTGCATAATAATTTCTTAAGATCTTCTCTATCCTTACAAGAAAGAAAGTCTCTAGCTAACTCTCCACCCATAACATAACCCTTAGGTATATCGGGTAATTCATATCTAGGGGAGCTACATATAATAGGTGTTTCATAATTTTCAGTTTCAAAGACTTCATCAGTTTCAGTAATTTCATCAATTTCAGCATTCTCGATAATTCTAGCTCTAGCAAGTTGTTCATCAAGAAATTCACCTAGGGGCACATCATCATTAAGCAAAGTACTAGCAACATCATAAGTATCATTCATAGCAGAAGTAGCATCATCAATTACTTGCGACATATCAATATTAATAGCAGGTGGTGGTGTTACAAGCTTACTCAAAACAGAAGGTGAATCAAGTGTAGAGTGTGATGGTAGTTCCTTACCTCCCCTCATCTTAGAGGGAACGATCTTGGTTTTATCATCCTTAAGATTCCTCATAGTGATCAACAGGTATAAATCCCAAGCGACTCGGTAAATATAGCTATGCTCCCCGGCAATGGCGCCATAAAAAGGTCTTGATAACCCATAAGTATAGGGACCGCAACAGTTTTCGAGGGTAGAGTATTCGACCCAAATTTATTGACTCGACACAGGGGGAGCCAAAGAATATTCGCAAGTATTAGCACCTGAGTTTTCAATTCAACCACACCTCAAAGACTTAATATCTGCATCAAAGTATTTAGTAGCAAAGTAGTATGATGGTAACGGTAACAGTGGCAATAGTAACAGTAATAGTTTTGTAGTGATTGTAACAACAACAACAAAAGTAACTTAGCAAAGATCAATATGTGAAAAACTTGTGGGCATTGTATCGGTGATGATAATTGTGTCAAATAATATTCATCATGTAGTAGTTATAACCTAGAGCGTCGCAGAACTAGCTCCAATTCATCAATGTAATGTAGGCATGTATTCCGTATATAGTCATACGTGCTTATGGAAAAGAACTTGCATGGCATCTTTTGTCCTACCCTCCCGTGGCAGCGGGGTCCTAATGGAAACTAAGGGATATTAAGGCCTCCTTTTAATAGATAATCGTAACAAAGCATTAGCACTTAGTGAATACATGAACTCCTCAAACTACGGTAATCACTTGAAAGAATCCCAATTATTGTCACCTTGGTATGCATATCATAACACGTAGCAGGTGCATATGACTTGCAAGATCAGATCAAGAACACATATATTCATGAAAATATAATAGGTTCACACCTGAAATCATGGCACTCGGGCCCTGGTGACAAGCATTAAGCATATCCAAGTCACAGCAACATCAATCTCACATCATGGTGGATACTAGGAATCAAGCCCTAACAAAACTAACTCGATTACATGACAAATCTCATCCAACCCATCACCGTCCAGCAAGCCTACGAAGGAATTACTCACTCTTGGCGGTGAGCATCATGAAATTGGCAGTGAAGATGAGTTGGTGACAATGACAACGACAGATTCCACCCTCCGGAGCCTCGAACGGACTCCAGATCAGGCCTCTCGATGAAGAACAGGAGGTAGCAACGGCTCCATATCATAAAACACGATGATTCCTTCTCTCTGATTTTTCTCTCCACGAATAGGCATATATGGAGTTGGAGTTAGGGCTGCCGGAGGTCCAGGGGGCCCATAAGCTCGCTAGGCGTGCCCTTGAGCTTGTGTCTCCTGGGTGGCCCCTCTGGTATATTCTTTCGCCAGTGTTTTTTATATATTCCATAAAAATTCTCCGTAAATTTCCAGGTCAATCTGAGAACTTTGATTTCTGCACAAAAACAACACCATGTCAATTCTGCTGATAACAACATTAGCCGGGTTAGTTTCATTCAAATCATGCAAGTTAGAGTCCAAAACAAGAGCAAAAGTGTTTGGGAAAGTACATATGACAGAGACGTATCAGATCCCATCTGGAGGCCTTTTCTGGTACTCTTCCGGAGAGGGGATCGATCATGGAGGGCTTCTACATCATCCTTGCTGCCCTCCTATGATGCGTGAGTAGTTCACCACAGATCTACAGTTCTATACCTAGTAGCTAGATGGCTTGTTCACTCTCTTTGATTTCCAATACATTGTTCTCCTCAATGTTCTTGGCTTCTATCCAATGTAATCTTGTCTTGCAGTGTGTTTGCTGGGATTCGATGAATTGTGGGTTTATGATCAGATTTTTCATAAATATTTTTTTAGTCTTTTCTGAATTCTTATATGTATGATTGTTATAGCTTTGTATTTCTCTCCTATCTATCTGTTTGGTTTGGCCAAGTAAATTGGTTTATCTTCAATGGGAGAGGTGCTTTTGTGATGGGTTCAATCTTGCGGTGATCTATATCCCAGTGATAGTAGGGGACAAGCCACGTATTTGTATTGTTGTCATTAAGGGTAAAACAGCGGGGTTTATTCATATTGATTGGGTTTACGTTGTCTACATCATGTCTTCTTAAGGCATTACTCTATTTTTCATAACTTAATACCCTAGATGCATGCTGGATAGCGGTCAATGGATGAAGTAATAGTAGTAGATACATGCAGGAGTCAGTCTACTTGTCTCAGACGTGATGCCTATATACATGACCATTGCCTTGAATATTGTCATAACTATGTGCTTTTCTATCAATTGCCCAACAGTAATTTGTTCACCCACCGTATGCTATGTGTTCGAGAGACAATACTCTAGTGAATACTATGGCCTCGGGTCTATTTCTATCATATATAAAAAACCAAACTATTAATGCTGCAATTTTATTTATTTTTATTTTATTTTGCAATTTATCTATCTACATATACAAGATTTGATCATTGCAATTAACGAGTTCAAGGGGATTGATAACCCTCTTGCTCGCGTTGGGTGCAAGTATTTGCTTTTGTGTATGCAGGTGTGCTACCTCTTGAGCTTGCGTTATTTTTCCCTTGAAGAGGAAAGGGTGATGCAGCATAGTAGCGTAAGTATTTCCCTCAGTTTTTGAGAACCAAGGTATCAATCCAGTAGGAGACTACACGCGAGTCCCTCGTACCTACACCAACAAATAAGAACCTTGCAACCAACGCGATAAAGGGGTTGTCAATCCCTTCTCGGCCACTTGCAAAAGTGAGATCTGATAAAGATAATAGGATAAATATTTTTGGTATTTTTGTTGTATAGATTGAAAGTGAAGATTGCAAAATAAAAGTAAAGTAAAGATAAATAGTTCATGGAAGATTAATATGATAAAAGATAGACCCGAGGGCCATAGGTTTCACTAGTGGCTTCTCTCAAGATAGCAGATTTCTACGATGGGTGAACAAATTACTGTCGAGCAATTGATAGAAAAGCGCATAGCTATGAGAATATCTAGGCATGATCATGTATATAGGCATCACGTCCGTGACAAGTAGACCGAAACGATTCTGCATCTACTACTATTACTCCACACATCAACCGCTATCCAGCATGCATCTAGAGTATTAAGTTCATAAGAACAGAGTAACGCCTTAAGCAAGATGACCTGATGTAGAGGGATAAACTCATGCAATATGATATAAACCCCATCTTTTTATCCTCGATGGAAACAATATAATATGTGCCTTGTTGCCCCTGCTGTCACTGGGAAAGGACACCGCAAGATTGAACCCAAAGCTAAGCACTTCTCCCATTGCAAGAAAGATCAATCTAGTAGTCCAAACCAAACTGATAATTCGAAGAGACTTGCAAAGATATTTTAATCATGCATATAAGAATTTCGAGAAGAAACAAATACTGTTCATAGATAATCATGATCATAAACCCACAATTCATCGGATCTCGACAAACACACGGCAAAAAAGAATTACATCGAATAGATCTCCAAGAAGATCGAGGAGAACTTTGTATTGAGATCCAAAGAGAGAGAAGAAGCCATCTAGCTAATAACTATGGACCCACAGGTCTGTGGTAAACTACTTACAACTCATCGGAGAGGCTATGGTGTTGATGTAGAAGCCCTCTATGATCGATGCCCCCTCCGGTGGAGCTCTGGAACAGGCCCCAAGATAGGATCTCACGGGTACAGAAGGTTGCGGCGGTGGAATTAGGGTTTCGTGGTGCTCTCGGATGTTTTCAGGGTATATGAGTATATATAGGAGGAAGGAGCATGTCAGTGGAGCTACAAGGGGCCCACGAGGGTGGGGGCGCGTCTACCCCCTGGGCGCGCCCCCTGCCTCGTGGCCACCTCGTGGCTTCTCTGGCGTGTACTCCAAGTCTTCTGGGTTGCATTTGTTCCAAAAACGACCCTCCCGGAGGTTTCATTCCATTCGGACTCCGTTTGATATTTCTTTTCTCCGTAACAATGAAATAGGCAAAAAACAGCAATTGGCACTGGGCCTTGGGTTAGTAGGTTAGTCCCAAAAGTAATATAAAAGTGTATAATAAAGCCCATTAAACATCCAAAACATATAATATAATAGTATGGAACAATAAAAAATTATAGATACGTTGGAGACGTATCAAGCATCCCCAAGCTTAATTCCTGCTCGTCCTCGAGTAGGTAAATGATAAAAACAGAATTTTTGATGTGGAATGCTACCTAACATAATTCTTAATGTAATTTTCTTTATTGTGCCATCAATGTTCAGATCCGATAGATTCAAGACAAAAGTTTAATATTGACATAAGAATAATAATAATTCAAGCATACTAACAAAGCAATTATGTCTTCTGAGAATAACATGGCCAAAGAAAGCTATCCCTACAAAATCATATAGTCTGGCTATTGTCGGGGAAGCTAATCGCCCACGAACACCTATGGGACCGAAGCCCCTTCTCGGAACGGCAAGGGGGCGGAGGGTGCACATAGAGCGGATCGAGGCGAACACGCGAGCAGTTTACCCAGGTTCGGGCCGCACGGATGCGTAAAACCCTACTCCTGCTTTGATTTGTATTGTGTTCTTGCTCGGGAGCGAGGAGAGCTACAGTATGCTCTCACCGCTGGCTAGACCGGGCATGGAGAGTGATCGATGATTCGAACCCCCTCTACGTTGCGCATGGGCCTCCTTTTATAGGTCAAAGGGGTCACCGACAGGTGGCAATGTAGTCGAGGGTAAAAATGTAAAATGGGTGGTAGTTGGAACAGTGTTTGTACAGTGCCCCATACCTAACCCTGACGACAGGGGACAAGGGCATTGAATGCCCGTCGCCGTCGCCCCAAACAGTGCAAAAAGTGGCCGTCAGGGGCGCCACCGTCCGCCACGATGGTAGCCTAGTCATCGCCGCTTGCCACCGTGTTCCCCTGGCTGCACAGCCTTCCGCCACGTGCGCCTGGAAGGGTCCCAGGGCAACACGTGAGCGGATGTGCTGGAGCGTGGGTACTTGAGTGGAAGCTTGCCGCGGCAAACGCCTTGCCGCGGTCGCTATCTTGCCGCGCCCGGGAGCTTGTCGCTCACCGGGTCTTGCCGGGACGCGTGGCGCGTCGCGGCAAGCTCCTTCATATGCCTTGGATGGCCTTCCCGGCAAGCTCCTCTCGCCGGGGCCTCGTGTCTTGAGTGATTTTGTCCTTGAATGGCCTTCCCGGCAAGCTCCTCTTGCCAGGGTCTTGTCTTCTGGACTCGGATACTTTGTTCTTGAATGGCTCCAGTGGAACCACGAGGGGTCTTGGCGGTCGTCTGGCAAACCCTGTCGCGGGACTCTGCAACTGCCCGTGTACAAGTTCGGGATACTAAGGTACCCCTACTTTAGTACACCGACAGGAGCCCCCGGGCCTGGGCCACGCACGGTGCCGAGCGCTGTTGGGCCAGGCCCAAAACAGTGCACGGGCACGCGCGGCCTGCGGCACGCCGTATCACACTCCGTATCCACCGCGCCCTCCCTTAACGACACGCGTTCAATGCGGGGTCGTGGGGGAGATCGTGGCCTGATTCTTTAATGGGAAATACGGAACGTCCCCCTCCCTTTCCCTTAAAAGCAGGGGAAACAGGGGCAGTTCCTTCCATTCTCCCATTGCTTCTCCATCCTCAGAAACCCCCGCCGCTCCCCTCCTTCCCGAAGGTCAAAAGAGAGCGGTGTTCCTTCCTCCGCCACCACCAGCATCACCGGCGCCGTCGACCTCCCCCACCCTCGTCATGGCTCCGAAGGGCGAGAAGGGGAAATCCGCGAAGGCCGCCGCGAAGTCCACCGAGGCGCTGCGGCTAGCAGCAATGCGGAAGAAGATGGCGGTCTTCCCGCCAAAGCTTAGCGCGGAGGAGCTGAGGGATACGTTTTACCTCTTCTGGGCGAGGGAGACGAAGGCGCATCCTCGCACCAAGGTACTCCCCGCCGTAGCCTGCGATATGTTCCCGACCGGCTATGCCTTTTTTTGCTCTGTTCTTCTACTGCGGGCTCTGTCCGCCCTTTTCCGAGTTCTTCTGTGACATCATGAATACCTACGGGTTTCATCTCCTTGACTTCACCCCCAACGCCATCTTGACCATGGCCGTTTTCGCACATCTGTGCGAAAACTTTGTCGGAGTCTACCCCAATGTAGCTCTTTTCCGCCATTACTTCACGCCCCGAGTCGAGGCAGGGTCGCCCTTGTCTGGCGGAATCTCTTGGATCTCTAGGACCCATAAGAAGGAAGAGTACTTGACGGGAGAACTCCGCGGAAAATGGGACGAGTGGAGAGCCAACTGGTGTTGGATCGTAGAAGATGACCCGTAGCCATTCACTTCCCGGCGCCAAGCCGCAGTAGTTCGCGGCAACGACTGGAGCGACTTGGCCCCGGAGGATAGCAGGCTGAAGATTGCCACTACCCGAATACTTCGCCTCCGGCACGCCAAACTCACCGTGGGCGCAGTAGGAGCAGACTTTCTCCGCCGCCGCATCGCTCCCTTGCAGGAGAGGAAGAGGGCTGCTTGGGAGTTTGAGAACGTGGCAGACATCATGAGGCTGCGCCCGGGCCTCAATTGGAACTTTACTGTCCTGGAGCTCAACGCGATGCTCCAGGCCCAGTTCAAGTACGATTCCACCCACCCCGAATGGTTCACTTTGCCGCCAGGCGTCGTCCCGCTGTGCAACAGCTCTGCGCTCAGCGCCATCCGTGCGGTGTTGCCGCTGTGCGATTCCCACGGGATCGATCCCACTTGGCAAGAACCTTCTGACGAGGCGGTGCAGACATTCTTCGACAATTTGGTCGAGCAGCCAGTTGACCTTGACGAGAAGAGAGGCCTCACCCGCGACACCACCGACCAGGAGATGGCGTACATTGCCACCAGGCTGGAAGATGCAGCGGTGGCCGCGGCCGCGGGCGAGTTCGGGTACACGGTGGAGGAGGCGGAGGCAGCGGAGGCGACAAGCCTCGCCGAGGAGGAAGAGCTCCGCAAGGCGGGGCAGCTTGCCGGGCAACTTGCCGAGACAAATGAGCCCATCGAGCCAGGCGTCGAATCAAGCGGGCCCACCGAGCAGGGTGCCGTGTCCAGTGAGCCCGCCGAGGACTCGAGCGGCTCACTGGAGATTGGCTCCTCTTCTTCGTCCTCGGGCAACTCGCCACCACCAGCCAGTCCTCCAGCTCCAAGAAGATGCCTCCGCAAGGCCGCAGACGTGACGGGGCGGCAAGCGGGCCAACAGCCGCAGCACCGCGCAACACGCGTCGCCGCGGCAAGCAAGGCCGCCGCGGGAATCCCTCGCGCTTCCACAGCAGCTGGAGGAGGGTCTTCCCGGGCCGGCTCCACTGCTCCTGCCGCCCCTCGTGCATCGGCGACAACCGGAGCGGGGTCTTCTCAGACCGCCGCCCCTGCTCCCGCCAAGCGGCCAAGGGAGCCCACTCCCCCAGCTCCTCGCGCCGGGACGCGTGAGCCGGACTTCGATTTCTCGGCGCTCAACTCTGACGACAAGGAGGAAGGAGAGTAAGTCTTCGCGATTCTTGTCTTTCTTTAATCTTCTGTTGCTTCGTCTTGCATCACTTTTGCTTAACTATGGTCCCGTCCTTTTCAGAACTCTGGACGAGAGGGCAGCGAAAAGGGCCAAGGTCCCGGTGATCGTCATTGAGGACGAGCCCGCCGCGTCTGCAAGGGGCGCGCCTGAGACGAGCTTGCCGGACCCGGCAACTGTTCTTCGGGGCAGCCCCCAGCGCAGCCCCCAGCGTAAGTGTGGTTCACTTTCCGCTTGTCGGGCGCGCGTGGGTCTTCTTCCCTTACTGATATCTCGTTTGTTGACCTGTGCAGGAGCAGAGCAGCAGCATCAGGAGCACCATGAGACCGCCCCTGACGCGCCGCGCGTCTCGACCACACCGCCAAGGGGGAGTTCCCCGGCAAGGGAGAACACCCCGCCAAGGGTGAGCACCCCGCCAAGGGTGAGCACGCCGCCAAGGGATGGCGCCAGCGGCCCTCCGCCGGCGGGAGCTACCACCACGCCGCCGAGGGAGAGCTCCTCGGCAAGGAGCCCCACCGAGGAGGAGGCCCGCGCAGGTAAACCCTTGGACTTTTCTCCTTTTGATTCTTTTTTTTGGATATTTGCTTGACTATTTTTCCTTCTTTTTCTTTTCTTCTGTCAGACCCGTCCGCCACTGAGCCGATGGAGACGGAGGTCGCCGCCGAGGAGGATGCGCGCGACAACACCGGCGACGCCGCTGCCACCGAAGGGGCGGCCGGTGGTGACGGGCCCGCCGCCGCCGAGGCCGCCAAGGCCACTGGCGCGACAGCTGAGGAGGGGTCCGGCAGCCGCACTGACGGCCCTGAGGCCGCAGGAGCGTCAGGCGCTGCGCCGGCCGCCGATCCCTCCACTGCCGCAGCCGAGCCAAGCGCCTATCTGGAGGCCGGCAATGGTGTCTTCATCCAGCTCCCGTGGGCGTCCAAGTCTAGGGCGCCAGTTGAGGGAGAGGTCTTCCACGGGGAGGTCCTCGCCTCCGCCGGACTGAAGTTCGTCGACGCGCCAAGCAACAGCAGCGAGCCCGAGGAGGAGCGGCTTCTGCGGAGGCTTCTATCTCTGTACCGCGCCAGGCAGGCCAAGCTAGAGTCCCGAGAGGCTCTGGCCGCCAAGGCGGGCGCTGACTTGGAGAAGCGCGCAGAAGAGCTCCGGGCCGCCAACCAGGCGGCTCTCTGATCCTTGGCGGAGGAGCGGGAGCAGCTCGCCGAGGCGCATCAGGCGTTTATCTTGGAGAAGGCCGAAGCGGAGGAGCAGCAACGGCTTGCCGCCGAGGAGTTGTCCCGGCGAGAAGGCGAACTGATGCAGCGGAAGGTCGACCTCGACAGGCACGAGGACGAGCTTGCCGCGCGTGAACAGTCTCTTGGCGGTGCACTGCAGGAAGCGAAGGATGCTGCTGCGGCTGCCGAGACCGCCAAGAGGGACTTGGAGGTGAGGGTGGCGCAACTGGAGGCCAACCTCAAGACGAGCGGCGAGGAGGTTGCCGCATTGAAGCTCGAGAGGGAGAAGGACGCCCACAGCCACCCTGAGCTGCAGGTCCGTCACTCCGATAAGGGCAAGGAGCTCACCGTCGCCAAGGACTCCATCGCCGATCTGGAGCTGAAGTTGTCCACCCTCACCACGAGGCTTGACGGCGCCAGAGAGCGGGAGGCGAACCTGAAGGAGGAGCTCAGGGCCGAGAAAGCGCTGTTGGACAGCGCCGCCATCTCCCAAAACAACTTTAGGCTGACGGTGGAGCACTGGACAGAGGGTCTCGTTGCCGCCGCTGCCGATATCGACAAGGAGCTGGCGGAGCTGGGGGCGGAGCACCTCGGGTACTCCACCGACGAGAATCTCCATTACAGCGCCAAGTTGACTTTGTTCTTCAGGGGTGTGGCGACAGCCCTCCAGCAGCTCCGGGAAAGGATCCCAAAGCAGCTGGCGGACGAGTCGCGCAGGCTCTGCGCGGGGGCCCTCGAGAAGGTGTTGATGAAGATAGCGCACCGCAACCCAGGCCTCAACCTCACCAACGTCCTCAGGACCCTGCCGCCGGACGTTGACCAGGAGGCGCTCAAAGCCCTTGTCGCGCCTATTGTGAACAAGGTGGGCGGCATCAAGAGGGTCGAGGGCGACCGCGCGGATTAGTCTTGTTCACTTTCTTCTTTCCTTGTCGCCGCCAACTACGTTATGAACAATAGTCTATTAGAACTGCGACAAGTTGCTTCGTAATATAACTTTATCTTAGGCACTGAATGCAATGTTATTTCCTCTACTTGACTTCCTCGCTTTGTATGTTTTTACCCTACGCTTTTAGGGAACTTGTCGGCGTAGGCACCCTTGCCGCGAGCGCTGAGTGCGGGACTTCAGTAGCCTGCTGGCAGTGCCGTTGCCGACAAGAAACCTTGTCGGAGCTAGTCGCAGCACACTTAGGTTGTTGAGCGAACTCGAAAACGAAGCAAGGGCGCAACACTAGTCGCATCACACTTAAGTCGTTGAGCGTGCCCGAAACAAAGTAAGGGCGCGGCTAGCCACGAGCTGGTTCCTCCGCGCACAGGTTTTCCATACAAAGTGCGATCGTTCAAGGAAGATAACTTAAAAATTTAAAAATTTGATTGCTCAAACTTTGGCAACTTAGCTCTTGTGTTGTTTGCTTCCCGGCAAGGCAAGGCTTTCTTGAACGGCACTTGGTCCATACCACTATCCTCTCCTCCCCCCCCCCCCCCCCCGGCAAACTTGTGTGCGAGGGAACCTTCTTCTGCTTGAGAAAAAGATAGAAGAGGAGATATATGCATGGAGCCTTTGGGCTCGTTATTGCTTACCGGGGATATGTGCTGCACAAAGTGTCAGATAATACATGGAGAAGGCAAAAAAGCATAAAAATGACAAGTTGTGCGGGGCACATAAACTTTACTAATGCACGGGGTCTGCGCCCGGCTTTGTACAAAGGATTACATGCAACAGCGGCAAGACTCGTACAAAAGGTGGTTGCCGGAGCGGATCACGGCAACCGCGCCTTACGGGTAAAACTTGCGAAGATGTTCTATGTTCCAGGAGTTGCTCACCGGTAAGCCATCTTCGGTCTCTAGGCGGACTGCGCCGGGCCTAGTGACTTGTTTCACCCGATAAGGGCCTTCCCACTTCGGCGTCAACTTGTTGGAATTCTTGGCAGACTGAACGCGCCGAAGAACAAGGTCGCCTTCCTCGAGACTTCTGGCTTCAACTTTGTGGCTATGGTAGCGGCGCAAAGCTTGCTGGTAGCGAGCAGCTCGCACAGCGGCCTGAAGACGGTCCTCCTCGAGGAGCAGCGCATCGTCTTGCCGCAGCTGCTCTTGCTCGAGCTCATCGTAAGCGAGCACTCGAGGCGACCCGTATACGAGTTCCGTGGGGAGAACTGCTTCCGCTCCATAGACTAGAGCAAAGGGTGTCTGCCCTGTGGCTCGATTTGGCGTCGTCCTGATCGACCAAAGAATCACCGGCAGCTCCTCGATCCAGTTTCTTCCGCACTTGTGCAGCTTGTCGAAAGTTCTTGTCTTGAGTCCGCGCAGCACTTCAGCGTTTGCCCTCTCCACTGGACCGTTGCTTCTCGGGTGAGCAACAGAAGCGAAGCAGACCTTGGCGCCAAGGTCTTGGACATATTGCATGAAGGTGCGACTTGTGAATCGCGTACCATTGTCAGTGATGATCCTGTTAGGGATCCCGAAACGGCAAACAATCGACCTAAAGAACTTGACTGCTGACTGTGCGGTCACCTTTCTCACTGGTTGCACTTCCGGCCACTTTGTGAACTTGTCGATGGCAACGTACAAGTACTCAAAGCCCCCGGCTGCGCGGGGAAAGGGGCCGAGGATGTCGAGCCCCCAGGCCGAAAATGGCCAGGACAAAGGGATCGTCTGGAGAGCTTGAGCTGGCTGATGTATCTGCTTGGAATGGAACTGGCACGCTTCACACTCGGTTACTTGTGCAGTTGCATCGTGGAGGGCTTCTGGCCAAAATAAACCTTGCCGGAACGCCTTGCCGGCAAGTGCTCTTGCGCCAATGTGGTGACCACATATGCCTCCATGTATCTCTGCCAACAGCTTCTGTCCATCTTCCCGGGGAATACACTTCAATTTCACGCCGTTGAGCCTTCTTCTGTACAGTTCGTTGCCGACAAACTGGTACATACTTGACCGCCGGGCTACTTTTTCAGCTTCTTCTTGCTCTTCGGGAAGTTCTCCTGTCTGAAGGAAACGGACAATCTGCTGCGCGCATGCTGGAGCCTGTGGCTCAACAACAAGGACTAAAGGTATATGTGCTGCTGCGGGAACGTCAGCTTCTACGGCAAGAACCTGCGGCTCAGCCGGAGCTTGACGTTCCCCGGCAAGCTTGCCGGAGCAAAACTTGTTGGGAACGCCTGCTTCAACTGTACAGACCCTAGGGTTTGCAGGAGCAGACTGCTCCTCAGCAATCTTGTCGTTGACCTTGGGGACCTTATTGACGGCGGCTTCGGGAAGCTCTGCCGGCAAGTAGTCACCAGAAACCAACTTCCTCTTCTTACTCTGTCCAGTCGATGGTGTTACGGATGGTTGAGTTAGCTTGAGCACAAAGATCCCTGGTTCCACAGGTAGCTTTAGCGCAGCACACTTTGACAGGCCATCTGCGATGTCGTTTTGAGCTCTTGGAATGTGCTCCATCTGTAGGCCTTCAAAGTGTTCTTCAAGCTTTCTCACTTCGTCAATGTATGCTTCCATCAATGGACTCTGGTAGTTCTTGTTCACTTGGCGGACGACCAACTGTGAATCACCCCTCACAATCAGCTTCTTGATCCCAAGATCTGCCGCGATTCTGAGGCCGGCAAGCAATCCTTCATACTCTACAGTATTGTCCGTCGCTTGCTCCTTGGGAAAGTGCATCTGGACCACGTACTTGAGGTGCTCTCCGGTGGGCGCGACAAGTAGCACGCCGGCACCGGCGCCTTGCAGCGAGAAGGCACCGTCAAAGTACATTATCCATTCCTTGCTTGCTTCCTTGACGGGGATGCTCGTCTCTTGAATCTCTTCGTCTGGCGTTGGCGTCCACTCTGCTATGAACTCTGCCAATGCTCTGCTCTGGATAGTTGAAGTACTTTCAAACTTAAGGCCAAAGCTTGACAGTTCTAGTGCCCACTCGACAATCCTGCCAGTTGCTTCTGGATTTTGCAGTATCCTCTTCAGCGGAAAGCGAGTGACAACTGTTATCTCATGTGCCTGGAAGTAATGGCGCAGCTTTCTCGAGGCCATGAGAAGGCCGAAAAGCAACTTCTGCACACCAAAGTACCTTGACCTAGCCCCCTGGAGAAGGGAGCTGACAAAGTAGACTGGGCGCTGCACCATCTTCTTCCGTACCTCCCCTTGCACCTGCGTAGATCCGTCCTTGTCGGGACCAGAGCTTGTCGGGGAAGCCCCCTGCTTGTCGCTGGATGTGCTTGCCGGGGCTGTTGGCTCATCATCTGCCTCCCTCTCCGCTACTAACGCAGCACTAACCACTTGATTGGTTGCTGCTAGGTACAGCAGCAACTTCTCTTGTGGCTTAGGTGCGACAAGTATTGGAGTGGTGGACAGGTACCTCTTCAAGTCTTGCAGCGCTGCCTCCGATTCCGGAGTCCATTTCATTGGACCTGCCTTTTTCAAAATTTTGAAAAATGGCAGGGCGCGTTCTGCTGACTTAGAGATGAATCTGCTGAGAGCAGCCACGCAGCCGGCAAGTCTTCGTACATCCTTGACGCGCTTTGGAGCTTCGATCTGTTCGATGGCCTTGATTTTGTCGGGGTTGGCTTCAATCCCCCTCTGAGACACGAAGAACCCGAGAAGCTTGCCGGAGGGGACTCCAAACACGCACTTCTCAGGGTTGAGCTTGAGTTGGATCTTGCGCAGATTTGCAAAGGTTTCATCTAGATCTTGTATCAGAGTTTCCCTGTCCTTGCTCTTGACCACTATGTCATCCATGTAAGCTTCTACATTTCTGTGTATCTGTGGCTCAAAAGCTATATGGACAACCCTTGCAAATGTTGAACCAGCATTCTTCAATCCGAAGGGCATGCGTATGAAGCAATAGGTGCCACATGGAGTAATGAATGCGGTCTTCTCTTCATCTTCCTCGGCCATGAAAATCTCGTGGTATCCTGAGTATGCATCAAGAAACGAAAGCAACTCACATCCGGCCGTGGAGTCAACAATCTGGTCAATGCGCGGCAAGGGAAATGGATCTTTGGGACAAGCTTTATTCACATCAGTGAAGTCAATACAAAGCCTCCACTTCCCGTTCGCCTTACGCACAACAACAGGATTGGCCAACCACGTGGGATGGAGTACACCTCTGACAAGGCATGCTGCTTCCAACTTCTTGATTTCTTCTGCTATGAACTCTTGGCGCTCCACTGCTTGTTTTCTAACCTTCTGCTTGACGGGCCGCGCGTGAGGACAAACGGCAAGCTTGTGCTCAATCACTTTCCTGGGAACACCGGGGATGTTAGACGGTTGCCATGCAAACACGTCGACGTTCGCCCGCAGGAAAGCAACGAGCGCGCTTTCCTATTTGGGGTCGAGCGTGGCACTGATGGTGAAAGTACCACCAGTGTCGTCCTCCTTGGCGGACACCTTCTTGGTTGCTGGCGGAGCTGCCATCGTCTTCTTACACTTGCCGGTGGAGCTCGATGGTGCGTCCCCGATGGCAGCGCAGCACTCCGAAGAGGTGCGTTTGCCGGAGTGGGCCCCAGAGCTCTTGCCGGACTTGGTCTTGTTCTTCCCCCCGGGAGCTTCAGCGGCAAGTGTCCTGCTATCTGTTGCGGCTGCTGCATCCTGGTAAATCTTGTCGGCACAGATAAGGGCATCCTTCTTGTCGCCTGGGACAGAGATGACGCTTATCGGGCCTGGCATCTTGAGCATGTTGTAGGCATAATGAGATGCTGCCATGAACTTGGCGAGCGCTGGACGGCCAAGTATTCCATTGTAAGGCAAAGGAATATCGGCAACGTCAAAGGTGATCCTCTCGGTCCTGAAGTTCAGCTCTCCGCCAAATGTCACTGACAGTGTGATCTTCCCCTTCGGCTTGCTCCTTCCCGGGTTGATCCCTTGGAATGTGCCGGTTTCCTCGAGCTCGCTGTCGAGGATCTGGAGTTTCCGGACCACAGCGGAGGAGATCAGGTTCAGGCCGGCCCCGCCGTCAACTAACATCTTGGTGACCTTGAGGTTGCGGATGGTTGGTGAAACCAACATCGGCAAGCACCCGACCGCGGTTGTGCGATCGGGGTGGTCCTCAATGTCGAAGATGATAGGCGTGCTGGACCACTTCAGAAGTTTGCGCGACTCGACGGGCGGTTCTGCTGCATTGACTTCCCGCACCCATTGTTTGAGTTGGCGGTGAGAAGTATGCAGAGAGGCGCCACCGTCCACGCACAAAATCTCCGTGGCCTTCTGGAACTCCTGCTCGCTTGTATCTCCATCATCCATGTCCTCGTCGCCGTCTTCGTCATCGTCCTTGTCACGGCCGCGGGGAGGTCTGTCTCCTTGCCGCTGCTTGGCCTTGCCGCGGCGTCCCCCCCCCCCGGCCGTTGAATGGCCGCTTCTTGCCGGACCCGCCATCACCTCCCTGGGCCTTCTCCTTGTCGCGTCGCTCGTACTCAGCTTTCTGCTGCTCAACGAGGTACTCGACCCTTTTGCAGTTCTGGAGGTCGTGGCCCTTGATGCGGTGGATCTTACAGTATTGCTTGTCGGAGCCGTCCTGCTTGTCGGCGGCTGCCACAGTCTGGCAATTGGCGCACGCGGCAGCCTCTTTGCCAGAGCTACCAGCCTGGGCTTTCTTGGCGCCAACCTCCTTGCCGGACTGCTCCACGACTAGTACTTCTTTGTTCTTCTTCTTCCTATTGTTCCGCCGCCGGCCCTTCTTTGCCGGGGCGGCATCCTCACTATCTGATCCCCCTGCTCCAGTATCCTCTCCGGGGAGTTTCCTCCCCTCCTTAGCGCGTGCGCACTTGTCGGCCAGGGCGTACAGCTCGCTGATGTCCCTGATCTTGCACATCGCCATCTCCTCCCTCATCCTGCGGTTACGCACGTTCTGGTGGAACGCGCTGATAACCGCGGCAGGGTGGACGTCTAGGATGTTGTGTTGCACGCAGCTGAATCTCTGGATGTACTTACGCAGGGACTCTCCTTCCTTCTGGGCGAGTATGTGAAGGTCACTCTCCTGGCCATGGGGCTTGTGGCCACCTGTGAAGGCGCCGACAAACTGATGGCACAGGTCGGCCCAAGAAGAGATGGAGTTCTCCAGCAAGTGCATGAGCCAAGATCTGACGTTTGGCTTGAGCACCAGCGGGAAGTAGTTGGCGAGTATCTTCTCGTCTCGTCCCCCGGCAGCCTGCACCGCGATGGTGTAGATGCTGAGGAACTCCGACGGATGTGTCTTGTCGTCGTACTTCTCCGGTACGTCGGGCTTGAAGTTCTTCATGTTGGGCCACTGGACTTGCCGCAGCTCACGGGTGAACGCAGGGCAGCCCGCCGCGTACGGCAGGTCGCCTGGTCCCCCTGGCGCTTGCATGTCAACAGTGGGCCCAGCGCGCTGATCTGATTGTCGTCGCGCTTCTCTTCGACACTCGATACGAGTTCGAGCGTCCTCTTGTTGTCGGTCATCGAGAACTTGGCACTGATCGCGGCGAGCTCGCATATCTGATGACGCAGTGGAGTCGTCGTCGATGTTGATCCGACGAGTCGGCAATTTTGGCCTTCGGGGCGGGGAGTGCACGGTGGTTGCACCCCCGGAAGTCTTGTCGCCGTCGGCCCGCGCCTGGCTAACTTGCCGCGGCCGCGATGTCATCGGCTGCTGCGGAGTGTCGTTGTTGGCGAAGGCGATGAGGCTTTGGATGGTGGCCCTCCAGTCATCGGCCCTGTCTGCCGCTGGAGGGAAGTCGAGGAGCAGCTGAGCTCGAGCTAGAGCTTCTTCTGGAGTGGCGGGAAGCGGCGGCGAGTGGTGTGAGGAACGAGATACGCTCGGACTTCTAACTGCATTAGAAGGAGCAGCATCTCGTCCCGGCAACCGCGCCTTGCTCGTGCCAGCGTGTTGGTGCTCACGCTGGCCTTGAGTGTCCTGAGATCCGCCAGCTTGGCCTTGACCCAGCAAGCGTATGGTACCTTGAGTACCGCGACGCTGCCGTTCCCGCGCCTCCTGAGAGGGGCGGGGTGCATGTACGGACGCCGAGGCCTTGGAGTGCGCTCGGTCGTCCGTCTTGTCCTTGGACTTAGCGGCGCCGTGAGTTTCCTCGCCGACGTCCGTCCTTCCGCCGGCGTCTATCCCACCAGTCGTTGGCTCCGGTGGTGGTGGGATCGACGCGGACGGGCCTGCTGCCTCCGAAGCCTTCTTCTTCGGCGGCATGCTGATGGAGTTGATGAAGTTGATGAAGATCTAGCTCGTGTGACGCCGGATCGGGTTCACACAACCTCGACGCACCCCCTACCTGGCGCGCCAAAGATGTCGGGGAAGCTGATCGCCCACGAACACCTATGCGACCGGAGCCCCTTCTCGGAACGGCAAGGGGGCGGAGGGTGCACAAAGAGCGGATCGAGGCGAACACGCGAGCAGTTTACCCAGGTTCGGGCCGCACGGATGCGTAAAACCCTACTCCTGCTTCGATTTGTATTGTGTTCTTGCTTGGGAGCGAGGAGAGCTACAGTATGCTCTCACCGCTGGCTAGACCGGGCGTGGAGAGTGATCGATGATTCGAACCCCCTCTACGTTGTGCATGGGCCTCCTTTTATAGGTCAAAGGGGTCACCGATAGGTGGCAACGCAGTCGAGGGTAAAAATGTAAAATGGGTGGTAGTTGGAACAGTGTTTGTACAGTGCCCCGTACCTAACCCTGACGGCAGGGGACAAGGGCATTGAATGCCCGTCGTCGTCGCCCCAAACAGTGCAAAACGTGGCCGTCAGGGGCGCCACCGTCCGCCACGACGGTAGCCTAGTCATCGCCGCTTGCCACCGTGTTCCCCTGGCTGCACAGCCTTCTGCCACGTGCGGCTGGAAGGGTCCCAGGGCGACACGTGAGCGGATGTGCTGGAGCGTGGGTACTTGAGTGGAAGCTTGCCGCGGCAAACGCCTTGCCGCGGTTGCTATCTTGCCGCGCCCGGGAGCTTGTCGCTCACCGGGTCTTGCCGGGACGCGTGGCGCGTCGCGGCAAGCTCCTTGATATGCCTTGGATGGCCTTCCCGGCAAGCTCCTCTCGCCGGGGCCTCGTGTCTTGAGTGATTTTGTGCCTTGAATGGCCTTCCCGGCAAGCTCCTCTTGTCGGGGTCTTGTCTTCTGGACTCGGATACTTTGTTCTTGAATGGCTCCAGTGGAACCACGAGGGGTCTTGGCGGTCGTCTGGCAAACCTTGCCGCGGGACGCTGCAACTGCCCGTGTACAAGTTCGGGATACTAAGGTACCCCTACTTTAGTACACCGACAGCTATGCTCTATCTTCATCACACGAAATATTTAAATCATGCACAACCCCGGTTTCAGCCAAGCAATTGTTCATACTTAAATTTTTTCAATCTTTTCAACTTTCACGCAATACATGAGCGTGAGCCATGGATATAGCACTATAGGTGGAATAGAGTGGTGGCTGTGGAGAAGACAAAAGGAAGAAGATAGACTCACATCAACTAGGCGTATCAATGGGCTATGGAGATGCCCATTAATAGATATTAATGTGAGTGAGTAGGGATTGCCATGCAATGGATGCACTAGAGCTATATGTCTATGAAAGCTCAACTAAAGAAACTAAGTGGGTGTGCATCCAACTCGCTTGCTCACGAAGACCTAGGACATTTTGAGGAAGCCCATCATTGGAATATACAAGCCAAGTTCTATAACAAAAATTCCTACTAGTATATGAAAGTGACAAAACAAGAGACTCTTTATCATGAAGATCATGGTGCTACTTTGAAGCACAAGTTTGGAAAAAGGATAGTAGCATTGCCCCTTCTCTCTTTTTCTCTCATTTTTTAATTTTTATTTTGGGCCTTTCCTTTTTTCTCTCTTTTTATGGCCTTTTTTTTCTTCTGTTTTTTCTTCTTTCGTCCGGAGTCTCACCCCGACTTGTGGGGGAATCATAGTCTACATCATACTTTCCTCACTGGGACAATGCTCTAGTAATGAAGATCATCACACTTCTATTTTACTTACAACTCAAAGATTACAACTCGAAGCTAGAACAAAATATGACTCAATGTGAATGCCTCCGACGGTGTACCGGGATGTGCAATGAATCAAGAGTGACATGTATGAAAAATTATGCATGGCGGCCTTGCCACAAATACGATGTCAACAACATGATCATGCATGGCAATATGACAATGATGAAGCGTGTCATAATAAACGGAACGGTGGAAAGTTGCATGGCAATATATCTCGAAATGGCTATGGAAATGCCATGATAGGTAGGTATGGTGGCTGTTTTGAGGAAGGTATATGGTGGGTGTATGGTACCGGCGAAAGTTGCACGGTACAAGAGAGGCTAGCAATGGCGGAAGGGTGAGAGTACGTATAATCCATGGACTCAACATTAGTCATAAAGAACTCATATACTTATTGCAAAAATCTACAAGTTATCAAAACAAAGTACTAAATGCATGCTCCTAGGGGAAGGGTCGGTCGGAGTTAACCATCGCGCGATCCCAACCTCCAGACAAAGGAATACAATCAATAAATAAATCATGCACCAACTTCATCGCATAACGGTTCGCCATACGTGCATGCTACGGGAATCACAAACTTTTACACAAGTGTTTCTCGAATTCACAATTACTCCACTAGCATGACTCTAATATCACCATCCTCATATCTCAGAACAATCATCAAGTATCAAACTTCTCATAATATTCAATGCACTTTATATGAAAGTTTTTATTATACCCATCTTGGATGCCTGTCATATTAGGACTAATTTTATAACCGAAGCAAATTACCATGCTGTTCTAAAGGACTTTCAAAATAATATAAGTGAAGCATGAGAGATCAATAATTTCTATAAAATAAAACCACCGCCGTGCTCTAAAAAGATATAAGTGAAGCACTAGAGAAAAACTTCCTAGCTCAAAAGATATAAGTGAAGCACATAGAGTATTCTACTAAATTCCAATTCATGTGTGTCTCTCCCAAAAGGTGTGTACAGCAAGGATGGTTGTGGTAAACTAAAAAGCAAAGACTCAAATCATACATGACGCTCCAAGCAAAACACATATCATGTGGTGAATAAAAATATAGTCTCAAGTAAAGTTACCGATAGACGAAGATGAAAGAGGGGATGCCTTCCCGGGGCATCCCCAAGCTTAGGCTTTTGGTTGTCCTTGAATTTTACCTTGGGGTGCCGTGGGCATCCCCAAGCTTAGGCTCTTGCCACTCTTTGTTGCACAATCCATCAAATCCTTACCCAAAAACTTGAAAACTTCACAGCACAAAACTTAACAGAAAATTTCGTGAGCTCCGTTCGTATAAGAAAACAAACCACCACTTTAAGGTACTGTATTGAAATCATTCTTTATTTATATTGGTGTTAAGCCTACTGTATTCCAACTTCTCTATGATTCATACCCCCCGATACTACTCATAGATTCATCAAAATAAGCAAACAACACACGAAAAACAGAATCTGTCAAAAACAGAACAGTGTGTAGCAAGCTGTAACTTTCGAATACTTCTGTAACTCTAATTTTTTTGAAATAAATTGGTGGACATGAGGAATTTGTCTATTAATCATCTGCAAAAAGAATCGACTTAAAATCACTCTCCAGTAAAAAAATGGCATCAAATCTCGTGAGCGCAAAAGTTTTTGTTTTTTACAACAAGATCGCAAAGACTTCACCCAAGTCTTCCCAAAGGTTCTACTTGGCACAAACACTAATTACAACACAAAACCATATCTAACAACAAGCTATATGAATTATTTATTACTAAACAGAAGTAAAATCAAAGAAAATAAAATTGGGTTGCCTCCCAACAAGCGTTATCGTTTAACGCCCCTAGCTAGGCATGACACAAGAATATATCTAGGTATTGCCATCTTTGGTAGGCAATCCATAAGTGGCTCTCATAATAGATTCATAAGGTAATTTTCTTTTCTTTCTAGGAAAGTGTTCCATGCCTTTCCTTAACGGAAATTGGAATCTTATGTTTCCTTCTTTCATATCAATAATTGCACCAATCATTCTAAGGAAAGGTCTACCAAGAATAATACGACATGCGGGATTGCAATCTATATCAAGAACAATAAAATCTATGGGCACGTAATTCCTATTTGCTACAATAAGAACATAATTAATTCTTCCCATAGCTTTCTTAATGGTAGAATCCGCAAGATGCAAATTAAAGAACAATCATCAAGTTCAAGGAAACCTAACATATCACACGAAGTTTTTGGAATCGTGGAAACACTGGCACCCAAATCACACAAAGCATAACATTCATGATCTTTAATCTTAATTTTAATAGTAGGTTCCCACTCATCATAAAGTTTTCTAGGGATAGAAACTTCTAATTCAAGTTTTTCTTCATAAGATTACATTAAAGTATCAACCATGTGTTTGGTAAAAGCTTTATTTTGACTATAAGCATGAGAAGAATTTAGCACGGATTGCAACAAGGAAATACAATCTATCAAAGGGCAATTATCATAATTAAATCCCTGGAAATCCAAAATAGTGGGTTCTTTGCTATGTAAAGTTTTGACCTCTTCAATCCCACTTTTAACAGTTTTAGCATCAAGATCTAAAAACTCTGAATCATTGGGACGCCTTATAACTAAAGTTGACTCATCTCCAGTCCCATCTTTATCAAGATTAATATTAGAAAACAAGGATTTAATATTAGACACATCAATTACTTTTAGATCTTCATCTTTATTATCATGAAAACTAGAAGAACACGCTTTCACAAAGCAATCTCTTTTAGCACGCATCCTAGCGGTTCTTTCTTTGCACTCATCAATGGAAATTCTCATGGCTGTGAGAGGCTCATTGATATCATGCTTAGGTGGAATAGATCTAAGTTTCAAAGAATCAACATCAAGAGAAATTATATCCACGTTCCTAGCCAACTCATCAATCTTAAGTAATTTTTCTTCAAGCAAAGCGTTGAATTTTTTTTGCGAATTCATAAATTCTTTAATACTAGTCTCGAAATCAGAAGGCATCTTATTAAAATTTCCATAAGAGATGTTGTAGGAATTACCATAATTATTTGAGGATTACTAGGGTACGGCCTAGAATTAAAGTTTCCTCTATAAGCGTTATTACGAAAATTGTTCCTACCAAAAAAATTCACATCCATAGATTCATTGTTATTCTCAATCAACGTGGACAAAGGCATATCATTAGGATCAGAAGAAACACTCTTATTAGCAAATAATTTCATAAGTTCATCCATCTTTCCACTCAAAACACTAATCTCTTCAATCACATGGGCCTTTTTACTGGTAGATCTTTCGGTGTGCCATTACGAGTAATTAACCATAATATTATATAGGAGTTTAGTAGCTTCTCCTAAAGTGATTTCCATGAAAGTGCCCCCCACGGCTGAATCTAAAAGATTTCTAGAAGCAAAATTCAATCCAGCATAAAAGTTTTGTATAATCATCCATAAGTTCAAACCATGTGTAGGGCAATTATGTATCATTAATTTCATCATCTCCCAAGCTTGTGCAACATGCTCATGATCAAGTTTCTTAAAATTCATAATATCATTTCTAAGAGAAATAATCTTAGCGGGAGGAAAATACTTAGAGATAAAGGCATCTTTGCACTTATTCCATGAATCAATACTATTTCTAGGCAAAGAAGAGAACCAAGTTTTAGCACGATCTCTAAGCGAAAACGAAAATAGCTTCAATTTAACTATATCATTATCCATATCTCTCTTCTTTTGCATATCACACAAATCAACAAAGTTGTTTAGATGGGTAGCGGTATCTTCACTAGGAAGGCTAGAAAATTGATCTTTCATAACAAGGTTTAACATACCAGCATTGATTTCACAAGATTCTGCGTTGGTAATAGGAGCAATCAGAGTGCTAATAAAATCATTATTGTTGGTATTGGAAAAGTCACATAATTTATTATTGTCTTGAGCCATAGTAACGAACAAGCAATCCAACACACAAACAAACAAGAAGCAAGCGAAAAGAGGTGAACGAAAAAAGGGCGAATAAACGGCAAAGGTGAAGTGGGGGAGAGGAAAACGAGTGGAAAATGGAAAATAATGTAATGCGAGGGATAAGAGTTTGTGATGGGTACTTGGTATATGAATTTTGCGTAGATCTCCCCGGCAAGGGCGCCAGAAATTCTTCTTGCTACCTCTTGAGCTTGTGTTGTTTTTCCCTTGAAGAGGAAAGGGTGATGCAGCAAAGTAGCATAAGTATTTCCCTTACTTTTTTAGAACCAAGGTATCAATCCAGTAGGAGACTACACGCAAGTCCCTCGTACCTACACAAACAAATAAGAACCTTGCAACCAACACGATAAAGGGGTTGTCAATCCCTTCTCATCCACTTGCAAAAGTGAGATCTGATAAAGATAATAGGATAAATATTTTTGGTATTTTTATTGTATAGATTGAAAGTAAAGATTGCAAAATAAAAGTAAAGTAAAGATAAATAGTTCATGGATGATTAATATGTTAAAAGATAGACCCGGGGGCCATAGGTTTCACTAGTGGCTTCTCTCAAGATAGCAGATTTCTACGGTGGGTGAACAAATTACTGTCGAGCAATTCATAGAAAAGCGCTTAGTTATGAGAATATCTAGGCATGACCATGTATATAGGCATCACGTCCGTGACAAGTAGACCGAAACGATTCTGCATCTACTACTATTACTCCACACATCGACCGCTATCCAGCATGCATCTAGAGTATTAAGTTCATAAGAACAGAGTAACGCCTTAAACAAGATAACATGATGTAGAGGGATAAACTCATGCAATATGATATAAACCCCATCGTTTTATCCTCGATGGCAACAATACAATACGTGCCTTACTGCCCCTGCTGTCACTGGGAAAGGACACCGCAAGACTAAACCCAAAGCTAAGCACTTCTCCGATTGCAAGAAACATCAATCTAGTAGGCCAAACCAAACTGATAATTCGAAGAGACTTGCAAAGATATTTTAATCATGCATATAAGAATTTAGAGAAGAATCAAATATTGTTCATAGATAATCTTGATCATAAACCCACAATTCATCGGATCTCGACAAACACACGACAAAAAAGAATTACATCGAATAGATCTCCAAGAAGATCGAAGAGAACTTTGTATTGAGATCCAAAGAGAGAGAAGAAGCCATCTAGCTAATAACTATGGACCCGAAGGTCTGTGGTAAACTACTCACAACTCATCGGAGAGGCTTTGGTGTTGATGTAGAAGCCCTCTGTGATCGATGCCCCCTCCGATGGAGCTCCGGAACAAGCCCCAAGATGGGATCTCACAGGTACATAAGGTTGCAGCGGTGGAATTAGGGTTTCGTGGTGCTCTCGGATGTTTTCAGGGTATATGAGTATATATAGGAGGAAGGAGCATGTCAGTGGAGCTACGAGGGGCCCACGAGGGTGGGGGGCGCGCCTACCCCCTGGGCGCGCCCCTTGCCTCATGGCCACCTCGTGGCTTCCCTGGCGTGTACTCCAAGTCTTCTGGGTTACATTTGTTCCAAAAACGATCCTCCCGAAGGTTTCATTCCATTTGGACTCCGTTTGATATTCCTTTTCCGCGAAACACTGAAATAGGCAAAAAAGAGCAATTTGCACCGGGCCTTGGGTTAGTAGGTTAGTCCCAAAAATAATATAAAATTGTATAATAAATCCCATTAAACATCCAAAACAGATAATATAATAGCATGGAACAATAAAAAATTATAGATACGTTGGAGACGTATCAAGGTGTTGTTTGCGCGATTCTCCTACTGGATTGATACCTTGGTTCTCACGGAGGGAAATACTTATCTCTACTGTGTCGCATCTCCTCTCCTCTTTGGGGTAAATCCCAATGCAGCTCACAAGTAGTACCTCGCTCCAAAGTCTAACACCTAAAGCCGGAGGCCCCAACCAAGCCTGATACGTCTCCAACGTATCTATAATTTTTTATTGTTCCATGCTATTATATTATCTGTTTTGGATGTTTAATGGGATTTATTATGCACTTTTATATTATTTTTGGGACTAACCTACTAACCCAAGGCCCAGTGTAAGTTGTTGTTTTTTTGCCTATTTCAGTGTTTCGCAGAAAAGGAATATCAATCGGAGTCCAAACAGAATGAAACCTTCGCGAGGATCATTTTTGGAACAAGCGCAACCCAGGAGACTTGGAGTACACATTAGGGAAGCCACGAGGTGGCCATGAGGAAGGAGGGCGCGCCCAGGGGGTAGGCGCGCCCCCACCCTCGTGGGCCCCTCATAGCTCCACCGACGTACTTCTTCCTTTTATGTATACTCAATTACTCATATACCCTGAAAACATCCGAGAGCACCTAGAAACCCTATTTACACCGCCGCAACCTTATGTACCCGTGAGATCCCATCTTGGGGCCTTTTCTGGAGCTCCACCGGAGGGGGAATCGATCACGGAGGGCTTCTACATCAACACCATAGCCTCTCCGATGAGTTCTGAGTAGTTTACTGATGGCTTCTCGCCCCTCGTTGGTTACCCCAAGTGGAAGGTTTGAGATGCAGTGTAGCGGAAGTTTTCCCTTGGCAATACCAAGGATCGATTTCCCTGAGACTCCCAGTTTCAACAAGAAGGTGTCAACTGCTAACGGCGCCAGATATTAGCAATCAACGTGGACCTGCACACAGATACAAATAACTTTGCTCCCAACGAGTACAGAGAGGTTGTCAATCCCTCCGGCCTTGTAGTTTACAAAGGATCAAACGCAAGTGATAATAGTGATAGGTATAATTGCAATAGTAAGTAAAAAGCGGAAAGTAAATAGCGGATGTGATCGATGATGGTAATATGGACCGGAGTCTCATGATGTTCACTAGTGATGTCTCTCTCCCAAAAGACGATAAAACAGCTATGTGAGGTAAACGAATTACAGCTGGGCAATTGACAGGACCATGTGCGCAAACCAATGCTGACTAAGTTGCAAGAAAGGTAGAGGTTCAAAGCATGGGCGGTACGCCGAGGTAAGTAGACCGAAATCCATCTACATCTACTACTAATCATCCACCTTGAGATATCTATCCAGAACATCTCGCTGGTATTAAGTTGCGAGTCCCACCCATAGTGTAAACTCAAAGCAACAGACAACTGCATTAAAAGAACTTTGCGTAAAGTAAACAATCCTTGCACCCGCGGGCACAAGCACCGTTGTTTTCCCCCTTGTGGCAACAGCACATCCCCTAGACTCATGTTTCTGTCACTCAAGCTAGTCATCGAGGGGCATGAACCCACAATCAAGCATAACGTTCCCTCTTGGAGTCACTACCTACTACTTGGCCAAAGCAATAAATAACAACGGAGAACATGCAAGAATTACGTATGAACATAAATATAAAAGAGGTGAATCAAATATATTACTCAAACACAATCTGAACATAATCTCATAATCCATCGGATCCCAGCAAACTCATCATAGCAACAGCATAAGGATTACATATGTGCCTCGATCATGTAGGGCAGCTCATGAGGACTAATTAGTGAAGCACAAGAACGGGAGGAGAACATCACATAGCTACTGGTCATGGACCCATGGTCCAAGGGAGACTACTCACAACTCATCCGGGAGGCGTCCATGGTGGTGGAGAAGCTCCCGGTGGTGATCCTCCCCTCCGGCAGGGTGCCGGGAAGAGTTCTCCTGGTGCTCCCGATCTTGGAAGCGGAGGCGGCGGCGGAACAGAGATGAGATCGCGAAAAAGGGTTCCCGTCTCGAGGGTTTCGGGAGACGGTATAAATATATGCCAAAGGGGGGCACCAGACGAGGCTCGGGGGGCCCAGGCGCCCCCCGGCGCGGCCAGGGGGGCGCGCCACCAGGGCGCCTGGAGCCCTGGTGGCCCCCCTCCGGCTGTGCTTCGGGTGCCTGGTAGCCTCTGGAACGCTGATTTTTTATATAATTTTTCTGGGATTTTTCTGGCAGTTTTCGTAATGGGAAAACCTGAAATACAAAAACAGCCGAAAACAGAAACTGGCACTGGGGTGCACTGAGTTAATAGGTTAGTCCAAATATGATCAAAAGTGTATAAATATCATAGCAATATCACCCAAAAGAGGCATGAAGCAAGCAGAAATTATAGATACATTTTGGATGTATCAACATCCCCAAGCTTAATTCCTGCTCGTCCTCGAGTAGGTAAATGATAACAAGAATAATTTCTGTGGTGACATGCTATTAACCATATAGGACTTTTTTGTAGTCATATGACAAAAGCTTACTGAGACAATGAATCTGTAGTAATTAAGTTGCCTCATGAGAAAGTCACAAAGAACTGAAAGTTTTACAATATGATACTGAAACATCAAATAGATTTGTAATGAGCATGGTGTGCAAATATGATAAAGTGATATCTCGCTTGCCCCCTTCAGTGAAGCAAAACATAAATGCAGGGGCACCTCCAAGGTTTAAGTGATGACTAGATACGATGATTTCAAAATAAACGATATCACAATCATGCAAAAGACAATGCTACTTTGGGACAATGCACATTACACTCAGAATGACAATCATGCTCTCAGTAGTTGGTGCTTTTATAAGAAGGTGGAGACTCTCGAACCGTGGCTTTTGTTGGCAAGGTTGAAAACCCGTAGTCGGAAACAAAGACAAAACATGTACCAGAGCTCTTGATTTTAAAAACAGAGGTAATAATTATTTTTATTGATTATGCATGTTCCGTCAACAAATGCTAGCAGACAACTCAATCACTTCTTGAGATGGACAAGTTTCGAGGAACGGCTCCCGAATGAGGACGATCACATCCTCTTAATCTCCTTTATTTATCACTGCCAAAGTTTTCTGATTTCTCATGAACAAAGCGTGAAGGAGGGTTTGTTTGTTATATTAATTTTGAGCCGGGCGCACTCAATGCCAGTTCCTTCTCGTATTATGGGTTTGCACATTCATGCAATCCCGGGGTGAAGCTTGTCCAACTTAAAAAGATCATGAATTAACTACTACTTCCTCATGAACTTAAAACAGAGGCACAAAATAGGAATGTTTTTCTTTGAATAATTTCGAGATGGTACATGCAAGTCTCCGTTAGGAATGGCAGGTAAATACCATGTAGGAAGGTGTGGTGGACTCATATGGCATAACTGGTATAAAGGAATTGGGATGCACAAGCAGTCAGTCCGCTTAGTACAGGCGAAGGTTAGCAAAAGACTGGGAGCGACCAACTAAGAGAGCAATGACGGTCATAATCATGCAGAGCGACAAAGCAATATTGAATCGGGCATGGAAGTTATATCGCTACTCGGAAACAAAAGATCATCAAGGCTTGACAGACTTTCTTTACAGTCTTAAATATGCGTGAGCATACGCCAAGTCAATCAAAATAAATTCTTTGAAGGAAGATATTACTAAACCATACCACATCATAGGCAAACAAATCATGTTGGTACTCCAATAACACATTGGGAACCCCCCAGCTATTTGAGACTAACCATAAGAAAACATGAACTACTAAGCGCCATTATGCACGTAGCATCTTTATCATAGACATATCAACCAATGCAACGGAAGCAAACTCTCTTAATAAGATAAGCATGATAACTAAAGAGAGTTCAAGCAACCAACTAAACGAAAGCTCTTTAAAAAGATAAGCATGAAAATTAAGAGCTAAGCATGATAGTAGCTATTAAAAGACAAAGAACACACACAGCAGAGATAGACATAAAAATTTTATGTTATGTTCTAGGTAGAAGTGGAGCGTGTTTCTCTCCCACATAAAGAAAGCTGAGTACCGACTCGTTATGAAAAGCTAAGGAAAACTAAAAGCAAGACGCTCCAAGCATGGCACATAACACATGAAGTGATTAAAATATAGTGGAACGAAAGACGAACTGATAATGTTGATGGAGAAGGGGATGCACGGGGGCATCCCCAAGCTTAGACGCTTGAGTCTCCTTGAATATTTCTTGGGGGTGCATGGGGGCATCCCCAAGCTTGAGCGTTTGACACTCCTGAATCTTTTTATCATCTTCCCTCGCACACTTGAAAACTCCCTTCATACATAACTCATCATAATCTGATTAGCGAGGTTAGTACCCATAATAAAATAATTGTTCCTTGCTGGAAATAAAGATATTCTTGAAGGTCTACTGTTTCTCAAGATTGCCAAAAGGTTTTTGCAAAGAAAAAGCAAGCTCTAGGTTTGCAAAATGAAGGAAAGGCAAAACAGGACAGAATGTGTGAAAAACAGAACAGCAGGTAGTAAATGACTTTTCCGGGGCACTTCTGCAACTATAATCAAAAAACTCAAAACAGACGCACGAAAGACAATTATATAGAGAACGCTGTCGAAAAAATTCAGACCAAAAAGATGATCTGGTGATTTTATACGAATTTTTCTATCCAAGGACAGAATCTGTTTCCTGGACAGCACGTCACAACTTTTGAACTTTCTTGCAATCAGAGGCTACACTTGGCACAAAATTGAAAAGCAAAGATACAATGATGATGCTACAGTAGTAACAACATCAAGACACAACAAAAACAAAATAAAATGTATTCATTGGGCTGCCTCCCAAAAGCGCTTTCTTTTATGCCTTTAAGCTAGGCATAATGCAAAGAGATCAAGTCTTATCAAGAGTAAAAGAATAGCTAGCCCGTATAACGGACTCAAAAGGTAACTTAATCTTCTTTCGAAGGAAGTGTTCCATCCCTTTCTTGAGAGGAAACTGGAATTTTATATTCCCCTCTTTCATGTCAATGATAGCACCAACGGTGCGTAGAAAAGGACGTCCCAAAATAATTGGACACGAAGGTTCACATTCAATATCCATAATAGTAAAATCAACGGGAACATACTTGTCATTGACAATGATAAGAACATCGTCGATCCTCCCCAAAGGTTTCTTTATGGAAGAATCAACGAGACGAACACCAAAAGAACAAGAATCAAAAGGTTTCAACTTAAGCATATCATATATTCTTTTGGGCATAACAGAGGTACTAGCACCAACATCACATAAAGCATAGCAAGAGAAGTTATTCAACTTAATTTTAATCATAGGATCCCAACCATCTTCTAGCTTTCTAGGTATGGAGGCTTCTACTCTAAGTTTCTCCTCCCTAGCTTTGATAAGAGCATTAGTGATATGCTCTGTGAAGGCAAGGTTAAGTGTGCTAGTGCGGGGATCTCTAGACATCTTGTGAAGGAAATCAATAACTTCGATAAGAGTGCAATTATCAAAATCAAGGTCACTACTATCAAGTAAGGTGATAGTGGTGTCCTTTAGGTTCACTTGTTTGGTAGTTTCTATAGTCATAGCATCACCATTAATAGGTCCATGATGGGCCTCTAACCCCTCATTGGTTACCCCAAGTGGAAGGTGTAAGATGCAGTGTTGTGGAAGTTTTTCCCTTAGCAAAGATGCCAAGGATCGAATCCCCAGAGACTACTAGGTTCAACAAGTAGGTGTCAACTGCTAACGGCGCCAGATATTAGCAATCAACATGGACCTGCACACAGATACAAATAACTTTGCTCCCAACGAGTACAGAGAGGTTGTCAATCCCTCCGGCCTTGTAGTTCACAAAGGGTTAAACGCAAATGATAGTAGTGATAGATAATGTTTGCAATAGTAAATGATAGCGAAAAGTAAATAGCGGATGTGATCGATGATGGTAATATGGACCGGAGTCTCATGATGTTCACTAGTGATGTCTCTCTCCCAAAAGACGATAAAACAGCTATGTGAGGTAAACGAATTACAGCTGGGCAATTGACAGGACCACGAACGCAAACCAATGCTGACTACATTGCAAGAAAGGTTGAGGTTCAAAGCATGGGCGGTACGCCAAAGTAAGTAGACCGAAATCCATCAATATCTACTACTAATCATCCACCTTGAGATATCTATCCAGAACATCTTGCTGGTATTAAGTTGCGAGTCCCACCCATAGTGTAAACTCAAAGCAACAGACAACTGCATTAAAAGAACTTTGCGTAAAGTAAACAATCCTTGCACCCGCGGGCACAAGCACCGTTGTTTTCCCCCTTGTGGCAACAGCACATCCCCTAGACTCATGTTTCTGTCACTCAAGCTAGTCATCGAGGGGCATGAACCCACAATCGAGCATAACATTCCCTCTTGGAGTCACT
>LR738709.1:642398770-642487334 GCA_902687465.1 Secale cereale | reverse complement strand
CCCCCCCCCCCGGCGCGGCCAGGGGGGCCGCGCCACCAGGGCGCCTGGAGCCCTGGTGGCCCCCCTCCGGCTGTGCTTCGGGTGCCTGGTAGCCTCTGGAACGCTGATTTTTTATATAATTTTTCCGGGATTTTTCTCGCAGTTCTCGTAATGGGAAAACCTGAAATACAAAAATAGCCGAAAACAGAAACTGGCACTGGGGTGCACTGAGTTAATAGGTTAGTCCAAATATGATCAAAAGTGTATGGAAGTGTATAAATATCATAGCAATATCACCCAAAAGAGGCATGGAGCAAGCAGAAATTATAGATACGTTTTGGACGTATCATTTACCACAGACCTTTAGGTCCATAGTTATTAGCTAGATGGCTTCTTCTCTCTCTTTGGATCTCAATACAAAGTTCTCCTCGATCTTCTTGGAGATCTATTCGATGTAATACTTATTGTGGTTTGTTTGTCGAGATCCGATGAATTGTGGGTTTATGGTCAAGATTATCTATGAACAATATTTGGTTCTTCTCTGAATTCTTATATGTATGATTAAAATATCTTTGCAAGTCTCTTCGAATTATGAGTTTGGTTTGGCCTACTAGATTGATCTTTCTTGCAATGGTAGAAGTGCTTAGCTTTGGGTTCAATCTTGCGGTGTCCTTTCCCTGTGACAGCAGGGGCATCAAGGCACATATTGTATTGTTGCCACCGGGAAAAAAAGAGGGGGTTTATAGCATATTGCATGAGTTTATCCCTCTGCATCATGTCATCTTGCTTAAGGTGTTACTATGTTCTTATGAACTTAATACTCTAGATGCATGCTGGATAGCGGTCGATGTGTGGAGTAATAGTAGTAGATGCAGAATCGTTTCGGTCTACTTGTCACGGACGTGATGCCTATATACATGATCATGCCTAGATATTCTCATAACTATGCGCTCTTCTATCAATTGCTCGACAGTAATTTGTTCACCCACCCTAGAATATGCTATCTTGAGAGAAGCCACTAGTGAAACCTATGGCCCCCGGGTCTATCTTCCATCATATTAATCTTCAGTCAACTAGTTAGCTTTTATTTTGCAATCTTTTGTTTTCAATCTATACAACAAAAATACCAAAAATATTTCTTATTATGTCTATCAGATCTCACTTTTGCAAGTGACCGTGAAGGGATTGACAACCCCTTTATCGCGTTGGTTGCAAGGTTCTTATTTGTTTGTGCAGGTACGAGGGATTTGCGTGTAGTCTCCTACTGGATTGATACCTTGGTTCTCAAAAACGAAGGGAAATACTTACGCTACTTTGTTTCATCACCCTTTCCTCTTCAAGGGAAAACCAACGCATGCTCAAGAGGTAGCAAGAAGGATTTCTGGCGCCGTTGCCTGTGAGATCTACGCACAAGACATACCAAGTACCCATCACAAACTCTTATTCCTCGCATTACATTATTTGTCATTCGCCTCTCGTTTTCCTCTCCCCCACTTCTAAAATGATTTTCGAAAACCATTGCCTTTTCTTCGCCTTCTTCCCGTATGTATCTTTGTTTGTGTTTCCACGTGCCTTCTATTTGATTGCATCTTCGCTTGCTAAAAATCTATTGATATGGATCCACTTAAAGTGTTCTACTTGGATCATCTTCGATCCTTATGCACTCGTGCTGAAACTCCAACTAGCCTAGTTGATGGGAAATCTTTAGATGAGCATGCTCATTTTGTGCGTCACCGTTTGTCTGAAAAAGGTAGACTCTTATGGGATCAAATAAACAAATTGCTGTGTTATGCTTGGAATCTTGTTGCTCTAAGAACCCTAGAAAACACCTCCCCTACCTATGTGAGTTTAATGATAATGAAATATTATCTTCTTATGCAAAGGGTGTTTATAGTTACTACGATATTGAACAAATTGAAGAATTTGTTTCTTTTAAGGGTGCTTATGAAGTTGCTTCTTTGATTGAAAATTATGATATTACTCTCTACGAATCTGAAAATTTTGACTACTTAAATATTGCTATGAAAACTATGCTCATAATGTCTATGTCAAAGAATTTATTGAAAGAATGACCGCTGCTTTGAAAGAAAATAATGATATGCATGAATCTATAGATAACTATGATTCCGATGATTTGATTGAAATATCCCTTGATGAACATGACACTTGCTATTCTTGTGGCCATGATGCCAATATTTATGAAGATGAATTTGTTATAGTTCCTTATGTTAAACATGAGATCGTTGCTATTGGACCCATACTTGATAGTTCCTTCGATGAAAAGCATGATTGCAATGATGTTATTATAAATTCTATTAATGTCAATTATGTTAATGATATGCAAAACCCTAAGCTTGGGGATGCTAGTTTTGCTATGTCCACTACTTGTTGCAATGATCATGATTGGGGTGATTCTTCTTATGATCTTGAAAATTTATTTAAGCCCCATGATGAATATGAGATTGATAATAATGTTTGCCATGATATTGAAAGTGGGTTTGAAAGAGTGTCAACTTTAGATCCCACATATTTGGAGAATGTTCAATCTTATGAAATTTTTGGTGAAAGTGGTTTGGAGAGGTCATGAGCTTAGTTAATGTTAAACCCACTATTTTGGAAGAGTGTCAACTTCGCTTGCATGTGGATCGTGTTGAGAATATGTTATGTGATAGCTATATTGTTGAATTTGCTTATGATCCTACATGCAATTATTACGAGAGAGGAAAATATGGTTGTAGAAATTTTCATGTTACTAAATTACCTCTCGTTATGTTGAGATTGCTATTGTTTATTTCTTCTTCCTTGCATATGCTAGATCTTGCTTGTCTTGCTAATTTGTTTTCCTATAAAATGCCTATGCATAGGAAGTATGTTAGACTTAGATGTGATTTTCTCATTGTATATGGTGCTCTCTTTGTGCTTCAATTCTTATCTTTCATGTGAGCATCATTGGATTCTCAAACCTATCTTAATGGCTATAAAGAAAGAGCATGTTGGGAGGCAACCCAATTTTATTTTATTTGCTTTTACTTCTGTTTAGTAAAAAAATAATTCATGTAGATTCTAGTTAGATGTGGTTTTGTGTTTTAATTAGTGTTTGTGCCAAGTAGAACCTTTGGGAAGAATTGGGTGAAGTCTTTATGATCATGCTGTAAAAAAACAGTAACATTTGCGCTCACGAGATTAGCTTCCATTTTTTACTGGAGAGTCCTTTTAGGTTGATTCTTTTTTCAGATGATTAATAGAAAAATTCCTTACGTCCACCAATTTATTTCAGAATTTTTAGAGTTACATAAGTATTCGAAAGTTACAGATTGCTACAGACTGTTCTGTTTTTTGACAGATTCTATTTTTCGTGTGTTGCTTGCTTATTTTGATGAATCCATGAGTAGTATCACGGGGTATGAACCATAGAGAAGTTGGAATACAGTAGGTTTAACACCAATTTAAATAAAGAATGAGTTCAATACATTACCTTAAAGTGGTGGTTTGTTTTCTTTTACTAACGGAGCTCACGAGATTTTCTGCTAAGTTTTGTGTTGTGAAGTTTTCAAGTTTTTGGGTAAGGATTTGATGAACTATGGAACAAAGAGTGGCAAGAGCCTAAGCTTGGGGATGCCCAAGGCATCCCAAGTTAAAATTCAAGGACAACCAAAAGCCTAAGTTTGGGGATGCCCCGGGAAGGCATCCCCTCTTTCGACTTCATCTATCAGTAACTTTACTTGAGACTATATTTTTATTCACCATGTGATATGTGTTTTGCTTGGAGCGTCTTGTATTATTTGAGACTTTGCTTTTTAGTTTACCACAATCATCCTTGCTGTACACACCCTTTGAGAGAGACACACATGAATCCGAAATTATTAGAATACTCTATGTGCTTCACTTATATCTTTTGAGCTAGATAGTTTTGCTCTAGTGCTTCACTTATATCTTTTTAGAGCACGGTGGTGGTTTTATTTTATTGAAATTATTGATCTCTCATGCTTCACTTATATTATTTTGAGAGTCCTTTAGAACAGCATGGTAATTTTCTTTGGTTATAAAATTAGTCCTAAAATGATAGACATCCAAGATGGGTATAATAAAAAATTCATATAAAGTGCATTGAATACTATGAGAAGTTTGATACTTGATGATTGTTTTGAGATATGAGGATGGTGATATTAGAGTCATGCTAGTGGAGTAATTGTGAATTTGAGGAATACTTGTGTTCAAGTTTGTGATTCTCGTAGCATGCACGTATGGTGAGCCGTTATGTGATGAAGTTGGGGCATGATTTATTTATTGATTGTCTTCCTTTGTGTGGAGGTCAGGATCGCGCGATGGTTAACTCCTACCGACCCTTCCCCTAGGAGCCTGCGTGCAGTGCTTTGTTTTGATAACTTGTAGATTTTTGCAATAAGTATATGAGTTCTTTATGACTAATGTTGAGTCCATGGATTATACGCACTCTAACCCTTCCACCATTGCTAGCCTCTCTAGTACCGCGCTACTTTCGCCGGTACCATACACCCTCCATATACATTCCTCAAAACAGCCACCATACCTACCTATCATGGCATTTCCATAGCCATTCCGAGATATATTGCCATGCAACTTTCCACTGTTCCGTTCATCATGACATGCTTCATCATGGTCATATTGCTTAGCATTATCATGTAGTTGACATCGTATTTGTGGCAAAGCCACCATGCATAACTTTTCATGCATGTCACTCTTGATTCATTGCACATCCCGGTACACCGCCGGAGGCATTCACATAGAGTCATATTTTGTTCTAGCATCGAGTTGTAATTCTTGAGTTGTAAGTAAATAAAAGTGTTATGATCTTCATTACTAGAGCATTGTCCCAGTAAGGAAAGGACGATGGAGACTATAATTCCCCCACAAGTCGGGATGAGACTCTGGACGGAAAAAAGGGGGGGATAAAAAAAGAGGCCATAAAAAATAAAAAAAGGCCCAAAATAAAAAAATGAGAGAAAAAGAGAGAGGGGGCAATGCTACTATCCTTTTTCCACACTTGTGCTTCAAAGTAGCATCATGATCTTCATGATAGAGAGTCTCTTGTTTAGTCACTTTCATATACTAGTGGGAATTTTTATTATAGAACTTGGCTTGTATATTCCAATGATGGGCTTCCTCAAAATGCCCTAGGTCTTCGTGAGAAAGCGAGTTGGACGCACGCTCACTTAGTTCCTTTTGTTGAGCTTTCATACACTTATAGCTCTAGTGCATCTGTTGCATGGCAATCCCTACTCACTCACATTAATATCTATTGATGGGCATCTCCATAGCCCATTGATACGCCTAGTTGATGTGAGACTATCTTCCTCCTTTTGTCTTCTCCACAACCACCACTCTATTCCACCTATAGTGCTATATCCATGGCTCATGCTCATGTATTGCGTGAAAGTTGAAAAAGTTTGAAAAATTAAAGTATGAAACAATTGTTTGGCTAAAACCGGGGTTGTGCATGATTTAAATATTTTGTGTGATGAGGATAGAGCATAGCCAGACTATATGATTTTGTAGGGATAACTTTCTTTGGCCATGTTATTTTGAGAAGACATAATTGCTTTGCTAGTATGCTTGAAGTATTATTATTCTTATGTCAATATTAAACTTTTGTCTTGAATCTTTCGGATCTGAACATTCATGCCACAATAAAGAAAATTACATCGAGAATTATGTTGGGTAGCATTCCACATCAAAAATTCTGTTTTTATCATTTACCTACTCGAGGACGAGAAGGAATTAAGCTTGGGGATGCTTGATACGTCTCCAATGTATCTATAATTTTTTATTGTTCCATGCTATTATATTATCTGTTTTGGATGTTTAATGGGCTTTATTATGCACTTTTATATTATTTTTGGGACTAACCTACTATCCCAAGGCCTAGTGCAAATTGCTGTTTTTTTGCCTATTTCTGTGTTTCGCAGAAAAAGAATATCAAACAGAGTCCAAACGGAATGAAACCTTCGCGAGTATCGTTTTTTGGAACAAACGCAACCCAGAAGTCTTGGAGTACACGTCAGGGAAGCCATGATGCGGCCACGAGGCAGGAGGGCATGCCCCCACCCTCGTGGGCCCCTCGTAGCTCCACCAACGTACTTCTTCCTCCTATATATACTCATATAACCAAAAATCATCCGAGAGCACCACGAAACCCTATTCCACCGCCGCAACCATCTGTACCCATGAGATCCCATCTTGGGGCATTTTTCGGAGCTCCACCTAAGGGGGAATCGATCACGGAGGGCTTCTACATCAACACCATAGCCTCTCCGATGAGTTGTGAGTAGTTTACCACAGACCTTCGGGTCCATAGTTATTAGCTAGATGGCTTCTTCTCTCTCTCTTTGGATCTTAATACAAAGTTCTCCTCGATCTTCTTGGAGATCTATTCGATGTAATACTTTTTGCGGTGTGTTTGTCGAGATCCGATGAATTGTGGGTTTATGATCAAGATTATCTATGAACAATATTTGGTTCTTCTCCGAATTCTTATATGCATGATTTAAATATCTTTGCAAGTCTCTTCGAATTTTCAGTTTGGTTTGGCCTACTAGATTGATCTTTCTTGCAATGGGAGAAGTGCTTAGCTTTGGGTTCAATCTTGCGGTGTCCTTTCCCAGTGACAACAGGGGCAGCAAGCCACGTATTGTATTGTTGCCATAGAGGATAAAAAGATGGGGTTTATATCATATTACATGAGTTTATCCCTCTACATCATGTCATCTTGCTTAAGGTGTTACTCTATTTTTATGAACTTAATACTCTAGATGTATGCTGGATAGCGGTCGATGTGTGGAGTAATAGTAGTAGATGCAGAATCGTTTCGGTCTACTTGTCATGGACGTGATGCCTATATACATGATCATGCCTAGATATTCTCATAACTATGCACTCTTCTATCAATTGCTCGACAGTAATTTGTTCACCAATCGTAGAATATGCTATCTTGAGAGAAGCCACTAGTGAAACCTATGGCCCCCGGGTCTATCTTCCATCGTATTAATCTTCAGTCAACTAGTTATCTTTTATTTTGCAATCTTTTGTTTTCAATCTATACAACAAAAATACCAAAAATATTTATCTTATTATCTCTATCAGATCTCACTTTTGCAAGTGGCCGTGAAGGGATTGACAACCCCTTTATCACGTTGGTTGCAAGGTTCTTATTTGTTTGTACAGGTACAAGGGATTTGCGTGTAGTCTCCTGCTGGATTGATACCTTGGTTCTCAAAAATTGAGGGAAATACTTACGCTACTTTGCTGCATCACCCTTTCCTCTTCAAGGGAAAACCAACACATGCTCAGAAGGTAGCAAAGCCTCATACCAGGTGTAGGGCACACACCGGTCTGACGTACTCTTAGAGGTCGCCGCCGCCGTCTTCCAACGATCCATCTTCAGAGCAGGTGCTGATGCATCAACCTTGCCAGGCCTGTCGTCGATGCCACCACAACTCCAGAAAGAGCCAACATCCTGCGCTCGTCCATCACCACGTGTCTACGTGCCAGATGCGACGCCGCTCCTCCTTCGCGAACACCACCTGCTACCACTGGTCCCATCGCCACCGAATACACGACCAAACATCAAGAGGACCGAGCCGCCTCCAGGAACCACTTGTGCTCACTGCACCACACGCTTGAACCCACCAACCAAGATGACGCCACCAAGGTTGAAACGATGTTGTTGCACCGCCGTCATCGCCGCCCAATCCCAAGGATTTTGGGTTTTCACTCGGGCAAGGTGGACGAAGGGAGTGGGGGAGATGTACCTCCATTAGATGTTGATGGACTATCTTTTCTTTTGTGAAGTGTTCCTCCCTTTTCATTTGGCGAAAGAAAGCCTTCCCAACCATGCTCATCCTTAGTTTTGTGTTTCTTCTTTTAGATCCAAGAAATTGGTCATTTTTTGGAGGAGAGATATTTATGGTATTCGTGTATTTGTGTGATTGAAAGCACTTTCTCTCCTAAACATGTGAATTTGTGAAATGTTTAGAAACGAGCCGGTTGTGGATCTGCAAATTACCACATCAACTGTGAATTTAGCCTTTCTAATTGATTCTTTGCAGAAAAGTGTAGTTCACCCTTAGTGAAATTCCTTGTATTCCAACCCCTCGGTTGTTACAGATTTTCTATTCAATATCTAGACTGTTTTTTCATTATGATATGTGTCAGAGTTTTGTACATGGCATGATTTGGTGCATGGTAAGTAGAGCAGCATGGCTAAATTTCTTCTTAAGTAGAGAAGTTCTAAATTTCCACGCTCAGGGAATAAAGATAAGGTTTTCCTTTTGTTGTATCAATATCAGAGGCATCAATTAGTTTGTTAGCTTGGCAATTCAGCCGAGTTCATTCTCTGTTACTCAATGTGCTAACTTTGTGCTTTACTTGAACAAATTACCAATTCGCTTTTGTTCAGTTAATATTAGGCATAGCCATCGAAAACGTTCCAGGCAAAGGTTGCATGGAGTCATGTATTCATTGTAAACGGTGGGACTCAATTTTTGCTTCAGATCTATGCTTTTCTGAAAGATAGTGCATTTTGGTGGATGAACACGGTTAAGGATCTTATGAGGTGGTGTTCTTTTAGTTCTTTCTTTCTTTACATTGGGAGTGGTAAATGGAGCAGGGAAAAAGACAAAGGTTGGTCCATGAAGTTGAATTTCAGTTCAGAGCTTACTACACTTGCAGATCACCGAAGAGTGTCACTATACCTAGCATCACAAATATGAAAAAGCGATCTTTAAGTTGTGGAAGAAGGCGGAAGAGGGATTTGATTAATCATCCTTATGATAAAAAGAAACAAAATCCTTGTGGTGATAATAGAAGTTGTTCATGTTCCTTTCTTGATTCATCCAAGAGAGAGGGGGGGGCTTTAAAACAACATTTGGTGTGAGACTGTTGTACATGATTGACGACGTCATGCTTAAGTTTTAGAAGTTTATGATTGTGAGAAAATGTATGTATGGTCTAATTTTCTAATGAATGTATGGCACTGCCAGAATTTCTAAGTGATTGCTTGATGAGTTTTTTGATTACTTAAAAGACGGGGACACAAAAGAAAGAGTAGTTTGTAGCTCATTCACATTGCTTTATGTAGTATACGACCAGTCCATTATATGTACGTTACAATCATGGCAAATTTCATACACCAAATTTGTGCTCAGTTCATTCATTATGTTCTGCAAGATTCTTAAGGCATAAGGTTGGTTACAAGTTCGCACCTTCTGGACATTCCAATTCTTTAACGTTTTAATACGTACGAAGCTAATGATGATAAGTAACTCTATTGCATGGTCTCAACGTTTTCTAAGCAGCATCTTCAGTAAATGATGGATTTCTTAAACTTGAAAGAGCACACAATTCAGTTATTTCACTTTCAATTGATAGATGCATGGGTTAATGTCCATCGCTTAGTAAGCCTCTTAGTCGATCTAACAGACTTTCCCGTTGGGAAATTACCAAGAATATTGTGTACAAAGGTGTGCTCACAGCAGTTGTGTTACATGGCGTGGAAAAATACATTGACAAAATTTGTAGAAGTAATTATGTTTTCATTTAATTTATGTGACACATCTTATGTATGAACAAAATTTAAATTTCCACTCCTCCAAAAATTTGTCTTCATTTTCAATATTTTTTATGCTTGATCTTCTCTTTCGTTACCACATTGAACGTTAAAAAATCTGTTACGTTGCATCGCATGGGCAACTTAACAATTAAAAAAAAAAGCGATGGGTTCGTCGGCCCATCAGGTCGTGGCCTATGAGCCGAGCAGATTACACCAGACAGGCTAGAGCCCACGTGACAGGGGAGCCAATCCTCAAAAAAACAGAAAACGTGACAGGGGAGCCACGACGATCCAACGGCACGGGTCGGCCGGGCCGGGCGCCTCTGCGAAGCGAAACCCTAACCACCAGCGAAGAGACCTTCCCCACGCCGCCACCTCCCGTCTCAACAGGTTCCATCTCCCCTCTCCCCTGTGCAGTTTTCGATCTCTCTTCTCTCTGCGTTCTACTTTTGAGGGATTTTATTACTTGTTTCTGCATATGGTTTGAGGTTGGTGACTATTGATATAATTCTTTTTAGTTTTGGCCTACTATTAAGCTAAACTAATAGGCAAGTATATGTCTCAATTCTCTTTATGGAGGAAGTATAATTAGTAATGAGGTCAAAATCTGCTTGTTTTTGTACTTCAAGATGACCAAACTATGAAAATGAACAGTCTCAATATGATCTATCATGTGTGACTATCAATCACTTTGTTCTTACTGATTTCCGTCTTCTCTTGCTTGATGTTATTGAGATGTCTTCTGTGTATATAAACTAAGAACCAGTTTGTAAGATAGCAATTTGCAAATTTTTGGACAATTGAAATTCTTTTAGAACTTTCATGTAGTACCAGCTGTAATAATTATGTAGAGTACAAGCTGATACAAATTGAGATGAAACAGAGCAGGCATAGTTGGAATGATTGAGGAACATAGCTACTAGCTAGCTGATTTTGAATTAGCTGTATTGTAGTTATAAGGATGATGAGTTCATATTTGTCGTCCCAGTCTTAGGATCTGCTTCGGTGGATCTGTGCTGATTGACATACTTACGAATCTGACTCTGTAGATGAAAATTTGACTACATCGTGGCCGTATGGTACTATGCTTACTTCTATACTGTTAGTTGATCAAAATAAAACTGGAATTTATTTTAAGATATCGTGCTTTCGTGACGACTTTGAAGTTTAGTGTTAACCTTCCTCATTTGGTTTGATATTCTTTCCGAAATTTTCTTTTCCCTGGATGATGGCAGTGACGGTTTGCAAATATTCAAGCTGAACAGACCAAATCACATGTTTTCTCTCAGGAGTCGATTTGTATGCCGATCATCCCGCTGAACTGAGCCATCTGATACCTAGTTTTTAAGTCTGTCGTCCATTCTTGTTTTCTCTTCCATGCGTCTTTTTGTGTTTGATGTGTTTGTTTGCTTTGGAGAATCTAATTGCTATGAGGATAACAAGCTCCCTCTTCTGAAAGCATTGACGACATCGCTGTTAGAATCGAATCAATTGAACATTGCCACCACCAAGCAAATATGTTATCTTTCTTTACTGTTATTCAGCGTCTGCTTCTTACAAGACCTGTTTGGATCGTGAAGAGGTATTGATGCATAATCCGACACTTGATCCAAGGGTGGCTTGAGCCGCCCGTATGATGTCATCTTTTCAACTGAATTCTTTAGAGGTCATTTTTTCAATTGTTTTATTTCTTTATTTCGTTGGTATCATGGGATGAAACCTTGAAACAATCTTAGGCTAACTTCTGACACAGTGCTTATTTACCTGTGAACCTGAAGGCATCTATATTCTGATGATCCACCTTGTTTCTATAAATTTCATTTTGAGCTAAAAGGCAGTTGAAGCCCATGATGATTAGCTTTTTGTTGTAATTACCGTCAGATTCTGAATGACGATATTTTTGTGGCTTTCTGAGGCTTAATGCCAATACCTTCAGGTCCTAGCATTGTTTATGTATATATTTACTTTTGTCTGTTCTTAAATTATCCTGGTGAAGATTCTCAGACCATAGGAAGTGCCGTATGACACTGTAAACAACAACTGCTTCTCTCCACTGCAAGTGTCCTCCTTCGGCCATAACCTTTGTCGTTTGATCTGGGCTGGAATCTCCATTTGCAGCTGGTTTGGTTCAGCTGTGTGCGTGATTTTAAGCGGGTCTCTGAGAGATTCTCTTTAATCTTATTTGCTCTGTTTTTTGCATTGTATCTAATTGTCTGCTGCAGCTAGTTTAGAAGGAAAAGGACACCAGGGGCTATTCGGCCTAACCTGAGACCGTATTTTGGTTGGTCTACAGAAGTGGTTATTGTGATAAAATTTTGTTACGACTAGCTAACAAGTTGTTGTCAATATGGTTTGAGGGTATTTTCTGGCAATGACGATAAATTTAAGGCTTGTTTCTCAAACATTCGTAGTTGCCGCCTAAGAGCTTTCGCCCAGCCAGGCTTGAGAGCTAATGCTGATGTCTGAGTTACTTTGCTGTCTTCACTTATTCGTTGTGCCGCCTTGATTTTTTTTTCCTCAAAACATTTGCAGTTGCCACCTAAGACTCCTCTTTGATGCTTTCATTTTTATGTGTTGCTGTTTCATTTGTTTGACTTGGGGCTCACTGTCCCATTGTTCGGCCGCTGTTCTCTTGGTGCATCTGAGTTTACAACGCTCCCGAGAGGTAATTCAGGTGGCGCTTAAGAGTGCAAATCCATCTAGATGGTCTTGGGTTATGCTCGCCCCCAAATTCCAGTTTAATCTCTGTTATATTGTTTTTTTGTTTGCTTTTTGTTGTCTGTATAATTCTAGTTCTCGTGGGACTGCTGATTTAGTGATTTGAACCTTTTTTGTTGCAGTGATTAGTTATGGGAAATCCCCGTGAGCAACTCCTATACATCCATAGAATCTGAGCACCAACAAACGATATTTTTCTTGGATTCCTCTGATCCAAACATGAAGATGCATCGCGCATGCAAAATCTGTGGAGAAATAGGACACACCTATAAGGAACACCAGGATGGATGCCCCTATTGTGAAGCAAGTCACTTGGATGAAGAATGTCCCACTATGCAAGTCACCTGTTTCATGTGTGAAGGGACTAACCACAATCCAGCCCAGTGTCGTCTACTCACCGTTACACAAGAAGTCGTTCAGCAACAGAGGAAAGGAATGAAGAAGGCTATCCAGGAATTCATGGCAGCACCCATGAAGAAAAGGAAGGACATTAGTTACATTACTTGCCATAAGTGTGGGAGCAAGGGGCACTACTCCAACAAGTGTAGAACAAGGGGCACTATGCCAACGCGTGTCCAAAACTAAAAAGAGAGAGAGAAAGAGATGGGAGCGCTACTCCAAGCTATGTCCAGAATTGAAAAGAGGGAGAGGGAGATGGGAACCTTGGAGCAAAGAAGCCCCATGACTTGCCAGGAGTAATTTGTTTGATATTCTTCCTTTCTGTAAGAGGTAAGAATTCATTCAGTAACGATTCCAAGGGAGCTAATGTTAGTAATTGGAGGATAGCTATCTGAGGCAAGCAATAAGTGTATTAGGAGGGAGACTTTACGTTATCTTGGAGATGCTGGGTTGAGATGTGCAATGGCAACGGAAAGACTACATTTCCTGTGTTGTGACGACTTTTTAGCGATGTGATTGCGATTTCTTTTGAGAGCAGAATATGTCTAGTGGATCCTTGCGCGGTGCTTGGCTGGTTCGTTAATGTGCTGGGTTTTTTTGTATTTGGCGTAAACTTGTATGCACTGGGCGCTTCGCTCGTACGTCGTGCTGGTTTTACATATTTATAAGCTAGTCATTTTACATGGATCTACACACTTGTACTATGGTGTTGATGGTGTGGACATTACGCCTCAGCCGTGGATGGCCAAGCTCGTTTTGGTTCAAGCTATCTTTATAACCGGCTCGTGGATGCACTGACAGGTTTTGTCTCTCCCCTGGCTCTCTCTGGTAGAGCCTGTAACTTATGTTCAATCCACAGCTTTACGGTAAAACTACAGAATGTTCTTGAGGAAAACTCTGGGAAATCTGTGCAATCAAAAGGATAGTATCAGATTTAGATCCACAAAACTACTCCACACCATGATCATCTAGCCATGGTTTCTGAAGTGAAAAAACTTCAATTTAATCATGACCAGACCCAAATGGCATAGCACGCAAAAAATTTACGTCGTGATTTTAGTTCTCTAGGACTATGATTTAATTCAGTGCAGATTTATTGAGTAAGCAAAAAAATAGTCTTGGTCCTGAGAGAAAAGGAGAGAGTGAATTAGTTGTTTATATTTTTGGACATGACCATGCAGTAAAACTCATGTTAGTGTTGAAAATGCTCAAATGTCGTTTGGAAATTTTAGAGGAAAATAAATAGGTTAACCCTATAAATACCATTTCTGGCCTTTTCAAAAGGATTTTAATAAATAATTTAAAACTTTTAAAAATATCTTTGAAGTAATAGTGATCTTATATATAATAGACATCGGAAATAATTTTTGATGAATTGCTGTTTTGAAAGATAAATACTTTTTGTTCAAACCTCATTCTTTTGGTTTTTAAAGGGTTTATTTGCTTTTTGGCCAAAATACATTTTGGTACAGATATTTCTGGGCTCTACCCACATGGCACGATCACTGGAAAATTTTTGGGCCACATGATTGGAAGAGAATAGCTAGTGGACTTTCTATGAATTGAAATCCAAAGGAAACACCAAATAAAATAATTAAAGAAAACACTAAATTCAAACAAGGCAATAATACTCTAAAAAATTGAGTGAAGTAACACAAAACACAGGATGTGAAAGATACCCCACGTCGAAGGTTATTTTCATAAGAATAGAATGCTTGTGTTTTTTCTGTATATCAACTAAACACCGTGTATAATAGATTCGCGGTGTTTTCAACTCTTACAAGATTCAATATGACAATGAGTCAATGACATCCAATCCTACGATTTTTATATTCCTACCAATCTTGCATACTAAAAAGAGGCGCTTACACATACTGCTATTGCATGTCGGCTTATTGGTTTCTTAGGCGGAGACACAACAATCACTTGATGATAGGCGCCGACATCAACTGAAGAATATGAGGATCTACCACAATCCCCATTTTTAGAGCTTAGGGGTTGTAGGATTAGTACAAGGATCCAGTAAGGAGTGAAGAGAATCACGGAAACATAATCGAGTTGCACAATGTGTGGTCCTCTTGCGGTTGACTATTTTTCCCAATGTCACACATTGCAAAGTATGATCACGTTAGAATATCAACTGTGATTCTCACCTAAAGATACAAAGCAAAGCATGTCTGGACAGCCAAAGAAATAATGTGCATGTCTTTTTCCTTGGCTACATTGGTCATGTCACCACTCACATCTCTAGTGTGTGTAAAGAGAAAAAATAGTATGACATGCAACATGTTTCAAGAAATTAGGACTCTCGTGGAACTCTTGCAGTCATTGACAATCAAGGATGGTTGTGTCCCTTGTGGCATTCCAGCACCAAGGGTATGTGCACCTTCCGGTGTCATTTTACTGCATCTAACCATTTTGATTGTGAGTATGTCGGGTATTCTTCACCTTTTTTCATGTTTTTATTGGGTTGAGTTTTCTTTTTTCTTTTTTTCTTTTTTTTTGCTTCATAAAAAGACCACGCATGGTGTTTTATCACGGTATCTCGTTGCTTTGGCATTCGTATGATGTATTATTATTGCGTGCCAGCTTGTCACAATTAGGTGGGCAAGAATCACCAAGTAAATCAAGAGACGGGGACACTCACTGCAAATCAAGAGAAGCAGTCAGAACTCCCCATTTATATAGAGCTTAGAGGCTGCATGTAATAGTGCAAGCAGTGGTATGCAGCAAACCAAAGAAACATAATCGACTGGTGAGTGGGGCTTGGTCAATTGAAGTTTGGATGAACAGATAATGATACAACCTATATTTGTTTGCTTGGAGATATGTGTCATGTCACCACTCACATCTTAGTATATATAAAGAGAGAAAATATACCAAGGTAAATAGTAGGTGCGGATTTATTTCAAATATTCACTTACAATGGTGTATAGTACGACATGTCTTATTCACTTAGATCTAAGCACGGAGGCCACGCCTGCTAGTCGGAGGCCAAACCATGCACCGTCCCAAACGGGCCCAGATCGGCCCCGCGGGCTGCATTAGGGCATGTACAATGGTAGCATATGGATACATATGCCTCATGACAAAAAGTAATTTGAGGCATATGTGTTGATTTTTTTCTCCCCAATGCAAGCTACTACTAGTGGGCATCATCAAAGATTAGAAAGTGACTTACACTAGACATGCATCCCTCCTCTTCACTTTAACTTTTCCAACTTTATGCACCGGACCACACTTTTTCTCTCTAAGAACCCGCCTCCTGAAGAGGATCCTGCTTCCTCACCCGAACCTACTTTTTCTGTTATCCGATCCTACATGGCATGTGAAGCATCACCCTGAGGCTATGCATTGGCCATGCCCTTAAGCATCGCTCATCCATCGAAGGTCGTAAACATGTCATTGCCTCAACCTCCACTATGCAACGCACATCCACAACACGTGTGTCCGCCGCCGCACCCAGCACCACCGCCATGCAAAGCAGCCAAAAAAGTGTCCCGCCACCATTATGCTCAAAGCATGCCAGTCTTCATCAGCAGGTGCTTCTGTCGGCGACAAGAGGAGAAAGGAGGAGTCCCCCCTATCGTCGGCGACACTGGAGCGAGGAGAAGTGAGCTAAATGGTTCAACTTGGACCTTTCTAGTTTTGCCTCAACCCAGTACATGTGCCCGGTCTATTTTGGCTTCTAGCACGAGAACACGTGAGTTTGCTCGCTATCCCGCGCCCTACGGGTGGGATAGAAGCTCTCGGGAAGCATTTCTTTCTATTGTTCCTCACAAAATGATTCTTAAGATACCTTTGGAGTTTGTCCCAAGGAGTACTGTTATGCTTTACAGGAGTAGCATTTTCCATTGCTAAATATCGCTTATAGCAACCCATATGATAGCACTCGCTCACTATAATCAGTCTTGGTGGGCCAGCCCATTATCAAGACTGAAATGCTCCTAGAGTGGTTTTGCGAAGCTTCTCTCACCAGTTTGGAAGCTTTGGGAAGCTTTCATTTGCTTTTTTGAATTATGTGTTTTTTGGTTTCCGTTTTTTTTCTCTTTCTTTCATTTCCTCTTTATTTTTGTTTCTTTTTTTTCATTTCTATCCCTTTTTACTTCTTTTTTTCATTCATGAACATATTTCTAATTTTTGAACATGCACAAACGTTTTTAAATTTTGCAAATATTTTTTCTTTCATGAAGGTTTTTTGAATTCATGGATTTTTTTTCTAAATTTGTAAATATTTTCTAATTCAGAAACATTATAATTTTTTAATTTTTTTTATCAAATTTTTAATTGTTCTCAGAGTTTGTGAACATTTATTGATGTCGCGATTTTTTAAAATTCCTGAAACATTTAAATTTTTTATTTTTTATTCATGAAAATTTTTTATATCCATGTTTTCTAATTTCATCATTTTTTCTAAATTACAAAAAAAACTGGTAGCCGTGTTTCCCTGAGCAAACAATAGAGGAGCAAGCGAAAATAGAGAAACCAACGAGCAAGCCTAGCGAGGAGAGAGAGAGACGACAGAGCGGAAGCTTCATGGGCCGGCCCACCAACGGGAGCGGCGGCTAGCATTTCGCTGGGTCATCACCGCGTGGAGATGTAGTATGAACTGCAAGATCCCAACCCGAGTTCCATAGTCCATAGTGTTTGTGTGTAGAATCAGAAGCCGATCATTTATACCTATTATTAAAGGGAATGATCAATTCTTCCTCCCAGATTTTTGTTCGTCATATCCCTTAATTTTCGTCCGTTATGGTTACCCCTGACAATCTTTTATCTCACGAGCTGAAAGATAATGGTGCCTGGGCAGAGTCGAACGTGCAACTGCACAGTCTACTCCGAACTAGGTAACCAACCTGCCATGTTGACATTTGTATAGAAACCCAAACGCCGAAAGTAAGATCATCTAAAAACGAAAAGTGCATACAGAAAAATAAATAAAAATTCACGAGGGAGCGCCCAGCACGATACACCGCAAGATGGAGTCTTTTTTTAGGATCACGGCAAGGGGTAGTTAGTTTTTTTTAGGCTAGCAAGGGGTAGTTTTTTTTTTTTTTGAGCTAAGCAAGGGGGGTAGTTAGTTGCTCCCTTCCCTTAGGGCATGTACAATGGTTCTAGCTTAAGGATGCCATGTAAGATAAATGATGAGGTGGAGGAGAGAAAAATCATAAGAGAAGGCTTGTCTTATCTTATTTAAGAGAAGACAAGAGATGATAGCTTAGCACAATTTGTCTTACCATGTTTTTAGGAATAACTAATTATTGAAGATAATGCTAAGAGATGACCCATTGTAGACTTGTTTTTTTGTCATCTCTAATTTACATGCAAAACTTAAGATAAGACTATCTTATCAACCATTGTACATGCCCGTCCGAATCGCATTTAATAAAAAAAAAAGCTATTGGTTCGTGGGCCCCATCAGTCATGACTATGGGCCGAGCAGATCACAGCAGACGCTTCCGCTCTGTCGCCCGCGATAGGCTAGAGCCCACGTGACAGGGGAGCCAGGACGATCCAACGGCACGGGTCGGCCGGGCCGGGCGCCTCTGCGAAGCGAAACCCTAACCACCAGCGAAGAGACCTTCCCCACGCCGCCACCTCCCGTCTCAACAGGTTCCCTCCCCCCTCTCCCCTGTGCAGTTTTCGATCTCTCTTCTCTCCGCGTTCTACTTTGAGGGATTTTATTACTTGTTTCTGCATACGGTTTGAGGTCGGTGACTATTGATATTAATTATTTTTATTTTTGGCCTACTATATTAAGCTAATAGGCAAGCATATGTCTCAATTCTCTTTATGGAGGAAGTATAATTAGTAATGAGGTCAAAATCTGCTTGTTTTTGTAGTTCATATGACCAAACTGTGAACTTGAACAGTATTCTTTAACTCCTAGTTGACGACCTCCAGCTTGCTTGTGTAGTTTCAATTGTAACTGCACATGAGAAACCATATCCTAAATTGAAGTTTTTTTTTTTGCTTGGATTTGGAGCATTGATGCGAAAATTCGCTCAATGTGATCTATCAGGTGTGACTATCGAATATCAATCGCTACTTTCTTACAGAGCTCCTTTCTGTCCACTTTTGCTTGATGTTATTTAGATGTCTTCTGGGTATTCTTTAAATATATAGTACAAACTAAGAACCGGTTTGTAAGATAGCAATTCGCAAATTCTTGGACAATTAAATTTCGTGTAGAACTTTCATGTAGTAGCAGCTGTAATAATTATGTAGAGTACAGGATGATACAAATTGAGATAAAACAGAGCATGTACAGTTGGAATGATTGAGGAACACAGTTGGCCGATTTTGAGTTGGCTATATTTTACTTATGAGGATGATGAGTTCATATTTGTCGCCCCAGTCTTAGGATCTGCTTCGGTGGATCTGTGCCGATTGACATACTTATGAATCTGACTCTGTAGATGAAAATTTGACTGCATAGTGGACGTATGGTGATATCGTGCTTTCGTGAAGCCTTTGATGATTAGTGTGAACCTTTCTCATTTGGTTCGATATTCTTTCTGGATTTTTCTTTTCCTTGGATGATGGTGGTAACGATTTCCAAAATTTCAAGCTCAACAGACCAAATCGCAGGTTTTCTCTCAGGAGTTGATTGTATGCCAATTATCCCGCCGAACCGAGCCATCTGATACCTGATTTTGTTAGTCTGCTCTCTGTTGTTGTTTCCCCTTTTGTGTGTCTTTTTGTGTTTGATGTGTGTGTTTGCTTTGGAGGACTTAGTTGCAATGAGGATAGCAAGCTCCCTCTTCTGAAAGCATTGACGACATCGCTGGCAGAATCGAACCAATTAAACATTGCCACCAGTGAGCAACTATGTATCTTTCTTCACTGTTATTCATCATTTGCTTCTTACAAGATCTGTTTGGATCGTGAGGAGGTATTGATGCATAATCCAATACTTGATCCGAGAGTTGCTTGAGCCGCCCGCATGATGTCATCTTTGCAAGTGAATCCATTAGAGATCAGCTTTTCCATTGTTTTGTTTCATGGGATGAAACCTTGAAATAATGTTAGGACACCTTCTGACACAGTGCTTATTTACCTGTGAATGAGAAGGCATTTATATTCTGATGATACGCCTTGTTTCCATCGATTTTATTTTGAGCTATAATGCAATCAAAGCCCATGATGATTAGCTTTTTGTTGGAATTACCATCAGATTCTGAATGACGATATTTTTGCGGCTTTCTGAAGCTTAATACCAATAGCTTCAGGTCCTAGTATAGTTTGTATAGTTAATTTTGTTCGTTCTTAAATTATCCCGGTGAAGATTCTCAGACCATAGGAAGTGTCGTACGACACTGTAAACAACAGCTGCTTCTCTCCATTGCAAGTGTCCTCCTTCGCCCATAACCTTTGTTGTCTGTGGGCTGGAATATCCATTTGCAGCTGGTTGGTTCAGCTGTGTGTGTGATTTTAAGCGGGTCTTTGAGGGATTCTCTTTTATCTTGTTTGCTCTGTTTTTTGCATCGTATCTATTTTTTTGTCGGTAGTAACCTGAGACTGTATTTTGGCCGGTCTACTGAACTGTTTATTGTGATTAAATTCTGTTACGACTAGCTAACAAGTTGTGGCCAATATGATTTGAGGATAAGTTATGACGATGAGATAAATTTAAGGCTTGTTTCTCAAACATTCGCAGTTGCCGCCTAAGAGCTTTCGCCCAGCCAGACTTTAGAGCTAATGCTGCTAATTCCTTCCTTGGATGTCCGAGCCTTGTTAACATCCCCATTTATTTCTATTTTACTTTGCTGCCTTCACTTATTCTTTGGATTGCAAATGTTGATACATTTAAAACTTAAATTTTTTTTCTCAAAACACACGCAGTTGCTGTCTAAGACTCCTCTTTGATCCTTTCATTTTTATGTCTTGGTGTTTCATTTGTTTGACATGGGGATCACTGTCCCATTGTTTGGCCGCCGTTCTCTTGGCGCATCCGAGTTTACAACGCTACCGAGAGGTAATTCAGGTGGCGCTTAGAGCGCAAATCTGTCTAGATGGATCTTGGGTTACGCTCGCCCCCAAATTCCAGTTTAATCTCTGTTATATCAAAAAAAATTGTCTGTATAATTCTAGTTCTTGTGGCTTGTGGGGCTGCTGATTTAGCGATGTGAACCTTTTTTGGTGCAGTGATTACTGATGGGAAATCGACTCTTATACACCCATAGAATCTGAGCACCAACAAACAATCTTGGGTTACGCTTATACACCCATAGAATCTGAGCACCAACAAACAATCTTTTCTTGGATTCCTCTGATCCAAACATGAAGATGCACCGCGCATGCAAAATCTGTGGAGAAATAGGACACACCGATAAGGAACACCAGGATGGATGCCCCTATTGTGAAGTGAGTCACTTGGGTGAAGAATGTCCCACGACGCAAGTCACCTGTTTCATGTGTGAAGGGACTGACCACAATCCAGCCCAGTGTCGTCTACTCACCATGACACAAGAAGTGGTTCAGCAACGGAGGAAAGGAATGAAGAAGGCTGTCCAGGAAATCATCATGAAGAGAAGGGCCTTAGTTACGTGCCATAAGTGTGGGAACAAGGGGCACTACGCCAACGTGTGTCCAAAAATGATAAGAGATAGAGAAAGATGGGGGCACTACTCCAGCCGTGTCCAGAAAAGAAAAGAAAAGGGGGAGAGGGAGATGGGAACCTTGGAGCAAACAAGCCCCATGACTTGTCAGGAGTAATTTGTTTGATTTTTCTTCTTTTCTGTAAAAATCATTCAATGCACTATTCCAAGGGAGCTAATGTTAGTAATTGGAGGATAGCTATCTGAGGCAAGCAATAAGGGTATTAGAAGATGGTGTGTACACTATTTTTTGTATTTGGTGTAAACTTGTATGAACTGGGCGCTTTGCTTGTACGTTGTGCTGGTTTTACATATTTATAAGTTAGTCATTTTACATGGATCTTCACACTTGTGCTATGGTGTTGATGGTGTGGACATTACGCCTCAGCCGTGGATGGCCAAGCTCGTTTTAATTTGGGTCAAGCTATCTTTATAGCTAGTCTTTAGTTCCTAGTTGACGACCTTTAGCTTGCTTATGTAGTTTCAATTCTACTAATTGCATATGAGAAACTATATCCCAAATTGTAGATTTTTTTTTTTTGCTTGGATTTGGAGCAATCATGCGAAAATTCACTCAATATGATATATCAGGTGTGATTATCAAACTCTATGTTCTTGCTTTTTTCGAAAAGGAGGATAATCCCCGGCCATCAGGAGATGAACACAACCATATATTATTCATTACTAGCACATATGCCCGTGCGTTGCAATGGAAAAAAAAACAATATCACACCCATCTAGCCTAATCAGCATGACTCAAAGACTCCACCTCGCATGCGGTGCAAGTCCATGTCCTCTATTTCAACATGAAATTCATCTATCACCGCTTATCCTCCTTTCCGTCCTCATTGATAGTGACCCCGGTGTCCACCTGATCACAATGCACCTAGACGTGGTCAATACCAAGGCGATGAGCTTGGCCATCACATGGCACATCTGTCATTGAACCGCACCAGCCCAAGGAATTGGACCACACTGGTGCAAGGGAATGTTTAAACTAATTTGTTGATCTTGGCGTGAGGGCTACCTCTATGTCCCTCGGGCACAGACTCCATACAATGTCTCTTGCAGAACGCTCGTGCTTTGTTATGAAGCAAACGCCTGTTGCCTTGTACCAGGGTTGTCCGGATCAAGGAATCGGGTTACGAGACAAATGTCGCTAATTTAAAAAAAAATGATTGGCCATTTCATGGTAGGGTTATTTAGGGGGGCTAGTTCAGAACATTGGACATGTTAGTGTGTGGCTAACGACAATGTTGAACACTTGTCTGGTACCACATTGAGCGCTAACTCGGCAACATGCCGATCGGTAGCCGCCAAGGCAACTCGCCTGTAGCTCCAAGCAACCAATATTAATTGATGATTCTAGGGGATGCGCCAACTCCCACAACATTTGTCACTTCGCTACATGCGCCCACTACCACCGCAAAGTCTATCGCTTGCTGGTTGCGTGGAAATCGCGCTTGCTCACCGTGATTGGGTCTCCCAAATCAGCAGTTGTCTAATTCCCTCTTCTGGCTCAGCCACTAAAATGCATATGAACTTATCCTGCATAAGGTTCCCTAAATGAATAGGCAGACTATCAACTTGTGTGTCCTCTTGTCTTAATTTGGATTTCTGGCGCCAATATTGTTGTTTGAATCCCATTAGTAATGGTTGATTGGTGAAGCTATAATTGGATTCCATTGTGATTTCAGGTTGCAATCTGAGTTGAGCCTACGATTATTTAAAGAAAAAAACGTATAACTGTAAGCTAGCTAGCACAAGTCTGAGTGCAAACGTTTCGGATTGGGACGAAAAGAATGTGGTCTCTTGTAGTGTATAAATATTATGTAGCTCATTTTATCCCATGTGAGTCGACTCGTGTAGTTCGTTAATGTGGTGGGATTTGCACCTCATGTCGCTAGTAAGAATCCCACTAAAGCACATATTTTTTGCTGATTTTCCAAAAAATAAAAAAAATCAAGTAGGCCCAAGCCCATAAGAGAAGAGCGTTCGCAAGGCTTGTTCGCAGAAGGACGGATGTACATAAATTGTGACTCAACGTACGAAACGCTGCCAATCCTATTTGACGTTTGTGAGCATCAAAACATCGTCGCTTCACTGAAAGCAGCGTTTAGACTCCCGACTTTTCTTTTATCTTTCATTTAGTTTTCTTTTTCAATTTTTCTGCTTACTTTTTCCTTTCCTGTTTTTTCATCAATTTGAATTCTTAAAAAATGTTTGCATCTTTTCAATAAGAGTTCGAAATTCCAAAATTTATTCGTGTTTTCAAAAATTGGTCACGCAATAAAAAAAGTAAACCGTATCAAAAAAGGTTCACCATGCATTTGAAAACTCTACTGTACATAAAAAATGTTCATTGTGTATAGGAAATTTGTTCAGTGTGCATTTAAGAAAATGACTGTATATTATAAAATGTTTGGTGTGTATTTGAAAATGTGCACCGTATACTAAAAAAATCTTCAATATGTCACTTTTTTTAAACATTCTTCAAAATTGTATAAAAATGTTCGGAATTTTATTGCCAGTTCAAAAATTATATTTCAAAAAATAAAAAATATTCACCATATATACTAAAAATATGTTCAGTGTATATTTATGGACCAACAATACTTTAATGACCAAACTCCATCTGAAGTGGCTACCACGTTCGATCCTCCCTCGCGCCCCCAATTTTTGGCTGATTTTCCAAAAAAGAAAAAAAAAACGCAGAAACGATTCCATGCATACTCATAGGACAGCGCTGCATTTTTGTAACCAAACAACGTTCGGTCCGGTGGTTATCCTGCTAGCACGTAACCAGAAGGTCCCATGTTAGAGCCTCCTTTTTGTTGTTTCTTTAAAAAAAAAACTCAGGAGCGACGTATGACTAAAAAAACTCAGGAACGACGTACGAAATCCGGGTTTCACGAAAAAAGTGGAGAAACAATCATCCCTTTAATATTAGGTAGAGAGTAGAGATTGAAAATCCAGCAGCCGAACAAACTCGATCCGGAAAAGAAAACCCGAGGCCGCATGCCTTGTGACAGTAACTCCGCCGTACAACAACTAACCCTAAGGTAAATGACTGAAACAAAACGGGAAATACACAACTCCTACGCTATGCCTCGAAGACGGAATCGCTGCAAGTGCATCGAAGATGATGAGTCCAACCCTAGGTCGATCTCAGGATTTTCATCCCCAAAGCCAAGCTTCAAGTCACCACCAACAAAAGAAAATAACGCAGGATCAGAGATCTAGTGTTTCCATCGGAGTGCGCATGCTCATCGTCGAACCCACCTCACCCTCAACCAGCTACTGACACCTCACTAACCTTTATGTTATTGAGTCAGTTTGCAATAGACAAATTCTTTGCAAATTGTTGAACAACAAAAATTAGCTCAGAATTTTCATGTCACGCCAGCTGTAATCATTACGTAGAGTACAAGATGGTACATATTGAGATAAAACAGAGTACATATGGTTGGAATGATAGAGGAACATATGGTTGGAGTACTAGTTATGAGGATGATGAGTTCATATTTGTCGCCCAGTCTTAACTTCTGCTTCGGTGGATCCGTGCTGATTGACATACTTATATATCTGACTCTGTAGATGAAAATTTGACTACATAGTAGGGTAATATGCTAACTTCTATATTGTTAGTTGATCAGAATAAAATAGGGATTTTACTTTAAGATATCGTGTATAATTTCTGAATTGTTCTTTTCCTTGGATGTTGGCAGTGATGATTTGCAAATATTCAAGCACAATAGACCAAATCATAGGTTTTGTCTCAGGAGTTGATTTTTATGTGGATTATCCAGCTGAACTGAGACATCTAATACTCTCATGCGCCTTTTTGCATTTTATTTGCTTATTTTCTTTGGAGATACTCTCATGCGCCTTTTGGTTTTCGCTCCGCTTTATAGATACCACAAGTACACGGCCAAACGACGTCACGTAAAAAGTACAAAAAATAACACCCATGTACATGTACTGTACATATAATGATGACAACTCAGAAACACAAGATGTCACGTATGAAAAAGTACTTGGCTCCTCGTCCTCTAGCAATTGAAGATAATTGCCCGTCATCTCTTTATCATGCAACCGTGCCACATGATGAGAATATGATTTAATTTAGTGCAGATTTCTTGAGTAAGCAAGAAATTGAAGTCTTGGTCGCGAGAGAAAAAAAGAGGGTGAATTAGTTGTTTATGTTTTCTGACATGACCATGGGGTCAAACTAAAACTCATGTGGGTGTTGAAAATGCATAAATAATGTCTGAATTTTTTTAAGGAAATTTTAGAGGAAAATAAATGTGTTAACCCTATAAATACCATTTCTGGCCTTTTCAAAAGGAACTTCAATAATTTTTTTGTTGAAGGAATAGTAATCTTATGTATAATAGACCTCGGAAATAAATTATAATTATTTATTATTTGAAAAGATAATTACTTTTAGTTCAAACCTCATTTTCGTTTTTTTACAAAAAGTTTATTTGCTTTTTGGCCAAAATAAATTTGAATACAAATATTTTCAGGCTCTACCCACATGACATGATAGTTGGATAATATTTGGGCCACATGATTGGAAGAGGACAACTAGAGGATTTTCTATGACTTAAAATCCAATGGAAACACCAAATAAAACAATTAAAAGAAACACTAAAATCAAACAAGGCAATAATACTCTAAACAATTGAGTGAAGTAACACAGATCACAAGATATGAAAGATACCCCATGTCGAAGGTTATTTCCATAACAACAAGAATTCTTGCGTTTTTTCTGCAGAGCAACTAAACAAGATGTATTACAGATTCATGGTGTTTAATTTTCAACTCTTGTAAGATTCAATATGACAATGAGTCAATGACATCCAATCCTATGGTTTTTTATATTACTACCAATCTTGCATAGCAAAGAAGTCCTTACACATACTGCAATTGCATGTCGGGTTCTGATGGTTTTGTAGGCAGACAGACAAAAATCACTCAATGATAGACCTAAACATCAACTGAAGAATATAAGGATCAACCACAACCCCCCATTTTTAGGGAACTTAGAGCTTGTGGGATTAGTCCAAGGATCCATCAAGGAGTGAAGTGAATCATGGAAACATAATTGAGTTCCACAATGTGTGATCCTCTTGCAGTCGAACTATTTTTCCTAATGTCATAACCCCAAAATATGATCACGTCAGAATAACAATTGTGATTCTCACCTAAAGATACAAAGCATGTCTGGGCAGCCAAAGAAATAATGTGCATGTCCCTTTCCTTGGGTACATTGGTCATGTCACCACTCACATCTCTAGTGTGCGTACAGAGGGAAATAGTATGACATGCAATCAGTTTCAAGAAATTCGAGATTCTCGTGGAACTCTTGCTATCATTGACAATCAAGGATGGTTGTGGCATTCCAGCACCAAGGGGATGTGCGCCTTGCCATGTCATTTTTCTTCATCTACCCATTTTGATTGCGAGTTAAATATGGATCACTCTTCACCTTTTCATTTTAGTGGGTTGAGTTTGGGTTTTTTGCTTCATAATAGACCGTACATGGTGTTTTCTTATGGGATCCCATTCTTTTGACATTCGTAAAACTCAGTCATGTGGTGTATTATTATTGTGTGCTAGCTTCTGACAATTAGGTGGGTGAGATAGATGACAATCACTCGATAGGCTGGTACACTTACGGCAAATCATGAGGAGTAGTCAGAACTCCCCATTTCTATAGAGCTTAGACGCTACAGGTACTGGTGCAAGCATGCACCACGGTGTAAAGCAAACTAAAGAAACATAATCGACTTGTGACTGATGCTTGTTGAGTTGAATTGTTTTTCCCAATGCCGCCCATCCCTAAAGCATGACCACATAAGAATAGAAAACTACAACAAGTTTTTCCTTACTTAAAGATATGAAGTTTGGATGAACAGATAATGAAACAACATATATTTGTTTGCTTGGTACATGGGTCATATGTCACCACTCACACGTCTGGTATATATAAAGAGTAAATAGTAGGTGCTGCTTTATTTCGATTATTCACTTTGAGTGGTGTATAGTACGACATGTCTTATTCACTTAGATCTAAGCACCAAGGTCATGCCTATGAGTCGGACGCCAGACCATGCACTGGCTCGAATGGGCACAGAGCAGGCCCCGCATGTTGCATCTGTTGTCTCTTGCCCATATATAGGAGATCACAAACATGCCATTCAATGCATAGCCACAAGACGTGTGCCCGCCACCGATCCCCGGCACCATCGTCGTGCAGAGTAACCGGAGGACTGCCCCTACACCACCATACTCAAAGCCCGCCGACCTTCGTTAGCAAGTGCTTAAGGTGACGACAAGAGGAGAAGGGGGGGGGGGTTGCCTCCTCGTTCCCGAGCGACATGAGAGTAAGGAGAGGTGAGTAAAACTGTTCCGCTTGGACCTTTCTAATATTGGTTCAACTCAGTACATGTGCCCAACCTATTTTGGCTTCTTGCACAACAACACACGAGCTTGCTACTATCCACGCCCTATGGGGGTGGGGTAGGAGCTCTCAAGAAGCACTTCTTTCCACTCTTTCTCAAAAAATGATGCATAAGATACTTTTGGACTTTGTCTCAAGGAGGATTGATATGCTTTACTTGACCTAGCATTTTTTGAATTGTTAGATACCGCTTATAGCAACTCGTATGATAGCGCTCACTCACTACGATCGCTCTTGGTGGGTCGACCCATTAACAGGAGTGAACTGCTCCTGGAGTGGTTTTGCGAAGCTTCTGTCACCAGTTTGGAAGCATCCACCCAATCTTGGGAAGATTTCATTTTTTTTTTCTTTTATGTGTTTTTCCTATTTTTTGGGGTTTGATCCCTTTCTCTCTCTCTTTTCCATTTTCCATTTTCCATTTTTTTCAATTTCCACCTTTTTTCTTTCCTTTTTACATACATGGAAACATTTTTTACATTTCTGAACATCTTATATTCGTAAAGATCATTTCCATTTCTTAATATATTTTTGCATTCATGGGCGACTTTCTAAAATTTTGAATATTTTTAAATTCACAAACATTTTACAATTTTTATTTGTTTCAAATTATAACTGCTTTCAAAATTTGCGAACTTTTTTTTGAAGTGATGAGCAAAATTTAAATTTTTTTAACAAATAATATTTTTTACTTCACAGACATTTTATTAAATCTATGATTTTCCAAAAAAAATCATCATTTTTTCTAAACTAACAAAAAAATGATAGCCGTTTTCCCTGTGGAAAGTCTAGAGGAGCTCGCGAAAAACAAAAGAAACTAGGTAGCGGAAGCTTGATGGCTCTCCCACCAAAGACAGCGCCTATCATTTCGTTGGGTCAGCCTGGCGATGAACTGCAATGTCCCGGCCCGAGTTCCACAGTCCATAATGTTTGTGTGACAGGGTCAGAGTCAGACCGACGACATTTTCTATTGACTTTTTTGCGGCACGCGCGCACACAGATTTTTACATGGCCTCCCACGTAACCCGGTCTGAAGGGGACACGCACGCAGCCAGTACGTACGGTACGTGGGGATGTAAAAACTAATCGGAGGGCTCGTGCGTGCGCGCGCGCGGGGGCGGACGGGGCAGTTGAGCCGACCCGATCGGGTAGCTGGGAAACGGTTGCGGTGTCGAGCTACGTAGCTCCTCCCCCCTCACTCTCTCTCTCTCTCCCGTGGATCGCGTCCTTGGCTGGCTTGCATGAAGCAGCTAGCACGCACGCTCGGTTTGCCCAACTCCTCTCACCTTCCCGTCTCACCCTCCGGTCACAGCTACCCGCAGCTGCAACCCACCGTCTATATACCACGGCGCCCCCTCCATGTCACACGCTGCGGTCACTCCTCCATCCATCGGTCTCCTCTCCGGCCGCCGGAGAAACCGATCCAGCGGCAGGCAAGTGCGTCACTTCCGTATTGGCGATGGAGAACTCGCGGGAGGGAGACGATCACCTGCAGCTGCAAGGGGACGACGAGCTGTTCCGTCACTTCCAGTATCTGCAGTCTCCGCCGCTGATGGAGCCGCAGCTCCAGCAGCCGCCGCAGTCGTCGACGTGCGACGCTGCGGCTGATCATCTGCGTGCCCAGCCGGGGATACCCATGCCCGGGCTGGTCGACTGGGCGTCGCTGCTTCTCCCGCCGGGGCCGGGCGCCGCCGCCGGGTCGACGTCGCAGCAGCAGGTGGTGGCCGGTGAGGAGATGGTGAGCGGCGTGACTGGGGCGGCCGCGCCGGAGAGTGGTGCCGGGAGCAGTAGTGGCGTGGGAAAGGAGGAGACCAAAGGGAAGGGCAGCGCGCGCGGGCGGGGGAGCAGGAAGGCGAGCCGGCCGCGGTTCGCGTTCCAGACCAAGAGCGAGAACGACGTCCTCGACGACGGCTACCGGTGGAGGAAGTACGGCCAGAAGGCCGTCAAGAACAGCGCCTTCCCCAGGTATACATGTTCATCGCTTCTCGCCATGGCTAACGATCGCTCTGGTACCTACGTTGCAGGTTCGCATGTGAAGTGCATGCATATTGTTGAGAACTTGAAATCAACATGTTAATGTTGTGTACTTGTGTGTGCTCTTTGTGCTTACAGTAGACCATTTATGTGTTTTGTGTAGCTTATACGTAGCTAGGTGCATAAGCTTAATTGGATACCATCGTCGTTAATTTGCACCCTAACCCCTAGTACTAACTGGTACTACTATTTAGATGTGCAATGATATTGTATATTGTCCTTGATGACGAAGGCCGGCCGTAGCGAGTGACAACGAAATGCTTCCGGAAGTTGAAAATAATTGTAGATCGAAAATTCCTGATGTCCCCATTGCAGGTGATGGTTAATTCATGCAAGTTGCTTATCAGCTATTGGAATTTCGCAAAATAGACTCATAGTATGTGCAAGTGATCAATTCTCACATGAATAACTAAGAATCTAGTAAGTCCAACATTGACTTCTTTAGACATGCCAATTAGACATTTTTGCTAGTGCATTGTTTGTTCTTTCTAGACCTATCCGCTTTGGTCCCCATCGTGGTCCCGCTAGTGACCTTATCGACGTCATTGGTTCCGATCTACACTTGGAAAGGAAGTAGGAGGGAACTATGTCACGACAGTGTGCGAGATAGGGGGCGATGAAAAGACTCAATCGAGGAGGGAAGGGACATAACAACATGGGCTATGTGGTAAACTACCTCAAAACCCAATATATCCAAGAAGAGGGAAGGGCTATGGAGATATAGACATATATGACAGGTTCACAATTAGGCCAACCCTGCCAACAAACTAAAGGTGTCATGTGAACACACATTGGGTGTGATGGCCAAAGGGTGAAGTTTGATTTGGACTATATTTGAGGAGAAACTTGGTACATGCGTGACTGACGAAGTCACCATATAGTCGATGGGCACGTTGTTTTACACCAAAAGAATAGTGCCGGAAATATTGGAATAAATCTGGAAAGATGCGGGCACCCTGGCCAAGGTAGGCATTAAACCTGAACCCGATTAGACAAATTCCACCATAAGAAACCTAACTAGCTTTGTCTTTCAGTTGCATAGATTGTGGGCGGTTGAAAGACTAGCTTGGGTGGGCAAGGGACAATTCGAGGAATTGAACTAGGATATATGATAGTGTGCAACGACCACTTGGTCGCTATACCTGTTGACCGACCTCTCTCCTTCCCCACCCCACACGTGCACTTATTTCACGCAAGGCTTCTCGCACCCTAACCTCCCCTTCTTCTTTCTCCCATCCACCACACTGATCCCACTTCTTAATCTGCAACCAACTAGCCATATGGGATGCAACGATGTACGGTCGGGAGGGGGATTGAGGTGCTCCTAAGCTAGGCGTCGATCAACCACCGCTCCAGGCTATTGTCGTTGTTGAGGTCATTGTTAACGTAGGTCAACTCCTTCCTTCCGCATCCGTCCTCCTCTCCAGGATATCGTCGTCGTTGAGGTTATTGTTAGCGTTGGTCAACTCCTTCCTTCCTTATTCTTCCTCCTTCATTATATGTCCTCTCCTCTCGCCATTGAATTCTTCATTTTTTTTGGTCGCGCCTAGTGCCTTCCTCCTCCTTTTCATCAGAAGGTGTTCAAGTGTTTGCTCCCAAATAATAGTCGCCCCACTTTAGAGTCGGTTATGCTTGGCCCTATTAGGTTGACTTTCAACACACTCAATCAAATTGAAGCACATATAATTCGACTTCGCAGTCCAATTAGTGTGCTTTGTGAAACAGATGAAGTATTGAAAACTTGTACACAAGTGTAATGTGTTGTAGCACCACATGCAAATACGCATCACAATATTTCAGAGCATGCAGCTACATGCAGTGATTAATTGTGAAAGCCGAATTGACAATGCAATGCCAAGTACTCTCTCCGATCCTAAATATTTGTCTTTCTAGACATTTCAAATGGACTACAACATACGGATATATGTAGACATATTTTAGAGTGTAAATTCAATCATTTTGCTTTGTATATAGTCACTTGTTGAAATATGTAGAAAGACAAATATTTAGGACGGAGGGAGTAGTATTATTTTCAGCAGCTTGCTTAATAAGCGTTTTTCTGCCTTAAAAGACATCACGTTCTGTCTTTCACCGACTAATGCATGCATGCATGCCGACATTTGTGTGATGATCCAGGAGCTACTACCGGTGCACGCACCACACATGCAACGTGAAGAAGCAGGTGCAGCGGCTGGCCAAGGACACGAGCATCGTGGTGACCACGTACGAGGGCGTCCACAACCACCCCTGCGAGAAGCTCATGGAGGCCCTCAACCCCATCCTCAGGCAGCTTCAGTTCCTCTCGCAGCTCTAACCAATCAACCGTCTGCATGTGGAGGAATGCGTACGAGAGCACGTACGTACGTGAACTACAGCCCAGCGTACTCAGTCCGGGAAGAGAAGGGAATAACATGTCCTACCTCCCAATTACTCACCATACAACAGCTGATCTCTCTCCATATGTGTTATGTGTACTTACTCTTGTTTACATGCACGTAGAGATGAAGACGCATGTGCAAATACATGATACATATAGTCGTCCTTGTAATTTCGTCGTTTAAGTTAAAAACACATTTACAAATTATCCATTTCTCGTGTTGCTTCTTTTTGTGGTAAAAGAACATACATGAGAAAGAAACAAGGAAAAACACACATATATTTTTTTCTACGAGAAACATCCTCATATTGAGAAGTTGAAGGTCCAAGAATAAAATTCCCAACTTAGGCTATACATTATGTGTCTGTCTAGGGTACATCTAGATGTGTGCTCTAGTTATTGCACATCTAAATGACTCAATTAACACAAAAAGAAAAAGAAAAAAAAGAAAACACTCACATGAATCTCCACGTTTGATCAATGGCACCTGACTTAGATGTGCAATACTTATGGTACACTATGGGCGTGTTTGGTTGTCTGGGTGGTTGTGGTCTGCATCGCATGAGGGATCCTGGATGAGCTTGGTCTGGTTGAGTTGATGCAAAAATGAGGTAAGATGTGTGTTTGGTGGACCGTATGATATGTATGCATGAGAGCTGTTATATACCATAGATGTTGTTTGGTAAGCTGTGTTTGAGATTCATTCTGTGAATTTTTCTATTTTAATTTTAATCATTCCAATTGGATCTGGACCATTTCATGGACGACCAGGAGTCGATGCTGGCGGCGGAGATTCGATTCCAACTGCCTTGGCGGCGGTGGTTCAGCTTGAGGGGAAAAGGAGGAGAAACACGACCTCAGTTGCGGCCCGCGACGTGCAGGTGCCTCCCTGATGGCTTCTCGCCCCTCGTTGGTTACCCCAAGTGGAAGGTTGAGATGTAGCGTAGCGGCAAATTTCCCTTGGCAAAGATACCAAGGATCGAATCCCGTGAGACTCCGAGGGTCGACAAGTAGGTGTCAACGGCGCCAGAAACTTAGCGGTTGACGGGACCTGCACACAGATACAGATAACTTTGCTCCCAACGAGTACGGAGAGGTTGTCAATCCCTCCGGCCTTATTGTTTACAAAGGATCAAACACAAGAGATAATAATGATAGCTATGACTGCAACTAGAAAATAAAAACAGGAAGTAAATAGAAGGTGTGATCAGCGGTGGTAATATGGATCGGGGTCCCATGATGTTCACTAGTAATGTCTCTCTCCCAAAAGATGATAAAACAGCAAAGCGAGGTAAACAAATTACAGCTGGGCAATTGACAGGATTATGTGCGCAAACCAATGCTAACTATGCTGCAAAGAAAGGTAGAGGCTCAAAAGCATGGGCGGTACGCCAAGGCAAGTAGACCGAAATCCATCTACATCTACTACTAATCATCCACCTTGAGATATCTATCCAGAATATCTCGCTGGTATTAAGTTGCGAATCCCACCCAAAGTGTAAACTCAAAGCAACAGACAACTGCGTTAAAAGAACTTTGCGTAAAGTAAACAATCCTTGCACCCGCAAGTACAAGCACCGTTTTTTTCTCCCTTGTGGCAACAGCACATCCCCTAGACTCATGTTTCTGTCACTCAAGCTAGTCATCAGGGGGCATGAACCCACAATCAAGCATAACGCTCCCTCTTGGAGTTACTACCTACTACTTGGCCAAAGCAATAAACAACAACGGAGAACATGCAAGAATTACTCAAGAACAAAGATATAAAAGAGGTGAATCAAATATATTACTCAAACACAATATGAACATAGTCTCATAATCCATCAGATCCCAGCAAACTCAGCAAAGCAACAGCAGAAAGATTACATATGTGCCTCGATCATGTAGGGCAGCTCACGAGGTCTAAACCATGAAGAGCAAAGAGGGGAGGAGAACATCACATAGCTACTGATCATGGACCCATGGTCCAAGGTGGACTACTCACGACTCATCCGGGAAGCGTCCATGGTGGTGGAGAAGCTCCCGGTGGTGGTTCTCCCCTCCGGCAGGGTGCCGGGAAGAGTTCTCCTAATGCTCCCGATCTTGGAAGCGCTGCGGCGGCGGAACAGAGGCGAGATCGCGAAAAAGGGTTCTGTCCTCGAGGGTTTCGGGAGGAGAGGGATATATATGCGAAGGGGGGCAGCCAGAGGCGGAGCAGGGGCCCCAGGCGCCGCCGCGCCAGGTGGCTGCCTGGGCCTCCCCTGGCTCCCCTCTGGCCCATCTTTGGTTCTTCGCGAAGCTTCCTGTACGCTGATTTTTCCTATATTTTTCCTGGAATTTTTGGAGCACTTTTAATATGGGGGAAACCTGAAATAGAAAAATAGCAGAAAACAGGAACTGGCACTGTGGTGCACTGAGTTAATAGGTTAGTCCAAATATGATCAAAAGTGTATGGAAGTGCATCAATATCATAGCAATATCACACAAAAGAAGCATGGAGCAAGCAGAAATTATAGATACGTTTTGGACGTATCAACATCCCCAAGCTTAATTCCTGCTCGTCCTCGAGTAGGTAAATGATAACAAGCATAATTTCTGTGGTGACATGCTACCAACCATATAAGAACTTTTTAAGTAAAGCAATCAAGGCATGTAATTCAATTCAATTCATAACAAGCAAGAGTCTATATTAGCATTGTAACAAGCAACATAAGAACATAAAGGTGCAAGAGCTCTCGCTGTCCGTGACTCGAATGTCTCCAAATGGTGTTTGCGTGCAAGAAAGGGGATAGGGATATACGAGAGAGTAAAAAATAGTTTTTATATTGTTGAGAACTTAATCTACTAAAGTTTCACACTTGGTCTTCTTTGAAATCTTATCTTGACTCATCCCTAGACCACTAGCCAGGTACAAGTCAAAATGATCCACTCCCTTTCGATATTTTGAGCACTCATGCAATGGATGAGCGTAAGCAAGAAAGTTGACACTTAGGATGGCAAAGAGAGAAAAATAATGAAGGGGGAAGACAAAAAAGGTGTGAAAGGCTCACATCAATGAGGACAATCATAGGCGAGAGAAAGCCAAATGATAGATATGATGTGAGGAGTAGGGATTGCCATGCAACGGATGCACATATGAGCTAAGGTAAGTTCTCCAATGGAATTAGTGGGGGTGCATCCAACTTGCTCGCTCAAGAAGACCTAGAGCTATTTTGAGGAGGCTCATCATTGGAATATACAAGCCAAGTTCTATAGTGTGAAGGTCCCCACATAGCTATATGCATGAATGATAATCTCTATAGAGTACAAGATATAAGATGAAGTACGAGTGTGGATCTCTCAAAAGGAATAGTAGTGTGCCCCCTTCTCTCTTTTTATTTCTTTTTCTCTTTTTTCTATATTTTTTTTATTTTTTTGTGGCCTCAATGGCTCTTTCTATTTAACTCTCATTTGTCCTCTTTGGGATCTTTTGATTTTGTCCTCTCTGGAATCTTTTCCTCACTTTAGGGGCAACACTCTATGTATTACAAGAAGTATAGAAGATTTTTTACACTTTACAATAGTACTCAACATAAAGAAAATGAAACTATCATGATGTATGCAAATGTATGCCTCTGCCGGTGTAGCAGGATGTGCAATGATACTAGCGCGTCATGTAACAATGATTAGGGCAAGGCCCAACTAGCATGCGGCTCATCGATCAAGCAAAAGCATGTATGACATGAAGATCAAGTCATGAGAAGATGGATGTTGCATGGCAATGTATCTCAGAAAGGCTATGGAAATGCCTTGATAGGTAGGTATGGTGGCTGTTTTGAGGAAGGATATAATGAGGCTTATGATGACAGAGCGTATCGTGCCAAGGATTTGGATGCACCGGCGAAGTATGCGCCAACTCTCGAGGTGAGAAAGGGCAATGCACGGTACAGAAGAGGCTAGAAAAATATGGCTAGGTGGAAGTGCCAACTTTCGAATACTCACATTAGTCCGAAGAACTCATGCACTTATTATCGGTAACTCTCAATCTAATTAGGAGGTTCACAAAGAGACAAGTACCCCGAGGAGGAGTGTATGGGGGTTTGGTTATCCTTGCGCATCCTCGACTCATGGTACGTGAGTGTACTCTAATATTCGATCCCTCCAAAGATTAGTGATCCATCTAGTAGCTAAAGTTCTCAACTATTTTGTAGATTTTCGAAAATAAACATGGATTGCCCAAAATACGACATCTATCACTAATAGGCTAAAGCTCTTGACACCAAAAGTTCAGACATTACTCATGGCAATACCTCAAAACTATTGCAAGTTACTACTAAAATTAAATAGCAACCTCAATTACCTACTTTAAGTTAAGACACACAACTCAGTGCAATAGGCAAACTCTCTTAACAAGATAAACATGAAAACTCAAGAGAGTTCAGCAACCAACTAAACAAAAGCTCTTTAAAAAGAAAAGCATGAAAACTAAGAGCTAAACATGACAGCATCTATGGAAAGACAAAGAACACACACAGCAAAGATAAGCATGAAAATCCTATGCTGTGTTCTAGGTTGAAGTGGAGCGTGTTTCTCTCCCACACAAAGAAAGCTGGGTTCTAACTTGTTATGAACAGCAAGCAAAGCTAAAGAAAACTAAAAAAAGGAAACTAAGAGCAAGACGCTCCAAGCATAGCACATAACGCATGAAGTGATAAAATTATAGTGGAACGAAAGACGAACTGATAATTGTTGATGGAGAAGGGGATGCATGGGGGCATACCCAAGCTTAGACGCTTGAGTCTTCTTGAATATTTCTTGGGGGTGCACGGGGGCATCCCCAAGCTTGAGCGTTTGACCCTCCTGAATCTTCTTTTATCATCTTCCCTCGCACACTTGAAAACTCCCTTCATACATAACTCATCATAATCTGATTAGCGAGGTTAGTACCCACAATAAAATAATTTTTCCCTACTGGAAATAAAAATAATCTTGAAGAGCTAATGTTTCTCAAGATTGCCAAAAGGTTTTTGCAAAGAAAAAGCAAGCTCAAGGTTTGCAAAACGAAGAAAAGGCAAAACAGGACAGAATCTGTGAAAAACAGACCAGCAGGTAGTAAATAATTTTTTCGGGGCACTTCTGCAACTCAAATCAAAAAACTCAGAACAGACGCTCGAAAGCCAATTGTATAGAGCACGCTGTCAAAAAAATTCAGATCAAAAAGATGATCTGGTGATTTTATTCGAATTTTTCTATCCAAGGACAGAATCTGTTTTCTGGACAGCACGTCACAACTTTTGAACTTTCTTGCAATCGGAGGCTAAACTTGGCACAAAGCTGAAAAGAAAAGATACAATGATGATGCTACTGTAGTAACAAACATCAAGACACAACAAAAGCAAAATAAGACCTAATTCGTTGTGGGCTGCCTCCCAAAAGCGTTTTCTTTTATGCCTTTAAGCTAGGCATGATGCAAAAAGAGAAGATCAAGTTTTATCAAGAGTAAGAGAATAGCTAGCCCGTGTAACGGACTCAAAAGGCAACTTAATCTTCTTTCTAGGGAAGTGTTCCATCCCTTTCTTGAGAGGGAATTGGAATTTTATATTCCCCTCTTTCATGTCAATGATAGCACCAACGGTGCGAAGAAAAGGACATCCCAAAATAATTGGACATGAAGGTTCACATTCAATATCCATAATAGTAAAATCAACGGGGACATAATTTTCATTGACAATGATAAGAACATCGTCGATCTTCCCCAAAGGTTTCTTTACGGAAGAATCAACAAGACGAACACCAAAAGAACAAGGATCAAAAGGTTTCAATTCAAACATATCATGCATTCTTTTGGGCATAACGGAGGTACTAGCTCCAACATCACATAAAGCATAGCAAGAGAAGTTATTCAACTTAATTTTAATCATAGGATCCCAACTATCTTCTAGCTTTCTAGGTATGGAGGCTTCTACCCTAAGCTTCTCCTCCCTAGCTTTGATAAGAGCATTAGTGATATGCTCCGTGAAGGCAAGATTAAGTGTGCTAGTGTGGGGATCTCTAGACATCTTGTGAAGAAAACCAATAACTTCAGAAAGGGTGCAATTATCAAAATCAAGGTCACTACTATCAAGTAAAGTGGTAGTGGTGTCCTTTAGGCTCACTTGTTTGGTAGCTTCTATGGTCATATGAGTTTCTTCTTCTATGGTTGAGGTCATAACATCACCATTAATAGGTCCAATGGGACTAGGAGTGCATTGGGTGCTAAGAGTTTGGATATCCTCAACAACTTGGATAGTAGCAACAGTGTGGTGGGTAGGAAGGCTCTTAATTCTATCTTCTTCCTCCTTTTCTCTAGCCCATCTCTTTTTAAGTTTAGCCATCATCCTAATGTTTTCATTAATTTGCACTTGAATAGCATTCATAGGAGTGGTCTTCCTCTCCTCAAGAGGAGAAGTTCTAATTTTAAGCAAGTCTACCTCATGGGCTAAATTGTCTACCTTCGAAGAGAGATTATCTAGTTTGTCTAGTTTTTCTTCTACACTCTTATTGAAGGCCTTTTGGGTAGTGATGAAGTTCAAGCACCAACTACTGAGAGCATGATTGTCATTCTAAGTGTAATGTGCATTGTCCCAAAGTAGCATTGTCTTTTGCATGATTGTGATATTGTTTATTTTGAAATCACTGTATCTAGTCATCACTTAAACCTTGAAGGTGCCCCTGCATTTATATTTTGCTTCACTAAAGGGGGCAAGCTAGATATCACTTTATCATATTTGCACATTATGTTCATTGCAAATCTTTTTGATGCTTCAATGTCATGTTGTAAAACTTTCAGTCATTTGTGATTTTCTCATGAGGCAACTCAATTACTTTAGAATCATTGTCTCAGTAAGCTTTTGTCATATGACTACAAAAAGTCCTATATGCTTAATAGCATGTCACCACAGAAATTATTCTTGTTATCATTTACCTACTCGAGGACGAGCAGGAATTAAGCTTGGGGGTGTTGATACGTCCAAAACGTATCTATAATTTCTGCTTGCTCCATGCCACTTTTGGGTGATATTGCTATGATATTTATACACTTCCATACACTTTTGATCATATTGGGACTAACCTACTAATCCAGTGCACCCCAGTGCCAGTTTCTGTTTTCGGCTGTTTTTTGTATTTCAGGTTTTCACATTACGAGAACTGCCAGGAAAAATCCAGAAAAATTATATAAAAAATCAGCGTTCCAGAACCTACCGTGCGCCCGAAGGACAGTCGGGGGGGGGGGGGCACCAGGGCTCCAGGCGCCCTGGCGGGCCCCCCCTGGGCCGCGCCGGGGGGTGCCTGGGCCCCCCGAGCCCCGTCTGGTGCCCCCTTCGGCATATATTTAGAGCGTCCTTCGAAACCCTCGGGACGGGAACTCTTTTCCGCGATCTCATCTCTGTTCCGCCGCCGCCGCCACTTCCAAGATCGGGAGCACCAGGAGAACTCTTCCCGGCACCCTGCCGGAGGGGAGGATCACCATCGGGAGCCTCTCCACCACCATGGACGCCTCCCGGATGAGTTGTGAGTAGTCTCCCTTGGACCATGAGTCCATGACCAGTAGCTATGTGATGTTCTCGTCCCGTTCTTGTGCTTCACTAATTAGTCCTCGTGAGCTGCCCTACATGATCGAGGCACATATGTAATCCTTATGCTGTTGCTATGATGAGTTTGCTGGGATCCGATGGATTATGAGATTATGTTCAGATTGTGATTGAGTAATATATTTGATCTACCTCTTTTATATTTATGTTCGTAAGTAATTCTTGCATGTTCTCCGTTGTTATTTATTGCTTTGGCCGCTCTAAATATAACAACGGAGAACATGCAAGAATTACTTACGAACATAAATATAAAAGAGGTGAATCAAATATATTACTCAAACACAATCTGAACATAGTCTCATAATCCATCAGATCCCAGCAAACTCAGCAAAGCAACAGCAGAAAGATTACATATGTGCCTCGATCATGTAGGGCAGCTCACGAGGTCTAAACCATGAAGAGCAAAGAGGGGAGGAGAACATCACATAGCTACTGATCATGGACCCATGGTCCAAGGTGGACTACTCACGACTCATCCGGGAAGCGTCCATGGTGGTGGAGAAGCTCCCGGTGGTGGTTCTCCCCTCCGGCAGGGTGCCGGAAAGAGTTCTCCTGATGCTCCCGATCTTGGAAGCGCTGCGGCGGCGGAACAGAGGCGAGATCGCGAAAAAGGGTTCTGTCCTCGAGGGTTTCGGGACGAGAGGGATATATATGCGAAGGGGGGCAGCCAGAGGCGGAGCAGGGGCCCCAGGCGCCCCCCTGGCGCGGCCAGGGGTGGGGCCGCGCCAGGTGGCCGCCTGGGCCTCCCCTGGCTCCCCTCTGGCCCATCTTTGGTTCTTCGCGAAGCTTCCTGTACGCTGATTTTTCCTATATTTTTCCTGGAATTTTTGGAGCACTTTTAATATGGGGGAAACCTGAAATAGAAAAACAGCAGAAAACAGGAACTGGCACTGTGGTGCACTGAGTTAATAGGTTAGTCCAAATATGATCAAAAGTATATGGAAGTGCATCAATATCATAGCAATATCACACAAAAGAAGCATGGAGCAAGCAAAAATTATAGATACGTTTTGGACGTATCACTCCCTTCCCTCCCCCTTCGTCATCTCAATGGGAGGCGGGCGGCGTGTTGAGCTCCTGCGAGCTCGTCTGCAGGCGCGCGTGCACGCAGTGATGGTGTAGTTCGGCGGCGGCAGAACCCGAGGATGTCGAAGCATGGCGGCGAGGCCACGACGTGGGCTTGGAGGAGCGCAGGCAGATTCGATCTCGGGTGAGGGAATTCGCACCTGTGGCAGACGAGGGGTTGATGTGCTCGATCAGATCTGAAGTACGAGAGAGAGAAAAAAAGGGAAGGGCAGATGCATGCGCGAGCCTGGGTGCGGGATACGCCCAATTCTCACGTTTCGCTCAGCCTGGCTGAGAGGACCTATTTTGCATCTGACGGGCCAAGCCGAGAAGGCTGTGCGGGATACCAAACACCTTGGATTTTGCACGCCGGGTGCGATACAAGTGCGACGCACCCATCCAAACATGTCCTATATGTTCTTTAGCAAAACTAATTCATTATAACACTAAGAACGTGTTCCAACTAAGTGTAGTTGATATGACTATCTTCCTTGTGGTGGAACCATCCCACTAGGGTTCAAGTCCAGACTTGGCATTGATGTTCGTATTTTCCTGAATTCATCTCAGGCTTTTTGGCGATACTCGTTCAGTGGAAGGAGAGGTTCCTGTCGACTACGAGACGTCTGTGGTGACTTCGTTAGTCTGAAGATATGATGTCGACTCAGTATCTCGAAGGTGCTTATAGGGGTAGGGAGTGCGTGCGTGCGTTCATAGGATGAGTGTACGAGGGCGTCTACGATTGTACTGTGTTAAAAAACCATTAAGGGAGTGTTTAATTATCTTCATCAAATCCAACCACCCCCGTCAGAATGCGAATTATTTGTTTAATGAAAGCAGATATTCATCTATGTGGTAACATATCTTGTGTCGTTTGAAATATTAAAAATCCATTGGACAGAAACAAATCCATATATCTACGGAAACAATTCTTGGGTCGACGAAACTAAAATAGTATGGTAATTGTTTGGAAGCAAATTTTACGGCCACATAGCACCTTTTTGTGTGGCTGATTTGAAGCGGTTTTTGGTTACCATGGAGACAAAATTCATTACTCGATGGAAGCATAACTTCGTACAAACAATTACATTTAAGGATAGTGCTCCATCGTGGACAGATGCTAAGCATGTCACATAAGCGAAAAAATGACATGGCACAACATTTAAGGAGAGAAGAGAGTACTTTGGTGACTCCAGAAAGAACCATTGCCAATCGCGAGAACCTAGGCAAACCACTTAAATGAAACAATTTGACCAATGCATGAAAGACTTTAGGTGCTAACTCATTAAATAAAATGTGCTTAGAAACAACAAGTTAAGCACCTATGCATTGGGGAGTTGAGTTGCTAAGGTATTTAATGCACTTAGCACCTCATCTAAGCACATTTGCATTGGAAGAGGTCTTAGAAAACAATGTATGGATCGAAGTAAATTAATGTCACACCAGAAACGAAGTTCTATACAAGAGGAAAAGAAAGATGCATGGAGAGGAAACATATTTCGATGGATAATTAATTCCCTTAAAGTCCAAAAGTAGCACATCAATTTCTGTTAAATCAAAGCAAATTTAGTCGGCTGTCGAGATTAATTGGCTACCCGCAACTAAATCCACCAGATGGAGAGGTGGGATGTACATGTGGCCTTCGTCGGTGCCAAATCGAGAAAAGGAAAATATACACAACTAAGAAGAATGAGGTGATGGTTCAAACTCATTGGATTTAACAATATGTTTGTCTAAAAAGAAACTCTCTTCAGTGCTACACTATCAACAAGGTTCCTAGGTTGAACTATTTTCCCAGTGTCGCTCATCCCGACTGTATCGTCATATTCCCAAGTTGTTTCACAAGAGAATACAAGAAAGTAACATGCCACTCCATTTGTTGGCTTCACTACATGCATGGGTCACTCATTGTATGATATCCTTTGAATGTTTGGCATATGTAGAGAGAAAATATACATGATACGCCATGCGAGTAGGTGTGACTTTATTCATTGCATGAAAATTAGATGCGATAGTTATTTGTTACTCTTAATTTTCCTGGTACAATGGTGGTGAAGAGAACTAGCATTAGTGCATAGATAGATTTATAGGTTACACTCTCATGGCAAGTACCCTTCTCAACTCCAATGCATCCATCAAAATTTGACATGGAGGAGGATGGATGTCGAGACTCTTCACCCTCACTTTGGTCTTCTTCTTCGTCCTTCTTATCTTCATCCATGGTTGGAACATGACATTCTTGCTCGACACGGTCCGCACATTCAAGGCGTACGTGATCGGCCGGTTGTTTTGTATTAATGCAAGTTGTACAATGGTAACTTTATATGGGGTAAAAAGTACTACAAAATGATGATAAAGATGAAGGATCGCTCACAATGAGTGATATAGCTGATCCTTAAGCAACCCTCCATTCATTTGAAGTTTTGAGTGAATAATTAATAAAATGGCTGCATGGATCGTCTAGATGCAGAGGCTGGGGTCTTCCTCCATTTCAAAAAAAATAAATAAATAGAAGTTTTGAGTAAGTCCACTCCAGAATGTTATGTGCTCCACAACATAGACATATCATTCTGAAATAGGAAGACATATTTGAAGCTCATATATTGACTAAAGATAAAACTCTCAAAATCATCACATCTATGCTAACACCACATCTCGATGACCAACTACAGATGTTTGATTCTTTTTAGATAGAAATCAATACTTGACATCTTAATAACACCTCAAATGATTTGAGTCGATGCAAGATGTCAAGCAAATAATCCTTGCAATCTTAATACTATCTATTGGATAAGATCTATAAATGTTGCTGCAACGAGATTCACATGTACAAAACTGACTGATCTCGATATTATCTATTGGAATCATAAGTGCATGTGTTGTATGTGGATTCAAACAGTATAGGTTTTATATTAAGTGACACTCCAAAAAACACACGATGGTTTTCATCTAAAGTGAAATGTTATAATCTCACGGCGAGTAACAATCACACAATTCCTCTAAAGAAGTACAATGGTGGTAAAGTCTAATGAATTCACTTTGGAAGTAATACACCAACTTGATAGCTCTAGCGTGATTCCCCTAAAGGACTGCTGTACGCATAGGGCAAAGCGTTTTGGAGGAGACAGATAGTTGAAATCTAAAAGAAAGAATGCATGCTATAGTTTGCAGTTTGGTGGAGCACACTAGATTGAATTGTTTTCCTAATTTCGCTCATCCTGAAGGCATTCTCACATTTTCAATATTTTTTGTCACTCAAAGATTTGATAAGAGACAAGAATGTAGAATACAATTTCAGGTCTGTATTGCATATCGAAGTTTGGCCGACGAGGAACTCTCAAAATCACTACAACTAGAATTACTCGGTTAGTATGTACTTTATGTGACAACAAATTGTTGTCATTAGATTAATGTTCCAACATATTTCTTTATGATTATGATTTTGTGTCACAAAAGTTGCATATCTATACCATTAAAGGTGAGTTGTTCGTCGTATGTTTGCATTTGCCTCCACCCCCTGCATTAATTCAACCATATCAAATTGTACTAAAACCTCGATAAAAAATTTCATTGGCTTCCCCTACCCATACACAAATCAAATCAAGTCTTACCAAGACATCATCTAAATAAAATTTTCCTTGCCTTCCCCTAAGCATACCCAAATCAAATCTTACCAAAATCTAAAATATGATTGGTGTCGAACCATAAGAATATGTACACCTCCATTGCAACACACGGATAATTAGCTACCACCTCCGTCCTGGTTTATTGGTCCCCTTAGTATTTTGTGCCAAACTTTGACCATAAATTGAACTAAGAAAATAATAATGCATGTCACAAAAAATTATATCATTGGATTCGTATTTGAACATAGTTTCCAATTATATTATTTTTTGTTACATGCATTAACATTTTGTTAGTTAAATCTAAAGTCAAAATTTAGCACAAAATGCGAAGGGGGCCAATACACCAGGACAACGGTAGTAGTTATTACTGTAATTGTCGGTCAAAGGCTTGTCATAGCGACATCTAATACACGTATTAAAAAAGAGGGAGTATCAACATTATTGTTGTTATTTCCAACTTCCCACTGATTTGGACCCTTAACACGGTCAGTGCATATTTTTTTCTCAAGCTGTGCTTTAAATGTATGTTTGAATTTGTATGACATAGTACATGTATCTTTTGTTTACATGCTAAATTATTTTTGTACTTCATTAAATCAACTTGTAAGAGCATGTATTCGGTTCCAACTAGTGATCATGCTAAGGTATTGTCACACCAACTACTCCCTTTCTTCCGGTTGGAGGGCTCGTCTCAAAATTCTCAACAACCATGGTACATGATGAGTGGAGGGCAGGAGTTTTGTGAGTTTAAAACTGCCCAATAAAATATGCTTCACATGTTTGCATGATAGTACATACTTCTATAACAAGAGTGCATGCATGACCTCTATATTCCCTCTTTCTCATCTCCATGGATTGAATGTGGTGTAGAATTCAAAACAGTTTAACTCAAAATGAGACAAATACAATGAAAATCTGATTTTTTATATATAGATCCTTTAAGCTAAAAGGGAGGGAATAACTAATACATAGCACCACACAGGACTAGGCGCACCGGATACACCCTTATGAAAAGAAGAGGGTGCATTCCAAGGAAATACACAGCACCCCCCTATAAGAAAATTAAATCCAAAAATACAAGGAAAAAAAACCAGAAATCTTGGGATGTCAAACTTGGGTGCCCAATCTACTCCCGTACGAAGTTTCACAGAAAAATACCAGTAAATGTACCCGTGACGAAGAAATACAGTTCGAAATAAAATTCATCCAACCGGTTTTTTTTACACATTGGATACTTTTTGGCCTTTTTAGCACAGATACGTTCCATTGTATTTTTTTTCACGAAACATCACATGAAAGTAGATTGGGCGTACAGGTTTCATACCCCAAAACCCCAGTCTTTCTTTTTGAAATATCTTGATATTTTTTAAAACCCAATGTTCATATAGAGGTGTGGTGCACCCAAGTGCTACAAATCCTCTTCTGTGCATTCCATCTCATCTAGGAAAACGTTTCACGACGGAGCACCGGCCGAAGCTTCGGCCGGTTGCGTCCACGCGCGAACATACCCGAGCGACTCACCTAGCGACACGTAGGATGGGGGACCCGCCCACGTGTGTCTTCTTCCTCCCTTTTCTCTTCTTCCCGTCCCTCGTCTCTCTCTCCCCGCTGCCATGGTCAACCTTCGCCGTCCAGAGGCCTCCAAGGGTGCCGTCCCCATGGGAATCAGCCGATCCGGCTGCCCTCGGGTCAGATCTGCTCGGATCCGCGCCACCGGAGCTCTGCCTGCTTCGTCGGACCCGACCATGTCTGAGCTGCAACCGACCACACGCGGAACTGCAACCGTTGAACCTTTTTCAACCCGGAACGACACTGCGGCGCCGATGGCCATGGGAAGGCATGGGAGCTCGGCGGAGCAGCAGCAAGTAGCTGTGATAATGGTTGTAGCAAATTTCAACGTCGTTTGTAGCAAAACCAAACTATGGTTGCAGCAAAACGGCGTCATCGTCATCGCGGGTTCACAACTAAGACAATAAGCTTGAAGCTTTTTTCATTGCCCGTTGTAGCTTTTGTAACCGCCGGTTGCAGCTTTTCGTTTGTCGTCCATGGCTTACGGCTCCAAAATTGAAGCTTTTTTCATCGTCGGACGAAGCTTTTTTCGTCGTGAGATGAAGCTTTTTTGTCACCGGTTGTAACTTTTCTTTGGTCGTTCATAGTTTTTCGTCGTACGAGTCGAAACTTTTTTCATAGCCGGTTGAAGCTTTTTTCGTCAGCGATTGTAGCTTTTTCCGTCGTCGGTTGCAGCACTGGGCATATTCCTCCAGAGCTTGATTTTTTATTGCAAGCGGGGGTTGAGCACCAGCGAGCAGACCGGCGAGCACGTCGGTGAACTCCGGTCGTCGCCACCGAAGCTACAACGGTTGCCACGGAAGCTACAACCGCAGGGATGGGCTGTTGCATGGATGAAGCCGGTGACGAGGACGGCCGCCCAGAGCTGGGACCGGCGACCATGGCGGCCGGCGAGGGTGGCGACGAGCTCGAGAGACGAGGAGGGTAGGCGACGAGGGAGAAGGCGCGCGGCCGGCGAGATGGGGTTCCTTTTCTCGTACGCGCTCGTGAGAGGAAAACGACGACCTGGTTGGATAAGGATCCAACGACTCGGGACGGGCCGATCTGGCGGCTAGGGTAAACGTTCGGCCGGCGCACCGGCGCAGATTGTTGCCCTATACAAGCGCAACTGTGTCCTGATTTTTCTTTTGAGAGAAGCACAATAGCATCTCGAAAAAAGTACACAGAGGCAAGATCCCCCTTCCCCACCAGCTGCCCCCGTACCGGGTCCACCTAACGACGGACGGACGGAGAAAGGAGCGACGGCCAACGGCAGAGCCAGCCCGTTGTCTCCGAGGCTACCGTCCAGCGAACGAGCCAGCGCAATAAAAATCAAGGGAAACCCGACCTCTCCCTCTCTCTCTCTCGTGCGCCGCCACCGCCGCTGCCCAGCTATTTATTTATCACCAGGAGTCCAGACCCACCTGCCCCCAACCAACCAAGAAAAGCAGCAAAGGTTGAGGAGCCAAGGGCCGCTGCCCCCGCCCACCAACCGCCGCCGCCCCCTCAACCCCGCCCGCCCCCTCGGCCCGCAGCTCCCCTACTTCATCGGCCTCCGGAGCATCCTGCCGCCCCGTCCCACTCCCTGCCGACTGATTCGGCCTCCTTCCTCCCTTCCCTCCTCCAGGTATGAGCAGATAATAGGTTGGTTCGTCCCATCCGGCGCAGCACCACTTTCTCTCCGTTGTTAAAACCAATCGATCCCGCGCACTATTCAGTTTAGATCCGCCCCTGCTCGTGGCAGCGGATTGTATGGCGTCATAGGTTGCTAGTAATTTCTGTTGTCAGATGAGATGAGATGAGCCGGCGTGCAAGATTTTCGTGCAGTGCCATCACACACATACGACCCCCCTTGCACAGATCCAGGGATCTGGTTGCCTGAATATCGTACGGCCTGCGTCGCGTTCAGCGAAAGCGTGAATCGCTGCATTCTGAACAGAGGATGAGATAACTCTTGCTGATTCCGCAGGGTGCTGCCTGATGCTAACCAGGGGAATTTATCTCCTCATAGATACGTTTCATTTGTGTGCAGTTCGCACTCTGCGAATAAATGTAATCTGAACTCCTATTTCATTGCAGTAATTGATAATTAGTACCGTCGTTTCCTTTGAAGTTCCGAATGGACGGAGGAAATAGTTTGCCATCCCTTGTTCCATTGATGCTGTTGCAAGAAAATACATAGTAGTATAACTTACAATCAAATGCCCTTGTTGCCATTTATTTCGAGTTTTCCTACATCTACTCCATGGACGGTGTAATTAGAACCTGCATTTACCACTGTATTGGGCTATTAGTCTAGTTCAATTTTTTTAGGTGGAATTTGTAATTAGACCCTGCATGTTACCACTGTATATATATTAATCTCATATGATTCTGTTCCTGCAGTTGGACATGGCATCAGCTGTTACCATGACTTCGGTTAGTGCTCAGGCTGCTTTGGTTTCAAGGCCAAGGAGCCATGGCACCACAAGCTACGGTGGCTTAAAGGCGTCATCGTCATCAATTGGCTTCGAATTGGGGTCCTCATTCCTCGGCAAGACCGCACCTCTTCGGGCGTCTGTCACCACAAGGGTTGTGCCAAAGGCAAAGTCTGTGGCTCAGATACTGCCTGAGGCATCTTACAAAGTGGCAGTGCTTGGTGCTGCTGGGGGCATCGGGCAGCCATTGGGCCTGTTAATCAAGATGTCTCCTCTGGTCTCGGAACTGCGCCTGTATGATATTGCGAATGTCAAGGGAGTCGCCGCTGATCTCAGCCACTGCAACACACCTTCTCAGGTCATGGACTTCACTGGCCCCGCGGAATTAGCCAACTGCTTGAAAGGTGTGGATGTTGTTGTCATCCCTGCCGGGGTCCCAAGAAAGCCAGGCATGACTCGTGATGACCTGTTTAACATCAACGCGGGCATCGTCAAGTCGCTTATCGAGGCTGTCGCAGACAATTGCCCTGAGGCCTTTATCCATATTATCAGCAACCCAGTCAACTCCACAGTGCCGATTGCTGCTGAGATTCTGAAACAGAAGGGTGTATACAACCCCAAGAAGCTTTTCGGAGTTTCCACCCTAGATGTTGTCAGAGCTAACACGTTTGTAGCTCAGAAGAAGGACCTCAAGCTCATTGACGTTGATGTCCCAGTTGTTGGTGGTCATGCTGGAATTACAATCCTACCTTTGTTGTCCAAGTCTAGGCCATCTGTCACCTTCACGGATGAGGAAACCGAAGCGCTGACAAAGAGGATACAGAATGCAGGGACAGAGGTGGTGGAGGCGAAAGCCGGTGCTGGATCTGCTACCCTGTCCATGGCATATGCCGCCGCCAGATTTGTGGAGTCATCACTCCGTGCACTGGCTGGTGATCCAGATGTTTACGAGTGCACGTATGTCCAGTCCGAGCTAACTGAGCTGCCATTCTTTGCGTCCAGAGTTAAGATTGGGAAGAATGGTGTCGAGTCCATCATTTCTTCCGACCTGGAGGGAGTGACCGAGTACGAAGCCAAGGCACTCGAGGCGTTGAAGTCTGAGCTGAAGGCCAGCATCGAGAAGGGCATCGAGTTTGCGCACAAGCAGCAGGGAGCCACCGCCTCTGTTTGAGGTAAAGGAGAACGATAACTACGTACGAAGAGAATAAAAGGCAAAATGATTCTCCCTGTCTTAAGTTTTGCAGCCTAGAGTGTTGACATCATGTAGGAAGGGGTATGATGCCCTGGTGCAGCTATATTTGTCGGTTGTCGGTCGGTTTCGTATGATTCTAGATTGCATGAGGGCGTGAAGCCCCGAACTCGCTCCCTGTTTCGGGGCCTTATTTTGTTTGACACATTACACCTGCTGTTCTTGTAGCTTCCGAAGTTGACAAACCGTGGAATAATAATAAAGCATTTCTTTGATAGTTGCCCTGGAGCAGCTATATTTGTCGGTTGTCGGTTAGTTTCTTATGATTCTAGATTGCATGAGGGCGTGAAGCCCCGAACTTGCTCCCTGTTCCGGCTTCCGGGGCCTTATTTTGTTTGACACATTACACCAGCTGCTGTTCTTGTAGCTTCCGAAGTTGACATACCGTGGAGTAATAATAAAGCATTTCTTTGATATTTTCTCGGAACCTCTTATGTGGGAACCTGTACTTGTGGTCACCATCAGGTTCCTATGCTCTTGAAGGAAACATCATTTCTTTGTCTATACAAAATTATTGTTGTCAGTCTTGTTATCGATGCGAACAATGTCTCTGTGCCTGTTGTGAGAGGGATGGGAACAATGTCTCCGTGCCTGTTGTGAGAGGAAGTGCATGTATTTTGGTACAATTTGGCCATTTTGTCTCGCGCCGCTCGTGCAAACAAATGGAGTCTGCGAACCACCAAACTTGATCGGTTCTTGTCATAACCTCATTTGCAGCCTCTGAGATGAACCCCTTTCTACAGATCCAGGGATGTGATTGTCTGAATAATTGTAAATTGTTTCATCCATATCACTAGGTAATTGCTGTATACTGGACAACATATGAATCTCTAAATTCACAAGCTGGGGTTAGAGCATCTCCAATAGCTTGTCTATATGGATGTCTATACTCGTTTTCCATGACGTGAGCCAAAAACAGGCGTCCAACAGCTTGTCTATATGGTCGTCTAAATATACACATTGTCTAAACCGACCTCGACAATGTCCACGCCTGGACAATGTGAAGGCGTCGTCTAAACTCAGTTGCAGTCATGATTTCTTCCTCTCCCCAGCGGTGTCCCACATGTCATGGTCCCTGTATATAGACGTTCTGATGCAAAACTGAACGTGTATATGAGAGAATCTTTTTAGACCATTGTCTATATAAATATATAGACATGCAAATATACACATGCTATTGGAGATGCTCTTATGGGGAGAGGAGGTTCAAGCAACAAAGATTTCAACTGGGAGGAGCTGGGCATCGAACCTCATGATCTGCAAAACCTTGATGATAACATAACCGAAGAGGAGGTCTGGATTGCCATTAAAGAGATGCCTAGTGATAAGGTGCCTGGACCGGATGGCTTCACGGGGATGTTTTTCAAGAAATGTTGGGGAATCATCAAGCATACAATCATGAGGGCTGTGCAGCGTTTTGACTCACTGCGCACCTCCAATTTGCAGTGGGTCAACTCCGCCAATGTTATCCTGCTGCCGAAAAAGGATGGTGCGGAGGGCATTCCTGATTTTAGACCCATTAGCCTTATCCACGCCATCGCGAAAATAATTGCCAAAGTTTTATCGCTCAGGCTTGCTCCCCGCATGGATGAGCTTGTCTCCAACGCTCAAAGCGCTTTCATCAAGAGACGAAGCATCCATGACAATTTCATGTACGTTCGGAATTTTGCCCGGCGCCTGCACAAGAGAAAAACATCCGCCCTCCTCCTCAAGCTTGATATCAAAAAGGCCTTCGACTCGGTCAAGTGGGGATACTTTCTTGAGCTCCTACAACGGCTGGGGTTTCCTCCTAAATTCCGGGCATGGATTGCTGCACTTCTTTCCTCATCTTCATCCCGAATCATGATGAATGGAGTGCCCGGCCCTCCGATCAAGCACGGGAGTGGGTTCAGACAGGGAGACCCACTCTCCCCCCTCCTGTTTGTCCTTGCGATTGACCCTTTGCATAAGATTCTGGACCTCGCCACGCGGAAAGGGCTCCTCCATAAGCTTCGTGGTAGGGGAGCCATGATGAGAACATCCCTATATGCGGACGATGCTGTTGTCTTTGTGGCACCCATCAAGACGGACATTGACAACCTTGCTGCTATCTTACAAGGCTTTGGTGACGTGACGGGCCTCTGCACCAACTTCCAAAAAAGCTCGGTCGTGCCAATCCGTTGCAACCATCTTGACCTCGAGCACACCCTCCAGAATATGCCAACGGTCCACGCTTCCTTCCCGGTGAAATACTTAGGCTTACCTCTTTCGGTTTGGCAGCTAAAGACGGTGGATTTCCAATATCTGGTCGACAAGGCGGCTGGAAAATTAACCACTTGGGATGGACAAAACATCACTACCATTGGACGCACAACTCTCGTCAAATCGGTCATTTCCTCCCAAGCGGTCTTCTCTATCACGCCTCTCATAGTGCCGCCGGGCATTCTAGATACACTCAACAAGATTGAGAGGGCCTTCCTTTGGTCGGGTGCAGAAAAGACCACGGGAGCCAAATGCAAGGTCAATTGGAATTTGGTGTGCAGACCAAAAGATTACGGTGGGCTTGGGGTACTCAATACCGACAAGTTTGCACGGGCGTTGCGGCTTCGTTGGCTATGGTACGAATGGAAGGAGCCCCGTAGACTTTGGGTGGGCTATGGCAACCCCTGCACTGAAGAGGACCTCCAGTTCTTCTATGCATCTACGACTATCACTGTCGGTGACGGCGCCAAAACACCTTTCTGGGACTCCCCTTGGCTCTTTGGGCGCAAGCCCAAGGACATTGCACCGCTAATCTATGAGGCCTCGGCAAGGAAGAATTGGAAGGTGCGTGAGGCTTTGAAGAGGAACTCCTGGATCCTCAAAATCAAGCATGACACCGCCATCTCCGCCAACCACATTTCTGAATTCTTTAACCTTTGGATGCTTGTGCATGACATCCACCTTGATGAGCAAACCGAAGATGATATCATTTGGAAGCACGCGAACGATGGGATATACACGGCGAGCACTGCCTACAAAGCTCAATTTCTCGGCTTGACCCTGTCCCCCATGGACCGCATGGTCTGGAAGGCTTGGGCACCTCCAAAGGTTAAATTTTTTGCTTGGTTGGCTCTGCAAGATAGAATTTGGACCGCCGATCGATTGGAGAAGCGTGGTTGGCCAAACTGTGGCCCTTGCCCGCTTTGCAAAAGGGGACAAGAAACGGGGATACACCTCTTTGTCAAGTGTCGCTACACACTTAGACTCTGGAGATCAATCGTTGAGAAGCTTGGGCTCGCGCACATGGACACCTCCGAATGGCAGTTAGATGAAACCGTCATTGACTGGTGGCAGAAAAGATCCGACGACAGCAACCCTCACCGCCACGCAATGGCTTCCCTCACCATGCTCGTTTCTTGGACTATTTGGAATGAGAGAAATGCCCGAGTATTCCGTCGGAAAAGTGCGCCACCGCCGGTCCTCCTAACCAACATTTTAGAAGAGGCTAAGCTTTGGGTTACAGCTGGCGCAAGGAAATTAGGGAACATCATATTGTACGAGTAATTGTCATGCCGCGATTTGTGAGTGCGTTGTAAAATACTGAACTCTACTCTCCCTTATTTAATTGAAGAGGCAAATCTTTTGCCTTCGTTTCAAAAAAAAAATTCACAAGCTACCTGAGCTCCCAGGTATCGCTGCAATGCTCTAGCTAGGTGAGATTTTTTGAGTAGGCTTGCCACTGAATAATTTTGCTGGCGAACTTTTTTATGAACTGAACAGCAAAGACATGTAAGAAAAGGTCAATACACAGTACTGCTTAGTCTGTACTGCATCGATTTGATATATATGAACGTACAACAAAAGAGAAAACTGCAAATGCAAATGCCTGAACAATATAGCACCATGAATCAACTTTGCATACTAGCTGCTATACACATCCAGATTTCACTATGAACAATTATTCTAAGCACAGAAGCTCAACACCAAAGTATTATCATCTTCAACAACTACTCTAAAACCGTTTTGGTCATCGCCTAGCCATGGCGAATTCTTTTACTTGGGTTGTTTACTGATCGACCACTACCATTGCGATGTGGCTGCATCCTGATGGTTATTATTAAGTACATGTATTTTGTGGTGCTGGATGTTTACTTCTTTCTTTCTTTCACTCCTTCGATTCGTATTGGTCCATGAAGGACTAATTCGATGTTGTACTGATTTATCATGCATGTTAGAAAGCTTCAGTTGAAGTATATTTATTTTCTAGAGGTTATATTGCTTGGCTTCTTCAGTTCATGTTCTGGTCCCTGAAGAACTGATTTCCTGGTCTACTTATTTACAACATGTTACCAAGGTTCAGTTTCAATAGATTTTTTTAATTCAGATATGGTTTAGTTCCTGCCATGAATTACGTGTTCGTGGATTTTTGTTGTGGTCTCGTTCTGTCGTCCACTGATCTCTTGTATACGATGGGTGATTTGTGAATTTGATGGCAGTGCTAAGTTCAGGCGCTCATGAGCTTGATAGGTTGACCTTTGACTCTGACGGTTGACCATTGTCTTTTTCGAGAAAGTTCACGTGATTTCAAAAAGCACAGAATAAAAATAAAATGTTCACGGGTTTTGGAAAAACTTGAAAATTTTGAGAAGTTCACGAATTCGGCACAAGTTCATGAATTTGAAAAAGTTCATGAATTTGGTTAAGAGTTCATGAATTTGATTTTTTTTCATGAATTTGGAAAATATTTAATTTCAAAACACAAATTTGAAGAAAATCATGAATTAGAAAAAGTCACGAATTTCAGAAAAAATGCATAATTTGGTAAAAATATTAGATAATTTGGAAAAGGTTGACGAATTTGGTCAAAATTTGCGAATCTAAAAAAAATCACGAATTTTAAAAAGAAAAGTTCACGAAAAGTAAAATGAAGAAAAATAAAATAGAAAACGGGAAAGTTAAAAACTTGAACAAACGGCAGCAGAAAACGGACAGAAAACACACAAAAGAAACCGGCCAGCACTACCAGTGCTAAGTGGGCCGGGCCGTTTCGTTACGGAGCGCAGAATAGGAGGATTTGGCGTCGGACTGGTCGACTCCCTATCCTAGGCCTAGTCGACCGACCATCGCGCCGTCCTTTATATTCGCCCGCAACGCCGGCGTACCTCGTCTCGCGTGCTCATCGTCCGCTCCGCAACCCAACTCACGACACGCCCCGCACCGAACCACAGACCCCGACCTCTTCGCCGACGCGGCCATGGCGGCGGCGGCGACGGTGAGCTCGGCGGGCGGGATCCTCGCCATGCTCCACGAGCCGGCGGAGGAGCTCAAGCTGCACGCGCTCGCCAGCCTCAACTCCGTCGTCCACCTCTTCTACCCGGAGATATCCACCAGCATCCCCGCCATGTGAGCCCCCCCTCCCCTCTCGTACCCTTCCCGCGATATGCGATACCTAGTTGCCGCCGCCCTAGATGCCGGCCGGCTGACGAGGATTCGGTAGGAGATGCTGTTGCCGTCGCGCGATTCGTTTGGTTGGCCTCGTCCGGTCCGATTGCCCTCCATGATGCTACTGTATTTGGTAGCAATCGTACAAATTTCAACTCTTTGCACTTTGGTAATAACTGACAGTTGTAGGGGTGAGGTGTCAACTCAGGAGGGGAGATAATTTTTAGAAGAACAGGGAGCAGGAGGGGAGATAATTTTTAGAAGAACAGGGAGCAGGAGGGGAGATAATTTTTAGAAGAACAGGGAGCAGGAGGGGAGATAATTTTTAGAAGAACAGGGAGCAGCTTTGGACTTTCAGTTTGGTGCAAGTTTTTTTGAGGGACAGTTTGGTGCAAGTTGTTTTAGGATTACATGTTTTGGAAGTCAATCTATTGTTTGTTACTCAAGTTCAGATTATAAATTTCTTGTCTGAATTTCCAAGGACGCAAGTCAATAATCTGTTTCCATCACATCCTTTTGCCTGCAGTGAGAGCATGTACGAAGACGACGAGTTTGACCAGAGACAGCTAGCTGCCCTAGTTGTCTCTAAGGTAGAATCTCATGTTATTTTATACTCCCTCCGTTCCTAAATATTTGTCTTTCTAGAGATTTCAACAAGTGACTACATACGAAGCAAAATGAGTGAATCTACACTCTAAAATATGTCTATATACATTCGTATGTGATAGTCCATTTGAATCTCTAAAAAGACAAATATTTAGGAACGGAGGGAGTATATACCTTTTCTAGAAGCGGCGTATTTTGCATTGCTTATATTGATGACTGCTGTGTATCATAATCATCTAGGTGTTTTACTACTTGGGCGAGTTAAATGATGCACTCTCGTATGCACTTGGTGCTGGACCTCTGTTTGACGTTTCTGAGGATTCAGATTATGCTCAGGCTCTTTTAGGTGATGAGTTGTCTTATTAATTTCTCAATCATTCTGGATGTTATTTCACATGAATTTCTTTTGCTCATTGTGTTGAATTGGTGGTTCTTTTCTTTCAGCCAAAGCATTAGATGAATATGCGAGTTTCAAGACAAGAGCTTATAAAGCTATGGAGGAAGAAGAGAATGTGGATCCTAGACTAGAGACCAGAGTGGAGAGGATGTTGGAGAGGTATGATAATATATATATATCCTACCGTTTGCACATATCCTCTTATTTATCAGATGGAGTATTCAGTTATTGTTACTCTTTGGCGCAGGTGTATTCTTGATGGGAAATACCAACAGGCCATGGGTATGGCTGTTGAATGCAGGAGACTGGATAAGCTAGAGGAAGCAATTATTCGGTGTGATAATATTCACGGGGCTCTTTCATATTGCATCAACCTTTCTCATCAATATGTTAGTCACCGTGAATATCGTTCTGAGGTAGGGGCATGTTATATATCCTAAGCTTTCGATGTTAAAAATTATTTGGCAGTATGGTTGGTTTATTAAGTTAAAAGCACGCAGTAGTATTAGGCTATTAGTTTAGAGTAATAGAAAAAATAACATTCTTTATGTGTTGATCTAATAGTTCATTTTATTGCCAGGTTCTTCGCTGTCTTGTTAAAATATACCAGACTTTGCCGCATCCAGATTATCTGAGCATCTGCCAGTGCCTTATGGTTCTGGGCGAGCCTGAAACTGTTGCGAATATATTGGACACACTACTTTCTGGAAGCCAGGTATATGTTTGTTCTTTACTCTGCCCATCACGCTGCTTACATTGTGGTCTCTGTTGCTTACTTGAGATATTGTGTTCATTATGCAGGATGATGCTCTCATTGCATACCAAATCGCTTTTGATCTAGTGGAAAATGAAAATCAGGCCTTCCTTCTGAATGTGGGGAATCGCCTGGACTCACAGACTCCTGGTCAGTCAGCTTTACTGGTTGATCAGACTGTTAACGCGGGTACAACTAGCACAGAACCAGCGGGTGATGTTCAGATGGGAGATGGCACAACTACTTCAAACAGAAATGCTCACCCATTGGATCCAAATGAGGCAGCGCATGCAGATAGGCTTGCAAAACTTAAAGCGATACTATCAGGGGAGAAGTCTATTCAGCTTACGCTGCAGTTTTTGTATGGCCACAACAGGTACACTTATTATGTCCTAAACTTTAAACCCTGGTCTCTTGCAACTTTTATATCTGACATCACCTTGATGGGTTTGTTTCTTTCGTAGGTCTGATCTTCTAATTCTGAAGACTATAAAGCAGGCTGTGGAAACGAGTGGCAATGTTTGCCATAGTGCAACTGTTTGTTCCAATGCAATCATGCATGCAGGAACAACTGTAGATACCTTTTTAAGAGAGAATCTGGTAAAAAAAAATCTGGTTCTTTTGTTGTCATGCAGTGATTTTTTTTGCCCCTGTAATCATTTTGGTATTGTCTGGCAGGAATGGTTAAGCAAGGCAACCAATTGGGCTAAATTTAGTGCAACAGCTGGACTGGGTGTCATTCATAGAGGCCACCTTCAGCAAGGTCGGGCTTTGATGGCCCCGTACCTACCTCAAAGTGGCGCAGTTGGTGGTGGCAGTCCATATTCAGAAGGTGGTGCCCTCTATGCTTTAGGTTTGATTCATGCCAACCATGGCGAAGGAATCAAACAATTCCTCCGTGAAAGCCTTCGCAACACCAGTGCAGAGGTGACATTTTGTTCCTTGTCCTTCTCGCGTAATGCTAATTATGTTGTGACTTTTCTTAATCAAAATCGTATTATACAGGTCATCCAGCATGGTGCCTGTTTGGGACTTGGGCTTGCATCTCTCGGGACAGCAGATGAGGAAGTGTTTGAGGACATAAAGAATGTGCTTTACACAGACAGTGCAGTAGCTGGTGAAGCAGCTGGCATTGGCATGGGTTTGCTCATGGTTGGGACAGCCAGTGAGAAGGCCGGTGAGATGCTTGCTTATGCACATGATACACAGCATGAAAAGATTATCAGGTCAGTTCTGTTTAATAATTGCTGCGGTATTTCTGAAGATGCATCTAGCTCTTGTTTCTGACATCTTTCTCTCTCTGTGCAGGGGTTTGGCACTTGGCATTGCTTTGACAATGTATGGCAGGGAGGAGGAAGCTGACACCTTGATCGAACAAATGACTAGAGATCAAGATCCCATACTACGTTATGGTGGTATGTACGCATTGGCTCTAGCGTACAGAGGAACTGCAAATAACAAAGCCATCCATCAGCTGCTGCATTTTGCTGTATCGGACGTCAGTGATGATGTTCGTAGGACTGCAGTTATGGGTCTTGGATTTGTTCTATACAACGAACCTGAGCAGGTCTGCCCTCTATTCAATTTTATTTATTCCAAGGAACAACATAGACCTGCTGTTCATTATGCATTTATGCTGCTGCATCTCTTTGCCATCTAATAGAAAAAAAAAATGCTAAAATAAAAAATCGTCAATAGCTTTGATCCACACCTTGTCAATAGCTTTGATCCACAACTTACATCTTCTGTTCTGATCATGCAGACTCCAAGAATTGTGTCCCTGCTCTCTGAATCGTACAACCCACACGTTCGTTATGGTGCAGCTCTAGCTGTTGGGATATCCTGTGCAGGCACAGGGTTAAGTGATGCCATTTCCTTGTTGGAGCCTCTCACATCCGACGTTGTTGACTTCGTACGCCAGGGGGCTCTAATTGCTATGGCAATGGTCATGATCCAGACTAACGAGTCCTTTGATTCCCGTGTTGGAACATTTAGGCGTCAGTTGGAAAAGATCATTCTTGACAAGCACGAGGACACCATGAGCAAAATGGGCGCCATACTTGCTTCCGGCATTCTAGATGCCGGTGGCAGGAACGTCACAATCAAACTTCGCTCGAGGAACAAGCATGACAAGCTCACTGCTGTGATTGGCCTCGCTGTTTTCACCCAGTTCTGGCACTGGTATCCTCTCCTATACTTCATCAGCCTGGCCTTCTCGCCTACGGCCATCATTGGTCTCAACTCAAATCTGGAAGTTCCCAAGTTCGAATTTATGTCGCATGCTAAGCCGTCCCTCTTTGAGTATCCGAAACCGACAACTGAACAGACTACAACTTTGGCTGTCGAGCTGCCCACAGCCATTTTGTCAACCTATGCCAAGGCAAAATCTAGGGCGAAGAAGGATGCAGAAAGCAAAGCTGCTGCTAACCAGGAGAAGACAGCAGCAGAAGCAGAAAGCAAAGCTAACCAGGAGAAAACAACGGAAGATGCTTCTGGTTCTACTTCTGGCAAGGCAGCTGATGCAACGCAGGTAAGAATAAAACTTCATTGTAATTGCTTCTCTTCACCTTTTCCCAATCACCCAAGAATTTTACAAACTTTGGTAGGTTCAGGCCATAATTAAATAAACCATATATGCTAGTCAACTAGACATCACACCACAGTTGAGCATAGCTAGCCCTTGTCTGCTCAGTAATGAACCAACCCCAGTCAGTCTCTGGCCTCATTTGGATTGACCCATCTCTCTCAAATCTTTGTTCCTAGGTGGACATCACTGCAGAGAAGAAGGCTCCAGAGTCAGAGCCAGCCTTCCAGATCCTGGCGAACCCAGCCCGGGTCGTCCCCCTGCAGGAGAAGTTCATCAAGTTCATTGAGGGCAGCCGATACGTCCCCGTGAGGCCCGCCCCCTGCGGCGGGTTCATCCTCCTACGAGACACGCAGCCCAGCGAGGCCGAGGAGCTAGTCTTGCTCACCGACGCCCCCGCGACAGGGCAGCCGGTGCCGGGTGCCTCTGCCATGGCCGTCGACGACGAGCCCCAGCCGCCCCAACCTTTTGAGTACCTGTCCTGATTCATGATAGGAGAGAGAATCGCCTGTAGCCTGTATATACGTTTCTTATTCCCTTTTTCCAGCATGTATTGCGCGGGAATTTGTTGTTTGTCGGAAACTGAGTAGAATCATCAGAAGTTGAGAATTTAGCTGGAATGAGAATCGCCTGTATATACGTTTCTCCTCGAAAAGGATAGTTATTTCTCCCTTGAAAAATAGAAGTCTCAAAGTTATTTCATTGGCAAATTTTGTGCAACAGACCTTCCCATCAGGCCTCGATGAAGGGTTTGATGGAATTTGCTATCACCCTATGGGGTCACCCGCCGCTGTTCTTTGATACCCTGAAACAAAAAAGCGATGCGTCGGCAGGTGGATCTTTACCGCCTCAGCAACCTTCAGTTCCGAAATATAAGTTTTTCTAGAGATTCTAACAAATGACTACATACGGAGCAAAATGAGTGAATCTACGCTCTAAAATATGTCTACATACATCAGTATGTTGTAGTCCATTTGAAATGTCTAAAAAGACTTATTTAGGAACGGAGGGAGTACAACACAAGGGCAATGTTGCACTTATGTTGCAGATTTTTTTTTTCGACATAGTTGATGTTGCAGGTTTTTTTTCATCACTATTTTGCAACATAGGTGTTTTGTGGAACCCAAATTGCAACGCAGATAATGTTGCAAAAATATTTGTCATATTCTTGTCTTCATTTTTTCGCAACATGGATGTTGCGGAAGGCAGTTTTGCAACACACCCGATGTTGCAAAAAGAGAGACACGAAAGATAAGCGTACATGCGTCACACAGAGGAGGCGGTGGATCGCTCGCGTGGGATCCATCGGGTGAAGGCAAGAGTTTCCCAACAAAAAATGACTTTTCTTTTATTGATTCCTTAACTGAGCTAGCTATCGTGGTTGTGTTTTGAACTTTTGATGCAATTTTTCATTGTTTCCTGTTCAGGGCTGGATCTTTTGTATAATCACGCTTGGAGAACTGCCACCGATTCTTTTCCAAACATAAGAGAATAAGTAAAAAAGAACATTAGATTCATCAAACCCTTCATCGAGTTGATTTTGCTGGAGTGGAACTTCCGCAAACAAGCCCACACTTTCCTCATGTTTTTTCCGAGTGGACGTTGCTAATATAAGCTGGGCCCCAGATATATGAATATTTTTAAATTACATACACATTTAGGACATGACCACTTTTTAATGTTACATGAATTTATTGTTTTAATTACTTGAAAGCGTGAGCAGTTTCTAATAGCACACAAACATTATTTATTAAAACATGAGAATATTTTATTTATGTTATGATTTTAAAATGTATGAAAAACTTTTAAATTCAATTATTTAACAAAATATGAAAACTTTGTACGAATTTCATGAATATTTTTTAAAGTATGAGAACACTTATTTTAAATTATATGAATATTTTTTCAAAGTACGAACACTGTTTTGTTTCCATAAAATATTTGCTTCTTTTACTTTTATGAGCTGTACAAAACCTTAATAAATATTTCAAAATATTTATCTAATTGAGGAACGTGCGAGGCGAATTTTGTGGACTGGCCTATTTTAGCGTTGAACGTCGTGTCAGCGAGTGATAGCGCGGCGGCTAAACAGGCCGGCCCTGGTGAGCGGCGCGGGTGCTATTGACGTCTTATGGGCCCGATTGGCACCCAAGAATATGATTCGGCCCACATTCGTGCTCGCCCGATCCACAGAAAACAGAGCTCTAGGTTTCTCCTCTCACGCGCCCGAGCTCCCACTCCGCCGCCCGCCGCCGACGCCGGTCTCCGTCGCCTCCCTCTACTCCGAGCTGCTCCGAGCCGACCCGACTCCGCACCGGCTCTTCTTCCCTGCTTCTCGGTACGTACGTGCTTGCACACACATGTACATATCCCGCTCGCGCGTGCGAGGTGCGTATGGTTCCACCGCGCGCGGCACGGCCGACTATTGCTACTGAATCCGCGTGCTTGTTTGCCGTAGCTCGCGACCGTCCGTACCCCTTGACGCCGGTTGCCTGCCACCTGATAGTGTGGGGTTGGTTGGAAATGGTTCTTTGTTGGTGGCAGGATTCGATTTAGGAAGCAGATCACACACTTGCAACATCTACTGCTGCTTGCATTTGCTATAATTATTACGTTATATTTTGATCTGACGGCTAATTCCAAGTGGAAACTGTCGATTGGAATACAGTACTATGCAGTACCGGATCCTATTTTAGCGCAATTTATTTCCATCTCTGGTAGACACTAAACAAATGAGCACATATATTTGTTAGTACCTCTGTTCCTGAATATTAGATGTTTTTGCAGCTCAAATTGAATTGAACTGCAAAAACGTCTTATATTTAGGAACAGAGGATGTATTCCTCCGTAAGCTATTTTTTATCGCGGGAATTACTCTCATTGATTGTATGTTCCAAAAACAGGGCACACTTTTTGTTGACCCAAAAAATAATACTATCCAGTTTTAACATTCATTTTGTCACATATCATAGATGAGAACGGGAAATCGGCGAAAGTAACTTTGGATCCTATGACGCATATAGTTTTTCTTGATGTGCGCATCGAAGAAGTACATGTAAATAACCGTCCCACCGGATGTTTCAACTTGCTTGGGTATGTTAATTTGATAAACGAGTTCAGTGAGCGCACAAAGAGAAATTATGAGTGTAAGCGATTCAAAAATAGGTGGAGTCATTCAAAAAGGACTGTGGGCACAGTCCGTGATGCTATTGCTGCTAGTGTCGTACCTTGATGATTAGTTTTTATTTTTACTGCTTTTCTTGGGAGAAAACCTTGTAATACCTTCACAACCTCTTTTCATTTGACTTGTTCTCAAGTACCAATGACATCTTATTTTTGTTGTAATATTTATTTTATGATGTTGGAAACATCTATGATAAACACAGCAAGAAGTTACACAATATAAGTTAAGATTCACACAATTACAGTCCATGGACTTTTCATCAGAAAATAAACTAAGGGGCAGAATAACTGACACTTACAGTCTATAGACTTCTCTGTGCCGCAGTTCCTGTGGGTAAAGAAGCTTGAACTGGTTCCTGAAGAAGTCCAGGCGGAAAATAACTGTCCTTAAGTACGTTTTATTCATATGCATTCCCTTCTCGGGGAATAAATGTCTGAAGTATTCGCGTGTACTCTGAACTTCTATCTCATTACAGTAATTCATAATTTGCTCCATTTTCGTACTTTGATGTTGTGAATATAGGGAGGAAATACTGTGTGAGCCAAGAGCTCAAAGATGAACAAGGGGAAGATTTTTAAGCTAGCCAAGGGATTCCGAGGAAGGGCTAAAAACTGTATAAGAATCGCCAGGGAGCGTGTAGAAAAAGCATTGCAATATTCTTACAGGGATCGGCGCAACAAGAAAAGGGACATGCGGTCTCTCTGGATCGAGCGCATCAATGCTGGCACACGACTCCATGGGGTATGTAGTATCTATTTACGTACGAGGCTCGACAATGAAATGAGTTTGTTGCATTCTCATGTTAATTTTTTTCCGAAGAAACCAAGCAGAATACGACAACAAAGTACAACTTATCGGGTTTCTAGTTTTGCTAGTGTACGCACACGAACATGTGTTTGATGTATTGTCTGAAATGACTGCCCAGGTGAACTATGGCAACTTCATGCATGGGCTGATGAAGGAGAATGTCCAACTCAACAGGAAGGTACTTTCGGAGCTGTCGATGCATGAGCCATACAGCTTCAAGGCTCTCGTTGATGTATCTCGCACCGCGTTCCCTGGGAACAGGCCGGCTGCCAAGAAGGAAGGACTAGCAAGTATTCTGTAAACAATTCCTTCCTCGACAATTCAGTCTACCGGTAAAACCTTGTGATGAACTCATGTGATGGGGGTATGTATCACACCATGTTTTAGTCCATGTCATTCAGTCTGCTGGCCTGTTGAACAGAGGGTACATGTACTCTACTTGTTGCACTTGTTTCTTTGGATAATGTACTCTGTTTACCGTCAATAAATCCAGTAGAGCAGAATGTTTTTAACCATGTAAGAAAAAATATGTTTTCATTTTGGGCAGAAAGTTTTTCTTGCTTTCATCTGAAGTCATGTAGTCCTTGTGAGGATATGCTGAATAGGCCGCACCATCTTGTTATGGCCATCCTTGAATAGCCACTGCCTGTTGACTCCCTGGCCCTTGTTGCCTGCACTGGTATTTCATGCACGGCTCTGCTGTTGTGCTGTAACTTGTCCCTTCTCCTGATGCGCGCCGTATCTCCTGGGGATCTTCTTGCAATCATCAGCTGGATGCACTTACTTCAGGCTGCTGTTATCAAAATTGTCATGCAAATGTGATAAATGTTAAGACTGGGATCTTCTCCCGATATCGTTTGCTAGCATGGCTGATTTAGTCACAGGTTAGAAAATTGTACTACTCAAACGACACTGGCAGAAAATAGTTGGAAAGAAATTGTACTTTAGTCTAAAACAAGTTGTACTGGCAGAAGATGCTCAGATAGTTTCAAATTCTCAACAGTTGCACCGGAGTCTCAACAGCTCCATACACACACACACATAGTACATCACTACAAAGTTCAGTACACATCGCCGTCCCAAACTCACGCACGGCTGCCCTCAGTTGTCGAACTGAGCAGCTCCGTCGGTGACAGGGACGTCCTCGCCGTTGCTGTTCACCGCCTCTTGCGCTCCCTCTTCCTCGGCGTCAGCTTTCTCTTGTTCATCAGCTTTGGCAGCACCATCTCCGGCCTCTGCACCTGCATCTACTTCCGTGGGCGCCACGGAGATCCTGACGGATCCCTCTTCCTCGGCATCAGCTTTCTCTTGTTCATCAGCTTTGGCAGCACCATCTCCGGCCTCTGCACCTTCATCTACTTCCATGGGCGCCACGGAGGAGACACGGGCGACATACACTTGAGGCGTTGCCGCTGACACAGCTACCTCCATCTCTCCCGCTGCTGGTTTCTTCACGGAGTCATCGCTGCCATTGACAACGATGGAGGCGGCTTCCTTGGACGAGCTGCCGATCGTGGCGACAGCGGCAGACTTGTTGATCACCTGTCCTGCACGGGTGCCAGGGGCGGCCTTCTGTTTGTTGGTGTGCTTCCTGCCGGACAGATGAGTCCGCATGACGCACTCCGACAGGGCCTTCACGTCGCAGAGCTCGCACAACAGGATGCCACCGTCCAGTCGGCGCACGCCATTGGCCTCAATGGACACAGTTTCTGATCCTGATCCGTCGTTGCCCTGTGCAGCACCGGCCTTCTGCTTGTTGGTATGCCTCCTGCCGGACAGGTGAGAGCGCATGGCGCGCTCCGACGGCACCTTCACGTTGCAGAGCTCGCACAGCAGGGAGCCGCCGTCCACCCGGCCCACGCCACTGGCCTCCATGGGCACCATTTCTGATCCTGGCCCGTCGCCACCAGCAGCAACGGCTGCCGGTGGTTCCACGGCTTCGCGCTGCTTCTGCTTGGCCTGCTTGGAGACGTGCTTGGTCCCCTGGAGGTGGGACATCATGGTGACGCGGTCGGGGGTCTGCACGTCACACACCTCGCAGAGGACGGAGCCGTTCAGCTGCACCACCTCGCACAGCGTCCCGGAGTCGGTCACCATCTTGAGCTTCTTGGGCATGTAGCCGCCTTCCACCTCTTCCTCTGCCTCTTCCTCTTCCTCTTCCACCCTGGATGCAAGGGAGGCTGCCTTCTTCATATGAGCCTTCCCTTTGAGGTGATCTTGCATCCCCTTCTCGCTGGTCGCCTTGATGCGGCACACCGTGCAGGTCAGGTCTTGCTTCCGATTCTTGCTGCTTGGCCCAGATGAAACGGTGGATGCGGCAGGGACAACATCAGAGTTCTTCCGCTTGGCTGGTAGCACGGCTGCTGATGCATTTGTTTCTGAGCAGACCTACATGAAAAAACATAAACTCGACTAAGCGAACGCTCTCGCTTATAGGTTACGGGGTACATGAGGAAGAAGAACAGAGGCAAAATCTGATAAACGCCACTTCGAAATAATGCCATTTGGAGAAATGCTGTTCCAAATGACATATGCCACTACTGTTTGTGCTAGTGCCATCTCAGCCCCTTTTCTGTTACTCTCTCCTGCTCTGACCATGTGATGATCCATTTTTTGCTCAGTCCCTTCAGACATTGCGAATCGATCAACCTTGGCTTGTTTTCCCCGGCCCGATGAGCATAACTAAATTATCACCTCTTGAGAAATGACAAGATAGCAAATGATAGCATCGGATAAAACCAGCCAAAGTTGGCCGATTCGAAACTTCTGAAGGGATAGAGCAAAAAAAAGGATCATCACATGGTCAGAGAAGGAGAGATTAATAGAAAAGGGACTTAGATGGCAGTAGCACAAAGCTTGGCACATCCCTGATACAAAATTTACAGTGGATTTTCTTCAAATACCACATTTTTGAAGTGGCATTGACGACCAATGCTCATATCTAGGCATAGGTATATCTGAACCCTATAACATTATAAGTCAGAAAAATATGCGTACAAGTAATCATGCACTTAAGGATGGATACAAGTATGTGCGTGTAAAATGTTATTTGTGGCTGAAACTTTGCAAGATCATATAAAGTTTGCTCATCTTTGATCCCTCAAAGTTTCAGATTTTTTATTGTTTTCGAATTTACTGTTCATTAGGGTGTAGGGGTACCTGGATGTTGAAAGTCCATTATCTTATATCCATACTCTATGAGCATAATTTATTGTCATATTATGAAACTTATACCCATATTTTCTAGCCTTATAAGCCTATAGGGTTCACATGCCCATAGGTTTAGAAAATCCCTTCTCACACCTCTTAATGTTGAAAGATAATGGATGAATGTAAACATTTACTTTATTAGAAACTTGTACCAATGATAATTGTAAGGACATATAAATTTGGTTTCTCATTAATTATGGTTTAAATCAACAGCCTTTGTGACCTCTTTATGTTCCAGACATCATGATATGGTCATGTATTATTACTGAATTTTCAGTTTGAGAACCCTGCACTATTAGGGCCAGAAATCATGATAAGGGCATCTAAAAGAACGAGCACTTTACACTATTAAGGTCATAATAATACCTACTTTCAAGCATGGAAGGCCCCCCTCCAACTTTAAGCATAACTTTAACAATAAATTTGACCAACAAAATATGAGCCATATGCATGAAAATCATAGCGCTGGAAACTTCTTTGGAATACAAATTCGGTGTATATTTTTTATGGCATACAACTCAGATTTTATTAGTCAAATTTGTAGTCAAAGTTAGGCTCAAACTTTGAGGGGGTGTTACATATTTGGAAGGAGGCAATATTGTGGTCAAGAAACGAGTCAGAAAGACAATCGAATTAAATTGCAACATAGGAAATTATCAATATTTTAGTTAAACATATTGTAGTAAAACACATAAATTTTGTTGTTGTTGAATTTGGGTAGTGTTAGCGAGGTCCAAACCATATTCATTACCTCATCCTCCTTAGGCAATGGTTGTGCGAGTATGCCAGTCTTCCTCTTGTGAATTTTCCCTTTGAGGTGATCTTGCATGTTCTTCTGACTGCTTGCTGTGATGCCACAAACAGTGCAGTTCAAGTTCAAGTTGTCGCCGCTTGCCATAGGGAAAGCCATCAAAGCGAGGGCACCACCAGAGTTCCCCATCTTGGCCGGTAGGGCTGCTGACCCATTTACCTTCGAACGGAACTGCATGAAACACAAACATTGGTCAGTTTCTTAGACATCATGTAATAAATAATCTTATCTCCAGCAAATAACCACAAATTATCAACAATATATACACACACCATCAGTGGATCTATTTTTACTATTCAAAGGTAAAATATTATGAAGGTTCTTACGAATTATATTGGTAACAAGATGACATGCAAAGCTTTATCTTGAATTGTTGCAAATCTTACCACCAGATATATAACATCTCTCTAGAGATGGAATTGGTGTATGTAGTCATAGTGAAATCAGCAGCAGTCGATACCTATATATATTCCTCAACAAGTGATTTACTGGTGTTACAATTTACAAGTTACACCCAACCAAGCCACTCTAGCTAGCTGGGTTGTAAAATGTAGGTAATCCAAGAATACTAGTGAATACAACAACATTATTAGTAGGGTATCAAGGTGTCGTCAACAAAAAAGAATGGCAGTGGATCTGGACTATGGACGCAAGCCCGGACCAAATAAGTGTTCATGTTTTTCTTTCTAGGATACGCACAAGCACACATATCTTTCATTCATAGGAAAACGAACACGAATTCATATATACTTATGGAATTGTAAGGCTAGTGCAAATGGAAACCCAATTCAGGTGGGTTTGATTTGGAGATATTATGATGCTTTCTTAGGTTTTTTCACGTAAAGAGCATGTTAGTTTGACCAGTTAGATATGGATATAGCAATGAAACTTATATTTTGCATTCTTAATTTCAGTCCGGATATGAGACTAGATAAAACTGAAATGTGTATATATATGATGTATTTTATTACCACATCCTCGTCTGGTTGATGCTGCGCAGGTTTAGCGGCGGCCTTCCTCACGTGGCTCTTCCCTCTGAGGTGCTCTTGCAGGGCAACCTCACTGGTTGCCGTGATGTTGCACACCGTGCAAGTCAGATCAGGCTTCTGTTTCTTGCTGCCTGTGGCCGATGCAGCAGCGACATGAGGGGTTTTCCGCTTGGCCGCAGACACGTCTACTTTGGATCCAACCTGCACAGACTGAAGAAGAACACGCATATTCCAGTAGTTAGGGGATAAAAAGGAGCCGGAGACCTAAAGCTTGGTGAAATCCTCAAGAGGACAGCAGAGCGGCAGACCTGGTGATCGATCGGCGCCAGCGATGGCACGGCGGGCGCCGCCCTAGTTTGCGACCCACCGGCCAGCCGCACGAGCAAACTGGCACGCTCCTCCATGAGCTCACACCGGACCTCCGCCTCGAGCGCCATCGCCTCCGCCTCCTTGCGTAGCATCCGCTCCCTTATTCTCTCCTCCGCCTTGAGCGCCATCGCCTCCGCCTCCTTGCGCCGCAGCCACTCCCTTATACTGTCCTCCGCCCGGCGCCGCAGCAGCTCGTCCAGATCATACGCCGGCGGCGGTGAGCTCTCCCCGTGCCCGTGGTACCTCGCGCCGTCGCCGCCGACAAGACCATTATGCACGCGCGTGGCTTCACCAAAGGGAATAAGATCAGCGGGAGAGAGGCATCAAGAGCCAAGAGCCGGCCGTCATCAGCGAGGAGAGCTCACCTGCGGTCTCGGAGTCGGCCGACGTAGCCGCGGAACCCTCCGAAGCACAGCGCTCCTCGCCCGCGCGGAAGTGGAACTCCATGGCGAGGCCTCGTGATCTGGGGTTCTGGGGGTTTTGCTGGATCGGAGGGCCTTCGGTCGGTCCAGGATGCGTGCCGCTGCGCCTGCGCGAGAGAAAAGTGAGTCATCGACTATAAACGCTCTCGCTGTGTTGGAAACGGTACGGTAAAATCCAAGGCCCCTAGTGAGAAATTGCCTCCAAATCCATGTGAGGAAACTACATAAATTTAGGGTGTCTATGTAATTGGATTTCATTCAAATTTCGTAACCAATCAACTGTTGACAGCTGTATGCACAAAACCTGCAACAATTGTATGTATATCTTTCCGAAGAAAACGGGTCGGGCTGAAAATCTGATCTGTCACGCAAATATCAGGAAATGAACAGCTGGACTGGTCGCCCACGCTCCTTTCCCTTTTCCTGTACCACAAAGCACCTGACAGAAGAGGCATAACACATCAGGAAACAACTGGCGACTCTCCTTCAACTTGCAACCCACGAAGAGGCCCGAACTTTACTACCCCCTTCCACAGATCTAGAACAGCCCATCTACAAGCTCCTACACATCTTAGGCGAGCAGAAGGGGAGAAAAAATGGCGGACTACACATGGCGGACTAGAATAACACGGCAGTAACATACACCTACCACAGATCCAAACAAAAAACACACCTAGATCTGAAATCTACACGGCCACAACACAAGCAAAAGCACATGGGGGAAGCGCGAGACAAGGACAACTAACTGCAGCAGCCGGGGATCGAAGAGAAAAGGAAGGAGAATCAAAATCGAGTGGTGGAATCGCTCTGAATCGTCATGAACAGAAGGAATCGCCTGCTCTCCTCCACTGCTTGATCTCTCTCCCTCGGCCTTATCGAAACATAACCACCCCAATGAAAGGGGAAGCGGCACCCACTTCCAAATTTAAAAAGGACAAAAACCAAATAGTGCTGGTCCAAGGATCAGTAACAGGCTGAGGGAGAAAAAATGAACCCGAGAAAACCAACCCAAACAAACAGAAAGCCAGTGGGAACAAAAAAGAAACTAGTGCGAAATCCGCGTGAGAACGGACAAACATAGATTTGAATGACGCCAAATTACAAAACACCCGACTGTAAAATAACAAATCCATAAATTTAATACAATAAATATTGGTTAAAATTGTACATGAAATGAACAAACCTGTGGTTGGATTGTTAGGAGGAGTGGAGGTGGTGGGGTGTTGAGAGAGAGAGGAAGAGAGTAGACCAAGGAGTGATGGTGGCAGGGTGGATAGAGGGGATTGGAGGGTGCAGTGTCTATCCTCGTTGATGTTCCACGTCGCGGCGGCCGATGAGGAAAAACACGGGGACGACAGCGCCGACGGAAATCTTGGAGGGGTGGGGAGGGATGGGGATGGGGGATTAGGGTTAGTGCAGTTGGATGTGCTTTTATATGTCTGTTTTGGGCCGGGCCTATTAGTGATGAGTATGCGACGATGCCCGGGTGCACATGTAACACCCTGATTTTTTGTCCTTTCTTTTTATTTTGGATTTTAGTTGAATTGTATGGTTTTGAGATTTCCGTTGGATCTTTCGAGGTTAAACTAGATCATCGATGGCACGCATTGTTGCGCCCGTGCAATTCGGTGCTCCAATGTTTTTTTGGCAACTTTGTCACTTTAATGTCTAGAATTGATAAAAATATATGGAGGTGTTACATTGTCCAACAAAAAAGATCTATAACCTCTCTCTGTGTTAAAGGGCTTTACTTTTTTACTAACTAGAAGGAAACCCCGCACGTTGCTGCGGGAATTTTAGTGCATAGATTGTGGGTTTCATGAAAGTTAAATGCTAATTTCAGCAAATCCTATCTAAAATGAAAAAAAAAAATGGATGGGGTAGGATCATGCATGCATATGAATCCAGAAATGTATAAAATTTACTTAGAAACAATTATAGTTGGACCAAAGAACCAGATGAAACTTTGCTTGGGTTGTTCAATTTTTTGGCAAATGTGAACAATATATACATATGGAAATTGCATGGCAGAAAATATGATATGTATGAACAATTACAGTACATGATGTTATTATATTTTGCACAACACTTTGTCTATCCAAACCAAAATTACAATAACATTTAATCACTAAGCAAGATGTCATATACCACTTTCATCATAGATATTTTTTGCTACGTAAGAACAAACAGATTTGCCAGCAAAGCTGTGCTAATAACAAATGCTCTGGAGCCTTCAATGGTTGCAAGTTTGCAACATAGTAGTATGTGAATATAGATAAAAAAATGAAGAATTTATGTAGCTTACAGAGCAATGCTCAATACAAAGAAAAACGGTAAAACCTATGCACAATATGATGATATTGGTAGTTTGTTACTTTTACCAGCAAATAAGATGATATGGGTATGAAATGAACCAAATTCTAGTTACTTGACGTCCAAACCATTCCAGTTGATGGCCTTCCTCATGTAGCCTTGGTCCAAGCTAGCAAGCTCATCTTTCCTATTAGGGTTGAACAACAAACCAAACTTAAATGCAGTTAGCCTCGCTTATGGACTTAACTGAAACCTCACATTTGACAGTCCAATGGGCTATCTTCTGCAGCACAACACATACATACATGTATTCCATTAATTATTAATTTATGCTTAATAACTCTGTAGATTGAAATGTAGTTAGCCTCGGCTTATGGACTTAAATGGTCTAGTATGAATTTTTACCTACCTTGAGATGACTGGGGATTTTCTCCATAACACCCAAAAAAGGATAGAGATGGGAAGAGACCATGCGATCGCCATCATTAACTAAGCACCACAAACATATAAATGAAAAGTATCGTCAAACATAAACCGAGAAATTGACATTCATCACGTGCCTTATTACCAAAATTGGTTTTGCCAAGCTAACATTAGAAGGCTGTGCCAAGACCAGGATTAGATGTTGATGCAATTCATATGCATAGATTGCGGCGGGAGCAAGCTCGAGTAGCGCAACTCCACTGCTCCAATGCGAGCTCCTTCTGTTTGGATGCGACTTGCCTACGGGCAAGAGGAAGTAGTGAAGCATGTTTCAGTTGTGAAGCACGACATATCATAAAGCATTGAGCAACTACATTGAACAAAGCATCTCCAAAAAATCAGTGGTAAAAGTCTCACTTCAGTTATGTGGTCTCACAAAAAATGATGAATGGGTTACCTTTGCCACATCAGATCCGATCACTATGTGCGGCCATTAATGTTACCACACTTTCATCTTATTCATTCCGTTTTCTTTCAGTAACACAATATTGGTAGGTCGACAGAAAATATAGATCAAAATGGCTCGAATAAAATCCAAATCTGATTGAACTACAAGTGGACAGAATAGATCATTCAGTCCACAATTTCAACGACCTTCGGATTTGTTGATGTAAAAGTAATTAGGGAAAGAGTAATGCATTACTGAACCCGACCTACCTTATTGACGGGAACATTGACGCCAATGGTAATGTTTTCGTCTGATTGAGAGACCATAATGGACATGAGTAAAGAAAATAATTTGGTAGAGGCAAGTAAAGCCCAGCTGCAAGGAGCCCCTGTGTATTCTCTCCTAGCACAGCCACACCAACTAGATCGACAGATCGTTGTTCTTCATGCCAGGGAAAAGGGATGAGCGGCTGAGGGGCTGCATGTTCTCCTGGCACAACCACACCAATCAAATCGACAGATCGTTGTTCTTCACGCCGAGGCAAAGGGAGGAGCGTCTGAGGGGCTGCACCACGGGCTGTATGACTGAGGGATAAAGCCGACGCGGGGCGCCGGCTAAGCGATCTCATGCGGGCGAAGCCTCGAGGCCCATCTTGGCGCCGAAGCTCTATTCCGACGGCTATGACTCTATCACGAATAGAATAGGTAGGATTGGAAGATGAGATGCGCGGACTAGGTCTATTCATTGGAGAGAATGTATGGTGGGGAGTTTAGACGATGCATCTTTGCTAGTGCCCTTGGAAGAGGAAACAAATATAGTCGAGCCTTTAATCGGATGTTACGTTCAAAACGAAACTGCTCACTGAGAAGACAAAAAATAGGAAGGAGTGGTGGTTCCTACTGATGGTAACCAAACACTAACGTATGTGGCCATTATTTTTTATGCTGGTTAACCTGTGGCTTGTGCCTCCCGTAGGTGGGTGAAGAAATGATGATGTGGCTGGGTGGTACCTCTTGAGCTTGTGTTGGTTTTTCCCTTGAAGAGGAAAGGATAATGCAACAAAGTAGAGTAACTATTTCCCTCAGTTTGAGAACCAAGGTATCAATCCAGTAGGAGATTACACACAAATCGACAAATACCTTTGGTCCCGGTTGGTGGCACCAACCGGGACCAAAGGGGGGCATTAGTCCCGGTTCGAGCCACCAACAGGGACCAACTGCCTTGCACAACGACGTGGTGGGAGTTTAGAGCATCTCCAGTCGTTGGCCCCCCAGGACGCGCCGAAAACCGCCGCCTGGGGGCGAGCTGGCGCTAGTTTCGGCTTGGGTGCCAGTTCGTTCCCAGTCGCCGGCCCCCCAGGTCGCCCCCAGGCGCCGATATCGGCCCATTTTCGGTGCTTTCAGCCCATTTTCGGCGCTTTTCAGCCCATTTCCGGCGCAAAACGGCCCAGGCTCGACGTTTTCGTAGATAGTTAACACAGATAGATAGATAGTTCACATATATATAGATAGATATTTCATACGATAGATAGATAATAGATAGTTCACATAGTCTTCTACTACGACCTACTACTAGTCATTCTCCGACTCGGACACTTCCTCGGTGATGTCCTCCTCTGACGTCTTAGCGTAGGCGTCAAGGAACCGCTCGTCGGTGAAGTCCCAGGAGGACGCATCTCCTTGCTCGACGTTGGACTTAGCGACCGCCCTCCGCGCTCGCTTGTCCTCGCGATAAGCCGCTCGCTCGTTCCTCCTCTTCTTCCTCTCCGCCCTCCTCTCGGCCAAGAACCGGTGCTCGTCGATGAAGTCTTGCGGGAAGTTTTGGCGCCACGTCGCCATGGCTTCCTCATCCATCTCGGCCAAGTGGAGACGGTGCGCCCGCCTACAGTTCTTCCGACGATCTTCGTCGGTTCTAAGCCGCGGGGGAGGCGCCAACTCCTGTGCCCGCTCCAGAGTCGGCACGTCCGTGAAGTTCATGTCCCAACGAGAACGTCGGAGGCGCCACGCCGCAGCGTCGTACGCGTGGGCGCCTTCCTGAGCGGTGTCGAAGGTTCCTAGGCGGAGGCGCACGTCGCTCGACTGAATCTCGGCGGAGTAGGTGCCGGACGGACGAACCCGGACGCCGCGGTAGCCCGCACCTCTTCGGTGGCGAGGCTGCATGGGGGCGCAGTGCGTGTCGGCGACGAAGCAGCCAGCGGCCGGAGGGGCGCAGTGCGTGGCAGTGCGGAGGAGAGTGCGGTGGGCGATGTGGCTGCGGTGTGGGCGTTCACCGGCGAGGTAGGATGCTTTTATAGCCGGAGCTCGCGCGGCGAGAGGCGCATGCCAGGCGACTCGTGGCGTTCGCCCGTGGTGCCGGGCGACGCGACGGGTCGCTGGGGGCGGCATCAATGGCAGGCGACGGCTCGACAGTGCGGCAGCTTTGGCATTGATTCCCGCTGGAACCGAGGCGATGAGGACGACGAAGCAGCACGTCGCTGACAGGGTGGGCCCATCCCATTCGCGCCAAAAAACACCTCGCCCGGCGCCCCCAGGCGACCCCCAGCGTCCCGGGTTCGGGTTGGGTCCGCCGGCGCCAGTTTCGGCCCAATCCGGTGATTTTCGGAGTCCTGGGGGCGCGACCGGGCCATTTTTTCGGCGCCGGCGCCTAAAAAGTGGCCTTGGGGGGCCTGTTGGGGGCGCGGCTGGAGATGCTCTTAGTCCCACCTCGCTAGCTGAGAGAGGTCAGCACCTGTTTATAAGCCTCGCTTCGCGTGAGCTTTCGAGCTCCTCTCTAAAGCAGGTTTATGGGCCTAAACACTGTGTATCTGCCTGTGGGCCTACTGGGCCTTCTGCGTGCCTAAATCCTGGCCCAACTAGCTAGTTGGGTTTCTAGTCGTATTGAGGCCGTGGTGGCCCACTAGGCGGCATTTTTTTAAAAAATTCCAGTTTTTTTGTTTTCTTTTTTGCTTTATTTATTTTCTTTTGTTTCTACTTACAGTGTTTTAGTGATTCTTTTTTGCTTTCAGGTCACAAAAATTATAAACTTTCTGTTAGTGCCATTAGTTTTCAAATTTGAATAGTTTAAATTTGTGTGAATCACTAGTTTATGAATAACTATACTATAAAAACATATTTTTGAGTGATTCTCTTTCATGCTATTCAACATTATTGTGTTTTATCATTATATTCAATTTGGTAATTTTTAGGTTATTTTAAATGTCTGTTTTAATCAAAAATAGATTTTGTTATTTTAGTTTGCTATTAAAGTTTCTAACAAAAAAATTCTTTATTAAAATTATTTTTGTTTTTAATGTTTTGAACAAAAAATACTTTGATAATTTTAGTTGCATAAATTTTATATAATTTTAGTTCAAATATACTAGAGGTTTATAAAATCTTTTTAGTTGATTCCTTTTGTTATTAGAGTTTTATAAAAGCTTTTTAGTAGATTCTTTTTGCTATTGAAGAATATTATAGTTTTGTTTTAGTTGATTATTTTTAGTTCATTCTTTTTTGCTATTAGACTTTCATAAAAGTTTTCTAGTTCATTCTTTTTGCTATTAGTTCATTCTTTGAGCTAAATAACCCTCAAATTGAAAAGCACTTCAAATGAACTTTGAAAATGTTGAAATACCCACATAGCATGTTCTAAAAAGTTGAGAGGGTTACGTCAAAAACTGGATGCACTTCGTGTACAAAATGGACAAACTCTTTCGAAGTATCAGAGTTTCGGACGAAAACTCATCTGTTACAAAGGGATTTCATTTTTTTGAACTTATTTGAATTCCAGACTTTTAGTGTGTTCAAAATGCACCATTCAAAGCCACATCATCAATTTTCATGCATTTTTCATGCATTTACTGATTTTTTTGAGCTAAATGACCCAGAAATTGAAAAGCACTGCAAATGAAGTCTGAACATGTTGAAAGTTGGCATGGTATCATCATTTCACCCTCATAGCATGTGCTAAAAAGTTGAGAGGGTTACGAAAAAACTGGATGCACTTCATGTACAAAATGGACAATATCTTTCGAAATATCAGGGTTTCGGACGAAAACTCATCTGTTACAAAGGGATTTTATTTTTTGAACTTATTTGAAGTCCAGACCTTTTGTGTCTTCAAAATGCACCATTCAAAGCCACATCATAAATTTTCAACCCTTTCTGACTTCATTTGGTATTTTTCATGCATTTATTGATTTTTTTGAGCTAAATGACCCTGAAATTGAAAAACACTACAAATGAACTCTGAAAAGGTTGAAAGTTGGCATGGTATCACATTTCACCCCACATAGTATGTGTTAAAAAGTTGAGAGGGTTACGGCAAAAACTGGATGCACTTCATGTACAAAATGAACAATCTCCTTCGAAATATCAGGGTTTCGAACGAAAACTCATCTGTTACAAAAGGGATTTCATTTCTTCACATGTAACTGCAGTGATATTCTAGATCAAAGGCATCATCATAATAGTTGTGGAGAGAAAGTCTTCACTTTTTTTCGCTTGTGTCCTTTGCTTATTGCGACGTAACCATGGATAATCTTCATCGTTTAACAAGGTGCTTGGGTCAGCCTTGACTTTGAAGGGAGGAATTTCATGAAATTTTTCATAATCTTCAGACATGTCTGTCTTGCCCTCCACTCCCACAATGTCTCTTTTTCCTGAAAGAACTATGTGGCGCTTTGGCTCATCGTATGATGTATTTGCTTCCTTATCTTTTATTTTTCTCGGTTTGGTAGACATGTCCTTCACATAGAAAACTTGCGCCACGTCATTGGCTAGGACGAATGGTTCATATGTGTAACCAAGATTGTTCAGATCCACTGTTGTTGTTTCGTACTGTGGGTCTACTGTTGGAAATATGCCCTAGAGGCAATAATAAAATGGTTATTATTATATTTCCTTGTTCATGATAATTGTCTATTGTTCATGCTTCAATTGTATTATCCGGAAACAGTGATACATTTGTGAATAAATAGACCACAACGTGTCCCTAGTAAGCCTCTAGTTGACTAGCTCGTTGATCAACAGATGGTCACGGTATCCTGACCATGGACATTGGATGTCATTGATAACGGGATCACATCATTAGGAGAATGATGTGATGGACAAGACCCAATCCTAAGCCTAGCACAAGATCGTGTAGTTCGTAATGCTAAAGCTTTTTCAATGTCAAGTATCCTTTCCTTAGACCATGAGGTTGTGCAACTCCCGGATACCGTAGGAATACTTTGGGTGTGCCAAACATCACAACGTAACTGGGTGGCTATAAAGGTATACTACGGGTATCTCCGAAAGCATCTGTTGGGTTGACACGAACTGAGACTGGGATTTGTCACTCCGTATGACGGAGAGGAATCTCTGGGCCCACTCGGTAAGACATCATCATAATGAGCTCAATGTGACTAAGGGGTTTGTCACGGGATGATTTGTTACGGAACGAGTAAAGAAACTTGCCATGACGAGATTGAACAAGGTATCGGTATACCGACGATCGAATCTCGGGCAAGTACTATACCGTAAGACAAAGGGAATCGTATACGGGATTGATTGAATCCTTGACATCGTGGTTCATCCGATGAGATCATCGAGGAGCATGTGGGAGCCAACATGGGTATCCAGATCCCGCTGTTGGTTATTGGCCGGAGAGTCGTCTCGGTCATGTCTACGTGTCTCCCGAACCTGTAGGGTCTACACACTTAAGGTTCGGTGACGCTAGGGTTGTAGAGATATAAGTATGCGGTAACCCGAAAGTTGTTCGGAGTCCCGGATGAGATCCCGGACATCACGAGGAGTTCCGGAATGGTCCAGAGGAAAAGATTTATATATAGGAAGTCAGGTTTCGGCCATCGGGAAAGTTTCGGGGGTCACCGATATTGTACGGGGACCACCGGAAGGGTCCCGGGGGTCCATCGGGTGGGGCCACCTATCCCGGAGGGCCCCATGGGCTGAAGAGGGAGGGGAACCAGCCCCTGGTGGGCTGGTGCGCCCCCCCTTGGGCCTCCCCCTGCGCCTAGGGTTGGAAACCCTAGCGGTGGGGGCGCCTCCACCTGGCTTGGGGGGCAAGTTTCCCCCCTGGCTGCCGCCCCCCTTGGAGATGGGATCTCCTAGGGCCGGCGCCCCCCTAGGGGCCCTATATATAGGGAGGGCAGCCACACCCTATGCCCTGGCGCCTCCCTCTCCCTCCCGTGACACATCTCCCTCCTCCCGCAGCGCTTGGCGAAGCCCTGCCGGAATCCCGCTACTTCCACCAGCACGCCGTCGTGCTGCTGGATCTCCATCAACCTCTCCTCCCCCCTTGATGGATCAAGAAGGAGGAGACGTCACTGCTCCGTATGTGTGTTGAACGCGGAGGTGCCGTTCGTTCGGCGCTAGGATCATCGGTGATTTGGATCACGACGAGTACGACTCCATCGTCCCCGTTCTCTTGAACGCTTCCGCGCGCGATCTACAAGGGTATGTAGATGCACTCCCCTCTCCCTCGTTGCTAGATGACTCAATAGATAGATCTTGGTGATACGTAGGATTTTTTTTTGATTTTCTGCTACGTTCCCCAACAGTGGCATCATGAGCTAGGTCTATGCGTAGTATCTTGCACGAGTAGAACACAAAGTAGTTGTGGGCGTAGATTTGTTCAATTATCTTGCCGTTACTAGTCTTATCTTGATTCGGCGGCATCGTGGGATGAAGCGGCCCGAACCGACCTTACACTTACGCTTACGTGAGACAGGTTCCACCGACTGACATGCACTAGTTGCATAAGGTGGCTAGCGGGTGTCTGTCTCTCCCACTTTAGTCGGATCGGATTCGATGAAAAGGGTCCTTATGAAGGGTAAATAGAAATTGGCATATCACATTGTGGTTTTGGCGTAGGTAAGAAATGTTCTTGCTAGAAACCTATAGCAGCCACATAAAAACTTGCAACAACAATTAGAGGACGTCTAACTTGTTCTTGCAGCATGTGTCGTGTGATGTCATATGGCCAAAAGGATGTGATGAATGATATATTTGTGATGTATGAGATTGATCATGATCTTGTAATAGGAATCATGACTTGCATGTCGATGAGTATGACAACCAGCAGGAGCCATAGGAGTTGTCTTATTTTATTGTATGACCTGCGCGTCAATGAAAAACGCCATGTAATTACTTTACTTTATCTCTAACCGTTAGCCATAGTAGTAGAAGTAATGTTTGGCGAGACAACTTCATGAAGACACGATGATGGAGATCATGATGATGGAGATCATGGTGTCATGCCGGTGACGATGATGATCATGGATCCCCGAAGATGAATATCAAAAGGAGCAAAATGATATTGGCCATATCATGTCACTATTTGATTGCATGTGATGTTTATCATGTTTTACATCTTATTTGCTTAGAACGATGGTAGTAAATAAGATGATCTCTCACTAAAATTTCAAGAATTGTGTTCCCCCTAAGTGTGCACCATTGCTAAGGTTCGTTGTTCCGAAGCACCACGTGATGATCGGGTGTGATAGGCTCTAACGTTCGCATACAACGGGTGTAAGCTAGATTTACACACGCAATACACTTAGGGTTCACTTGACGAGCCTAGCATGTACAGACATGGCCTCGGAACACGGAAGACCGAAAGGTCGAACATGAGTCGTATAGAAGATGCGAACAACATAAAGATGTTCACCGTTGATGACTAGTCCGTCTCACGTGATGATCGGATACGGCCTAGTCGATTCGGATCATGTATCACTTAGATGACTAGAGAGATGTCTATCTGAGTGGGAGTTCATTAAATTGTTTAGATGAACTTAATTGTCATGAACTTAGTCTAAATTCTTTACAATATCTTGTAGATCCAATGGCCCACGTGTTACCCTCAACTTCAACGCGTTCCTAGAGAAAACCAACCTGAAAGACGATGGTAGCAACTATACGGATTGGGTCCGTAACTTGAGGATCATCCACATAGCTGCCAAGAAAACATATGTCCTTGAAGCACCGCTAGGTGACGCTCCCGCCCCAGCGAACCAAGACGTTATGAACGCTTGGCAGTCGCGTTGTGATGATTACTCCCTAGTTCAGTGCGGCATGCTTTACAGCTTAGAATCAGGGCTCCAAAAGCGTTTTGAGCACCACGGAGCATATGAGATGTTCCAAGAGCTGAAAATGGTTTTCCAAGCTCATGCCCGAGTCGAGAGATATGACGTCTCTGACGCATTCTACAGTTGTAAGATGGAGGAGAATAGTTCTGTCAGCGAGCACATACTCAAATTGTCTGGGTTGCACAATCGCTTGTCTCAGTTGGGAATTAATCTCCCAGATGAAGCAGTCATTGACAGAATCCTTCAGTCGCTCCCACCTAGCTACAAGAGCTTCGTGATGAACTTCAATATGCAAGGGATGGAGAAGTCCATTCCCGAGGTGTATTCAATGCTGAAATCAGCGGAGGTGGAGATCAAGAAAGAACATCAAGTGTTGATGGTGAATAAAACCACTAAGTTCAAGAAAGGCAAGGGTAATAAGAACTTCAAGAAGGACGACAAAGGAGTTGCCGCGCCCAGTAAGCCAGTTGCCGGGAAGAAGCCAAAGAATGTACCCAAGCCTGAGACTGAGTGCTTTTATTGCAAGGGAACGGGTCACTGGAAGCGGAACTGCCCCCCATACTTAGGAGATAAGAAGGCCGGCAACGTCAAAGGTATATGTGATATACATGTTATTGATGTGTACCTTACCAGCGCTCGTAGTAGCTCCTGGGTATTTGATACCAGTGCAGTTGCTCACATTTGTAACTCAAAGCATGAGCTGCGGAATAAACGGAGACTGGCGAAGGACGAGGTGACGATGCGCGTCGGGAATGGTTCCAAGGTCGATGTGATCGCCGTCGGCACGCTACCTCTACATCTACCTTCAGGATTAGTTTTAAACCTCAATAATTGTTATTTAGTACCAGCTTTGAGCATGAACATTGTATCTGGATCTCGTTTAATGCGAGATGGCTACTCATTTAAATCCGAGAATAATGGTTGTTCTATTTATATGAGAGAGATGTTTTATGGTCATGCCCCGCTGGTCACTGGTTTATTCTTAATGAATCTCGAACGTGATGTTACACATATTCATAGTGTGAATGCCAAAAGATGTAAGGTTGATAATGATAGTACCACATAGTTGTGGCACTGCCGCCTTGGTCATATTGGTGTCAAACGTATGAAGAAGCTCCATGCAGATGGACTTTTGGAGTCTCTTGATTATGAATCATTTGACACGTGCGAACCATGCCTCTTGGGCAAGATGACCAAGACTCCGTTCTCCAGAACAATGGAGCGAGCAACCAACTTATTGGAAATCATACATACCGATGTGTGCGGTGCAATGAGTGTTGAAGCTCGCGGAGGCTATCGTTATGTTATCACCCTCACAGATGACTTAAGTAGATATGGGTATGTCTACTTGATGAAACACAAGTCTGAGACCTTTGAAAAGTTCAAAGAATTTCAGAATGAGGTTGAGAATCAACGTGACAGAAAAATAAAGTTCTTACGATCGGATCGTGTAGGAGAATATTTAAGTCACAAATTTGGCACGCACCTAAGGAACTGTGGTATTGTTTCACAATTGACGCCGCCTGGAACACCTCAGCGTAACGGTGTGTCCGAACGTCGTAATCGTACTCTATTGGACATGGTGCGATCTATGATGTCTCTCACCGACTTACCGCTATCTTTTTGGGGTTATGCTTTAGAGACTGCCGCATTCACTTTAAATAGGGCACCGTCTAAATCCGTTGAGATGACACCGTATGAACTTTGGTTTGGCAAGAAACCTAAGTTGTCGTTTCTAAAAGTTTGGGGATGCGATGCTTATGTCAAGAAACTTCAACCTGAAAAGCTCGAACCCAAATCGGAAAAATGCGTCTTTATAGGATACCCTAAGGAAACTATTGGGTACACCTTCTACCTCAGATCCGAAGGCAAGGTCTTAGTTGCCAAGAATGGATCCTTTCTGGAGAAAGAGTTTCTCTCGAAAGAAGTGAGTGGGAGGAAAGTGGAACTTGATGAGGTGACAGTCACCCCTTCCGAACCGGAAAGTAGCGCAACGCAGGAAGTTGTTCTTGTGGTGCCTGCACCGACTAGGGAGGAAGTTAATGATAATGATCATGAAGCTTCAGATCAAGTTACTACTGAACTTCGTAGGTCCACAAGGAAACATTCCGCACCAGAGTGGTACGGCAACCCTGTCATGGAAATCATGTTGTTAGACAACGGTGAACATTCGAACTATGAAGAAGCGATGGCGGGCCTGGATTCCAACAAATGGCTTGAAGCCATGAAATCCGAGATAGGATCCATGTATGAAAACAAAGTATGGACTTTGGTGGACTTGCCCGATGATCGGCACGCAATAGAAAACAAATGGATCTTTAAGAAGAAGACTGACGCGGATGGTAATGTGACCATCTATAAGGCTCAACTTGTCGCTAAAGGTTATCGACAAGTTCAAGGGATTGACTACGATGAGACTTTCTCTCCCGTAGCGATGCTGAAGTCCGTCCGAATCATGTTAGCAATTGCCACATTCTATGATTATGAGATATGGCAAATGGACGTCAAAACGGCATTCCTTAATGGCTTCCTCAAGGAAGAACTGTATATGATGCAGCCGGAAGGTTTTGTCGATCCTGAGAATGCTAACAAGGTATGCAAGCTCCAGCGCTCAATCTATGGGCTGGTGCAAGCATCTCGGAGTTGGAACATTCGCTTTGATGAGGTGATCAAAGCGTTTGGGTTTATATAGACTTGGGGAGAAGCCTGTATTTACAAGAAAGTGAGTGGGAGCTCTGTAGCATTTCTCATATTATATGTGGATGATATATTGCTAATGGGAAATGATGTAGAATTTTTGGAAAGCATAAAGGCCTACTTGAATAAGAGTTTTTCAATGAAGGACCTTGGAGAAGCTGCTTACATATTAGGCATCAAGATCTATAGAGATAGATCGAGACACCTTATTGGTCTTTCACAAAGCACATACCTTGATAAGATATTGAAGAAGTTCAATATGGATCAATCCAAGAAAGGGTTCTTGCCTGTATTGCAAGGTATGAGATTGAGCACGGCTCAATCCCTGACCACGGCAGAAGATAGAGAAAAGATGAGTGTCATCCCCTATGCCTCGGCAATAGGTTCTATTATGTATGCCATGTTGTGTACCAGACCTGATGTGAACCTTGCGATTAGTTTGGTGGGGAGGTACCAAAGTGATCCCGGTATGGAACACTGGACAACGGTCAAGAACATCCTGAAGTACCTGAAAAGGACTAAGGATATGTTTCTCGTTTATGGAGGTGACAAAGAGCTCGTCGTAAAGGGTTACGTCGATGCTAGCTTCGACACAGATCTGGATGACTCCAAGTCACAAACCGGATACATGTATATTTTGAATGGAGGGGCAGTCAGCTGGTGCAGTTGCAAGCAAAGTGTCGTGGCGGCATCTACATGTGAAGCGGAGTACATAGCTGCTTCCGAAGCAGCGCAGGAAGGAGTCTGGATGAAGGAGTTCATCACCGACCTAGGAGTTATTCCAAGCGCGTCGGGCCCGATGACTCTCTTCTGTGACAACACTGGAGGTATTGCCATTGCCAAGGAGCCCAGGTTTCTCAAGAAGACCAAGCACATCAAGCGCCGTTTCAAATCCATCCGGAATTATATTCAAGATGGAGACATAGATATTTGTAAAGTGCATACGGATCTGAATGTCGTAGATCCATTGACTAAACCTCTTCCACGAGCAAAACATGATCAACACCAGAACTCTATGGGTGTTCGATTCATCACAATGTAACTAGATTATTGACTCTAGTGCAAGTGGGAGACTGTTGGAAATATGCCCTAGAGGCAATAATAAAATGGTTATTATTATATTTCCTTGTTCATGATAATTGTCTATTGTTCATGCTTCAATTGTATTATCCGGAAACAGTGATACATGTGTGAATACATACACCACAACGTGTCCCTAGTAAGCCTCTAGTTGACTAGCTCGTTGATCAACAGATGGTCACGGTTTCCTGACCATGGACATTGGATGTCATTGATGACGGGATCACATCATTAGGAGAATGATGTGATGGACAAGACCCAATCCTAAGCCTAGCACAAGATCATGGAGTTCGTAATGCTAAAGCTCTTCCAATGTTAAGTATCCTTTCCTTAGACCATGAGGTTGTGCAACTCCCAGATACCGTAGGAATACTTTGGGTGTGCCAAACGTCACAACGTAACTGGGTGGCTATAAAGGTATACTGTGGGTATCTCGGAAAGCATCTGTTGGGTTGGCATGAACCGAGACTGGGAATTGTCACTCCGTATGACGGAGAGGTATTTCTGGGCCCACTCGGCAAGACATCATCATAATGAGCTCAATGTGACTAAGGGGTTTGTCGTGGGATGATGTGGTACGGAACGAGTAAAGAGACTTGCCATGACGAGATTGAACAAGGTATCGGTATACCGATGATCGAATCTTGGGCAAGTACTATACCGTAAGACAAAGGGAATCGTATACGGGATTGATTGAATCCTTGACATCGTGGTTCATCCGATGAGATCATCGAGGAGCATGTGGGAGCCAACATGGGTATCCAGATCCCGCTGTTGGTTATTGGCCGGAGAGTCGTCTCAGTCATGTCTACGTGTCTCCCGAACCCGTAGGGTCTACACACTTAAGGTTCGGTGATGCTAGGGTTGTAGAGATATAAGTATGCGGTAACCCAAAAGTTGTTCGGAGTCCCAGATGAGATCCCGGACATCACGAGGAGTTCTGGAATGGTCCGGAGGTAAAGATTTATATATAGGAAGTCAGGTTTCGGCCACCGGGAAAGTTTTGGGGGTCACCGGTATTGTACCGGGACCACCGGAAGGGTCCCGGGGGTCCATCAGGTGGGGCCACCTATCCCGGAGGGCCCCATGGGCTGCAGAGGGAGGGGAACCAGCCCCTGGTGGGCTGGTGCGCCCCCTTGGGACTCCCCCTGTGCCTAGGGTTGGAAACCCTAGGGGTGGGGGCGCCTCCACCAGGCTTGGGGGGGGGAGGGGGGGGGGGAGGTTCCCCCCTGGCTGTCGCCCCCCTTGGAGATGGGATATCCTAGGGCCGGCGCCCCCCTAGGGGCCCTATATATAGTGGGGGGAGGGAGGGCAGCCGCACCCTATGCCCTGGCGCCTCCCTCTCCCTCCCGTGACACATCTCCCTCCTCCCGTAGCGCTTGGCGAAGCCGTGCCGGAATCTCGCTACTTCCACCACCACGCTGTCGTGCTGCTGGATCTCCATCAACCTCTCCTACCCCTTTGCTGGATCAAGAAGGAGGAGACATCGCTGCTCCGTACGTGTGTTGGACACGGAGGTGCCGTCCGTTCGGCGCTAGGATCATCGGTGATTTGGATCACAATGAGTACGACTCCATCATCCCCGTTCTCTTGAACGCTTCCGCGCGCGATCTACAAGGGTATGTGGATGCACTCCCCTCTCCCTCGTTGCTAGATGACTCCATAGATAGATCTTGGTGATACGTAGGAAATGTTTTTGATTTTCTGCTACGTTCCCCAACATCTACCTATACCCCGGCTCTGGATAGATTGACCCATTTGCACTAAAACAAAGGGACCTTAAATCATGTCCGTAGTCAAGTTCCCATATGTCCACTATGTAACCATAATATGTGTCATTTCCCCTGTTGTTTGCTGCATCAAAGCGTACACCACTGTTTTGGTTGGTGCTCTTTTGATCTTGGGCGACCGTGTAAAATGTATTCCCATTTATTTCGTACCCTTTGTAAGTCAATACAGTTGAAGATGGTCCCCTGGCCAACGAGTATAGCTCATCAGAAACAGTGTTGTCACCCATGAGACGTGCTTGCAACCAACTACCGAAAGTCCTTATGTGTTCACATGTAATCTAGTCGTCACACTGCTTCGGGTGTTTGGAGCGTAGAATATTCTTGTGTTCATTGACATACAGGTCACCAAGGTAGAATTCTGTAAAACTGTGTAGTGTGCTTGAGACCAAGAATGCCCGTCCCTACATATTATTGAGTCCACTCCTAGCGTGCCTTTTCGAGTCAGTCTCCCCTCATACCGCGATTTAGGGATACTGATCTTCTTAAGGTCAGGAATGAAGTCAATGCAAAACCCAATGAGCTCCTCTATTTGATGGCCCGTGGAGATGCTTCCTTCTGGCCTAGCACGGTTACGAACATATTTCTTTAATACTCCCATTAACCTCTCAAAGGGGAACATATTGTGTAGAAATACAGGGCCCAGAATGGCAATCTTGCCGACTAGATGAACTAGGACGTGCATCATGATATTGAAGAAGGATGGCGGGAACACCAGCTCGAAACTGACAAGACATTGCGCCAAATTACTCCTTAACCTTGGTAGGGTTTCTAGATCGATCACCTTCTGAGAGATTGCATTGAGGAATGCACATAGCTTCACAATGGCTAATCGAATGTTCTCCGGTAGAAGCCCCCTCAATGCAATCGGAAGCAGTCGCGTCATAATCACGTGGCACTCATGAGACTTTAGGTTCTGGAACTTTTTCTCTGCCATGTTTATTATTCCCTTTATATTCGATGAGAAGCCAGACGGGACCTTCATACCGAGCAGGCGTTCAAAGAAGATTTCCTTCTATTCTTTGGTAAGAGCGTAGCTGGCAGGACCTTCATACTGCTTTGGAGGCATGTCATCTTTTTGTGCACACGTCGATGGTCCTCCCGTGCCTCCAGTGTATCTTTTGTCTTCCCATACACGCCCAAGAAGCCTAGAAGGTTCACGCAAAGATTCTTTGTCACGTGCATCACGTCGATTGCAGGGCGGACCTCAAGGTCTTTCCAATAGGGTAGGTCCCAAAATATAGATTTATTCTTCCACATGGGTGCTCATCCCTCAGCGTCATTCAGAACAGATAGTCCGCCGGGACCCTATCCAAAGATTAGTTGTAAATCATTGACCATAGGAAGTATGTGATCACCAGTACGGAGGGTGGGCTTCTTCCGGTGATCGGCCTCACCTTTGAAATGCTTTCCTTTCTTTCGGCATTGATGGTTGGTCGGAAGAAATTGACGATGTCCCACATACACATTCTTCCTACATTTGTCAAAATATATATTTTCGGTGTCATCTAAACAGTGTGTGCATGCGTGGTATCCCTTGTTTGTCTGTCCTGAAAGGTTACCGAGAGCAGGCCAATCATTGATGGTTACAAACAGCAACGCATGTAGGTCAAATTCCTGCGGGTCGTGCTCATCCCACACACATACACCTTGTCCATTCCAAAACTGTAAAAGTTCTTCAACTAATGGCCTTAGGTACCCATCAATGTTCTTGCCGGGTTTCTTAGGGCCTTCGATGAGCACTGGCATCATAGTGAACTTCCGCTTTATGCACAACCAAGGAGGAAGGTTATAGATACATAGAGTCATGGGCCAGGTGCTATGATTGTTGATCTGCTCCCCAAAAGGATTAATGCCATCCACACTTAAACCAAACCATACGTTCCTTACGTCACCTGCAAAGTCCTTCCAGTACTTTCTCTCAATTTTTCTCCACTTCGACCCGTTAGCGGGTGCTCTCAACTTCCCGTCTTTCTTACGGTCCTCTTTGTGCCATCGCATCAACTTGGCATGCTCTTTGTTTATGAACAGATGTTTCAACCGTGGTATTATTGGAGCATACCGCATCACCTTGGTAGGAACCCTCTTCCTGGGGCGCTTGATACGTCTCCAACGTATCTATAATTTTTGATTGTTCCATGCTATTATATTATCCTTCTAGGATGTTTTATGGGCTTTTATATACACTTTTATATGATTTTTCGGGACTAACCTATTAACCCAGAGCCAAGTGCCAGTTTCTGTTTTTCTCCTATTTTAGGGTTTTGCAGAAAAGGAATATCAAACGGAGCCCAATTGACCTAAAACTCAACGGAGGGCGTTTTTGGACCAAAAGAAGCCTAGGAAGTACCGGAGGGGGACAAGAAGATCCACGGGCTGCCCACAAGGGTGGGGGGCGCGCCCCCCTGCCTCGTGGACAGCCAATGGACCCCCTTTGCCTGGACCCGACTCCAACACCTCCTATATATACTGAAACCTCCGAAAATAACCTAGATCGGGAGTTCCGCCGCCCAAAGCCTCTGTTACCACCAAAAAACCAATATAGACCCCGTTCCGGCACCCTGT
>LR738709.1:642299604-642398721 GCA_902687465.1 Secale cereale | reverse complement strand
CCCGGCGCTCTCCATGACGAGGAGGGAGTAGTCCACCCTCGGGGCTGAGGGTATGTACCAGTAGCTATGTGTTTGATCTCTCTCTCTCTCTCTCTCTCTCTCTCTCTCTCTCTCTCTCTCTCTCTATCTCTCTCTCTCTCTCGTGTTCTTGAGATGGCACGATCTTGATGTATCGCGAGATTTGCTATTATAGTTGGATCTTATGTTGCTTCTCCCCCTCTACTCTCTTGTAATGAATTGAGTTTTCCCTTTGAAGTTATCTTATCGGATTGAGTCTTTAAGGATTTGAGAACACTTGATGTATGTCTTGCATGTGCTTATCTGTGGTGACAATGGGATATCACGTGATCCACTTGATGTATGTTCTTGTGATCAACTTGCGGGTTACGTGACCTTGGGAATCTATGCATAGGGGTTGGCACACGTTTTCATCTTGACTCTCCGATAGAAACTTCGGGGCACTCTTTGAAGTACTTTGTGTTATTTGAATAGATGAATCTGAGATTGTGTGATGCATATCGTATAATCATGCCCACAGATACTTGAGGTGACAATGGAGTATCTAGGTGACATTAGGGTTTTGGTTGATTTGTATCTTAAGGTGTTATTCTAGTACGAACTCTTGAATGGATCGATCAGAAATAATAACTTTGAGGTGGTTACGTACCCTACCATAATCTCTTCGTTTGTTCTCTCCTATTAGTTACTTTGGAGTCACTCTTTGTTGCATGTTGAGGGATAGTTATATGATCCAGCTATGTTATTATTGTTGAGAGAACTTGCACTAGTGAAAGTATGAACCCCAGGCCTTGTTTCCTACCATTGCAACACCATTTATGCTCACGTTTACCACTTGCTACCTTGATGTTTTTATATTTTTAGTTTACAAAAACCTATATCTACCATCCATATTGCACTTGTATCACCATCTCTTCGCCGAACTAGTGCACCTATACAATTTACCATTGTATTGGGTGTGTTGGGGACACAAGAGACTCTTTGTTATTTTGTTGCAGGGTTGTTTGAGAGAGACCATCTTCATCCTACGCCTCCCGCGGATTGATAAACCTTAGGTCATTCACTTGATGGAAATTTGCTACTGTCCTACAAACCTCTGCACTTGGAGTCCCAACAACATCTACAAGAAGAAGGTTGTATAGTAGACATCAAGCTCTTTTCTGGCGCTGTTGCCGGGGAGGTTAGTGTTTGAAGGTATATCTTTAGATCTTGCAATCGAATTTTTTAGTTTTTAGTTTTATCACTAGTTTAGTTTATAAAAGAAAACTTAAAAAATGGAATTAAGGTTACCTCATATGCTTCATCTTTTTAATATCTTTCGTGAAAATGATGGAAAAAAATTGTGCTCAAGTACTAGAAGAAGAATTACATAGAATACTTGGCACTAAAAACTTGAATGATGAGCATGATTGTAATGTTGTTAGTGTGAATCCTTTGAATATCCATGGTACTAATGATGATTGCACTAGTCATGATGAAAATATCTCATATAAGCATGTTGATTTTTGTGGAGTGCATAGAGTTTGCAAGTACATACCAAATAGGGAAGATAGATTTTGCAAGAGGCATAAGTATTTAGAAACTAAATGGTTGCTACAGAGGCTAGATGATTATGCTGAAAATTTAAAATTTCTTAGCCATACTTGTGAACTTTGCAATGAATGTGGTCATTTCATTACCCAATGCGAATTGTTTCATGATCGAATCGTGTCCAAAAATTGTGGCGACTTGATTTCCCTTGCACATCATAATGAACTTATCTTGCTTTTGGATTATGAAGAAATCTAATGTAGAACTAAGCATCTTCCAGGATTTGCCCTTGATAAACTTCTTGATTTTGATTTAGAGGAAATTTATATGTATTGTGCGGTGAATTGCATCGAAAATCCTTATATTGCCAATTACCTTAAGTCAAGAAAACAAATAGGAGATGAAGAGAATACTAATGAAAGGGAAGAGATTTCCCAATATCCTCCTATTATTTCTTATGATGAATCAGGTAACGGGGAGGAGCCTTCTATTCAACCAATCTCATTAATAAAGAGCTCCGAAAAGAAGATTAAACCCAAACATAATGTGAAGAAGAAAAAGGAAAGACGAAGAAGCAAAGGTAAAGAGGTATCTCTTCCAAATGATGTTGTTCATATTACTCATTGTGATGATGATAATCGCTATACTATCGGTGCTATCCATACTATTAATGATGAGGGTGTTTATGCTTATGATATGGAAAGGCCCAAGCTTGGGGATGCTATGTTTGATGAGAATGACACGTTTAACAATTTATTTGCTGCAATTAATGTTTGTTCCAAGCTTGGGGATGCTATGCTTGATGAAGATGATATTTTTAGCCTCCCAAGTCTTGATATGCAAATCTATTATGATGAAAGCATGCCTCCTATTTATGATGATTATTGTGATGCCACTTATGCTATAAAAAGTAGTGATGATTATATTTATAAAACTTGTCATGATTATGATTACCCTTTTTTCTGAACATTACTCTTTTGATGTGGAGACAATCTATAATATTCAAGTCTCTTATGATACTTCCACTACTCCGAATGAGAAGAATTTTGCTTATGTGGAGAGTAATAAAATTTATATGCTTGGGGATCATGACAAGAATGCTTTTATGTGCTGGTTATATTGTTGAATTCATTCATGATGCTACTGAAAATTATTATGAGAGAGGATCATATGCTTGTAGGAATTGCAATAATATCAAGTTTCCTCTCTATGTGCTTAAAGTTTTGAAGCTATGCTTGTTTTGCTTTCCTATGCTAGTTGATTATTGTTCCCATAAGTTGTTTGCTCACGAAATCCCTATGCATAGGAAGTGGGTTAGACTTAAATGTGCTAGTCATATTCTTCATGATGCTCACCTTATGTTTCAATTCTTATCTTTTATGCGAGCATTATTGAAATCATCATGCCTAGCTAGGGGCGTTAAACGATAGCGCTTGTTGGGAGGCAACCCAACTTTATTTTAGTTTCTTTGTTTTTGCTTCTGTTTAGGAATAAATATTTCATCTAGCTTCTGGTTAGATGTGATTTTGTTTTTTAATTAGTGTTTGTGCCAAGTAGAACCTTTGGGAAGACTTGTGTGAAGTCTATATGATCATGCTGTGAAAAACAGAATCGTTAGTGCTCACTAGAATAGTCACCAGATTTTACTGGAGTGTGCTATTTAGTTGATTCTTTTTGAAGATGATTAATAGACAAATTCCTCACGTTTAACAATTTATTTCAATTTTTTTGGAGTTATAGAAGTATGTGAAAGTTACAGATTACTACAGACTGTTCTGTTTTTGACAGATTCTGTTTTCCGAGTGTTGTCTGCTTATTTTGGTGAATCTATGAGTAGTATCGGAGGGTATGAACCATAGAGAAGTTGGAATACAGTAGATATTACACCAATATGAATTTAGAATGAGCTCACAACAGTACCTTTGAGTGGTGGTTTGTTTTCTTATACTAACACAGTTCACGAAATTTTTGTTTAAGTTTTGTGTTGTGAAAATTTCAAGTTTTGAATATTGCTTTGATGGACTATGGAACAAAGAGTGTCAAGAGCCTAAGCTTGGGGATGCCCAAGGCACCCCAAGGTAAAATTCAAGGACAACCAAAAGCCTAAGCTTGGGGATACCCCAGGAAGGCATCCCCTATTTCATCTTTATCTATCGGTAACTATACTCGGAGCTATATTTTTATTCACCACATGATATGTGTTTTGCTTGGAGCGTCAATTTAGTTTATTTTTTTGCTTGCTGTTTGAATAATATCCCAAGTTATTAAGTTCTTACATGTTATAGAGTCTTCACATAGTTACATAATTATTCAACTACTCATTGATCTTCACTTATATCTTTTGGAGTAGTTTGTTATTGCTCTAGTGCTTCACTTATATCTTTTAGAGCACGACGGTGGTTTTATTTTGACGAAATAGATGAACTCTCATGCTTCACTTATATCCTGTAGAGAGTACATTAGAACAACATGGTAATGTGCTTTGGCTATAAAACTAGCCTTCACATGATAGGCATCCAAGATCAATGTAGTAAAAACTTTCACACTAAGTGCATTGAATATGATGAGAAGTTGGATGCTTGATAATTGTTTTCAGATATGAGGATAATGATATTAGAGTCATGCTAGTGGAGTTATTATAAAATTGAGAAATACTTGTGTTAAAGTCAGTAATTCCCGTAGCATGCACGTATGGTGAACCGCTATGTGACGAAGTTAGATCATGAGGTATTCGTAGAGTGTCATCCTTTGTGTGGAGGTCGGGGATGTCACAGCCCTAGATCAGCCCTTGTTGTCTTGCTTGTAATTAGTTGCCCTTCAGTGCATCATGCATCATGTCTATTTTCCTTTGAAGGTTGAAATGGGGATTGTTCAAACCCTAGCACCAAAAGTTTTCAACTAGGTTCAACCTAAAAATATTTTCATTGACCCAAAATGCCTTTGAAAATGTTCATGATTTTTGAATTGGTCTAGAACCTCTGCCAAAAATGGTGCACACTTTTAGAGGGCCATTCTGGATTTTTGAATTAAATCTTAAGTATTTGCATTTGGGCATTTAAATACTATATACTATTTTAAAAGTCCAAATATTCATGAACTAAAATGTTTACTGTTGGAAATAATCCAAACAGTAGCCTCAAGCAGTTTCATGAATTTTGAGATTGTACTAGTATTTTAGATAAAGCCAAAATAGTTACAGAAAAATAGAAAACAGTAATTAAAATAGAAAACAGAGAGAGAGAGTTTACCTGCACTTACCTGGGCCACTCACCTGCTGCCTGTCCAGCCCGGCGCGGCCCAGGAGCTGGCCCAGCCCACGGCAGCCACCACCGCTGCGAGTCATCGCCTAGCTCGCACCAGAAGGACGCGAGGCGCGTGGCCACCGTGCGCCGGCCACCTCCTGCCTGCCTGCGTGCACCCCCGACGCTCTGGACGTCTCTGGCATCGCCACTCATCTCCCTGGCCCCTCCTTCACTTTCCCCGTGCTCCTCCCTCCCCTCCGCTCTCTCCCCGCAGCACACCTGAGTGCGGTCGCTGCTGCCGCTCGCCACCACCGTGGCCACAGCCCTCCCCACGCCCCCGCAAAGTGACCACGAGCTCCGCCACGAACCCGTGGACCTATACGCCCACGCACGCGAGCTCGGGAGCCTCATGGCGTCCTCCCCGACCTCATGTTCAACCTCCGGCCGCCGACGACCTCACCGTCGATTTCGCGATGGCTGGCGCCTCCCCGAGCCTCCTGAGACCCCCGACGACCCCGCCGTGAGCTCCTATGCCGTTTCACCTTATTTTTGAACTTGCTCCCTCGCCTAGGCCGTGGTTCCGTCAGGAGCCGTGTGCTTCTCGCCGCCGGCGATGTCGCAATCGTGGCCACAGCCACCTCTGCCCGTTTTTGAGCGCGTCACCGTGCTCAGCACCTCACCAGGAGGCCGTAGCACCCTTCTGTTGCTCCTCCCGTGCCCCGTATCACCGAAACCACCGAGGCCCGATTCCGACCGCCGCCCTTGAGCTCGCCGCCGACGATTCCGGCCACCCCAGCACACACCGTCGCCTCCACTAGATGCGCACGAGTCCCAGCTCCACGTAGGTGCCCTCCGCCGGCCATTTGGTCGCCGGAGGAGGAATCCCGAGCCTCTCCGCCGTGTTTAGCCTCGCCGGCGTCGAGTCGCCGGCGGGTTTGACCCAACTTGACCAGGGTTTGACCACCCTGAGTCAATGACATGTGGGGCCAGTCTTGACTAGTTTTAGTTTAGGGTTTTATTTAAGTTTTAATTGCTGTCATTAACTTAATTAGACACTGACATGTGGGCCCCGTGTCTGTTTAGTTTAGTTTTAAACTTTTAGTTAGTGGTGAGAGACTGACCAGTGGGACCCACTAGTCAGGTTTGACCTGCACCCGCCTGTTGACTTGCTGATGTCAGCATGACGCAGTGCTGACGCAGTAATGCTTTTCTGGATTTTAAATAAATCTATTTGATTTGTTTATTTTCAGAAAATAGCCAAACTTCTGAAAATCACAGAAAATAATCTATAACTCAGATGAAAATAATTTATATATGAAAATTGATCAGAAAAATCCAAGGAATCTGTTTATGGCATTTCCATGCATGTTTGAATAACTTACAGACACTGTTTAGGACAATTTAAATAAATGGCATTTGAATAATCACATATGGAGTTTGAATTTGAATCTTTGGTTCAAATCAACTTCATTTAATATGGTTGCTAGTTGCATTAGCTCAATCAACATCATATTGCCATGTCATGATCATGCATCATATTGTCGCATTGCATTGATTGTGTTCTCTCTTGTTTGCCGATGTTTGTCCCCTCTCAGTAGACGCTGTTCCGACGATGTGATCGATGACACCGATGAAGACTCATTGATATCTTCAGAAGTGCCAGGCAAGCAAACCCCCATTGAGCATCCCGATACAATCCCACTCTCTCGCTCCTGCTCTCTTTTACTGCATTAGGACAACAACATTTTGAACTGCTTTTTGCTGCGGTAGCTGAACCCCTTTCCTCTGCATGACCTGTCATTGCCACAGTAAATAGTTGAAACCCACTAGCATGAGTAGGAGTTGTTTGAGCCATGTTGTGCCTACTCATTCATGCTTTCTGGTTATGCCCGTTATTGCTTAGAGTTGTGTTAGGTCTGATTCATCGGGGATGAATTGGAATGTGGTGAACATGTCCTACTGTTGAGAGCTAAGTGTGTGAACACGTTTTGGTAAAGGTAGCGGTGAGAGGCCATGTAGGAGTACATGGTGGGTTGTCTCACTGGAACCGTCCTTAAGAACTGAGTTCTGTGTAAGTTGTCCAATGACATAGCTACTACCACGCATTGGAATGCTTAAGTGCCCCTCTCGACTTATTAATCAACTAGATCTCTGTCCAGGAGTTGCAACTAGTTTCTGGTGTTTGTAGGTAGTGTTAGTAGTCTACCAAGTGGCACACGGTACATGTGGGCTTGGGGCAGACTAGGCACCGTGGCACGGTGTACCAAGCGTAGATCCATCCGTCGAGGTGGGCTTGGGAACCCTGTACACATCGTTGGGGGCCGTGAGAGACACCCCGGCCGGATCTCCCCACGGATGGAACCCGAATAGGCGATAAACCTGGACTAGAGTCTTGTGTGGTTAGTCAGGTCGTGGCCGACACCCTCGCTAGGCTTCCGCTTGAAGGTTGCCGAGATACACGACGTGTACATGGCGGTAAGTGGCGAGAGCGTGTGTGAAGAAGTACACCCCTGCAGGGTTAACATGATCTATTCGAATAGCCGGGTCCGCGGTTATGGACTTCTTGGATGCTTACGTGGTACATAGACAAGTGGAAGTGGATACTCTAAAACACGCAAGATAAGCGTGAGTGCTATGGATGGCCTTCTCGTAGGGAGACGGGAGCGGATCCATAGTGATGTATTGATTGGTGAATATGTGGACTCATGTGCGCCACCTCAAAAGAGTTACTTGCAGTTGTAGTTCAGGATAGCCACCGAGTCAAAGCTGGCTTGCTGCAGTCAAACTCCACCACCCCTTGGTTGATACTGATGCATACGTAGTTAGTTCTGATGTAAGTCTTGCTGAGTACCTTTGTACTCACGTTTGCTTAATTTATGTTTTTGCAGAGAGAATTCAGTCTCGCTAGTGGTTCCGCGTGGACTTCGACGTTTAGCTTGTTACCTCAGCTATGATCTTGTGCCCTCGGGAGGGTCTTACAGATAGCCAGGCTTCTCAGCCTTTTTCATTTGTAGTTGTCTGTACTCAGACATGTTATGCTTCCGTTGCCTGTATGCTCTGAATGTTGGGTCATATGACCTCTGATTGTAATAAATGCTATGATGGCTCTTCTGGGCCTTTATCTATATGAGTTGTTGAGTTATGTTGTGATGCCATGTTGTACATCACATACTTGCATGTTATGCGTACGTGTAATGTGTATTGCTATGTGTGGGATCCGACACCTAGTTGTTTACCTTTGGTAGCCTATCTTACAGGGAAATGTCTCCTAGTGCTTCCACTAAGCCTTGGTAGCTTGCTACTGCTCCGGAACACTTAGGCTGGCCGGCATGTGTCCTTCTTCGTTCCTGTGTCTGTCCCTTAGGGGAAATGTCACGCGTTGTTCCTTTAAGTCCTTGTAGCTTGCTACGACTTGGGTTCATACGTTGATGACCGACACGTTCGTTGCTGGGTCATGTATGCCTGTCTCTGTAATTTAGCGCCACTTTTGGTTTATAAATAGTCATGTCGGCCCGGGTTCTCTGTCATATGGATGCTAGCGACACTATCATATACGTGTGCCAAAATGCGCAAACGGTCCCGGGCCAGGTAAGGTGGCACCCGTGGGGATACCGTGCGTGAGGCCGCAAAGTGATATGATGTGTTACAGGCTAGACCCGTGTGACTTAGGATCGGGGTCCCGACAGCTTTGGTATCAGAGCCTGACTGCCTGTAGGATTAGTAAGCCAAACTGGTTGAAGTTGTGTTTAGAAATTCTTTAGTTATAATAAGGGAGTTGATTGTGGAAGGGAACATAAGGCTCTTTTTACTCCTTTACCTTATGACCTTCTGATCTGAGTCACCTTCTTCTATTCTACGGGGATTAAGAACTAGGCTTCTCACTCTATTTTTTTAGGATCACGTTAACAGTGGATTCAACCCTCAGTTCAGTTCCTGCTACTTCTGCGTGTTCAACTGTTGATCTCAGAACCTTGACATTATGATGTTGAGTGGTTATGCTATCTTTGTGCATGAGTCTCAAAAGTATTTTCGAGCATTTACAGCCGTTGTGCTGTCCGAGTCATCCCAGGTTTCTAAAACAATCTGATGCATTTGCAAATCCCTTCTTCCTGTCCCGATGCTTCTTTGGGCCAGATTAACCACACTAGTCAGTGTGTTGAGGTACTCTGTTACCTCGACATATATGTTGGAGTTATTATTATGACCCTAGGTGTCTTAGAAGATCACCCAGTAATCTAGCAATGCTTTATATTCCCAATGTGATGATTCTGGCCATCATTCTTGAAAGCATTCCATGATGCTATTTAGTTAGTAGGTAATCCATTTCTGGGTTCTTGAACCCGAGATTCACCCTACCTACTTCATGTTGATAGTGTTTGCTCGTTCCTTTGGGATATTAGTAACTTTGTGATAGTCCTCGAGGTCCGTGGTTATCGTTCTTCCAATACCATGAACCATCATGGCAGAAGTTCTTTTGAACCAAAAGATCACAACCAGAGTGCTCTTGATGAGTACTCCAATCATGATTGTGATTCTGCCAGTCCTACCTTTCTGCATGGGTTATCCGGAAGAAATATGTGGAACTCGTTCGACATACTAACCTATGCATCCACAACTCAGACAATCATATGTTCCTTGAGTTGACCCCTTTTTAGTTGTATCTTGACCTTCGTCTATCAATTGATAGTCAAGAGTATGCGTGCATTCGTTCATCGATGCCTTTTACTCTTGTGGTCCGTCAAGCCATTCTATTCCGGAATGACTAGGAGAAACAAACTCCAGTACCTCATCCATTCCTAGGATTGGGTCAAAGTAGTTGTACTCCGCAGATGAAGAATGTTAATCCATCTTCTAATCTGTTCTATCCTGGAGTATTACCATCTTTATATCAAGAATGTCATGGGAATTGCACATCATCCTATGAACTCTTGATACAGTGATACTTCTCGCTCTCATTATTCATTTCTCGGTCCCCGTGTTATTGTAACTGGAACGCCGACAAGTGAATCATGATGTGTGAATCAATACCCTTAGCAACCTCGTTGCTTGGTGGTTAAAGGACAACAATTTCATCCTTAGCGTGTTGATTACTGAATCACCATTCTAAGATTGATCGTGCTACTAGTCCATCTTTCCTGGTGCACTTATCGATCAATGAGTTAGGATTGTGTCAATCTCCCGCTCTTTTGATCATATCATCTTGCCCTGAAAAGCAAGATTGATCTCGAGCTTAGTAACATATTGGTGGTCCGTGATTTTCCGAATATCTTCTCGGAAGTATTACCAGGTTGCTCCCTGATCATTATGTTGAGCTCGTTATGAAGCTGGTTTCTCTCTAAACCACCCTTTCTCCAAGAATCTGTGTTGGATACCCTGAGCTAGTCGGTTAAGCTAAACGACAACTTGGAGAGTTGGAAGATAAAAGCTTGCCTGACTTAGTTCCTTCCAAGGGATATCTTTTGTGTGGGTGTTGAAGAAAGATGATATCTTGATCGATTGATCCTCGTGATCAATTGTTGGATCTATCATCTTATCCAAACTTTGATTTGAGTATGGGCTATTGTCAAGTCAAATCAGAACCAATGATATTCGTAATGTTGTCTTACTCGTGGTTGACCCCTCGAGCATACATCGTTACATCTTTTGGTCTGACCAATGCTATCGCCTTGTTAACATGGTTATGGAATTCCATTTCTTTTGGAAGCCTCGATGAATTGTTGTCGAGCCCATCGGCAACATGTTTATCCCCTCCATGATTCATGTTGAACATTAAAGCTAGTGTTGGAAACTTTGTAAGCATTGCCTTCGTGTCCCGTTCGTGAGGTATATGTTCGATGAGAGGAGAGACTTTCCCTAATTCATGTGTAATTGATGTAAGTTGCCGCCGTGAGTTCGAGAAAGATTGTTTTAGGTTTTCCATGGAATCATCCCAAGTCAGTCACGCATGTGCGAAGTATTCTATGGTTTGATAGGCTCGCTACCTCCATTCCATATGTATTCCGTAGCAACCAAGCCACTGATTGATATGTTCAAGGAGAGGAAGTTCCTTCATAAGAGCTAATCCGGACTTATGAAAGGACTTGATATCCTCGATGATGATTCCCCCACCTGAACTCGGTAGTGTTTTATTATAAGACTACTACGTGGTCATACTTGTCTGAGACAACGTGTTCACATGTATGTAGCAGAACCAGCTCATGTTTTGGAGCTTGCTATTGTAGTTCACTCCCCGAGAATCTCGCAACGTCGTCTCGTCGATTTGGGTTGCAAACCTTCATTTTTCTTCCTAGACTCGATGAGTCTGGAATATCCTGACACCAACCAGATCTGAATCTCAGGCAGATATGATGGTTGGAGCATTTTTCCAAGAACTATAATATTGGTCTCTCGATAACCCGGTAAGTGGATGTTGTGGCCAACACACCAGCCGGAAGACCTATTGTTGTAGTATCTTGATTGAAGAAGTTGGCCACCTCCCCATAAGGACTTCGTAGGATTTTCTACCTAGTTGTTCCTTATGGATTTTTGTGCTCCTGAAGTCCGACCTTTACTTGATGTTCAACATACCAAACATATCTATGAATGGATTACGCTAACACATCAAGGAGAACATTAGAAGCGGAGTGCTAAATGTCTCTCGGTCGATCATCCAGATTTCGCCCCCTTGGCCTCACTAAGGTGAAATCTGAGAAGGTGTTATCTTCCTTTGCATCTCCACCATCCATCATTATTCATCATGGTGGTATGTGATGTTGCCAGGATCCTTGACACGGATATTGGTAAAACCTTGATGAATATGGGAATGCTCAAGTTCTTGAGAGCACGCACAAGCACTAGGTGTTATCACCGGCACTAACCGGGATTGCTCCCAGTGTTCTTGGTTATGCTATAACCTCTCAAAGAGTAGATTCACTCTCTACTGTTGGGTTTTTTCTCAGTTACCAGAATCATTCCCAGCATTTGCTTTTTGTTCCCAGCTTGCACCGCCAAAGTGCCATTTTACCATGGGTCCCATCCATTTCCGGTGATAAGAAAAATCATCCCTTGTGTTGTCTTCAACAAGGTAGTCCATATCATCCATTCTGGCCCGAGAATGTCATTCTTTCGAACTCCGACAAATGATCGTTTGTGATTGCCTTAGGCTGGTATAGGGAATTTCAATGATCTCTATATCAAAAGTAATTCTTTTTGCCACTTAAGGGAATAACTCTACGAGTCGCCTCCTCTAAGGTGCCCCGTTATAGAATCATGGCAAGTCAACTCCTCGCTATGTTGACAATCGATCACCATCTCCTTAGGTGTGGAATTATTGCCACTAAGTGAACCTATATCGTTGTTTCACTCCATCCCTCTGGATGTGTGTGCCGTGTCTCAGCTCAAGAGATGCTTCAATGTCTCACTCCATGAGTTGATCTTGAGTTCCTCGATCTTTGGGAAGATCGATTTCTACAGAGTATGTCTCCGTTATCATCTGGTTGGATGAAGATCTCAAAGCAAGGATGACAAGATCAATATGATGCAATAAATCAACATCTCCGAGAAGGAAAATTGGATCGTGAAGATTGTGTTAGTTAGTGTTCCCTCTAATCTCTTATCTCACGTCTTGAATCTCGGGACAAGATTCTTATTTTAGTGGGGGTGAGTTGTCACAGCCCTAGATCAGCCCTTGTTGTCTTGCTTGTAATTAGTTGCCCTTGAGTGCATCATGCATCATGTCTATTTTCCTTTGAAGGTTGAAATGGTGTCAGGACCCCGATCCTAAGTCACACCGATCTAGCTGTAACACGTCATATCACTTTGCGGCCTCACGCACGGTAACCCCACGGGTGCCACCTTACCTGGCCCGGGACCGTTTGCGCATTTTGGCACACGTATATGACAGTGTCGCTAGCATCCATATGACAGAGAATCCGAGCCGACATGGCTAGTTATAAACCAAAAGTGGCACTAAATTACAGAGACAGGCATCCATGACCCAACAACGAACGTGTCGGTCATCAACGTATGAACCCAAGTCGTAGCAAGCTACATGGACTTAAAGGAACAACGCGTGACATTTCCCCTAAGGGACAGACACAGGAACGAAGAAGGACACATGCCGGCCAGCCTACGTGTTCCGAGCAGTAGCAAGCTACCAAGGCTCATTGGAATCACTAGGTGGCATTTCCCTGTAAGATAGGCTACCAAAGGAAAACAACTAGGTGTCGGATCCCACACATACCAAGCATTTCAATCATACACGCAATATGCTCAATATGTGCAAATACAACATTGCATCACAACAGAACTCTATGACTCAAAGTACTTTATTTAAAAGGCTCCAGGAGCCATACATAAGATATCCATACAGGTAGGGGTCACATGACCCAACACTCAAGTCATACAGTCATACAAACACAAGCGGAAGCTACATGTCTGAGTACAGACAACTTAGAAAATAAAACAGGCTTGGTGTAGCCTGACTATCTACAAGGCTCTTCACAAGCTCCAGATCTCCGTCTGGGTGTCAAGCTACTCGTCGACGTCAACGTCTATGTAGAACCCATCAGCAGGGGCAGGGTTCTCCTCTGCAACAGTTATTAAGCAAACATGAGTACAAAGGTACTCAGCAAGTCTTACCACAGAACCTATCATACATGCAACATTATCAAAGGGGGGGGGGTAGTGGAGTTTATAGCAGAATGCCAGCTTTGACTTTGGCTAACCTATACTACAACTCTCAACGGATTGCAAGATGTTATTACGAACACGAGTCCTCTACTCACCACATCAATACACTACCGAGGATCCTCTTCCGTCATCCTACGGAAGGGCCATCCACGGCACTCACACTTATCTTGAGGTTTTTAGTAGTATCCATCAACTTGTCTATGAACTGTAAGAGCAACCAAGTAGTCCGTACCGCGAACAACGGCTATTCGAATAGATTGATAACCCTGCAGGGGTGTACTTCTTCACACATGTTTTCACCACTTAGCGTCTGCACATGACATGTGCTCGGCAGACTTCAAGCGAAAGCCGACGTGGGTGTAGACCACGACCTAACCAACCACTCAAGTCTCTCGTCCAGGTTTATCGCCTATTTGGGTTCCATCCGTGGGGAGATCCGGCCGGGGTGTCGCTCACGGCCCCAAACGATGTGTACAGGGTTCCCGAGTCACCAAACGGGCAACCGGTACACCGTGCCACGTACGTGTCGCATCACAGCCCACCCCGAGGGTCAGCGCTGTGCACGAACTCCAGTAAACTATAAACACCAGAAACTAGTTGCAACTCCTGGACAGAGTACAAGGGCAGTCAATAAGTCGAGCGGGGTCATATTTCAGGGCCCAATGTGTGGTAGTAACTCTAACTTGAATCACACACACAGATCTCGGGTCCTATGGACGATTCCAATGAAACAACCCACCATGTACTCCTACATGGCCTTTCATCGATACCTTTACCAAGCGTGTTCCACACTTCCCTCTCTTTATCGGTATGATCATTTCAATCTGATCCATCACCCAGATGAACCAGACCAGACACAACTCTGAGCATTGCAGGCAACATAAACAAACAGCATGGTGGATCACACATCACATGGCTCAATCAACTCCTACACATGCTAGTGGGTTTCAACTATTTACTGTGGCAATGACAGGTCATGCAAGGGATAGGGTTCAACTACCGCAACAAGTAGCAGTTCACACGCTGTTGCCTTAATGCAGTAAAAGAGAGCAGGAGCGAGAAGGTTGGGTTGGTATCGGAATGATCAATGATTGCTTTGTCGGGTACTGCTCTTCAACTGGATACGCAGCAGTATCCTCGGGAGCAGGACCTAACACAGAGAATACCGATGATACAATCATTAACAAACAATGCAACAATATGATGCATGCTCATGACATGGCAAGATGCATGTGTGTTGGCTAATGCAACTAAAACCAGAAGGGTTTGAACCTATTTGAATCAAGGATTCAAATTGGAGTTCAAACTATTATTTAAATAAGTGCATTATCATGTTTTTGATGTATACATCAAGTTAACTTGTTCAAACATGTATGAAACCAGTGCCATTGGAAAGATTGGATTTTTCTGATCATTTTTCATATATAAATCTTTTCCATCTGAGCTATGGTTGATTTTATATGATTTTTAGAAGTTTTGGGTATTTTCTGGAATTTCCTGAATTATTTTAAATCTAAAAATCCCAGAAAAACCTTTACTGCGTCAACATGACATCATGCTGGCGTCAGGCAGTCAACAGGGCCAGTCCAAGTCAAACCTGACCAGTGGGTCCCTCATGTCAGTGTCACAGTTAACTAATTAACTAATTAGAATTAAATTAACACCTAAACTAGGTTTGACTTGCGGGCAGGGCCCACATGTCAGTGACCCAGGGGGTCAAACCCGTGGTCAAAACAGGTCCAACTCGCCGGCGTTTAGCCGCCGGCGAGGCCAAACACGGCGGCGTGCTTCGGAAAACGCCTACGGTGCACGGCTCGAGCTGCGGTTAGGTGCGTTGGAAAGCCCTTGCTGTTGCGCGTCGGATGGTGGTGGTCGCCGGACCTGGGGTGGCCGGAGACGACGACAACAAGCTCGACGGCGGCGACCAGCGTCGGGCGTGTGTGGAGATGCGGCTGCAGGGGCCTAGGCGATGCGTGCGTAGCACCTTTCGCATCTACGTGCTGCGGTGAGTGTGTTGGACGGGTGCCAGTGACCAAATGGTCACCGGAGCATCACCGGCGGCGAGCACGGCGGCGGTGCGTGCGGTTGAGCTTTGTGCAGTGCGTTCCAGGGCAAAAGAGAGCCAACGGAGAGGGGGAGGAGGAAGCTAGGCTCACAGGGGTTGCAGCAAGCGCCGGAGCGAGCTCGGGGGTGGTCGGAGCTGGGCAGAACGGCGAGGGGGATCTCCGCGGCCGGAGTTGGGGAAGAAGAGGTCGGGGGTGTCTCCAGGGCGGGCGAGCGCTCGGGGCTCGGCCTGTTCGAACCAGTCGAGGACGGCGGAGATGATGGACACCAAGGCGGGGCTCAGAGACGACGGTGGACGCGGCTTCTACGACGGTGCGAACACGACGGCGTCGGCCATGGCGCGGGGAGAGCGACGGAGAGGAACTGGGGAGAGGTGGAGGTGTCTACGAGGTCGGGGAGGACGTGGACGATCGAACCAGCCCTCCAGGACGGCGAGGGGACGAAGCAGGGCGGCGGGCAGCTGCGTGGCGCGCCGTGCGGTCGCCGTCGAGCACCTGCCTGCCTGCCTGGCCGAGCCAAGCAGCTTGCTGGAGCGGCTGCTGGGCTGGGCCGGCAGGTGGGCCGGGTGGTGCGCCAGGTAAGCTTTTCTCTCTCCCTTTTTTCTATTTTCTTTTCTGTTTCATTTCTTTTGCAGCTTTGTTCATTTAAATAAAATGCCAGAGCATTTTTGTAACTCATAACACTTGTCATACCTACTGTATATATTATGAACAGTAGGAAACATTATAGTTTATGATTATTTGAGCATTTAAAATATTTTATAGCATTTAAATGCCCAAATTCAAATACCATAAGATTTAATCCAAAGCCCTAGATTGTCCTAGAAAATTGTGCACCTTTTTTGGCAGAGGTTTAAGAGCAAGGCAGAAATGATGAACATTTTTGAAGGGCATTTTGGGTACATTGGAAAATATTTTAGCAAACCCTAGTTGTTAGGGGAGGGGTACTGGGGTTTCTGTTAATCCCATTTCAAGTTTCTTTGAAAAGTAAACATGATGCACACTCTAGCTAGGTCCTAATGCAAATGCTAACTAGGGATGTGACAACTCACCCCCACTTAAAAGAATCGCGTCCCGAGATTCGGGTTCCTCCGGAAAGAGGGTGGGGTACTCAAGTCGAAGACGATCCTCCCTTTCCCAAGTAGCTTCACTCTTGGAATGATGTGACCATTGAACCTTGAGAAACTTGATATTATGGCGTCGAGTGGTGCGCTCGGTTTGATCAAGAATACGAACGGGGTATTCTCGATATGTAAGATTGTCCTGGAGATCAAGCGTTTCGTGGTCCACTCCGCGGATAGGATCCGAGAAGCAACGCCTGAGTTGAGAAACGTGGAAAACATCATGAACTCTGGAGAGGTGCGGAGGTAGTTCCAATTGGTAGGCAACTTCTCCTCGTTTGGCAAGAATGCGAAAAGGACCGATGAAACGAGGGGCCAATTTGCCTTTGATACTGAAGCGATGGGTTCCCTTAAGAGGAGTAACCTGAAGGTAAGCCTTATCGCCGACTTCAAAAGTCACAGCCTTATGATGACTATCATATTGGCTCTTTTGGCGAGACTGGGCTGTTTTCAATCTCTCACGAACGATGCGAACTTGTTCTTCTGCTTCCTGAATCATATCCGGGCCAAAGAATTGTCTTTCCCCGGTCTCTGACCAGTTAAGAGGTGTTCGACACCTTCGTCCATATAGAACTTCGAAGGGAGCTTTGCCCAAACTGGCTTGATAACTATTGTTATAAGCGAATTCGGCAAATGGAAGACATTTTTCCCATTCCATACCGAAGAAATGACAGAGGCTCGAAGCATGTCTTCCAGAATTTGATTGACTCGTTCCACTTGACCACTTGACTGCGGATGGAAGGCAGTACTGAAAGAGAGATGAGTTCCCATAGCATTCTGGAAACTTTCCCAAAATCGTGAAGTGAAAAGACTTCCACGGTCTGAGTTAATCTCCAACGGTACACCATGAAGTGATACTATTCGAGAGACATATAAGTCTGCTAGCTGGCTAGCGGTAATACTCTCCCGAACAGGCAGGAAATGAGCTACTTTAGAGAGGCGGTCGATAACGACGAAGATAGCATTATTCCCTTTCCTGGACCTGGGAAATCCGGTAATGAAGTCCATACCGACTTTGTCCCATTTCCATTCAGGAATAGCTAAAGGTTGAAGGGTGCCAGCAGGCCGTTGATGCTCTGCTTTGACTCGACGACAAACGTCGCAGTTAGCAATGAATTGAGCGATTTCTCTCTTCATCCTAGTCCACCAGAATCTCTGACGTAGATCCTGATACATTTTAGTACTACCGGGATGAATCGTGAGAGGAGATTCATGAGCCTCCTTAAGGATTAATTTCCGTAGATGGTGGTTCTTGGGAACCACTACACGGTTCTCAAAGAAAACAACACCTCGATCATCCATGGAGAAACTTCTAGCGAGTCCGCTAGCAATGTTCTCTTGGAGTCGTGATATACCTTTATCACGCTTCTGGGCAGCTATAACTTGATCCATAAGGGTAGGTTTCGCCACCAAGGTGGAAAGGAATCCTCGAGGAACAATGTGAAGGTTAAGCTTGCGGAATTCCTCGTGGAGAAGTGGTTGACTTTGTTGTAACATTAAATTGTTACAATATGACTTACGACTTAGTGCATCAGCCATGACATTGGCCTTTCCAGGAGTGTAAGTGATTCCTAAGTCGTAGTCTGTGAGCAATTCAACCCAACGTCTTTGCCTGAGATTTAAATCCGGTTGGGTGAAGATATACTTCAAACTTTGATGATCAGTGAAGATTTCACAGCGATTACCAAGAAGGTAATGTCGCCATGTTTTGAGTGCATGGACTACAGCTGCAAGCTCTAGATCATGAGTAGGATAGTTATCCTCATGTGGACGCAACTGTCGGGATGCGTATGCAATCACTTGACGATCTTGCATGAGAATGCAACCTAGTCCTTGTCGTGAGGCGTCGCAATATATTATAAAATCCTTGGAAAAGTCTGGTGGTACCAGTACAGGTGCAGATGTCAGGCGTCTTTTCAGTTCCTGAAAACTGGACTCGCACTGTGGGGTCCACTCAAACTTTTTATCTTTCTTGAGGAGTTCGGTTAGAGGTTTAGCAACCTTGGAGAAATTCTCGACGAAACGTCGGCAATAGCTCGCTAAGCCAAGAAAACTCCTAACTTGCTTGACCGATTCAGGGGGAGTCCAATCAAGTACGGCTTGAACTCGCTCGGGATTGACAGCAATACCCTTGCCAGAGATCACATGACCTAGATAGGTTACTTCTGGCAACCAAAATTCACATTTAGAGAATTTGGCATAAAGGCGGTGCTCTCGAAGCTTCGTCAATACCAGCCTTAAATGCTCGGCATGATCTTCCTTGTTCTTGGAGAAAATGAGTATATCATCGAGGTATACCACGACGAATTTATCCAAATACTCCATGAATATAGAATTCATTAACCGAGAAAAGGTAGCTGGGGCATTGGTTAATCCGAAGGACATGACGGTGTACTCATATTGGCCATAACGAGTAACGAAAGCCGTTTTAGGAATGTCCCCGTTCTTGATTTTGATTTGATGGTAGCCCAACCTCAAATCCATCTTAGAGAAGACTGAGGATCCAGCGAGCTGATCATATAGGTCGTTGATCCTGGGGAGCGGATACTTATTCTTTATGGTGACCAAATTGACAGGTCGGTAATCTACAACCATCCGCTCCGTTCCATCCTTCTTCTTGACGAAGAGGACGGGGCAAGCCCAAGGGGAAGAACTAGGACGGATGAAACCCTTTTGCAAGGACTCATCGAGTTGTTTCTTTAGCTCAGCTAATTCTAGTGGTGCCATCTTATAAGGTCTCCTAGAGATTGGGACAGTTCCAGGAATAAGATCTATCACGAACTCGACATCTCTGTCAGGTGGAACTCCTGGCAGTTCTTCTGGAAAAACATCCGGGAAGTCACGGACTACCGGGATATCTTCGAGTTCTGGTAGAGGGCTGGCATTAAGAGAGTAGAGCTGACGCTCAGTCATTCGAGTCAAGACATTGACTATCTTGCTGGATGGATGTGTAAGTTGAACGGTCCTAGTAGAGCAATCAATCTTGGCATAATGAGTTGTCATCCAATCCATAACCAAGATGATGTTTATGTCCGAGGACTTGAGAGCGATTAAAGATGCAAGGAAAACAAGTCTATCGACAAGGATTTCATTTCCATGGCTTACCCTAGAGGTTTGCCACTTTGAACCAGGAGTTTGAATAACCATGGAAGTAGGCATGTCACAAAAAGTCATGTTGTGCAATCGAGCATAGTTCTCAGATATGAACGAATGGGATGCTCCAGTATCAAAAAGAACAGATGCCGGATGGCAATTTACGAGAAGCGTACCAAGGACGACGTTAGGATCCTCATAAGCTTCTTCGGCAGAAACATAGTTGACATGACCACGTGCAGTGGGGATTGGCTTGACATAGTTCACCTTGCCGGTTGGCTTACCACGGCCAACGGGTTTTCCTGGCTTGTTCTGGGGACAATCACGCATGTAGTGTCCCGGTTCTCCACACTTGAAACATGTCACAGTGGTGGTGCATGGAGCAAAGTTGGAAGGTGGTCCTCCATAGGTCTTAGCAGGTGCAAACTGTTGAGTTGGGCGAGGCGCCTCATAGGATGGCCTCGGTGTATACTTGGGTGGCAGAGCAGTGTTAGGAACCCACACACGGCGCTTGTGAGAGCCAGAGCCGGATGAGGAACCAAGGTCTCGAGTATGCTTGCGGGTGGTCTCGAAGTCGGTCTGGCCTGTTTCAGCACTGATAGCCTTGTTTACCAACTTCTGGAAGGAAGTTCACTCGTGCAGACATAGATCTCGACGGAGTTCAGGGCTGAGTCCCTTGCGGAACCTCGCCTGCTTCTTGGCATCGGTGGATACTTCCTCAGGTGCATAGCGTGCCAAGTTACCAAACTCGCGACTGTAGCCATCCACAGTTAAACGGCCCTGGGTGAAATTGCAGAATTCCTCCCGCTTGCGATCCATGAGACCTTCCGGAATGTGATGTTCACGGAATGCCTCACTGAACTCAACCCAGGTAGTGACTTGGCCAGCAGGACGCATAGCTTCAAAGTTTTCCCACCAAAGACTGGCAGGGCCCTCAAGATGGTAGGCGGCGTAGATAACCTTGTCAGCTTCGGCCACACGGGCAGAGTGTAGCTTGTGGGTAATACTACGTAGCCAGTCATCCGCATCCAGAGGTTCAGTGGAGTGATGGAACTTCGGTGGACACATCTTGATAAAATCGTGGATTGACACCACGTCATTCCTCTGACGGAACCCAGTGTTCTGCTCTATGCGTTCCAGCAGACGGTTGGTCTCTCTCTTGTTCCGTTCTGCTTCAAGCATAACTTCCGCCAAAGAGGGTGGCTGGGGCAGATTCCCATCTCTAGCCCCACTAGCCTCACCCTGCTTGTGAGCAGCAGGAGTGCTGCGAGTGTTGACCATCCTAGGAAAACAAAACAACGGTTTAGACAAGGATGGCAAAAATTTGACATAGAAGTGCAGAATGTAATGGATGACACGGAATGCAAGGATGTTCATCCGTACGACATGGTAATATAGGAACTGCTATATATACACCAGTGGTCTTACACACCATACAAAGTTTAGTACAAGCCAAGGCTAAAGTACAACTGCGGTGAAAGACGATACATCCCATCAGAGGCATTCCAAGCTCCTATACATTATTTAACTACACCTCCGGAACTCAGTACACACTAAGTCATATTCCACAAGACGCGCAGGACTGTGGAAATACAACTACTACAATACTACTACAACCACGGCCTAGCTCAGACATTCGCGTAGTAATCCTCGTAAAGATTACCACCGTAGCCTGGAAGTGGAACAGATGGATCTTGGAACTCGCGAGCACTCGAAGGCTGTGGACCATAGGGGCATGGGTGTGGTCTCGGTCCCGATGCTGGTGGTAACCGACGCCCACGTGGAGGTGTAATACCCCCAACGTCACGCCAATCCATGCGATCAGGCAGACGAGTCCGCACAGGATACAAATCCCGCATGTCCAGATATCCGGCGTGCACAGCAGGTGCAAGCCGTGTCAAAGTAGTCCAATGAGCGGCTCGAGTGTTATACAGCTCCATTCGGAGGGCACGGACCTCACGGTCCCTATCCTCCAACATCTGAACAGTGGTCTGAAGCAGTTGCTCTTCATGAGCAGCATCAGTATACAGACCAGTGTAGTAGCCTTCCTCTCCGGGAAGTGAGGCTGGCATGTAACAGAACTCAGTGTTCAGCAACAGGGCATGCCTAGCACGGAGAATGGTCATCATCGAATAAGCGGCATCCTGCACTGCCATCTCGATGGTAATCCCGAGTCCATAAGACCAATGGATGGGATCATTAGCTCCGGGATATGAGGGGTATATCCGGACTGTGTAGAAATACTGACTTTGATTGAAATCCCGGTACTGTTCCTCCACAGTGTATTCAGGATACCAGCGATAACCGGTCTCAGTCATCACACGGACTAGCATGGCCGTGTGACCGGGCACATTAATGCACCGAGTCAAACGAACCACTTGGTGACGGATGCGGCCAGACATCTGAAACACGGAATAATGCAAAGGCATTAGTGTTTCTGGAAGAAATCGGGCAGCATAACAACTGTAAATGCTCAAACAAAGATTTGAGACATCATACAAATGATAGCATAGCCACTCAACAATTCCATATCAAGGTTCCAGGTTCAACAATCATCATACTCTAAGGATAGAAACTGAACTGAGGCTTGAAACCAACAATCCTAAGAGTCTACGGATTAGTAACACGTGAACCTAGTAAGGATAAGAGGCCTAGTCCTAAATCCCCGTAGAAAGAATAGACTGACTCAGATCAGAAGGGCATAAGGTAAAGGAGTAAAAAGAGCCTTACGTTCCCTTCCACAATCAATTCCCCTACATATAGCTAAGAATTTTTCTAGACTCAACATCGACCAGTTTGGCTTGAGAAACCTACAGGCAGTCCAGCTCTGATGCCAACGCTGTCAGGACCCCGATCCTAAGTCACACCGATCTAGCTATAACACGTCATATCACTTTGCGGCCTCACGCACGGTAACCCCACGGGTGCCACCTTACCTGGCCCGGGACCGTTTGCGCATTTTGGCACACGTATATGACAGTGTCGCTAGCATCCATATGACAGAGAACCCGGGCCGACATGGCTAGTTATAAACCAAAAGTGGCACTAAATTACAGAGACAGGCATCCATGACCCAGCAACGAACGTGTCGGTCATCAACGTATGAACCCAAGTCGTAGCAAGCTACATGGACTTAAAGGAACAACGCGTGACATTTCCCCTAAGGGACAGACACAGGAACGAAGAAGGACACATGCTGGCCAGCCTACGTGTTCCGAGCAGTAGCAAGCTACCAAGGCTCATTGGAATCACTAGGAGGCATTTCCCTGTAAGATAGGCTACCAAAGGAAAACAACTAGGTGTCGGATCCCACACATACCAAGCATTTCAGTCATACACACAATATGCTCAATATGTGCAAATACAACATTGCATCACAACAGAACTCTATGACTCAAAGTACTTTATTTAAAAGGCTCCAGGAGCCATACATAACATATCCATACAGGTAGGGGTCACATGACCCAACACTCAAGTCATATAGTCATACAAACACAAGCGGAAGCTACATGTCTGAATACAGACAACTTAGAAAATAAAACAGGCTTGGTGTAGCCTGACTATCTACAAGGCCCTTCACAAGCTCCAGATCTCCGTCTGGGTGTCAAGCTACTCGTCGACGTCAACGTCTATGTAGAACCCATCAGCAGGGGCAGGGTTCTCCTCTGCAACAGTTATTAAGCAAACATGAGTACAAAGGTACTCAGCGAGTCTTACCACAGAACCTATCATACATGCAACATTATCAAAGGGGGGTAGTGGAGTTTATAGCAGAATGCCAGCTTTGACTTTGGCTAACCTATACTACAACTCTCAACGGATTGCAAGATGTTATTACGAACACGAGTCCTCTACTCACCACATCAATACACTACCGAGGATCCTCTTCCGTCATCCTACGGAAGGGCCATCCACGGCACTCACACTTATCTTGAGGTTTTTAGTAGTATCCATCAACTTGTCTATGAACTGTAAGAGCAACCAAGTAGTCCGTACCACGAACAACGGCTATTCGAATAGATTGATAACCCTGCAGGGGTGTACTTCTTCACACATGTTTTCACCACTTAGCGTCTGCACACGACATGTGCTCGGCAGACTTCAAGCGAAAGCCGACGTGGGTGTAGACCACGACCTAACCAACCACTCAAGTCTCTCGTCCAGGTTTATCGCCTATTTGGGTTCCATCCGTGGGGAGATCCGGCCGGGGTGTCGCTCACGGCCCCAAACGATGTGTACAGGGTTCCCGAGTCACCAAACGGGCAACCGGTACACCGTGCCACGTACGTGTCGCATCATAGCCCACCCCGAGGGTCAGCGCTGTGCACGACCTCCAGTAAACTATAAACACCAGAAACTAGTTGCAACTCCTGGACAGAGTACAAGGGCAGTCAATAAGTCGAGCGGGGTCATATTTCAGGGCCCAATGTGTGGTAGTAACTGTAACTTGAATCACACACACAGATCTCGGGTCCTATGGACGATTCCAATGAAACAACCCACCATGTACTCCTACATGGCCTTTCATCGATACCTTTACCAAGCGTGTTCCACACTTCCCTCTCTTTATCGGTATGATCATTTCACTCTGATCCATCACCCAGATGAACCAGACCAGACACAACTCTAAGCATAGCAGGCAACATAAACAAATAGCATGGTGGATCACACATCACATGGCTCAATCAACTCCTACACATGCTAGTGGGTTTCAACTATTTACTGTGGCAATGACAGGTCATGCAAGGGATAGGGTTCAACTACCGCAGCAAGTAGCAGTTCACACGCTGTTGCCTTAATGCAGTAAAAGAGAGCAGGAGTGAGAAGGTTGGGTTGGTATCGGAATGATCAATGATTGCTTGCCTGACAAGGTAGTTGTCGGGTACTGCTCTTCAACTGGATACGCAGCAGTATCCTCGGGAGCAGGACCTAACACAGAGAATACCGACGATACAATCATTAACAAACAAATGCAACAATATGATGCATGTTCATGACATGGCAAGATGCATGTGTGTTGGCTAATGCAACTAAAACCAGAAGGGTTTGAACCTATTTGAATCAAGGATTCAAATTGGAGTTCAAACTATTATTTAAATAAGTGCATTATCATGTTTTTGATGTATACAGCAAGTTAACTTGTTCAAACATGCATGAAACCAGTGCCATTGGAAAGATTGGATTTTTCTGATCATTTTTCATATATAAATCTTTTCCATCTGAGCTATGGTTGATTTTATATGATTTTTAGAAGTTTTGGGTATTTTTTGGAATTTCCTAAATTATTTTAAATCCAAAAATCCCAGAAAAACCTTTACTACGTCAGCATGACATCATGCTGGCGTCAGGCAGTCAACAGGGCCAGTCCAAGTCAAACCTGACCAGTGGGTCCCTCATGTCAGTGTCACAGTTAACTAATTAACTAATTAGAATTAAATTAACACCTAAACTAGGTTTGACTTGCGGGCAGGGCCCACATGTCAGTGACCCAGGGGGTCAAACCCGTGGTCAAAACAGGTCCAACTCGCCGGCGTTTAGCCGCCGGCGAGGCCAAACACGGCGGCGTGCTTCGGAAAACGCCTACGGTGCACGGCTCGAGCTGCGGTTAGGTGCGTTGGAAAGCCCTTGCTGTTGCGCGTCGGATGGTGGTGGTCGCCGGACTTGGGGTGGCCGGAGACGACGGCAACAAGCTCGACGGCGGTGACCGGCGTCGGGCGTGTGTGGAGATGCGGCTGCAGGGGCCTAGGCGATGCGTGCGTAGCACCTTTCGCATCTACGTGCTGCGGTGAGTGTGTTGGACGGGTGCCAGTGACCAAATGGTCACCGGAGCATCACCGGCGGCGAGCACGGCGGCGGTGCGTGCGGTTGAGCTTTGTGCAGTGCGTTCCAGGGCAAAAGAGAGCCAACGGAGAGGGGGAGGAGGAAGCTAGGCTCACAGGGGTTGCAGCAAGCGCCGGAGCGAGCTCGGGGGTGGTCGGAGCTGAGCAGAACGGCGAGGGGGATCTCCGCGGCCGGAGTTGGGGAAGAAGAGGTCGGGGGCGTCTCCTGGGCGGGCGAGCGCTCGGGGCTCGGCCTGTTCGAACCAGTCGAGGACGGCGGAGACGATGGACACCAAGGCGGGGCTCAGAGACGACGGTGGGCGCGGCTTCTACGACGGTGCGAACACGACGGCGTCGGCCATGGCGCGGGGAGAGCGAAGGAGAGTAACTGGGGAGAGGTGGAGGTGTGTGCGAGGTCGGGGAGGACGTCGACGATCGAACCAGCCCTCCAGGACGGCGAGGGGACGAAGCAGGGCGGCGGGCAGCTGTGTGGCGCGCCGTGCGGTCGCCGTGGAGCACCTGCCTGCCTGCCTGGCCGAGCCAAGCAGCTCGCTGGAGCGGCAGCTGGGCTGGGCCGGCAGGTGGGCTGGGTGGGGCGCCAGGTAAGCTTTTCTCTCTCCCTTTTTTCCATTTTCTTTTCTGTTTCATTTCTTTTGCAGCTTTGTTCATTTAAATAAAATGCCAGAGCATTTTTGTAACTCATAACACTTGTCATACCTGCTGTATATATTATGAACAGTAGGAAACATTATAGTTTATGATTATTTGAGCATTTAAAATATTTTATAGCATTTAAATGCCCAAATTCAAATACCATAAGATTTAATCCAAAGCCCTAGATTGTCCTAGAAAATTGTGCACCATTTTTGGCAGAGGTTTAAGACCAAGGCAGAAATGATGAACATTTTTGAAGGGCATTTTGGGTACATTGGAAAATATTTTAGCAAACCCTAGTTGTTAGGGGAGGCGTACTGGGGTTTCTGTTAATCCCATTTCAAGTTTCTTTGAAAAGTAAACATGATGCAAACTCTAGCTAGGTCCTAATGCAAATGCTAACTAGGGATGTGACAAATGGGGATTGTTCAAACCCTAGCACCAAAAGTTTTCAACTAGGTTCAACCTAAAAATATTTTCATTGACCCAAAATGCCTTTGAAAATGTTCATGATTTTTGAATTGGTCTAGAACCTCTGCCAAAAATGGTGCACACTTTTAGAGGGCCATTCTGGATTTTTGAATTAAATCTTAAGTATTTGCATTTGGGCATTTAAATACTATATACTATTTAAATGTCCAAATATTCATGAACTAAAATGTTTACTGTTGGAAATAATCCAAACAGTAGCCTCAAGCAGTTTCATGAATTTTGAGATTGTACTAGTATTTTAGATAAAGCCAAAATAGTTACAGAAAAATAGAAAACAGTAATTAAAATAGAAAACAAAGAGAGAGTTTACCTGCACTTACCTAGGCCACTCACCTGCTGCCTGTCCAGCCCAGCGCGGCCCAGGAGCTGGTCCAGCCCACGGCAGCTACCACCGCTGCCAGTCATCGCCTACCTCGCGCCAAAAGGACGCGAGGCGCGTGGCCACCCTGCGCCGGCCACCTCCCGCCTGCCTGCGTGCACCCCCGACGCTCTGGACGTCTCTGGCATCGCCACGCATCTCCCTGGCCCCTCCTTCACTTTCCTCGTGCTCCTCCCTCCCCTCTGCTCTCTCCCCGCAGCACACCCGAGTGCGGTCGCCGCCGCCGCTCGCCACCACCGTGGCCACAGCCCTCCCCACGCCCCCGCAAAGTGACCACGAGCTCCGCCACGAACCCGTGGACCTACACGCCCACGCACGCGAGCTCGGGAGCCTCATGGCGTCCTCCCCGACCTCATGTTCAACCTCCGGCCGCCGACGACCTCACCGTCGAATTCGTGATGGCTGGCGCCTCCCCGAGCCTCCTGAGACCCCCGACGACCCCGCCGTGAGCTCCTACACCGTTTCCCCTTATTTTTGAACTCGCTCCCTCGCCTAGGCCGTGGTTCCGTCAGGAGCCGTGTGCTTCTCGCCGCCGGCGATGTCGCAACCGTGGCCACAGCTGCCTCTGCCCGATTTTGAGCGCGTCACCGTGCTCAGCACCTCACCAGGAGGCCGTAGCACCCTTCCGTTGCTCCTCCCGTGCCCCGTATCACCGAAACCACCGAGGCCCGATTCCGGCCGCCGCCCTTGAGCTCGCCGCCGACGATTCCGGCCACCCCAGCACACACCGTCGCCTCCACTAGATGCGCACGAGTCCCAGCTCCACGTAGGTGCCCTCCGCCGGCCATTTGGTCGCCGGGGGAGGAATCCCGAGCCTCTCCGCCGTGTTTAGCCTCGCCGGCGTCGAGTCGCCGGCGGGTTTGACCCAACTTGACCAGGGTTTGACCACCCTGAGTCAATGACATGTGGGGCTAGTCTTGACTAGTTTTAGTTTAGGGTTTTATTTAAGTTTTAATTGCTGTCATTAACTTAATTAGACACTGACATGTGGGCCTCGTGTCTGTTTAGTTTAGTTTTAAACTTTTAGTTAGTGGTGAGAGACTGACCAATGGGACCCACTGGTCAGGTTTGACCTGGACCCGCCTGTTGACTTGCTGATGTCAGCATGACGCAGTGCTGACGCATTAATGCTTTTCTGGATTTTAAATAAATCTATTTGATTTATTTATTTTCAGAAAATAGCCAAACTTCTAAAAATCACAGAAAATAATCTATAACTTAGATGAAAATAATTTATATATGAAAATTGATCAGAAAAATCCAAGAAATCTGTTTATGGCATTTCCATGCATGTTTGAATAAATGGCATTTGAATAATCACATATGGAGTTTGAATTTGAATCTTTGGTTCAAATCAACTTCATTTAATATGGTTGCTAGTTGCATTAGCTCAATCAACAGCATATTGCCCTGTCATGATCATGCATCATATTGTCGCATTGCATTGATTGTGTTCTCTCTTGTTTGCCGATGTTTGTCCCCTCTCAGTAGACGCTGTTCGGACGATGTGATCGATGACACCGATGAAGACTCATTGATATCTTCAAAAGTGCCAGGCAAGAAAACCCCCATTGAGCATCCCGATACAATCCCACTCTCTCGCTCCTGCTCTCTTTTACTACATTAGGACAACAACGTTTTGAACTGCTTTTTGCTGCGGTAGCTGAACCCCTTTCCTCTGCATGACCTGTCATTGCCACAGTAAATAGTTGAAACCCACTAGCATGAGTAGGAGTTGTTTGAGCCATGTTGTGCCTACTCATTCATGCTTTCTGGTTATGCCCGCTATTGCTTAGAGTTGTGTTAGGTCTGATTCATCGGGGATGAATTGGAATGTGGTGAACATGTCCTACTGTTGAGAGCTAAGTGTGTGAACACGTTTTGGTAAAGGTAGCGGTGAGAGGCCATGTAGGAGTACATGGTGGGTTGTCTCACTGGAACCGTCCTTAAGAACTGAGTTCTGTGTAAGTTGTCCAATGACATAGCTACTACCACGCATTGGAATGCTTAAGTGCCCCTCTCGACTTATTAATCAACTAGATCTCTGTCCAGGAGTTGCAACTAGTTTTTGGTGTTTGTAGGTAGTGTTAGTAGTCTACCAAGTGGCACACGGTACATGTGGGCTTGGGGCAGACTAGGCACCGTGGCACGGTGTACCAAGCGTAGATACATTCGTCGAGGTGGGCTTGGGAACCCTGTACACATCGTTTGGGGCCGTGAGCGACACCCCGGCCGGATCTCCCCACGGATGTAACCCGAATAGGCGATAAACCTGGACTAGAGTCTTGTGTGGTTAGTCAGGTCGTGGCCGACACCCTCGCCAGGCTTCCGCTTGAAGGTTGCCGAGATACACGACGTGTACATGGCGGTAAGTAGCGAGAGCGTGTGTGAAGAAGTACACCCCTGCAGGGTTAACAAGATCTATTCGAATAGCCGGGTCCGCGGTTATGGACTTCTTGGATGCTTACGTGGTACATAGACAAGTGGAAGTGGATACTCTAAAACACGCAAGATAAGCGTGAGTGCTATGGATGGCATTCTCGTAGGGAGACGGGAGCGGATCCATAGTGGTGTATTGATTGGTGAATATGTGGACTCATGTGCGCCACCTCAAAAGAGTTACTTGCAGTTGTAGTTCAGGATAGCCACCGAGTCAAAGCTGGCTTGCTGCAGTCAAACTCCACCACCCCTTGGTTGATACTGATGCATACGTAGTTAGTTCTGATGTAAGTCTTGCTGAGTACCTTTGTACTCACGTTTGCTTAATTTATGTTTTTGCAGAGAGACTTCAGTCTCGCTAGTGGTTCTGCGTGGACTTCGACGTTTAGCTTGTTACCTCAGCTACGATCTTGTGCCCTCGGGAGGGTCTTATAGATAGCCAGGCTTCTCAGCCTTTTTCATTTGTAGTTGTCTGTACTCAGACATGTTATGCTTCCGGTTCCTGTATGCTCTGAATGTTGGGTCATATGACCTCTGATTGTAATAAATGCTATGATGGATCTTCTGGGCCTTTATCTATATGAGTTGTTGAGTTATGTTGTGATGCCATGTTGTACATCACATACTTGCATGTTATGCGTACGTGTAATGTGTATTGCTATGTGTGGGATCCGACACCTAGTTGTTTACCTTTGGTAGCCTATCTTACAGGGAAATGTCTCCTAGTGCTTCCACTGAGCCTTGGTAGCTTGCTACTGCTCCGGAACACTTAGGCTGGCCGGCATGTGTCCTTCTTCGTTCCTGTGTCTGTCCCTTAGGGAAATGTCACGCGTTATTCCTTTAAGTCCTTGTAGCTTGCTACGACTTGGGTTCATACGTTGATGACCGACACGTTTGTTGCTGGGTCATGTATGCCTGTCTCTGTAATTTAGCGCCACTTTTGGTTTATAACTAGTCATGTCGGCCCGGGTTCTCTGTCATATGGATGCTAGCGACACTATCATATACGTGTGCCAAAATGCGCAAACGGTCCCGGGCCAGGTAAGGTGGCACCCGTGGGGATACCGTGCGTGAGGCCGCAAAGTGATATGATGTGTTACAGGCTAGACCCGTGTGACTTAGGATCAGGGTCCCGATAGATGACTCGTAAATTTTTGCAATAAGTATATGAGTTCTTATGACTAATGTTGAGTACATGGATTATACGCACTCTCACCCTTCCACCATTGCTAGCCTCTCTTGTACTGCGCGACTTTCGCCGGTACCACACACCCACTATATACCTTCCTCAAAACAGCCACCATATATCTTCCTCAAAACAGCCACCATACCTACCTATCATGGCATTTCCATAGCCATTCCGAGATATATTGCCATGCAACTTTCCACCGCTCCATTCATATGACACGCTTCATATTGTCATATTGCCATGCATGATCATGTAGTTGATATCGTATTTGTGGCAAAGCCACCATGCATAATTTTTTATACATGTCACTCTTGATTCATTGCACATCCCGGTACACTGCCGGAGGCATTCATATAGAGTCATACTTTGTTCTAGTATCGAGTTGTAAATCAATATAAGTGTGACGATCATCATTATTAGAGCATTGTACCATGTGAGGAAAGGCTAAATAAAGAAAGCCCCTCCAAAAAGAAGGCCAAAGAAAAAAAGAAAGGCCCAAAAAAAGAAGAAAATAAAATAAAAAAGGGACAATTGCTACTATCTTTTTTCCACACTTGTGCTTCAAAGTAGCACCATGTTCTTCATGATAGGGAGTCTCATGTTTAGTCACTTTCATATACTAGTGGGAATTTTCATTATAGAACTTGGCTTGTATATTCCAACGATGGGCTTCCTCAAATGCCCTAGGTCTTCATGAGCAAGCAAGTTGGATGCACCCCCACTTAGTTTCTTTTGTTGAGCTTTCATACATACTTAGCTCTAGTGCATCCGTTGCATGGCAATCCCTACTCACTCACATTGATATCTATTGATGGGCATCTCCATAGCCCATTGATACACCTAGTCGATGTGAGACTATCTCCCTCCTTTTTGTCTTCTCCACAACCACCACTCTATTCCACCTATAGTGCTATGTCCATGGCTCACGCTCATGTATTGCGTGAAAGTTGAAAGGTTTGAAAGAATAGTGTATGAAAACAAGTGCTTGGCTGAAACCGGGGTTGTGCATGATATGAATATTTTGTGTGATGAAGAGGGAGCATAGCCAGACTATATGATTTTGTAGGGATAACTTTCTTTAGCCATAGTATTTTGAGAAGACATGATTGCTTTGTTAGTATGCTTGAAGTATTATTATTTCTTATGTCAGTATAGACTTTTGTCTTGAATCTTTCGGATCTGAACATTCATGTGACAATAAAGATAATTACATTGAGAATTATGTTAGGTATAATTTCACATCAAAAATTCTGTTTTTATCATTTACCTACTCGAGGACGAGCAGGAATTAAGCTTGGGGATGCTTGATACGTCTCCAACGTATCTATAATTTTTTATTGTTCCATGCTATTATATTATCATTCTATGATGTTTTATGGGCTTTTATATACACTTTTATATGATTTTTTTGGGACTAACCTATTAACCCAGAGCCCAGTGCCAATTTTTGTTTTTCTCCTGTTTTAGAGTTTCGCAGAAAAGGAATATCAAACGGAGCCCAATTGACCTGAAACTCAATGGAGGGCGTTTTTGGACCAAAAGAAGCCCATGAAGTGCCGGAGGGGGACGAGAAGACCCACGGGCTACCCATGAGGGTGGGGGGCATGCCCCCCTACTGGGCGTGCCCCCCTGCCTCGTGGACAGCCCGTAGACCCCCTTTGCTTGGCCCCGACTCCAACACCTCCTATATATACTGAAACCTCCGGAAAATAACCTAGATCGGGAGTTCCGCCGCCGAAAGCCTCTGTTACCACAAAAAAACCAATCTAGACCCCGTTCCGGCACCCTGCCGGAGGGGGGAACCCTCACCGGTGGCAATCTTCATCATCCCGGCGCTCTCCATGACGAGGAGGGAGTAGTCCACCCTCGGGGCTAAGGGTATGTACCAGTAGCTATGTGTTTGATCACTCTCTCTCTCTCTCTCTCTCTCTCTCTCTCTTGTGTTCTTGAGATGGCACGATCTTGATGTTGGGGAACGTAGCAGAAATCAAAAAATTTCTACGCTTCACCAAGATCAATCTATGGAGTCATCTAGCAACGAGGGAGAGGGGAGTGCATCTACATACCCTTGTAGATCGTGAGCGGAAGCGTTCAAGAGAACGTGGATGATGGAGTCGTACTCGTCGTGATCCAAATCACCGATGATCCTAGTGCCGAACGGACGGCACCTCCGCGTTCAACACACGTACGGAGCAGCGACGTCTCCTCCTTCTTGATCCAGCAAGGGGGGAGGAGACATTAACGAAGATCCAATAGCACGACGGCGTGGTGGTGGATGCAGCGGTATTCCAGCAGGGCTTCGCCAAGAAGCACTAGAGGAGGAAGGGGTGTCACGGGAGGGAGAGGGAGGCGCCAGGGCATGGGGTGCGGCTGCCCTCCCTCCCCCCACTATATATAGGGCCTCTGGGGGGGCGCCGTCCCTAGGACATCCAATCTCCTAGGGGGGCGACGGCCAAAGGGGGGGGGACTTGCCCCCCAAGCAGGTGGGGCGCCCCCACCCCTAGGGTTTCCAACCCTAGCCGCTGGGGGAGGCCCAAGGGGGGCGCACCAGCCCACTAGGGGCTGGTTCCCTTCCCCTTTCAGCCCATGGGGCCCTCCGAGATAGGTGGCCCCACCCGGTGGACCCCCGGGACCCTTTCGGTGGTCCCGGTACAATACCGGTGATCCCCGAAACTCTCCCGGTGGCCGAAACTGGACTTCCTATATACAATTCTTTACATCTGGACCATTCCGGAACTCCTCATGACGTCTGGGATCTCATCTGGGACTCCGAACAACTTTCGGGTAACCGCATACTTATATCTATACAACCCTAGCATCACCAAACCTTAAGTGTGTAGACCCTATGGGTTCGGAAGACACGTAGACATGACCGAGACGACTCTCTGGTCAATAACCAACAACGGGATATGGATACCCATGTTGGCTCCCACTTGCTCCTCGATGATCTCATCGGATGAACCACGATGTCAAGGATTCAATCAATCCCGTATGCAATTCCCTTTGTCTATCGGTATAGTACTTTCCCGAGATTCGATCGTCGGTATACCGATACCTTGTTCAATCTCGTCATGGCAAGTCTCTTTACTCGTTCCGTAATACATCATCCCATGACCAGCACCTTAGTCACATTGAGCTCATTATGATGATGTCTTACCGAGTGGGCTCAGAGATACCTCTCCGTCACACGGAGTGACAATTCCCAGTCTCGGTTCGTGCCAACCCAACAGATACTTTCGGAGATACCCGTTGTGTACCTTTATAGCCACCCAGTTACGTTGTGACGTTTGGCACACCCAAAGTATTCCTACGGTATCCGGGAGTTGCACAACCTCATGGTCTAAGGAAAAGATACTAGACATTGGAAAAGCTTTAGCATTACGAACTACACGATCTTGTGCTAGGCTTAGGATTGGGTCTTGTCCATCACATCATTCTCCTAATGATGTGATCTCGTTATCAATGACATCCAATGTCCATGGTCAAGAAACCGTAACCATCTGTTGATCAACGAGCTAGTAACTAGAGGTTTACCAGGGACACATTGTGGTCTATGTATTCACACATGTATCACTGTTTCCGGATAATACAATTCAAGCATGAATAACAGACAATTATCATGAACAAGGAAATATAATAATAACCATTTTATTATTGCCTCTAGGGCATATTTCCAACAGTCTCCCACTTGCACTAGAGTCAATAATCTAGTTACATTGTGATGAATCGAACACCAATAGAGTTCTGGTGTTCATCATGTTTTGCTCATGGAAGAGGTTTTGTCAACGGATCTGCGACATTCAGATCTGTATGCACTTTACAAATATCTATGTCTCCATCTTGAATATAATTCTGGATGGAGTAAAAACGGCGCTTGATGTGCTTGGTCTTCTTGTGAAACCTGGGCTCCTTGGCAATGGCAATAGCTCTAGTGTTGTCACAGAAGAGAGTCATCGGGCCCGACGCGCTTGGAATAACTCCTAGGTCGGTGATGAACTCCTTCATCCAGACTCCTTCCTGCGCTGCTTCACAAGCAGCTATGTACTCCGCTTCACATGTAGAGTGCGCCACGACACTTTGCTTGCAACTGCACCAGCTGACTGCCCCACCATTCAAAATATACACGTATCTGGTTTGCGACTTGGAGTCATACAGATCTGTGTCGAAGCCAGCATCGACGTAACCCCTTACGACGAGCTCTTCGTCACCTCCATAAATGAGAAACATATCCTTAGTCCTTTTCAGGTACTTTAGGATGTTCTTGACCGCTATCCAGTGTTCCATACCGGGATCACTTTGGCACCTCCCCACCAAACTTATGGCAAGGTTCAGATCAGGTCTGGTACACAGCATGGCATACATAATAGAACCTATGGCCGAGGCATAGGGGATGACACTCATCTTTTCTCTATCTTCTGCCGTGGTCGGGGATTGAGCCGTGCTCAATCTCACACCTTGCAATACAGGCAAAAACCCTTTCTTGGACTGATCCATATTGAACTTCTTCAATATCTTGTCAAGGTATGTACTTTGTGAAAGACCAATGTGGCATCTCGATCTATCTCTATAGATCTTGATGCCTAATATGTAAGCAGCTTCTCCAAGGTCCTTCATGGAAAAACACTTATTCAAGTAGGCCTTTATGCTCTCCAAGAGTTCTACATCATTTCCCATCATCAATATATCATCCACCTATAATATGAGAAATGCTACAGAGCTCCCACTCACTTTCTTGTAAATACAGGCTTCTCCCCAAGTCTGTATAAAGCCAAACGCTTTGATCACCTCATCAAAGCAAATGTTCCAACTCCGAGATGCTTGCACCAGCCCATAGATTGAGCGTTGGAGCTTGCATACCTTGCTAGCATTCTCAGGATCGACAAAACCTTCCGGCTGCATCATATACAGTTCTTCCTTGAGGAAGCCATTAAGGAATGCCGTTTTGACGTCCATTTGCCATATCTCATAATCATAGAATGCGGCAATTGCTAACATGATTCGGATGGACTTCAGCATCGCTACGGGAGAGAAAGTCTCATCGTAGTCAATCCCTTGAACTTGTCGATAACCTTTAGCGACAAGTCGAGCCTTATAGATGGTCACATTACCATCCGCGTCGGTCTTCTTCTTAAAGATCCATTTGTTTTCTATGGCATGCCGATCATCGGGCAAGTCCACCAAAGTCCACACTTTGTTTTCATACATGGATCCTATCTCAGATTTCATGGCTTCAAGTCATTTGTTGGAATCCGGGCCCGCCATCGCTTCTTCATAGTTCGAAGGTTCACCGTTGTCTAATAACATGATTTCCATGACAGGGTTGCCGTACCACTCTGGTGCGGAACGTGTCCTTGTGGACCTACGAAGTTCAGTAGTAACTTGATCTGAAGCTTCATGATCATTATCATTAACTTCCTCCCTAGTCGGTGCATAAACCACAGGAACAACTTCCTTCTCTGTGCTACTTTCCGGTTCGGAAGGGGTGACTGTCACCTCATCAAGTTCCACTTTCCTCCCACTCACTTCTTTCGAGAGAAACTCTTTCTCCAGAAAGGATCCATTCTTGGCAACTAAGACCTTGCCTTCGGATCTGAGGTAGAAGGTGTACCCAATAGTTTCCTTAGGATATCCTATGAAGATGCATTTTTCTGATTTGGGTTCGAGCTTTTCAGGTTGAAGTTTCTTGACATAAGCATCGCAACCCCAAACTTTCAGAAACGACAACTTTGGTTTCTTGCCAAACCAAAGTTCATACGGTGTCATCTCAACGGATTTAGACGGAGCCCTATTTAAAGTGAATGCGGCAGTCTCTAAAGCATAACCCCAAAATGATAGCGGTAAGTCGGTAAGAGACATCATAGATCGCACCATGTCCAACAGAGTACGATTACGACGTTCGGAGACACCATTACGCTGAGGTGTTCCAGGCGGTGTCAATTGTGAAACAATTCCACAGTTCCTTAGGTGTGTGCAAAATTCGTGACTTAAATATTCTCCTCCATGATCCGATTGTAAGAACTTTATTTTTCTGTCACGTTGATTCTCAACCTCATTCTGATATTCCTTGAACTTTTCAAAGGTGTCAGACTTGTGTTTCATCAAGTATACATACCCATATCTACTTAAGTCATATGTGAGGGTGAGAACATAACGATAGCCACCGCGAGCTTCAACACTCATTGGACCACACACATCGGTATGTATGATTTCCAATAAGTTGGTTGCTTGCTCCATTGTTTCGGAGAACGGAGTCTTGGTCATCTTGCCCAAGAGGCATGGTTCACACGTGTCAAATGATTCATAACCAAGAGACTCCAAAAGTCCATCTGCATGGAGCTTCTTCATACGTTTGACACCAATATGACCAAGGCGGCAATGCCACAAGTATGTGGGACTATCATTATCAACTTTACATCTTTTGGCATTCACACTATGAATATGTGTAACATCACGTTCGAGATTCATTAAGAATAAACCATTGACCAGCGGGGTATGAGCATAAAACATCTCTCTCATATAAATAGAACAACCATTATTCTCAGATTTAAATGAGTAGCCATCTCGCATTAAACGTGATCCGGATACAATGTTCATGCTCAATGCTGGTACTAAATAACAATTATTAAGGTTTAAAACTAATCTCGAAGGTAGATGTAGAGGTAGCGTGCCGACGGCGATCACATCGACCTTGGAACCATTCCCGACGCGCATCGTCACCTCGTCCTTCGCCAATCTCCGTTTATTCCGCAGCTCATGCTTTGAGTTACAAATGTGAGCAACTGCACTGGTATCAAATACCCAGGAGCTACTACGAGCGCTGGTAAGGTACACATCAATAACATGTATATCACATATACCTTTGACGTTGCCGGCCTTCTTATCTCCTAAGTATGGGGGCAGTTCCGCCTCCAGTGACCTGTTCCCTTGCAATAAAAGCACTCAGTCTCAGGCTTGGGTCCATTCTTTGGTTTCTTCCCGGCAAATGGCTTACCGGGCGCGGCAACTCCTTTGCCGTCCTTCTTGAAGTTCTTCTTACCCTTGCCTTTCTTGAACTTAGTGGTTTTATTCACCATCAACACTTGATGTTCTTTCTTGATCTCCACCTCCGCTGATTTCAGCATTGAATACACCTCGGGAATGGACTTCTCCATCCCTTGCATATTGAAGTTCATCACGAAGCTCTTGTAGCTAGGTGGGAGCGACTGAAGGATTATGTCAACGACTGCTTCATCTGGGAGATTAATTCCCAACTGAGACAAGCGATTGTGCAACCGAGACAATTTGAGTATGTGCTCGCTGACAGAACTATTCTCCTCCATTTTACAACTGTAGAATGCGTCGGAGACGTCATATCTCTCGACTCGGGCATGAGCTTGGAAAACCATTTTCAGCTCTTGGAACATCTCATATGCTCCGTGGTGCTCAAAACACTTTTGGAGCCCTGATTCTAAGCTGTAAAGCATGCCGCACTGAACCAGGGAGTAATCATCACAACGCGACTGCCAAGCGTTCATAATGTCTTGGTTCGCTGGGGCGGGAGCGTCACCTAGCGATGCTTCAAGGACATATGTTTTCTTGGCAGCTATGAGGATGATCCTCAAGTTACGGACCCAATCCGTATAGTTGCTACCATCATCTTTCAGCTTGGTTTTCTCTAGGAACGCGTTGAAGTTGAGGGTAACATGAGCGTGGGCCATTGGATCTACAATACATATTGTAAAGATTTTAGACTACGTTCATGCCAATTAAGTTCATCTAAACAATTTAATGAACTCCCACTCAGATAGACATCTCTCTAGTCATCTAAGTGATACATGATCCGAATCGACTAGGCCGTGTCCGATCATCACGTGAGACGGACTAGTCATCAACGGTGAACATATTTATGTTGATCGTATCTTCTATACGACTCATGTTCGACCTTTCGATCTTCCGTGTTCCGAGGCCATGTCTGTACATGCTAGGCTCGTCAATTGAACCCTAAGTGTATTGCGTGTGTATATCTGGCTTACACCCGTTGTATGCGAACGTTAGAGCCTATCACACCCGATCATCACGTGGTGCTTCGGAACAACGAACCTTAGCAACGGTGCACAGTTAGGGGGAACACAATTCTTGAAATTTTAGTGAGAGATCATCTTATTTACTACCGTCGTTCTAAGCAAATAAGATGTAAAAACATGATAAACATCACATGCAATCAAATGGTGACATGATATGGCCAATATGATTTTGCTCCTTTTGATCTTCATCTTCGGGGCTCCATGATCACCATCTTCACCGGCATGACACCATGATCTCCATCATCGTGTCTTCATGAAGTTGTCTCGCCAAACATTACTTCTACTACTATGGCTAACGGTTAGCGATAAAGTAAAGTAATTACATGGCGTTTTCATTGACACGCAGGTCATACAATAAAATAGGACAATTCCTATGGCTCCTGCCTGTTGTCATACTCATCGACATGCAAGTCGTGATTCCTATTACATGAACATGATCAATCTCATACATCACATATATCATTCATCACATCCTTTTGGCCATATCACATCACACGGCACATGCTGCAAGAACAAGTTAGACGTCCTCTAATTGTTGTTGCAAGTTTTTACGTGGCTGCTATAGGTTTCTAGCAAGAACGTTTCTTACCTACGCCAGAAACACAACGTGATATGCCAATTTCTATTTACCCTTCATAAGGACCCTTTTCATCGAATCCGATCCAACTAAAGTGGGAGAGACAGACACCCGCTAGCCACCTTATGCAACTAGTGCATGTCAGTCGGTGGAACCTGTCTCACGTAAGCGTACATGTAAGGTCGGTCCGGGCCGCTTCATCCCACGATGCCGCCGAATCAAGATAAGACTAATAGCGGCAAGATAATTGAACAAATCCATGCCCACAACTACTTTGTGTTCTACTCGTGCAAGATACTACGCATAGACCTACCTCAGATGCCACTGTTGGGGAACGTAGCAGAAATCAAAAAAAATTCTACGCTTCAACAAGATCAATCTATGGAGTCATCTAGCAACGAGGAAGAGGGGAGTGCATCTACATACCCTTGTAGATCGCGAGCGGAAGCGTTCAAGAGAACGTGGATGATGGAGTCGTACTCGTCGTGATCCAAATCACCGATGATCCTAGCGCCGAACGGACGGCACCTCCGCGTTCAACACACGATGGAGAAGCGACGTCTCCTCCTTCTTGATCCAGCAAGGGGGAGGAGAGGTTGATGCAGATACAGCAGCACGACGGCGTGGTGGTGGATGCAGCGGTATTCCAGCAGGGCTTCGCCAAGCAGCACTTGAGGAGGAAGGGGAGTCACGAGAGGGAGAGGGAGGCGCCAGGGCATGGGGTGCGGCTGCCCTCCCTCCCCCACTATATATAGGGCCCCTGGGGGGGCGCCGGCCCTAGGAGATCCAATCTCCTAGGGGGGCGGTGGCCAAAGGGGGGGACTTGCCCCCCAAGCAGGTGGGGCGCCCCCACCCCTAGGGTTTCCAACCCTAGCCGCAGCGGGAGGCCCAAGGGGGGCGCACCAGCCCACTAGGGGCTGGTTCCCTTCCCTTTTCAGCACATGGGGCCCTCCGGGATAGGTGGCCCCACCCGGTGGACCCCCGGGACCCTTCTGGTGGTCCCGGTACAATACCGATGATCCCCGAAACTCTCCCGGTGGCCGAAACTGGACTTCCTATATTCAATTATTTACCTCCAGACTATTCTGGAACTCCTCGTGATGTCCGGGATCTCATCCGGGACTCCAAACAACTTTTGGGTTACCGCATACTTATATCTCTACAACCCTAGCGTCACCGAACCTTAAGTGTGTAGACCCTACGGGTTCGGAAGACACGTAGACATGACCGAGACGACTCTCTGGTCAATAACCAACAACGGGATCTGGATACCCATGTTGGCTCCCACTTGCTCCTCAATGATCTCATCGGATGAACCACGATGTCAAGGATTCAATCAATCCCGTATGCAATTCCCTTTGTCTATCGGTATAGTACTTGCCCGAGATTCGATCGTCGGTATACCGATACCTTGTTCAATCTCGTCATGGTAAGTCTCTTTAATCGTTCCGTAATACATCATCCCGTGACCAACACCTTAGTCACATTGAGCTCATTATGATGAGTCTTACCGAGTGGGCCCAGAGATACCTTTCCGTGACACGGAGTGACAAATCCCAGTCTCGATTCATGCCAACCCAACAGATACATTCGGAGATACCCGTTGTGTACCTTTATAGCCACCCAGTTACGTTGTGATGTTTGGCACACCCAAAGTATTCCTACGGTATTCGGGAGTTGCACAACCTCATGGTCTAAGGAAAAGAAACTTGACATTGGAAAAGCTTTAGCATTACGAACTACACGATCTTGTGCTAGGCTTAGGATTGGGTCTTGTCCATCACATCATTCTCCTAATGATGTGATCTCGTTATCAATGACATCCAATGTCCATGGTCAGGAAACCGTAACCATCTGTTGATCAACGAGCTAGTAACTAGAGGTTTACCGGAGACATGTTGTGGTCTATGTATTCACACATGTATCACTGTTTCCGGATAATACAATTCAAGCATGAATAACAGACAATTATCATGAACAAGGAAATATAATAATAACCATTTTATTATTGCCTCTAGGGCATATTTCCAACACTTGATGTATCGCGAGCTTTGCTATTATAGTTGGATATTTTGTTGCTTCTCCCCCTCTAATCTCTTGTAATGAATTGAGTTTTCCCTTTGAAGTTATCTTATTGGACAGAGTCTTTAAGGATTTAAGAACACTTGATGTATGTCTTGCATGTGCTTATATGTGGTGACAATGGGATATCACGTGATCCACTTGATGTTTGTTTTGGTGATCAACTTGTGGGTTCCGTGACCTTGGGAATCTATGCATAGGGGTTGGCACACGTTTTCGTCTTGACTCTCCGATAGAAACTTTGGGGCACTCTTTGAAGTACTTTGTGTTGGTTGAATAGATGAATCTGAGATTGTGTGATGCATATCGTATAATCATGCCCACCGATACTTGAGGTGACAATGGAGTATCTAGGTGACATTAGGGTTTCAGTTGATTTGTATCTTAAGGTGTTATTATAGTACGAACTCTTGAATAGATCGATCAAAAAGAATAACTTTGAGGTGGTTTCGTACCCTACCATAATCTCTTCGTTTGTTCTCCGCTATTAGTTACTTTGGAGTGACTCTTTGTTGCATGTCGAGGGATAGTTATATGATCCATCTATGTTATTATTATTGGGAGAACTTGCACTAGTGAAAGTATGAACCCTAGGCCTTGTTTCCTATCATTGCAACACCGTTTATGCTCACGTTTACCACTTGCTACCTTGCTGTTTTTATATTTTCAGTTTACAAAAACCTATATCTACCATCCATATTGCACTTGTATTACCATCTCTTCGCCGAACTAATGCACCTATACAATTTACCATTGTATTGGGTGTGTTGGGGACACAAGAGATTCTTTGTTATTTGGTTGAAGGGTTGTTTGAGAGAGACCATCTTCATCCTACGCCTCCCGCGGATTGATAAACCTTAGGTCATCCACTTGAGGGAAATTTGCTACTGTCTTACAAACCTCTGCACTTGGAGGCCCAAAAACATCTACAAGAAGAAGGCTGTGTAGTAGACATCAGCGCTCTCCATCAACATCACCAGGGCCATCTAGTCTGATCTTATACCGCAATGCACCACATACCGGGCATGAGCTCAAATCCTCGTACGCACCGCGGTAGTGAATGCAGTCAATAGGGCATGCATGTATCTTCTGCACCTCCAATCCTAGAGGGCATAGAACCTTCTTTGCTCCGTATGTACTGTTGGGCAATTCGTTATCCTTTGGAAGCTTCTTCTTCAGTATTTTCAGTAGCTTCTCAAATCCGTTGTCAGATACACCATCGTCTGCCTTCCATTCCAGCAATTCCAGTGTGGTACCGAGCTTTGTGTTGCCATCTTCGCAATTTGGGTACAACCCTTTTTTGTGATCCTCTAACATGAGATCAAACTTCAAATTCTCCCTTTCACTTTGGCATTGTCTCTTTGCATCAACAATGACCCGCCGAAGATCATCATCGGGCACACCATCTGGTTCCTCGTGATCTTCAGCTTCCCCCGTTGCAACATCACCGTATTCAGGGGGCGGATAATTGTCATCATCCTCTTCTTCTTCGTTGTCTTCCATCATAACCCATTTTTATTCGTGCTTGGTCCAAAAATTATAGTGTGGCATGAAACCCTTCTCAAACAGGTGGACGTGAAGGGTTTTCGAGTCAGAGTAAGACTTCATATTCCCACAGATAGGGCATGGACAACACATAAAACCATTCTGCTTGTTTGCCTCAGTCACTTCGAGAAAATTACGCAGGCCCTTAATGTAGGAGGTGCGTCTATCACCGTACATCCATTGCCAGTTCATCTGTGTGCATTATATATAATTAAGTGTGTCCAAAACCATTACAGAACATCATGAATAGAGAAGTGACCAAATCAATAGAAGTTCATCATCACAACTAAAGTTCATACATAGTTCTCACTACAAGAAATATGTCAACTTGTGACCTTGACTATTGGTGTAACATCCCAAATTTTCAATTTGGAATGTTATACATAGATCATATTGCATTGCATGATCTTTGCATTTTTGTTTGTGGCGTTCCTCGAAATTCTAAGCAACTCAAGGACCTACGGAGAGAGTTGGGAATTTTACCGTTTTCGTATTTGAGTTCGCTCGAATACCGGTACGAGGACAGTGTGATTCTAATTATTTTTCTCTCCTAAAAATATTTCTAAATACAACATATGAGCGGAGATAATATGACTTCTCCAAAATAACAGAAATATTGGAGGGAAAATATTAAAATCACTTTTGGTATTTTTCTGGATTTATTTGCGATTTTATTTGCATAGGGAAAAATGCGCGTTTTTCAAAATTGCATTTAGCTCCGGGAACAATGTTCACTTTGTCCTAATTATTATTAGAGGACGGTGAAAATTTATTTCGGGATTTTTGGAGTCCGTTTAGTATTTCTTTCGTTAGTTTTTCTGCGCCAAGACTCTTTTAGAAAAAAAAAGTGCAAACCGACTTGGAGCCGTAGAGGCCCGGGACTCAGGGCTTTATAAGCCGCCGCCCGGGGCCCAAGCCAGCCAAAGCCGCGTCGCCCCGCTGCCCTAGACTCGCGCCGCCGCCGCCCTAGCCGCTCGCCTGCGCCGCCGCCGCCGCACGCCAGCGCCGCCGCCACCGTTCGCCGCCCCGCCGCCCGCAGCGCCGCCGCCCGCAGCGCCGCCGCCCGCCGCACCGCCGCCTCGCCGCCCGCAGCGCGCCGCCGCTCGCCGGACCGCCGCCGTCGGACCGCCGTCTCGCCGGAGTTCGTCGTTAAGGTAGTCATCGTTTTTTTTAAAGAATCGATCGGTTTTCGTAAACCGTAGATTTGTTTTTTTATTAGGTTAGATCGGTTCGGTTTTTCGTCGGTTTAATTATTTAGCAGACGCCCGTCCGTACGTTCGTTTTAACGAACGCTTTTCGTCCGTTAGCCGCAGACAGCGAACGTTCGTTCGTTAGCCTGTTCGTCAGTTTTCTTTTTCGGGGTATTTATCCGCAATTATTCCGATCGTGATTTCTGCCCTGATCTTGTTTTTCGTTTTTCTTTTCGCTCGAGAGTAGGAATCAGGTGATTCAAAATCCTGAATCTTCGTCTCGATGCCCTCTTTACATTTAACCAACTTGAACAAAGTTTTGGCTACTGTAAAATTTGACTTTAGACCAATTAGTAACCGGAGCTCGTTTCTTTCGCAGTTTGAGTTTCGTTGCTTCTTTCGAGTTGATTCTTTTTGCAAACCGGAGTTCTTAAGTTGAACTTTCTGGTTAGATCTGTTCTTTTGGAGTTTTTTTTGTGCATCATTGCTTGTTTGCTTATGTATGCTATTGTTTGCTTGCGATAGAATACCCGGACTATGAAGCGTGCTACTATGAGTCTCTAGGTTTTGCGAATCGTCAGCAAGGCAAGTAACACTTTGATCATACCTCTTATTACCCAGTTTTTATGCATTAGATCAAACCCTCACACATTGCATGAGTAGGATCTCTTAACTTGTGGGACTGGTTAGTAGACTGAGGTAGAACCTATTACCTGAATTATTTTCAAACCCTTGGGAGTTACTTCTACGTTTGTTTAGGTTGCTATGCTATGCTCGTAAACGTGGTTTGGGTTTGAGTGAAATCCATGACAGATGTGAGATGTTAAATAAGGTTTCAACTTAAGGTGGCTACTTGAATACACATCTGGGTGGATTGGTTGCAGGGCACCTGGGGAATCCAGTGTTGTCCTAGGAAATCCCGGGGTTCCGTGTGATTTTTCCTATGGAATGCCACCCAGGCTCAAAGGGATCATGAAACTATTCATGCTAGAAACTTCCGTGTGCAGCCACAATGCCATTATGGGCTCTGGCATAGTTGAGTAAGTTGTGGGAAACCTTTCCGTGATGGGCTAGCAGATGTAGAGGGATTGTAGGTGTACCTGCCCATCTATCCGGTTAAGGGGACCTCTTCGAAAAGACTGTGTCTCGGTCATCCATTTCTCAAACACCATGCAGTGCGAGAAACCAAACGGAGGTTATCGAGTCTTGTGGGAAAAGTGCACAAACCTCTGTAGAGTGTACAAACTGGTCATGATTAGCCGTGTCCCCGGTTATGGACATCTTGAGTATCTGGTACTTGAATTATTGGTTGATCTCATCACGCTATAATTTGATTTGTTGGGCTAATGATGAACTTTTAATTTGGGATTGAGTTGGAGGTACCTTATCAATGATTTTCAACCAACATGATAGCTAAAATAAAATTTATTCCTTTGTTGTAGGAAAAAATTGGCTTTACGCAAAAACTTTAACCTTAGAGCCTCCACCAGCCAAATATGCATATAGTATAGCTTTTATTCTGTTACTTGCATCCTTTGTGTTATCTTGCCAGCATATTCCATGTGCTGACCCGTTTTCGGGCTGCAACATATCATGTTGCAGACTTTTGAGACGAGGAATAAGACGTGCTAGGTCGTTTCTCATGCACTCAGCTATGCTGTTGGAGTTGATGGACTCACTTATCTTCCAAGCCTTCCGCTGTTATTTTGTTAGATGGCCTTAAGCCATAGATTTTGTAATAAGTTCTCATTGGAGACATTCGATGTAATAAGTGTGTGATTGCCACTCTGTTATAAATCCTTCAAGTACTGTGTGTGTCAGCATTACCGATCCAGGGATGACACTGAAACACAGTGACTTCGGTCCATTCGGATCGTGGTCGCTACAATTGGTCACTGAATGGTCATTATTTTCCATTTGTCACCTTTTTGTGACCAAAAACAGATGGTCAAAAGCTGGCCGTCGTAAACCGAAATTAACGACCTTCTTTGTGATAAGGTCGTTGAAGGCAACGACCAAAACAAATGATCATTGATCCTACGACCTTCTGTTTTGGTCGCTAGCTATCTTCCCAAGCCACGTCGGATCCGACGTGGCAAGCTGACGTGGCAAAATTGCGACCAATTGAATTGGTCGTTGGTAAGATTCAACCCGGTCCAACTCGGTGTTCTACATGGGCCAAGCCCAACAAATTCGATATTTCTATTATTATTTTTCATATGAATTCTATTGGGCTACATGGGCTGAGCCCAATATTTCGGCCTTTTTATTTCAGGGCTTTGACCTTTTACAGTGTATTGATTTCATATTTTTGGAAAATATATTTTGGAGCTGGTCCCACTAGTCATGTTAATCTCATATATTGATCACGCACATCAGAAAGTTACATACTCATATTATTTCATAAGTGGGTTGCACTGGTCAGGTTCCTATCTCACACACTATCAAATCACATTCAAAATCAAATATTCCAAACAAGAAAACATTTGAAATTCGTCAAATAACACTAGATTAGTGTATTGCAATTTCTGTAGACTATTACAACCTAGGTATACCAGCTATTACAATATTACAGTCAAATAGAACAGACAACTCTTTGCTGAGTAGCATTTCACAGCTTCGCGCTTTTCTTCACGTGTTCACACTTCCAACTTTGTTAGGCCCGGAGCTCCTGTAAAAGAGGAACCAAGTAAAGAAGTTACCTGCAGCTATATTTGCTACATATCAGGTATCAACTCGATATTTATGTACACCATACAGAAATTGTTTCCAGTTACCACAAGTTCATTAAATACTCAGCTCCTTTATTTGTGTCCATTTAGTGCAAGTTTATTTAATGATGGAGGCAAGCAACAATATTAATCAAGATGGAATTGATAACTACGAGCTACAGTAGCTCAAAGTGGCAGTAGCTAAAATGCAAGCATTGTTCAGAGACAAACAACAAGAATCATCAGTAATGGATTGAACTCAAGGCTCTATCTTCATATTACCTAACAGAACAATTGCAAGAAAGACATCTAGGGACATATATAAGCATCATATTAATATAAGTTCTTCCATTATCAGAAAAGAACATGAAACATACATTCTGAAACCAACTAAAATCTAATATAAGTTCTTCCATTATATTTACCTACCTAACTTGTACAACAGTACATACCAAAATACAACATTAAGTTGTTCAGGAGTGCATACCACATGGAGTGGAGAGCATATACCACATGGTTCATTGCAGGCACAACAAGCAAGCACAACAATATGGGGCATGAGAACGGGAAGGCAGTGTAAGTAAGTAATCATACTTGATGAGCTCCCTCCTTTGCAGATGAGCGTACCGCAGTAGGCGTCGGGCACCACGAGCACCACGGTAGCCTCAGCGTCAATCACTTGGTCACCCTGCAAGAAGAACAGAGGATCAATCCATAAATGAAGTCAACCAGAAACTGCTCTAAACCAAAGGACGACTGATGAGCTGAAGGGACCAAATCAGTCAACCCACTGTAACTCTGAAGAAACGTTAGTTAACCCTTTTTTACAGAAAGGCAGAGGGAGATGGCCCTGAATCTGAATGTATGTTTACGACTTTACCAGGTAGAAGAGCTCTAGGTCCACTACAAACAAGTTTCAGTTTCAAGTTTGGCACTTGCTGTCAGACACAAGCTACAGGTCCCCTTGAACATTCAACAAGTGCACAAAACAAACACATGTTACTAGCTACAGTAATAAACTTATGCGCGCATCAATTTGAACTTTTGAAGCCATCCATCATACACCATCAAAAAAGGCTAGAGAGGATTTGGGGAAGACAGCCGACAGCAGCAGGTCCATCGCATCATGTGAATCCATCCATTGGCAGAAATCATAATTAAATCATCATTGTTGACATGGCAGAATGGGCGTGCAAAGAAATTATTTACAGGATATACAAAGCAACTACATGTTGATATGATTGGATTGTATGCACGGCGGATTTGTAATACTTAGTGTGAGTGCTGCTTGTCAATAAAGATGAGATTCGCACGAAAACAAAAATAATCAATCAGCAGTCACCATGCGTATGCGCATAATAATTGTACGTATATAATCTGACTTGATTTCTTTCTTAAAAAATATATTATCAACATGGCTAGAGACTATATAGATGGTATACTCTGGTATGTAGGTACATGTGCATCCATCTTTTGCATGCCGGCAATCGGACTGAGAAAGCTAGACACAAAAATACTAGCAAGTATATATACTAACTAATTAACCAAAGTATAGATACCAACCAACCACCCATCAATTCTAGCAAGAATATCATCTTACTGTTATAACTGTGTGTTTATAAACCACATGGCAAGCACCTATCATTTTGCACATACACACACCAGCAGAAACAAAGGCAGGGGGATATGTTCACATTGCAGGAATTAGATATGCATACACAACTTGACTTGACTAGCAGTGGATGTGTTCACATGGCATCCAAGAGGAATGTTCTTTGCAATCTTCATGTTGTTGAATAATGGTTTAAGTGTCTCAATCACCATACATGGTAACCCGCATTGATATATATTGATTGATGTGGTGCATACATGATTCAGTTTTTATAAACAGACCAACCAGGGAGATATATAAGGAGGAGGAGATAGAGATAAGTACAGAGTTTAAATAGCTAACTATCTCCTACCAAAATACTATGAGATATCTGGTGCGCCTGCCTTGTACGCCTAACCATGGTGCATGGTTAACACCCTCCCTTAATCTAAACTCCTCAAGTTTAGATTATGCTTGAATCCCTCAAACTGTTTTGTAGCCAAAGCTTTTGTGAAGCCATCTGCAATCTGATCTCTAGAGGGAACAAACCAAATCTCTAGCTCCTTATTAGCAACCCTTTCTCTAACAAAATGATAATCAATTTCAATGTGTTTAGTCCTTGCATGAAAAACAGGGTTAGCAGAAAGATATGTTGCACCAATGTTATCACACCAAAGACATGGAGTTTGTGTATGACATATTCCAAGTTCCTTGAGCATGGCCTTCACTCATATAACCTCTGTTATGGCATTTGCCAATGCCTTATATTCTGCTTCAGTGCTTGATCTTGACACATTTGCCTGTTTCTTTGCACACCAAGAAATCAAGTTAGGCCCAAAGAAAATTGTAAAGCCTCCCGTGGACCTCCTGTCATCCAAACAACCTGCCCAGTCAGAGTCAGAGAACGCACTCACAAGAGTATAGGATGACTTAGTGAATGTTAGTCCAACATTCAAAGTATACTTCACATATCTAAGTATTCGTTTGGCAGCAGTCCGATGAGCTGAGGTAGGTGCATGAAGAAATTGACACACTTTATTCACTACAATGGAAATATCAGGTCTGGTGAGTGTCAGGTACTGAAGTGCACCCACCAAACTCATGTACTTAGTACCATCCTCTTGACTCAGGAGCACACCTTCCGCAAGAGATAGCTTTTATGAACTAGACAATGGTGTCAATGAGGGCTTACAACTATGCATCCCTGCCTTGCTCAAAATATCCATAGCATATTTTTCCTGAGAAAGATGTAGGTGTTGAGGAACGTAGTATTTTAAAATTTTCCTACGATCACGCAAGATCTATCTACTATGATGCATAGCAACGAGAGGGGAGAGTGTGTCTACGTACCCTCGTAGAACGGGAGCGGAAGCGTCAAGTGACGCGGTTGATATAGTCGAACTTCTTCGCGATCCAACCGATCAAGCACCAAACGTACGGCACCTCCGCGTTCAGCACACGTTCAGCTTGATGACGTCCCACAAGCTCTTGATCCAGTTGAGCTTCACGGGAGAGTTTCGTCAGCACGACGGCGTGGTGACGGATATAATGTATCTACCGGCGCAGGGCTTCGCCTAAGCACTGCAACGGTATGACCGAGGTGTCTTTCTGTGGATGGGGCACCGCACACGGCTAAAACAATTCAACTTGTCTGTCCTAGGGTGCCCCCTGCCCCCGTATATAAAGGAGCAAGGGAGAGGCCGGCCCTAGAGGGGGCGCGCCAAGTGTGGGGAGTCCTACTAGGACTCCCAAGTCCTAGTAGGATTCCCCTTTCCTTTCCGGAGTAGGAGAGAAGGAAAGAGGTGGAGAGGGAGAAGGAAAAGGGGGCTGCACCCCTTGTCCAATTCGGACCGAGGGGGGGCGCGCGCCTCCTTCCTTTTGGCCTTTCTCCTCTATTCCCGTATGGCCCAATAAGGCCCATATACTCCGAAAAATACCCGAATCACTCGGAACCTTTCCGATGTCCGAATATAGTCGTCCAATATATCGATCTTTACGTCTCGACCATTTCGAGACTCCTCGTCATGTCCCCTGTCTCATCCGGGACTCCGAACTCCTTCGGTACATCAAAACTCATAAACTCATAATACCGATCGTCATCAAACGTTAAGCGTGCGGACCCTACGGGTTCGAGAACTATGTAGAAATGACCGAGACTCATCTCCGGTCAATAACCAATAGCGGAACCTATATGCTCATATTGGCTCCTACATATTCTACGAAGATCTTTATCGGTCAAACCGCATAACAACATACATTGTTCCTTTTGTCATTGGTATGTTACTTGCCCGAGATTCGATCGTCGGTATCTCTATACCTAGTTCAATCTCGTTACCGGCAAGTCTCTTTACTCATTCCGTAATACATCATCTCGTGACTAACTCATTAGTCTTTTGCTTGCAAGGCTTATTATGATGTGCATTACCGAGAGGGCCCAGAGATACCTCTCCGACACTCGGAGTGACAAATCCTAGTCTTGATCTATGCCAACACCACGAACACTTTCGGAGACACATGTAGAGCATCTTTATGATCACCCAGTTACATTGTGACGTTTGATAGCACACAAGGTGTTCCTACGGTATTCGGGAGTTGCATAATCTCATAGTCATAGGAACATGTATAAGTCATGAAGAAAGCAATAGCAGTAAAACTAAACGATCATAGTGCTAAGCTAACGGATGAGTCTTGTCCATCACATCATTCTCCTAATGATGTGATCCCGTTGATCAAATGACAACTCATGTCTATGGTTAGGAAACATAACCATCTTTGATCAATGAGCTAGTCTAGTAGAGGCATACTAGGGACACTCTGTTTTGTCTATGTATTCACACATGTACTAAGTTTCCGGTTAATACAATTCTAGCATGAATAATAAACATTTATCATGATATAAGGAAATATAAATAACAACTTTATTATTGCCTCTAGGGCATATTTCCTTCAGTCTCCCACTTGCACTAGAGTCAATAATCTAGCTCACATCGCCATGTGATTTAATACTGACAGTTCACATCGTTATGTGAATAACACCCATAGTTCACATCGCCATGTGACCAACACCCAAAGGGTTTACTAGAGTCAATAATCTAGTTCACATCGCTATGTGATTAATACCCAAGAGTAATAAGGTGTGATCATGTTTTGCTTGTGAGAGAAGTTTAGTCAACAGGTCTGTCACATTTAGATCCGTATGTATTTCGCAAATTTCTATGTCTACAATGCTCTGCATGGAGCTACTCTAGCTAATTGCTCCCACTTTCAATACGCATCCAGATTGATACTTAGAGTCATCTGGATTTAGTGTCAAAGCTTGCATCGGCGTAACCCTTTACGACGAACTCTTTATCACCTCCATAATCGAGAAACATTTCCTTAGTCATCCAGTTACTAAGGATAATTTTGACCGCTGTACAGTGATCTACTCCTGGATCACTATTGTACCCCCTTGACAAACTCATGGCAAGGTACCCAACATGTTTGGTACACAACATGGCATACTTTATAGAACCTATGGCTGAGGCATAGGGAATGACTTTCATTCTCTCTATATTTTTCTGCCGTGGTCTGGCTTTGAGTCTTACTCAACTTCACACCTTACAAGCCAGGCAAGAACTCCTTCAAAATCTTATCAAGGTATGTACTCATCGAAAGTCTTATCAAGCGTCTTGATCTATCTCTATAGATCTTGATGCCCAATATGTAAGCAGCTTCACCAAGGTCTTTCTTCGAAAAACTCCTTTCAAACACTCCTTTATGTTTTCCAGAAAATTCTACATCATTTTCAATCGACAATATGTCAATCAAATATACTTATCACAAAGGTTGTAGTGCTCCCACTCACTTCTTGTAAATACAGGCTTCACCGCAAGTCTGTATAAATCTATATGCTTTGATCAACTTATCAAAGCGTATATTCCAACTCCGAGATGCTTGCACCAGTCCATAGATGGATCGCTGGAGCTTGCACATTTTGTTAGCACCTTTAGGATTGACAAAACCTTCTGGTTGCATCATATACAAGTCTTATTTAATAAATCCATTAAAGAATGCAGTTTTGTTATCCCTTTGCCAGATTTCATAAAATGCGGCAATTGCTAACATGATTCGGACAGACTTAAGCATCACTACGGGTGAGAAAGTCTCATCGTAGTCAACTCCTTGAACTTGTTGAAAAACTTTCGCAACAAGTTGAGTTTTGTAAACAGTAACATTAGCGTCAACGTCAGTCTTCCTCTTGAAGATCCATTTATTTTCGATGGCTTGCCGATCATCGGGCAAGTCAACCAAAGTCCACACTTTGTTCTCATACATGGATCCCATCTCAGATTTCATGGCCTCAAGCCATTTTGTGGAATCTGGGCTCATCATCGCTTCCTCATAGTTCGTAGGTTCATCATGGTCCAGTAACAAGACTTCCAGAACCGGGTTGCCGTACCACTCTGATGCGGAACAAACTCTGGTTGATCTACGAAGTTCAAGAGAAACTTGATCTGAAGTTTCATGATCATCATCATTAGCTTCCTCACTAATTGGTGTAGGAATCACTGGAACTAGTTTCTGTGATGTTCCACTTTCCAATTCGGGAGAAGGTACAATTACCTCATCAAGTTCTACTTTCCTCCCACTCACTTCTTTCGAGAGAAAACTCCTTCTCTAGAAAGGATCCACTCTTAGCAACAATGACCTTGCCTTCAGATCTGTGATAGAAGGTGTACCCAACAGTTTCTTTTGGGTATCCTACGAAGATTTACTTCTCCGATTTGGGTTCGAGCTTATCATGTTGAAACTTTTTCACATAAGCATCGCAGTCCCAAACTTAAAGAAATGACAGCTTAGGTTTCTCGTTAAACCACAGTTCATAAGGTGTCATCTCCATGGATTTAGATGGTGCCCTATTTAACGTGAATGTAGCTGTCTCTAATGCATAACCCCAAAAGCGATAGTGGTAGATCGGTAAGAGACATCATCGATCGCACCATATCTAATAAAGTACGGTTAGGACGTTCGGACACACCATTACACTGTGGTATTCCAGGTGGCGTAAGTAGTGAAACTATTTCACATTGTTTTTACTGAAGGCCAAACTCGCTAACTCAAATATTTTACCTCTACGATCTTATCGTAGAAACTCTTATTTTCTTGTTACGATGATTCTCCACTTCACTCTGAAATTCTTTGAACTTTTCAAATGTTTGAGACTTGTGCTTCATTAAGTAGATATACCCATATCTGCTCAAATCATCAGTGAAGGTCAGAAAATAACGATACCTGCCGCGAGCTTCAACACTCATTGGTCCGCATACATCAGTATGTATGATTTCCAACAACCTTGTTGCTCGCTCCACAGTTCCGGAGAACGGAGTTTTAGTCATCTTGCCCATGAGGCATGGTTCGCAAGCACCAAGTGATTCATAATCAAGTGATTCCAAAAGTCCATCACTATGGAGTTTCTTCATGTGCTTTACACCAATATGACCTAAACGGCAGTGCCACAAATAAGTTGCACTATCATTATTAACCTTGCATCTTTTGGCTTCAATATTATGAATATGTGTATCACACGATCGAGATCCAACAAACTATTTTCATTGGGTGTATGACCATAGAAGGTTTTATTCATGTAAACAGAACAACAATTATTCTCTAACTTACATGAATAACCGTATTGCAATAAACATGATCAAATCATATTCATGCTCAACACAAACACCAAATAACACTTATTTAGGTTCAACACTAATCCCAAAAGTATAGGGAGTGTGCGATGATGATCATATCAATCTTGGAACTACTTCCAATACACATCGTCACTTCATCCTTTAACTAGTTTCTGTTCATTATGCAACTCCCATTTCGAGTTACTACTCTTTAGCAACTGAACCAGTATCAAATACCGAGGGGTTGCTATGAACACTAGTAAAATACACATCAATAATCTGTATATCAAATATACCTTTGTTCACTTTGCCATCCTTCTTATCCGCCAAGTATCTAGGGCAGTTCCACTTCCAGTGACCATTTCCTTTGCAGTAGAAGCACTTAGTTTCAGGCTTGAGTTTAGCTTTGGGTTTCTTCATGGGAGTGACAACTTGCTTGTCATTCTTCTTGAATTTCCCCTTCTATCCCTTTTGCCCTTTACTTGAAACAAGTGGTCTCATCAACACTTGATGCTCTTTCTTGATTTCTACCTTCGCCGATTTCAGTATCGCGAAGAGCTCGGGAATTACCTTCGTCATCCCTTGCATATTATAGTTCATCACGAAGTTCTACTAACTTGGTGATAGTGACTAGAGAACTTTGTCAATTACTATCTTATCTGGAAGATTAACTCCCACTTGATTCAAGTAATTGTAGTACCCAGACAATCTGAGCACATGCTCACTGGTTAAGCTATTCTCCTCCATCTTGTAGGCAAAGTACTGTTAGAGGTCTTATACCTCTCGACACGGGCATGAGTATGAAATACTAATTTCAACTCTTGGAACATCTTATATGCTCCGTGGCGTTCAAAACGTTTTTGAAGTCCCGGTTATAAGCCGTAAAGCATGGTGCACTAAACTATCAAGTAGTCATCATATCGAGCTTTTGTGAAAACATTCATAACATTTGCATCTGCTCCTGCAATAGGTCTGTCACCTAGCGGTGCATCAAGGACATAATACTTCTGTGCAGCAATGAGGATAATCCTCAGATCACGGACCTAGTCCGCATCATTGCTACTAACATCTTTCAACTTAGTTTTCTCTAGGAACATATAAAAAATAAACGTGGAGCAACATCGCGAGCTATTGATCTACAACATAGATATGCTAATACTACCATGACTAAGTTCATGATAAATTAAAGTTCAATTTAATCATATTACATAAGAACTCCCACTTAGATAGACATCCCTCTAGTCATCTAAATGATCACGTGATCCAAATCAACTAAACCATGTCCGATCATCACGTGAGATGGAGTAGTTTCAATGGTGAACATCTTATGTTGATCATATCTACTATATGATTCACGCTCGACCTTTCGGTCTCCAGTGTTCCGAGGCCATATCTGCATATGCTAGGCTCGTCAAGTTCAACCCGAGTATTCTGCGTGTGCAAAACTTGTAATGCCCAGGATGGGACTATACCTCCTACGTGTCGAGGCACGACTTAAAGGTATAAGCCCATTCTGGAATGATCTCAAGTTCGGTATCTTTGCACGACTCATGTAAAAATAGGGATGAAATTGCAAAAGGATAGTTGGCTTACACTCGCCACGTCACACAATACATTACATAAGCAAATCATCATCCAAAACATCACAACCCGGCTACGGGCGAAGATCCAAAAGATAGATACCAAAAACATAAAGCCACAGGTCCAAATTGCCCCTAGTAGAAACCACTACTGATCGTCGAAAACATCACATACATACGGCCAATCTCTTCATCGAACTCCCAATGAAGTACTTGAACCAGCTCCTGCATCATTCTCGGCTGAACCTGCATCTGGTGTTGTAGTATCTGTGAGCCACGAGGACTCAGCAATCCCATAACCATGGGTATCAAGACTAGCAAAGCTTTATGGGTAGGAAGAGGTAAAGTGGTGAGGTTGCAGCAGCGGCTAAGCATAATATGGTGGCTAGCTTACGGGTACAAGAATAAGATGAGCATCTACGCAAACGGTCGCAAACTAGTAATGATCGCTAAAGATCCAGCACTACCTATGAGTCATACATAACCCCACCGTGTTCTCTTCTCAAAGTGAAAAGAGAGAGTCACGGTTACTCACACAGTTGTGTGTTTTACTTCGGATCCTCTGTCAAGTTTTCTACAACCGGACATTACAAATTCCAATCTGCCACATAACCGCGGGCACGGCTTTCGAAAGATCATAACCCTGCAGGGGTGTCCCAACTTAGCCCATCACAAGCTCTCACGATCAGCTGAAGTGATAAATATAATATCATCACCCCTTATCTTAGGGAAATCCGATCAGGCTCGGCATCCCGGTGCACAAGTGATACGTCCAAAACGTATCTATAATTTCTGCTTGCTCCATGCCTCTTTTGGGTGATATTGCTATGATATTTATACACTTCCATACACTTTTGATCATATTTGGACTAACCTATTAACTCAGTGCACCCCAGTGCCAGTTTCTGTTTTCTGCTGTTTTTGTATTTCAAGTTTTCCCATCACGTAAACTGCCAGAAAAATCCCGGAAAAATTATATAAAAAATCAGCATTCCGGAAGCTTCCACACGGCCGAAGTAGGGCCGGAGGGGGGCCACCAGGGCTCCAGGCGCCCTGGTGGCGCGGCCCCCCTCCTGGCCGCGCCGGGGGGGCGCCTGGGCCCCCCAGGTCTCCGCTGATGCCCCCCTTTGGCATATATTTACACCGCATCCCGAAACCCTCGAGGACGGAACCCTTTTTCGCGATCTCATCTCTGTTCCGCCGCCGCCGCGCTTCCAAGATCGGGAGCACCAGGAGAACTCTTCCCGGCACCCTGCCGGAGGGGAGAACCACCACCGGGAGCCTCTCCACCACCATGGACGCCTCCTGGATGAGTTGTGAGTAGTCTCCCTTGGACCATGGGTCCATGACCAGTAGCTATGTGATGTTCTCCTCCCCTCTTTGTGCTTCACTAATTAGACCTCGTGAGCTGCCCTACATGATCGAGGCACATATGTAATCCTTATGCTGTTGCTATGTTGAGTTTGCTGGGATCCGATGGATTGTGAGATTGTGTTCAGATTGTGTGTGAGTAATATATTTGATTTACCTCTTTTATATTTATGTTCTTGAGTAATTCTTGCATGTTCTCCGTTGCTGTTTATTGCTTTGGCCAAGTACTAGGTAGTGACTCCAAGAGGGAACGTTATGCTTGATTGTGGGTTCATGCCCCTCGATGACTAGCTTGAGTGACAGAAACATGAGTCTAGGGGATGTGCTGTTGCCACAAGTGGGAAAACAACGGTGCTTGTACTCGCGGGTGCAAGGATTGTTTACTTTACGCAAAGTTCTTTTAATGCAGTTGTCTGTTGCTTTGAGTTTACACTATGGGTGGGACTCGCAACTTAATACCAGCGAGATGTTCTGGATAGATATCTCAAGGTGGATGATTAGTAGTAGATGCAGATGGATTTCGGTCTACTTACCTTGGCGTACCGCCCATGCTTTTGAGCCTCAACCTTTCTTGCAGCATAGTTAGCTTTGGTTTGCGCACATAATTCTGTCAATTGCCCAGCTGTAATTCGTTTACCTCACATAGCTGTTTTATCGTCTTTTGGGAGAGAGACATCACTAGTGAACATCATGGGACCCCGGTCCATATTACCATCACTGATCACATCCGCTATTTACTTCCTGTTTTTACTTACTAGTTGCAGCAATACCTATCACTATTATCTCTTGCGTTTGATCCTTTGTAAACGACAAGGCCGGAGGGATTGACAACCTCTCTGTACTCGTTGGGAGCAAAGTTATTTGTATCTGTGTGCAGGTCCAAGTTGATTGCTAAGTATCTGGCGCCGTTAGCAGTTGACACCTTCTTGTTGAACCTTGGAGTCTCAGGGGAATTCGATCCTTGGTATCTTTGCCAAGGGAAAACTTCCGCTACACTGCATCTCAAACCTTCCACTTGGGGTAACCAACGAGGGGCGAGAAGCCATCAATAAGACATTTCGACAATGGTAAAACAAGTCCAGCAAGACCTCCCGGCGTGCCGACACCCTGATAGTGGCCGCACGTATCTCGTCTCAGGCCACGACCGGATGGGACAGCCTACGGGAGCCAATCCTCGAGTTTCCCCGTGGTGGCCCCGTAGTCGGCCCGTTTGGGACCAACACCATCAGCACTGGCCCCCCCCTGCTAAGTAGAAAGAATCCCCGGCGACGCGACCCCCTATGCAATTTTAATTAATTAATTAAGTTGTTATTATGAGGCAAATTAAAACCAATGTTGGGCCTTGCTGGAGGAGTTTTATTCAAAGACGAACTGTCAAGGGGTCCCCATATACCCATCGTGTAAGGAACGCAAAAATCAAGGAACATAATGCCGGTTTATCGGCGCCTAAGGTGGCATGATTGGAACAAAACACCGAGCAAAAGGCCAAGCCTTCCTCCCATGCCCAGTATATAGGTGTGTTAATAATAATAATAGATATTGTGATATACCAACAACAAGTTCCCTCCTAGAACGATCTTCATCTTCACCTGCAACTAACAACGCTATAAGAGGGGCTGAGCAAGCGGGTAACATAGCCGAACAATGGTTTTGCTAGGAAGGTTTCAAAGGTTAGGGGTTTCATGGCAACAAGGAGAGGCTGACAATAAAGATGGGTAGCGCGACATATAACGATAGCATCGAGACACTAAGCATGGCAATGATAGAAAAGGTATCCAAGGTTACGGTCATCTTGCCTGAGATCTCGCAAGGAAGAAGAACGGAGCCATGAAGAAGACGAAGAAGAAGTCTTGAAGAAGAATCACGAGAAGTCGAACGAATCCTCACGATCGCAACGGAACAAGCACTAACGAGAAGAAGCAAGCAATACGGTAAACACACAAGCATAAACATGGCATACGATGCACATCCAAGTATGATGCATGATAGTTCTATATAGGATGCACCACAAGTCAACACAGGAAGCAAAACATGGCAAGGTAAGAAGCACAGAAAAACAACACAAGTCTATATGATGCAATACATGGCAAGGTATGATGCATGACAAGTCTATACAGGAAGCAATGCATGACAAGGTAGGAAGCACAGAAAAACAACACAAGAACATGACAATATGCTCAAGCAAGTATGATGCAAGACAAGTCTATATATGATGCAAGGGGTGAAGCAAAAGTAAACTAACTATTTAGAAAAGTTTAAATGAGGCCGGAACAACAAACAACAATTCCGGAAAATCCCCATGTTCATATTATGAATGTGGTACTGTTCTGCCTATTACACCATTTTAATGTTGTTAAACAGCAAAACAAAGTGCATCATGTTATTCTACACATTTTTCCACCCCATTTACATATAAAGTTTATTAAAAACCAAGCTACGGTTATTTAGTTATGAAATAAACCATTTTAGCAAGTTATTAACACAAATTAATGAAAATAACAAGTTAAACATTTTTAATAGGGGTGAAAGTAGCATATTATGAATCTACACAAAATTCTAAGCATTTTTCATATATAAAGTTTTTGCATGTGATGCACAGATGTGAAGTTATTATATGCTTGAAGACTAGGGACTAAAGTGCAAAGCTGTTTTTCTGCGGATAATAGATAAAACGCCAGACGAAAAAAAAAACAAAGCGGGCTGAACTGGCTGGGTGTTGGGCTGCTCACCATGGACTCAGCCCAGCTTGGCGAAGAGGCCTGTCGGTGGAGCGGAGCTGGGCCTCCCAAGCCGGCCCGATCGAGCAAAGCAGGGGCGGCCGAGGCAGGGGATCGGGTCAACGTGGGCGAGCGGGTTGCGGGCGCCGGCTCCTCTCGACCCGCCGGATCGAGGCCACACATAGGATGGGCGATGATGCGGTGACCCGACGGCGCTGCTGCAGAGCTCCGACGACGCTGTCTGCAGGTGCGGGCGCGCGACGAGGAGGGAGCACAGGGAGATGAGGCGGCTGCACAAGCGGGAGGAGAAGGAGCTCAGGCAGCGGGTGATGCGGGGAAGGCCTGGTCCCGAGGGGCTCCGGCGTCGCGCTTGCCGGCGCGGTGGAGGAGGCCCGGACGGCGAGGTCGTCGTGACCCTGGACGGCGGAGGTGAACTGGAGCTCGGGGAGGCTTCCATGCGTCCCTGCTTGAAGAACAGAGAGAGCAGAGAGAGGCATGAGAGACAGAGAGGGAGAGAGGAGGAAGAAAGAGGAGGAGCGATGGTTGCTGCGGGAGGAGATCCCGAGGTGGGAGATGAGTGCGGCGGCAGAGGGACAAATCCCCTAGGGATTAGGGTTAGACTAGAAATGGACAAGTGGTGTCTATATATATAAGGAAAGGAGGGAGTTTTGGATCATCCGATCAAAATCCGATGGATGAGGAGAAAATAGGTAGGGAGTCCAAATAAGAAAACGGAGATATTTTAGGGATGTTTGGGGATGATCCGGACCCATCGGTAACGAGAGACCGGTTCGGGCCCGGGGAAGTTTCGGATGTGCAGTCGAGGGGGGGGGGGGTAAAAGTGGGCTGGTTCACTGGCTGTGTAGAATGTGAAGCTGAGAAGAGAAACAGAGAGAAGGCAGCCCGGTAATAGGTCTCAGAGCACTGAAACGTCCGACGTTTATCCGGCTATAGTGCCGCTATAAGTTTAACGGTTGGGCTATCAAACGAACTCCGAATGCGATGAAATTGACAGGCGGTCTACCTATGCTATAATAAGACCGCACGCCAAGTTTCAACCCATTCCGAGAACATTTCCGGCCACTTATAAAATAAATATTCGGAGGTGCCGCGAGCGCGTGTGAGTGTGTCTGGGCTCAGAACGGACAACGGAGAGGACGGGCGGACTCGGACGGATGCAAGTTTTGAAAACATGCTGATGAAATGCACATGATGACATGTCAAACTGCAACACGCAAGCAAATGACATGGCAACGATGACGAATAACTGGCTGACACCTGGCGCATCGGTCTCGGGGCATCACAACTCTCCCACACTAACAAAGGATCTCGACCCGAGATCCTGGAGATGGCACCGGATAAAAACGGAAAAGAAGAGGTAAAACAAAGTTGCTTCTTTGACCAACGAGTGAAACCAGGAACCTTGAGAGGTTGAACAATCTTGAAGGAAGGAATACAACGGAGAAGAACAAAGATGAAAACACTCCGTTAGAAAAGAGGAACAAGGAACATTATGAGAACCTTGTAGGTTGAAAGACATGAACGAAGAGCTCAAGGATGACGAACAAAATTTCAAAACCACTTCGGTTCACAAGATGGAGAAGGAATAAGAACGGAATAATTTAGACAACATTCCGACTGAAAATGGAAGGAATTAACATGAACTTGAGGAGATAGTATGATACTTGATGAAATCAACAGCACACTACCTCTGAAACAATTGAAAGAATGGCACAAGGGGTAAGAAGGAATCAGACAGCACTCCGGTTGAAAACAAAGGAAAAAAAACTAGATAAGATGACGGAACTTGAATGGAGGACACAACACTCCGGTTAAATAGACAAGCAAGGGAAGAATATGATCTTGATAAAACGAGATGATGGTCAAAGAGAGCAATATCACAATGCCCCCGGAATGAAAGAATAGAATATAGATCAATGAAAGAAATGAACCGAGAAAAATATGACAACTTCTCTCAAAATTGAATTTGAAAGAGCATCCTTACAATGATGGATTGAATAGAGTTGATGGAAAACAACAACGAAAACGAATAAGCTTGATGTGGGCTTATGGAAAACATCTCAAAATTAAGAGGTGACAACCAGCCACTAACGAAAACATTTGATTGGATTGAGATCAACAAGGAGACGAAAAACTTTCACCGGAATGATAAATGAAGGACTTGGGTCATTTATAAGCACCATAATAGCAACAATTCTCAGGGAAAGCTTTTAGGTGAATTATAACCCAAGATAACTCCAACGAATAATTCAAGGGTTGAAAAGATCTCTTGAACAAGGAAATGATGGTTTTAAATATGTCATTCTTGATAACTCATGAATCATAAAACATGAAGGAATTGTCAAGAATGACATAACACCATCTGAAAAGATAGGGTAGAAAGAATTGCACTTCAAAATGCAAGATGGAGAAAACTTGAGCTCCAACAAGAATCTTGATGAAGACTTCGAGGATGAATTAAATCATGATGAACCACCATGAGAACTCCGGTAAAAAAAGCATGAGAAGTGAAAGATGAAAAGAATAAGATTCAAGGCCTGCGATGAATTAGATGGAGCTTTGAAATGATATAATTGAAATAACTTGGAGCTCCGGAACACAAGATGAACAACTTAGGACCGATAATATGATATGATGAACAAGCTCTGGAAAAAGAGATTAATCACTTCGGGGAAATAAGAATAAGATTTATTGTATGTTTATCCTTCACCAAATTAAATTGAAGACAAGCAACGGATTTGGCATACTACTTATTCTCGTTGGAAAGAATTAAGAGAGATCTCGCACAAGCTTGGGTAAATCTTCAACGAACCATCGGTAGGATTATGAAAAGAACGAGTGAATTAATGCGATAACAAGGAAGAGTAAACTTGAATGAACCACCGTAAGAATGTTGAGACGAACGAAGAGGCATCAATTGAGAATAGTTGGAGGACGAAGTTGAAAACTGAGAACGAAGAAATATTCTGAAATGATGCCTTCGGAGGATCACAATGGAAATAATTTATGAAATGCTTCGGATGGTATAAAAGCATTCCCCACAATCGGAACAATAATGAGGATGGCATGAAACTAGAACCACGAATCTTGGAAGAACGGATAAGGATTCAAGAGGAACTCGTCTTCGGTTCTTCAAAATCTGAGAAGACGATGAGATACACCACCATGAATTGTATAGGCACTCCGTAATGAAGAATTAAAAGGTTGAACCAATGATGAAAAGAATTTGAAAGCGATCTTGGAGAAGGCATGTGACTGATGGGAATCATTCTTATGTCACGCTTTGAAAAGAATTTTAGAATAACTCCAGAAAAAAATTAGAAGAGTCAGGTAAGATCCTGGAAAAAGACCTGTGGGTTAGGGCCCACTAAAGAAATCACCGTTGAAAAAGATTGTTGAAGAGATATTGCACCTGTTGAATTACATGTCTTGAATAAGATGACAATCCTGAAAATAGCTCGAACGGATTAAGAATGGAAACGCGAATCTTTTGAGATGTCTTGAACACTCCGGATATGAATAAAGAGATGTGAAGAGATAAGAGAGCCTTGGATAAGAAATTCCAACACGGAAAACATGTGAAACAAGAGGAACATGTATGATCAACACCAAGCTTGAATTACATCCACCGGTAGAATTTGAGAACAAAAGAATGATGAACTTGAAGTTTCCTGAGTATCTTCCTGAGAATCACCGGATAATGAAATTGACGAAACGAATGAAGAAACATCACATTAATAAAATGGATATTTCATTCTAGAATTTCCGACTCCTAGAATAAGAAGGGAGGGAGGGCAGGGAAACAAAGACAACTTGGGATGAATGCAACAGACACCGATGAGGAAAACCAAGACTTGGTCTTGCACATATAAAAAGGATCGGGTTAACTTGAAGAGAAGCGCACAGATTGAAACGAATTTACATAGCAATCTTGATGATCAAGAAGGATTAGCACTCCCATAGAAATATGAGAATACCTATTAGGAAAGGTATGGAATCAACACTTGACATCGAAGCAACTCGAATACCAGAATCAAAATGAAAACAACGGATAGATATGTTGCAACATAATCTTCACAATATCATCTGAACAGAGAATTGAACGAATGAATTCCGTAGGTACATCAACTCGTAGAGAAGCCACTTGGGAGAACAAAAGGTAAATAAAAGCAACAAGGAGCAGATAGAACAAATACATGATAGAAGCTTCATTCGACATATTCGTGCTGAAAACTTATGAAACGTGTTACAAAAGGGTTTTGCAATCCCCGGATCAGCATAGCCAAGGACCCTTTAAGATGCAACTCCCGATCGGAACAATGCCCATAAAACTACTTCACTCAATGTTGAACCCCAAACTTCATATCATGCATTCGTTGGAAGAATGCCTACGAACTACTGGATGAACCCACCTATTAATTTCCGAAAGTTTCCAGTTATCCAATCAGGTGTTGGGGATACAGAGGAAGCACCGCGCACTCAACTCTAATCCTACATCCAGCTGTATCCATCCTTCAACACATAACCAATTATTTCCGGAAACTGTTTACCTCGGACCTTCGAAACGCATCTACTATACAAGCTATGGCAATACTCCCGAACTACCTCCCCAGTTCTGGGTGATGTCGGGGTTATCTTGCCACTAACCGCATAGGAGAGTTTTCGATGTCGGCCGTCTTCAGTATTCCAGAACTGTTGCAATATATTTGTGACGACAACACCTCGGAGCTCAACTCCCCGGGACACTGCCACAACCCCTAAATGACAGGAGGCATCGAGAACAATGTTCTCGTCACAAAGACATCGAAACAATCCAAACAATACTCACGTGATCCTAAATTTTTTTTTTGTGAAATTTTGAGAGTAGAAGAGACAAGTAATCGTCAGGAGTCCTCACCAGAGTGAAAAGAGATGAGGAGCAAACAGAAATCCTACTCTCCGATATATATATAGGATTCAAAACATTTTAAGTGTGTGCCTATACTCAACCGTCAACGATTTGATCAAACAGTGGGGGCTCCTAGGTCGGAGAAGGCTCTGAATACCAACTTGTAATGCCCAGGATGGGACTATACCTCCTACGTGTCGAGGCACGACTTAAAGGTATAAGCCCATTCTGGAATGATCTCAAGTTCGGTATCTTTGCACGACTCATGTAAAAATAGGGATGAAATTGCAAAAGGATAGTTGGCTTACACTTGCCACGTCACACAATACATTACATAAGCAAATCATCATCCAAAACATCACAACCCGGCTACGGGCGAAGATCCAAAAGATAGATACCAAAAACATAAAGCCACAGGTCCAAATCGCCCCTAGTAGAAACCACTACTGATCGTCGAAAACATCACATACATACGGCCACTCTCTTCATCGAACTCCCAGTGAAGTACTTGAACCAGCTCCTGCATCATTCTCGGCTGAACCTGCATCTGGTGTTGTAGTATCTGTGAGCCACGAGGACTCAGCAATCCCATAACCATGGGTATCAAGACTAGCAAAGCATTATGGGTAGGAAGAGGTAAAGTGGTGAGGTTGCAACAGCGGCTAAGCATAATATGGTGGCTAGCTTACGAGTACAAGAATAAGATGAGCATCTACGCAAACGGTCGCAAACTAGTAATGATCGCTAAAGATCCTGCACCACCTACAAGTCATACATAACCCCACCGTCTTCTCTTCTCAAAGTGAAAAGATACAGTCACGGTTACTCACACAGTTGTGTGTTTTACTTCGGATCCTCTGTCAAGTTTTCTACAACCAGACATTAACAAATTCCAATCTGCCACATAACCGCGGGCACGGCTTTCGAAAGATCATAACCCTGCAGCGGTGTCCCAACTTAGCCCATCACAAGTTCTCACGATAAGCTGAAGTGATAAATATAATATCATCACCCCTTATCTTAGGGAAATCCGATCAGGCTCGGCATCCCGGTGCACAAGACATTTCGACAATGGTAAAACAAGTCCAGCAAGACCTCCCGGCGTGCCGACACCCTGATAGTAGCCGCGCGTATCTCGTCTCAGGCCATGACCGGATGGGACAGCCTACGGGAGCCAATCCTCGAGTTTCCCCGTGGTGGCCCCGCAGTCGGCCCGTTTGGGACCAACACCATCAGCACTGGGCCCCCTGCTATGTAGAAAGAATCCCCGGGGACGCGACCCCCTATGCAATTTTAATTAATTAATTAAGTTGTTATTGTGAGGCAAATTAAAACCAATGTTGGGCCTTGCTGGAGGAGTTTTATTCAAAGACGAACTGTCAAGGGGTCCCCATATACCCATCGTGTAAGGAACGCAAAAATCAAGGAACATAATGCCAGTTTATCGGCGCCTAAGGTGGCATGAGTGGAACAAAACACCGAGCAAAAGGCCAAGCCTTCCACCCATGCCCAGTATATAGGTGTGTTAATAATAATAATAGATATTGTGATATACCAACAACAAGTTCCCTCCTAGAACGATCTTCATCTTCACCTGCAACTAACAACGCTATAAGAGGGGCTGAGCAAGCGGGTAACATAGCCAAACAATGGTTTTGCTAGGAAGGTTTCAAAGGTTAGGGGTTTCATGGCAACAAGGAGAGGCTGACAATAAAGATGGGTAGCGTGACATATAACGATAGCATCGAGACACTAAGCATGGCAATGATAGAAAAGGTATCCAAGGTTACGGTCATCTTGCCTGAGATCTCGCAAGGAAGAAGAACGAAGCCATGAAGAAGACGAAGAAGAAGTCTTGAAGAAGAACCACGAGAAGTCGAACGAATCCTCACGATCGCAACGGAACAAGCACTAACGAGAAGAAGCAAGCAATACGGTAAACACACAAGCATAAACATGGCATACGATGCACATCCAAGTATGATGCATGACAGTTCTATATAGGATGCACCACAAGTCTACACAGGAAGCAAAACATGGCAAGGTAAGAAGCACAGAAAAACAACACAAGTCTATATGATGCAATACATGGCAAGGTATGATGCATGACAAGTCTATACAGGAAGCAATGCATGACAAGGTAGGAAGCACAGAAAAACAACACAAGAACATGACAATATGCTCAAGCAAGTATGATGCAAGACAAGTCTATATATGATGCAAGGGGTGAAGCAAAAGTAAACTAACTATTTAGACAAGTTTAAATGAGGCCGGAACAACAAACAACAATTCCGGAAAATCCCCATGTTCATATTATGAATGTGGTACTGTTCTGCCTATTACACCATTTTAATGTTGTTAAACAGCAAAACAAAGTGCATCATGTTATTCTACACGTTTTCCCACCCCATTTACATATAAAGTTTATTAAAAACCAAGCTACGGTTATTTAGTTATGAAATAGACCATTTTAGCAAGTTATTAACACAAATTAATGAAAACAGCAAGTTAAACATTTTCAACAGGGGTGAAAGTGGCATATTATGAATCTACACAAAATTCTAAGCATTTTTCATATATAAAGTGTTTGCATGTGATGCACAGATGTGAAGTTATTATATGCATGAAGACTAGGGACTAAAGTGCAAAGCTGTTTTTCTGCGGATAATAGATAAAACGCCAGACGAAAAAAAACAAAGCGGGCTGAACTGGCTGGGTGTTGGGCTGCTCACCATGGGCTCAGCCCAGCTTGGCGAAGAGGCCTATCGGTGGAGCGGAGCTGGGCCTCCCAGGCCGGCCCGATCGAGCAAAGCAGGGGCGGCCGAGGAAGGGGATCGGGTCAACGCGGGTGAGCGGGCCGCGGGCGCCGGCTCCTCTCGACCCACCGGATCGAGGCCACACATAGGATGGGCGACGACGCGGTGACCCGACGGCGCTGCTGCAGAGCTCCGACGACGCGGTCTGCAGGTGCGGGCACGCGACGAGGAGGGAGCACAGCGAGACGAGGCGGCTGCACGAGCGGGAGGAGAAGGAGCTCAGGCAGGGGGTGATGCGGGGAAGGCCTGGTCCTGAGGGGCTCCGGCGTCGCGCTTGCCGGCGCGGTGGAGGAGGCCCAGACGGCGAGGTCGTCGGGACCCTGGACGGCGGAGGTGAACTGGAGCTCGGGGAGGCATCCATGCGTCCCTGCTTGAAGGACAGAGAGAGCAGAGAGAGGCATGAGAGACAGAGAGGGAGAGAGGAGGAAGAAAGAGGAAGAGCGATGGTTGCTGTGGGAGGAGATCCCGAGGTGGGAGATGAGTGCGGTGGCAGAGGGACAAATCCCCTAGGGATTAGGGTTAGACTAGAATTGGACAAGTGGTGTCTATATATATAAGGAAAGGAGGGAGTTTTGGATCATCCGATCAAAATCCGACGGACGAGGAGAAAATAGGTAGGGAGTCCAAATAAGAAAACAGAGATATTTTAGGAATGTTTGGGGATGATCCGGACCCATCGGTAACGAGAGACCGGTTCGGGTCCGGGGAAGTTTCGGACGTGCAGTCGAGGGGGGGTAAAAGTGGGCTGGTTCGCGGGCTGTGTAGAATGTGAGGCTAAGAAGAGAAAGAGAGAGAAGGCAGCCCGACAACAGGTCTCAGAGCACTGAAACGTCCGACGTTTATCCGGCTATAGTGCTGCTATAAGTTTAACGGTTGGGCTATCAAACGAACTCCGAATGCGATGAAATTTGACAGGCGGTCTACCTATGCTATAATAAGACCGCACGCCAAGTTTCAACCCATTCCGAGAACATTTTCTGGCCACTTATAAAATAAATATTCGGAGGTGCCGCGGGCGCGTGTGAGTGTGTCTGGGCTCAAAACGGACAACGGAGAGGACAGGCGGACTCGGACGGATGGAAGTTTTGAAAACATGCTGATGAAATGCACATGATGACATGTCAAAGTGCAACACGCAAGCAAATGACATGGCAACGATGACGAATAACTGGCTGACACCTGGCGCATCGGTCTCGGGGCGTCACAAAACTGTCTTACACCCGTTGTATTTGAACGTAGAGCCTATCACACCCGATCATCACGTGGTGTCTTAGCACGAAGATCTTTCGCAATGGTGCATACTCAGGGAGAACACCTGTACCTTGAAATTTTGTAAGGGATCATCTTATAATGCTACCATCGTTCTAAGCAAAATAAGAAGCATAATAAGATAAACATCATATGCAATCAAAATATGTGACATGATATGGCCATCATCATCTTGTTCTTTTGATCTCCATCTCCAAAGCACCGTCATGATCACCTTCGTCACCGGCGCGACACCTTGATCTCCATCGTAGCATCGTTGTCGTCTCACCAACTATTGCTTCTACGACTATCGCTACTGCTTAGTGATAAAGTAAAGCAATTACATGGCGATTGCATTTCATACAATAAAGCGACAACCATATGGCTCCTCCCAGTTGCCGATAACTTTACAAAACATGATCATCTCATACAAAACCGTATATCTCATCATGTCTTGACCATATAACATCACAACATGCCCTGCAAAAACAAGTTAGACGTCCTCTATTTTTTTGTTGCAAGTTTTACGTGGCTGCTACGGGCTTAGCAAGAACCGTTCTTACCTACGCATACAAAACCACAACGATGTTTCGTCAAGTATGTGCTGTTTTAACCTTCACAAGGACCGGGCGTAGGCACACTTGATTCAGCTAAAGTGAGAGAGACAGACACCCGCCAGTCACCTTTAAGAAACGAGTGCTCATAACGGTGAAACCAGTCTCGCGTAAGCGTACGCGTAATGTCGGTCCGGGCCGCTTCATCTCACAATACCGCTGAAGCAAAGTATGACATGCTGGTAAGCGGTATGACTAGAATCGCCCACAACTGATTGTGTTCTACTCGTGCATATCATCTACGCATAGAACTAGCTCATGATGCCACTGTTGGGGAACGAAGTATTTTAAAATTTTCCTACGATCACGCAAGATCTATCTACTAGATGCATAGCAACGAGAGGGGAGAGTGTGTCTACGTACCCTCATAGACCGGGAGCGGAAGCGTCAAGTGACGTGGTTGATGTAGTCAAACATCTTCATGATCCAACCGATCAAGCACCAAACGTACGGCACCTCCGCGTTCATCACACGTTCAGCTTGATGACGTCCCACGAGCTCTTGATCCAGTTGAGCTTCACGGGAGAGTTTCGTCAGCACGACGGCGTGGTGACGGATATAATGTATCTACCGGCGCAGGGCTTCGCCTAAGCACTGCAACAGTATGACCGAGGTATCTTTCTGTGGAGGGGGGCACTGCACACGGCTAAAACAATTCAACTTGTCTGTCCTAGGGTGCCCCCCTGCCCCCGTATATAAAGGAGCAAGGGAGAGGCCGGCCCTAGAGGGGGCGCGCCAAGTGTGGGGAGTCCTACTAGGACTCCCAAGTCCTAGTAGGATTCCCCTTTCCTTTCCGGAGTAGGAGAGAAGGAAAGAGGTGGAGAGGGAGAAGGAAAAGGGGGCTGCACCCCTTGTCCAATTCGGACCAGAGGGGGGGGGGCGCGCCTCCTTCCTTTTGGCCTTTCTCCTCTATTCCCGTATGGCCCAATAAGGCTCATATACTCCGAAAAATCCCCGAATCACTCGGAACCTTTCCGATGTCCGAATATAGTCATTCAATATATCGATCTTTACGTCTCGACCATTTCGAGACTCCTCGTCATGTCCCCAGTCTCATCCGGGACTCCGAACTCCTTCGGTACATCAAAACTCATAAACTCATAATACCGATCGTCATCAAATGTTAAGCGTGCGGACCCTACGGGTTCGAGAACTATGTAGACATGACCAAGACTCATCTCCGGTCAATAACCAATAGCGGAACCTGGATGCTCATATTGGCTCCTACATATTCTACGAAGATCTTTATCGGTCAAACCGCATAACAACATACGTTGTTCCTTTTGTCATTGGTATGTTACTTGCCCGAGATTCGATCGTCGGTATCTCTATACCTAGTTCAATCTCGTTACCGGCAAGTCTCTTTACTCGTTCCGTAATACATCATCTCGTGACTAACTCATTAGTCTTTTGCTTGCAAGGCTTATTATGATGTGCATTACCGAGAGGGCCCAGAGATACCTCTCCGACACTCGGATTGACAAATCCTAGTCTTGATCTATGCCAACACCATGAACACTTTCGGAGACACCTGTAGAGCATCTTTATGATCACCCAGTTACGTTGTGACGTTTGATAGCACACAAGGTGTTCCTACGGTATTCGGGAGTTGCATAATCTCATAGTCATAGGAACATGTATAAGTCATGAAGAAAGCAATAGCAGTAAAACTAAACGATCATAGTGCTAAGCTAACGGATGGGTCTTGTCCATCACATCATTCTCCTAATGATGTGATCTCGTTGATCAAATGACAACTCATGTCTATGGTTAGGAAACATAACCATCTTTGATCAATGAGCTAGTCTAGTAGAGGCATACTAGGGACACTCTGTTTTGTCTATGTATTCACACATGTACTAAGTTTCCGGTTAATACAATTCTAGCATGAATAATAAACATTTATCATGATATAAGGAAATATAAATAACAACTTTATTATTGCCTCCAGGGCATATTTCCTTTAGTAGGCCACCCACTCTGTTTTTCTTGACCTCAATGCCAAGGAAATAATGCAAATCACCAAGATCTTTGAGAGCAAACTTTGAATTCAAATCTTTCAAAAGAGCAACGATTGCTTCATCAGAAGAACTTGTGACAATGATGTCATCAACATAAACAAGGACAAATATAACTATGGATTGTTGATTGTAAATGAACAAGGAAGTGTCAGACTTGGAGGGAACAAACCAAGACCTTGCAATTTGAGACTCTAGCGGGAGTACCATGCACGTGGAGCCTGTTTGAGTCCATAGAGAGATTTATCTAGGTGGCAGATATGAGATGGTCGGTGTTGATCAACAAGCCCAGGAGGTTGTTTCATATAGACTTCCTCTTCCAGAACACCATGAATGAACGCGTTCTGCATGTCTAGCTGACGAAGACTCCATCCCCTGAATACAGCAACAGAGAGAACAAGACGAATAGTGACAGCTTTAACAATAGGACTAAAGGTGTCCTCATAATCAAGCCCATACCTTTGTTTGAAACCTTTTGCAACCAAGCGTGCTTTATAGCGATCAATTGTACCGTCAGACTTTTTCTTGATGCGAAACACCCACTTACAGTCAATCACGTTGGCACCCAGACGAGAAGGAACAAGGTGCCATGTATGGTTTTCCTGAGGGCAAAAAATTCATCATCCATAGCTTGTTTCCACTTGGGATCAGCAAGCGCCTCATGAACAGTGCGGGGTTCTCCTGTAGGAACAACAGCAACTAGCCCATATTTGGTTTTGTAATTAATAGGTTGAAGTGTACCACTCTGAAGACGTGTACGCGGAGGCGTGGGCGCAGAGGATCCCGTGGCCGCGGTGTGCACCCGAGCAGCAGATTCCACCGATCCCGAGGGGGAGACAGCACCAGAGGCAGCGGGATTGTCTGCGGCGAGCGACACAGCAGAGAGAGTGGAGACTAGCACAGAAGATCCAGGGGAGCCACTCGCAGCCGGCTCGGTGGATGCGCAAGACCCAGCTGGCGTGGGATCGGTGAGGCGCGGGGTCCACCTCGTGTACACGCAGGGAACGGGCGCGAAGCGCACATCAGGCGGGTCCCCCGTGTTGGACTGGCGGGTCGTGCGGCTGGGAACTGGCTCCTCAGCAGGGCGCCAGGTGGAACGAGGCAATTGGTGCAGGGAGGCATCAGGTGGGGAGGTGCGAGACACCGGTCCCGGCGTGGATACGTCCAGACCTGGCGCGGTCGGACGCACGGATCCCAAAGAAGAGCACACCGATCTCCTGTGTCCGCGACAGAGCCCGCTGGAGCAGTAGTATATTCAGAAAAATATTGTTTTCTTCACTATTTGTGCTGCTGTTTGTTCCTGTAACACCAAACTCAGGTAGAGGATTAGGAGAGTTAGTCAAAACTTGATCATCACAATTATCATCACCCATACGATCAACGCCGGAAAGATGAGAAGGGAAAAGAAGGATCTCTTTGCGAAGAAGGGCACCGACATTGGGATGGAGTTTGGCAAAGGGAAATTGTGCTTCATCCAAAACCACATCACAAGAGATATAGACCCGACCTGTAGCAATATCAAGACATTTAACACCCTTATGTTGAGCACTATATCCAAGGAAGACACATTGCTTAGAACGAAACATAAGTTTACGAGTGTTATATGGACGAACATTGGGCCAACATGTGCAACTCCATCCCAATGGGAGTCTCATTGGAGAGGACACGACTGGGCCACATGTTAATGAGGTGCACAACAGTAAGGAACGCTTCATCCCAAAATTTGAGCGGCATGGAAGCTGAAGCAAGGAGGGCTAGTCCTACTTCAACAATGTGTGTGTGCTTGCGTTCAGCAGACCCATTTTGTTGGTGCGCATGAGGACATGAGACATGATGAGAAATACCAATCTTCTGAAAAATTGAATTGAGTTTTTCATATTCACCACCCCAATCAGATTGCATGGCAATGATTTTACTATCAAACTTGCGTTCTACAAGTGCTTGAAAATTGTGGAAGACTTGAAACACATCAGAACACTTTTTGAGTAAATAGATCCACGTGTATTTACTGAAGTCATCAATAAAGATTTCATAGTAAGAATGTCGATCAACAGAAGTGGGTGCTTGACCCCACACATCAGAAAATATAAGTTGCAAAGGCTTGGTTGACACACTAGTGGATACATGATATGGTAATTGATGACTTTTTGCTCTTTGGCATGAATCACACACTATCTCTGGATTTCGCTCACCAACAACTGGGAGCTTATTTCTACTAAGGATTTGATGAACAGTAGAAAAAGATGGATGACCTAAACGACTGTGCCACCTTTCAGCAGAAATCTTGATGGCACCATAAACTTGTTTATTGTAGGAACAATACTTCGGGAGTAATGCATAGAGCCCTTCCACACCTACACCCATATGGAGAATTTCCTTCCTGACCTAATCCTTGATAAAAAAGAAGAACGGGTGAAATTCTAGAAAAACGTTGTTATCAAGGGCAATATGATGGACAGATGACAAAGTTTTGGAAGCATTAGGAACATGCAAGATATCTTTTGTTTCAAGGTTTTTGTATGGGGTTTTGATATGTGATTGACCAACATGACTTATCTCCATACTTGCACCATTTGCCGCGGTGTAGACTTGATCATTGCCGCAGTACTTCTCATGCATTGTCAGCTTCTCCAATTCACCCGTGATATGATTTGTCGCACTAGTGTCCATGTACCAATCGGTGTCGACACCGTATGATGTATCAGCTGCAACAACAATCTTTTTCTTTTGGGAAGTGTCGTCGGCATAGCGCCAATCACAATCCTTAGCAATATGATTATTATTTTTTACAAATTTGACATTTACCCTCATAGCCATCATATCCTTGAAAATTGCGGCCCCTGTTGTTGTTGGAGAAGGGACGCCAGCCATTGCTGCTGTTGGAGTTTCCCTGGTGGTAATAGCCACCACCACCACCACTAGAATAGGGACCGCCGCCGCCGTAGTTGTTCTGGTGGTAGCCACCGGCGCCACCATTAGGATAGCTGCCGTTGCCAGATCCGCCAGCATAGCCACCAGCGCCGCCAGCGCCAGATCCGCCACCATTAGGGTGTCCGCTGCCACCATAGCCACCAAATCCACCACGAGGGCCGCCACCGTTGCCCTTTTGGTTCTGGTTGCCGCGGTAGCCGCCCTTGTTGCCTCCTGGTCGATCGCCGCTGCCGCGAGAGATGGAGTTTGCAAAAGATTTGAAGCCACCTGCTCCGTTGCCATGGAACATCTCGACCCTCTGGTCAAAATTGGCCACGAGAGAGAAGAGAGCATCGACGGTGATGGGCTTCGTGCGGACATCCAGCGTGGAGACGATTGGTTGATACTCCATATCAAGTCCAGCAACTATGAAGGAGATGAGTTCTCCCTCCCCAAGAGGTTTGCCAGCCGCCACGAGCTCGTCGGACAGAGACCTCATGTACCCAAAGTAGGCCGAAGCCGACTGGGATCCCTTCTGCGCGTTCGCGAGTGAAGCTCCGATGTTGTTGACGCGGGACAAGGACACAGCAGAGAACATGTTTGCCAAGGCATGCGAGATAGCATGTGACGTCTCGAGGGAGGCAACTTGGATGAGGAATTCTTTGGATAGGTTTCGAAGGAGGTATGCAACTATTTGCTGATCTTGGATAAGCCATGGGGAGTAGGCAGGGTTGGGGACAACCCGATTCTTCCCTTCGGCGTTCTTGGTTGTGATGGTTTTGGATGGTTCTTGGGTAGTCTGATCGATGTAGCCAAAGAGGCCAGCGCCCATGATCTGCGATCTGACCTAGGCGCGCCATAGGACATAATTGGTGCGGGAGAGTGGTTCAGAGGTATTGTTATTCAGGCCGGAGAAGATGGCCGTGCTAGAGGAGGACATGGTTGCTGGGGTGATCGATGGAGGCTGGGTTCTGGCGATGGAGAGAAGTTTCTATCGGTGGCGAAGGGATGGCGAAGGGTTCTGTCGATGGGAGGTAGATGAGAACGAGCTAGATGAGGTGGAAGAGTCCTGCTCTATATACCATGTTGAATAATGGTTTAAGCGTCTCAATCACCACACATGGTGACCCACATTGATATATATTGATCGATGTGGTGCATACATGATTCGGTTGTTATAACAGACCAACCAAGGAGATACACAAGGAGGTGGAGATAGAGATAAGTACAGAGTTTAAATAGCTAACTATCTCCTAACAAAATACTATGAGATATCTCGTGCGCCTGCCTTGTACGCCTAACCATGGTGCATGGTTAACACATGTGTTAAGTTGGGATGATAGCAAAGGAAAAACCCTTGCATATGTCTATGTATTTACTGTTGATTAATGCACTACCACACCATTGCCACATACTGCTAGCAACTGGTATTATTGAATTAGTAATGATTCATAGATAAGTAGCTTCTAATTCAACTCGTCATGCGAAATTGTGAGGCAGCAAACAACTGCAGCAGTGGCATGAGACACTAACTCGACAGCAACGCAACAGCGATGGGATAAGCAACAACTGGTTCATACAGCGGTACCGCACATATCGCATCAAGCCGCACGGCGAGAGGGAGGGCAGGGGAAGTACCGGCGGCCCGGGGAGGGCGGGGGCAAAGCTCGAGGTTGAGGATCATGGGCGGATGGGGGCGGAGCTCGAGGTCGAGGAGCACGGCCGCCGTCATCTGCGCCAGCTCGCCCCTTCCTTGGTAGAGGGCGGCAATGTCCAAGCCACAGGCATGAAGCCCGCCGGCGGATCTGGTGGATGCGCCCGCCGCTGCACCAAGAACCGGTGGAAGCGACAAAGCCTCGTCCGACGTGCACGTGGACGTCCGCGTGTGGGCACCACTGTCGGTGAAGCTGGGGAAGGGGTCGTCGCAGCAAGGGAGGAGTTCGAGGAGTCGAAGACAGTGGCCATGGGTGGGCTGGGGATCAGGAGCTCGAGTGGAGGATGGGGAATGGGGATGGGAAGTCGAATCGAGGTCGGAGATGCCGGATCCGTGCATATGGGGTACCTGCAGAGTGGCTGGCGGGGAGGGCGCGGTGTCGCGAGAGAGAAGACGGCGGGGAGGAAGGGGACGGGATCGAGAGGAAGGGAGGGGGTCGGGGTGGCGATGCGGTGAGGAAAGGAGGGAAAGAAAGGAGGTGGGGGTGGATGGAAAATGACCACGAGGACGAGCTAGGGTTTCGAGGTTGGTGGGGAAGGGTTGAGGACTGCTGTTGGATCCCGAGGATCCGACGGTGTTTGATACACGGTCCGCGTGAGATGTCTACGGACCAATCAGAATGCAGTACGATGTTATGACTATCTAAATTGGTCGTAGTTGACTAAAAATAATATGTTAAAATCATGTCAGCTATTTTATGACCTGAAAATTTAAAAAAGGAAATGGAAAAACTTGTCATTGTGTCACCAAAATGTGAAAAAGTTTTCAGAAAAAATAACAAACATGAAACAAAATTAATATCTTTAAAAATGTGTCGTGAGAAATGAGTTTTTAGACAGAAAAATCATTTTCCATTTTTCTAGTGCCCAAAATGAGTTTTTTTGTCACATCCCCATAGCTTTAGCCTTTGCTTGACTCTGCATGATCTTGTGCATCATGTTTAATTTTTCTCTTAAACTTGAAATGGGGTTGTTCAAACCCTAGCACTAAGTGAACTCAACTAGGTTCTAATTAAAATACTTTTCAATGTACCCAAAATGCCTTCATAAAATGTTCATCATTTTTGGTCTTGGCTAAAACCTCTGCCAAAAATGGTTTCATAAATTTTGGGAGCCATTTTGGATCTTTGAGTTAAATCATAACTATTTGCATTTGGACATTTAAATCCTATAAATGATTTTAAATGTCCAAATAATCTTGGAAGTAAATGAGGGTTGTTGGAATTTAATCCAGACAGTGCCCATAAATATTTTCATGATTTATGAAAATGCTCTAGCATTTTTATTAAAGCAAAACAAATGCAGAAAATAGAAAACAGAAAAAGAGAGAGAGAGAGACTTACCTGTGCCACTTACCTGGCCTGGCCCAGCACGGCCCAGCCCAACTGGCCGATGCCAGTCATCCTCCTCCTCTCACCAGAGGGACGGAGGGTGTGTGCTCACGGCACGCCGGCCACCTCCTGCTTCCACCGCGACGCCTGAGACCTTCTGATCGTGCCACGAAGACGCCACGCACCACTCTCGACCACTCTCTTCCCCTCACTCAATCTCCCCCTCGCTCCCCTGCTCCTTCTCGCCATGGCCGAAGCCACCACGGCCGCGCCGGCAAGCACCACCGTGGCCACAGCTACCCCCTCGTCCCTCCTTTGTGCCCACGAGCTCCGCGACGTCGCCCTCTTCCTCCTCGCCGAGCCACACTTCGCCGGAAGCTCTACATCGCCTTCACGTCGCCGTCTTCCTCCTCGGATGCCGAAGCTCGCTGCCATCGATCCGCCGTCGTCAGCGCCTCCCCGAGCCCATCTTTCTACTCTGCGTGTTCGCTGTGAGCTCCATTGCGTTTCCCCTCCCTCCTTTTGTTTGCCCCCTTGCCGTACCACCGTTCCCGCCGTGACCGAAGCTCCTCGCCGCCGGTCATGATTCCGCCATGGAGAGAGCTAGCAAAGCTCGTGTCCGAGCCTTTCGTCGTGCTCAGCACGCTCCCAGGAGTCCGCAGAGCCCCTTAGCTCACCTCCCCGTGCCCCGTAGCTCCTTCCCCTCTCTGCCCGAACTCCGTTCGCCGCCGCGAGCTTGTTTCCGGCGAGCTCGGGCCACCTCAACCCCTACCGCCTACCCAGAAGGATGCAAGCGAGTTCCAGCTCCACGTAGAGCCCCTCCGCCGCTCTTTTGGTCGCCGGAGGCGGTTTTTCGACTCCCTCCGCCACGTTCGGCCTCGCCGGCGGCTAAACGCTAGTGGGTTTGACCCAAGCCCACCGGGTTTGACTCCCCCTAAGTCACTGACTCGTGTGGCCGGCGTCTGACTTAATTAGTTTAGGTTTTTAGTTAAGTTTTAATTACTGTCATTAGCTTAAGTAGACAATGACAGGTGGGCCCAGAGCCCTGCTAATTTTAGATTAGTGCTAACTTTGCAATTAGTTAACCCTTTGACTCACTGACATATGGGCCCTGCCCTGTCTAAGTTTAGTTTAGAATTTAACTAGTGCTAATTAACCCTGTTAATTAGCAGAGTCACTGACGTGTGGACCCCACACGTTAGGTTTGACCCTGGCCGCCCTGTTGACCTGCTGACGTCACATAGACGTCATGCTGACGCAGAAATGTTTTCTGGAATTTAAAATAAATCTTAAATGATTTATTTATTTCAAAAAATAGCCAAAACTTCTAAAAATCACAGAAAATAATCTATAACTCCAATAAAAATAATTTATATATGAAAAATGATCAGAAAAATATGAAGAATATGTTTATGGTATTTTCATGCATGTTTGAACAAGTTAAACATGCTGATCAGGTAAAATCAATTAAATGGCATTTGAATAATCACATATGGAGTTTGAATTTGAACCCTTGGTTCAAATCAACTTCATTTAAATCACTGCTAGTTGCATTAGCTCAAATCACAGCATAATGACATGTCATGGTCATGCATCATATTGTGCATTGCATAGATTGTGTTTCTTTCTCTGTTGCCGGTTTTTGTCCCCTCTCGATAGACATGGTTCCGACGATGTGATCGATGACACCGATGAAGACCCAATGATATCTTCAGAAGTGCCAGTCAAGCAGAACCCCATTGAGCATTCTGATACAATCCCACTCTCTCGCCATTGCTCTCTTTTACTGCATTAGGACAACAACGCTTCAACCGTTACGTGCTGCGGTAGTTGAACCCCTTTCCTCTGCATGACCTGTCATTGCCACGGTAAATAGTTGAAACCCACTAGCATGAGTAGGAGTTGATTGAGCCATGTTGTGCCTACTCATTCATGCTTTCTGGTTATGCTTGCTATTGCTTAGAGTCGTGTCAGGTCTGATCCATCGGGGATGAATTGGAAGGGTGATGAACATGTCCTACTGTGTGTGAGCTAAGTGTGTGAACACGATTTGGTAAAGGTAGCGATGAGAGGCCATGTAGGAGTACATGGTGGGTTGTCTCATTGCAGCCGTCCTCAGGAACTGAGTTCTGTGTTGGTTGATCCATGAACAGCTACTACCACGCATTGGGCTCCGGGCGCTCCAAGCTCTCTCGACTTATTAACTACCCTTGTCCTCTGTCCAGGAGTTGCAACTAGTTTCTGGTGTCTGTAGTTTATTGGAGGTCGTGCGCAGCGCTGACCCTCGGGGTGGGCTGTGACGCGGCAGGTACGTGGCCGGGTGTATCGATCGCCCGTTTGGTGACTCGGAAACCCTGTACACATCATTTGGGGCCGTGAGCGACACCCCGGCCGGATCTCCCCACGGATGGAACCCAAATAGGCGATAAACCTGGACTAGGGACTTGTGTGGTTAGTTAGGTCGTGGCCGACACCCTCGCTGGGCTTCCGCTTGAAGGTTGCCGAGTACATGTCGTGTAAACGGCGGTAAGTGGTGAGAGCGTGTGTGAAGAAGTACACCCCTGCAGGGTTATATATGATCTATTCGAATAGCCGTGTCTGCGGTAATGGACTTCTGGGTTACCTGTATAGTTCATAGACAAGTGGAAGTGGATACTCTAAAACACGCAAGATAAGCATGAGTGCTATGGATGGCCTTCTCGTAGGGAGACGGGAGCGGATCCATAGTGGTGTATTGATTGGTGAATATGTGGACTCGTGTGCGCCACCTCAAAAGAGTTACTTGCAGTCGTAGTTCAGGATAGCCACCGAATCAAAGCTGGCTTGCTGCAGTCAACTCCACCACCCCTTTGTTGATACTGATGCATATGTAGCTATTTCTGATGTAAGTCTTGATGAGTACCATTGTACTCACGTTTGCTTAATTTACGTTTTTGCAGAGAGAGACTTCAGTCTCACTAGTGGTTCCGTGTGGATTTCGACGTTTAGCTTGTTACCTCAGCTATGATCTTGTACCCTTGGGAGGGTCTTGTAGATAGTCAGGCTTCTCAGCCTTTTTCATTTGTAGTTGTCTGTACTCAGACATGTTATGCTTCCATTGCCGTATGCTCTGTATGTTGGGTCATGTGACCTCTGTTTGTAATAAATTTTTTGATGGCTCTTATGTGCCTTTATCTATATGAGTTGTTGAGTTATGTTGTGATGCCATGCTGTACAACACATACTTGCATGTTATGCGTACGTGTAATGTGTATTGATATGTGTGGGATCCGACACCTAGTTGTTTACCCTTGGTAGCCTATCTTACAGGGAAATGTCTCCTAGTGCTTCCACTGAGCCTTGGTAGCTTGCTACTGCTCTGGAACACTTAGGCTGGCCGGCATGTGTCCTTCTTCGTTCCTGTGTCTGTCCCTTTGGGGAAATGTCACGCGTTGTTCCTTTAAGTCCTTGTAGCTTTCTACGACTTGGGTTCATACGTTGATGACCGACACGTTCGTTGCTGGGTCATGTATGCCTGTCTCTGTAATTTAGTGCCACTTTTGGTTTATAACTAGTCATACTGGCTCGGGTTCCCTGTCATATGGATGCTAGCGACACTTGAAGGAAATATGCCCTAGAGACAATAATAAAGTTGTTATTTATATTTCCTTATATCTTGATAAATGTTTATTATTCATGCTAGAATTGTATTAACCGGAAACTTAGTACATGTGTGAATACATAAACAAAACAGAGTGTCCCTAGTATGCCTCTACTAGACTAGCTCATTGATCAAAGATGGTTATGTTTCCTAACCATAGACATGAGTTGTCATTTGATCAACGGGATCACATCATTAGGAGAATGATGTGATGGACTAGACCCATCCGTTAGCATAGCACTTTGATCGTTTAGTTTTACTGCTATTGCTTTCTTCATGACTTATACAAGTTCCTATGACTATGAGATTATGCAACTCCCGAATACCGTAGGAACACCTTGTGTGCTATCAAATGTCACAACGTAACTGGGTGATCATAAAGATGCTCTACAGGTGTCTCCGAAAGTATTCGTGGTGTTGGCATAGATCAAGACTAGGATTTGTCACTCCGAGTGTCGGAGAAGTATCTCTGGGCCCTCCCGGTAATGCACATCATAATAAGCCTTGCAAGCAAATGACTAATGAGTTAGTCACGAGATGATGTATTATGGAACGAGTAAAGAGACTTGCCGGTAACGAGATTGAACTAGGTATAGAGGTACCGACGATCGAATCTCGGGCTAGTAACATACCGATGACAAAAGGAACAATGTATGTTGTTATGCGGTTTGACCGATAAAGATCTTCGTAGAATATGTAGGAGCCAATATGAGCATCCAGGTTCCGCTGTTGGTTATTGACCGGAGATGAGTCTCGGTCATGTCTACATAGTTCTCGAACCCGTAGGGTCCGCACGCTTAACGTTTGATGACGATCGGTATTATGCGTTTTGATGTACCGAAGGTAGTTCGGAGCCCCGGATGAGATCACGGACATGACGAGGAGTCTCGGAATGTCCGAGACATAAAGATTGATATATTGGACGACTATATTCGGACACCAGAAGTGTTCTGGAAAGTTTTGGAATTTACCGGAGTGCTGGGGGGGGGGGGTTACCGGAACCCCCCGGGGGAATGATGGGCCCTAGTGGGCCATAGGGGAGAGAGAGGGCAGCAGCCAGGAGGTGGCGCGCCCCCTCCCTAGGAGGAGTCCGAATAGGACTAGGGGAGGGGGGCGCGGCCCCTCTTTCCCTCTCCCTCTCCCTCTCTTTCCTTCCCCCCTTTCCTTCATTGGTGGACTCCTACTAGGAAAAGGATTGCAATCCTATTCCTAGTAGGATTGCTCCCTAGCCGCACCATAGGACGGCCGGCCGGCCTCCCCCTTGCTCCTTTATATACGGGGGCAGGGGGGCACCCAAAGACACACAAGTTGAATTGTTCTAGCCGTGTGCGGTGCCCCCGTCCACAGAAACACACCTCGGTCATACCGTCGCAGTGCTTAGGCGAAGCCCTGCGTCGGTAGATACATCATATCCGTCACCACACCGTCGTGCTGACGAAACTCTCCCGTGAAGCTCAACTGGATCAAGAGCTCGTGGGGCGTCAGCAAGCTGAACGTGTGCTGAACGCGGAGGTGCCGTACGTTCGGTGCTTGATCGGTTGGATCGCGAAGAAGTCCGACTACATCAACCGCGTCACTTAACGTTTCCGCTTCCGGTCTACGAGGGTACGTAGACACACTCTTCCCTCTCGTTGCTATGCATCTAGTAGATAGATCTTGCGTGATCGTAGGAAAATTTTAAAATACTACGTTCCCCAACAGTGGTATCAGAGCCAGGTCTATGCGTAGATGATATGCACGAGTAGAACACAATGAGTTGTGGGCGATACTAGTCATACTGCTTACCAGCATGTCATACTTTGCTTCGGCGGTATTGTGAGATGAAGCGGCCCGGACCGACATTACGCATACGCTTACGCGAGACTGGTTTCACCGTTACGAGCACTCGTTGCTTAAAGGTGACTGGCGGGTGTCTGTCTCTCTCACTTTAGCTGAATCAAGTGTGGCTACGCCCGGTCCTTGTGAAGGTTAAAACAGCACATACTTGACGAAACATCGTTGTGGCTTTTGTATGCGTAGGTAAGAACGGTTCTTGCTAAGCCCGTAGCAGCCACGTAAAACTTGCAACAACAAAGTAGAGGACGTCTAACTTGTTTTTGCAGGGCATGTTGTGATATGATATGGTCAAGACATGATGAGTTATACGGTTTTGTATGAGATGATCATGTTTTGTAATGTTATCGGCAACTGGCAGGAGCCATATGGTTGTCGCTTTATTGTATGAAATGCAACCGCCATGTAATTGCTTTACTTTATCACTAAGCGGTAGCGATAGTCGTAGAAGCAATAGTTGGCGAGACGACAACGATGCTACGATGGAGATCAAGGTGCCGCGCCGGCGACGAAGGTGATCATGACGGTGCTTTGGAGATGGAGATCAAAAGCACAAGATGATGATGGCCATATCATGTCACATATTTTGATTGCATATGATGTTTATCTTGTTATGCTTCTTATTTTGCTTAGTACGACGGTAGCATTATAAGATGATCCCTTACAAAATTTCAAGGTACAAGTGTTCACCCTGAGTATGCACCGTTGCGAAAGTTCTTTGTGCTGAGACACCAAGTGATGATCGGGTGTGATAAGCTCTACGTTCAAATACAACGGGTGTAAGCTAGTTTTGCACACGCAGAATACTCGGGTTAAACTTGACGAGCCTAGCATATGCAGATATGGCCTCGGAACACTGGAGACCGAAAGGTCGAGCGTGAATCATATAGTAGATATGATCAACATAAGATGTTCACCATTGAAACTACTCCATCTCACGTGATGATCGGACATGGTTTCGTTGATTTGGATCACGTGATCATTTAGATGACTAGAGGGATGTCTATCTAAGTGGGAGTTCTTAAGTAATATGATTAAATTGAACTTCAATTTATCATGAACTTAGTCGTGGTAGTATTAGCATATCTATGTTGTAGATCAATAGCTCGCGATGTTGCTCCCCGTTTATTTTTTATATGTTCCTAGAGAAAACTAAGTTGAAAGATGTTAGTAGCAATGATGCGGACTAGTTCCGTGATCTGAGGATTATCCTCATTGCTGCACAGAAGTATTATGTCCTTGATGCACCGCTAGGTGACAGACCTATTGCAGGAGCAAATTGCAGACGTTATGGACGTTTGGCTAGCTCAATATGATGACTACTTGATAGTTTAGTGCACCATGCTTAACGGCTTAGAATCGGGACTTCAAAGACGTTTTGAACGTCATGAACCATATGAGATGTTCCAGGAGTTGAAGTTAATATTTCAAGCAAATACCCGAGTTGAGAGATATGAAGTCTCCAACAAGTTCTATAGCTAAAGGATGGAGAAGAATAGCTCAAGCAATGAGCATGTGCTCAGATTGTCTGGGTACTACAATTGCTTGAATCAAGTGGGAGTTAATCTTCCAGATAAGATAGTAATTGACAAAGTTCTCTAGACACTATCACCAAAGTTAGTAGAACTTCGTGATGAACTATAATATGCAAGGGACGACAAAAGTAATTCCCGAGCTCTTCGCGATACTGAAATCGGCGAAGGTAGAAATCAAGAAAGAGCATCAAGTGTTGATGGTTAACAAGACCACTTGTTTCAAGTAAAGGGCAAAGGGATAGAAGGGGGACTTCAAGAAGAATGACAAGCAAGTTGTTACTCTCGTGAAGAAACCCAAAGCTAAACTCAAGCCTGAAATTAAGTGCTTCTACTGCAAAGGAAATCGTCACTGGAAGTGGAACTGCCCTAGATACTTGGTGGATAAGAAGGATGGCAAAGTGAACAAAGGTATATTTGATATACAGATTATTGATGTGTACTTTACTAGTGTTCATAGCAACCCATGGGTATTTGATACCAGTTCAGTTGCTAAAATTAGTAACTCGAAACGAGAATTGCAGAATGAACAGAGACTAGTTAAAGGGGAAGTGACGATGTGTGTTGGAAGTGGTTCCAAGATTGATATGATCATCATCGCACACTCCCTATACTTTTGGGATTAGTGTAAAACCTAAATAAATGTTATTTGGCATTTGCGTTGAGCATGAATATGATTTGATCATATTTGTTGCAATACGGTTATTCATATAAAGTCATAGAATAATTGTTATTCTGTTTACATGAATAAAATCTTCGATGGTCATACACCCAATGAAAATAGTTTGTTGGATCTCGATCGTAGTGATACACATATTCATAATATTGAAGCCAAAAGATGCAAGGTTAATAATGATAGTGCAACTTATTTGTGGCACTGCTGTTTAGGTCATAATGGTGTAAAACGCATGAAGAAACTCCATAGTGATGGACTTTTGGAATCACTTGATTATGAATCACTTGGTGCTTGCGAACCGTGCCTCATGGGCAAGATGACTAAAACTCCGTTCTCCGGAACTATGGAGCGAGCAACAGAATTGTTGGAAATCATACATACTGATGTATGTGGGCCAATAAGTGTTGAAGCTCGCGGCGGGTATCGTTATTTTCTGACCTTCACTGATGATTTGAGCAGATATGGGTATATCTACTTAATGAAGCACAAGTCTGAAACATTTGAAAAGTTCAAAGAATTTCAGAGTGAAGTAGAGAATCATCGTAACAAGAAAATAAAGTTTCTACGATCTCATCGTGGAGGAGAATATTTGAGTTACGAGTTTGGTCTTCATTTGAAACAATGTGGAATAGTTTCAAAACTCACGCCACCCGGAACACCACAGCGTAATGGTGTGTCCGAACGTCGCAACCGTACTTTATTGGATATGGTGCGATCTATGATGTCTCTTACCGATTTACCACTATCGTTTTGGGTTATGCATTAGAGACAGCTGCATTCACGTTAAATAAGGGCACCATCTAAATCCGTTGAGACGACGCCTTATGAACTGTGGTTTGGCAAGAAACCAAAGTTGTCGTTTCTTAAAGTTTGGGGCTGCGATGCTTATGTGAAAAAGCTTCAACCTGATAAGCTCGAACCCAAGTCGGAGAAATGTGTCTTCATAGGATAACCAAAAGAGATTGTTGGGTACACCTTCTATCACATATCCGAAGGCAAGATATTCGTTGCTAATAATGGATCCTTTCTAGAGAAGGAGTTTCTCTCGAAAGAAGTGAGTGGGAGGAAAGTAGAACTTGATGAGGTAATTGTACCTTCTCCCGAATTGGAAAGTGGAACATCATAGAAAATTGTTCTAGTGATTCCTACACCAATCAGTGAGGAAGCTAATGATGATGATCATGAAACTTCGGATCAAGTTTCTGCTGAACGTCGTAGATCAACCAGAGTACGTTCCGCACGAGAGTGGTACGGCAACCCAGTTCTGGAAGTCATGTTACTAGACCATGATGAACCTACGAACTATGAGGAAGCGATGATGAGCCCAGATTCCGCAAAATGGCTTGAGGCCATGAAATCTGAGATGGGATCCATGTATGAGAACAAAGTGTGGACTTTGGTTGACTTGCCCGATGATCGGCAAGCCATCGAAAATAAATGGATCTTCAAGAGGAAGACTGACGCTGACGGTAATGTTACTGTTTACAAAGCTCGACTTGTTGCGAAAGTTTTTCAACAAGTTCAAGGAGTTGACTACGATGAGACTTTCTCACCCGTAGCGATGCTTAAGTCTGTCCGAATCATGTTAGCAATTGCCGCATTTTATGAAATCTGGCAAATGGATAACAAAACTGCATTCTTTAATGGATTTATTAAAGAAGACTTGTATATGATGCAACCAGAAGGTTTTGTCAATCCTAAAGGTGCTAACAAAATGTGCAAAGCTCCAGCGATCCATCTATGGACTGGTGCAAGCATCTCGGAGTTGGAATATACGCTTTGATAAGTTGATCAAAGCATATAGATTTATACAGACTTGCGGTGAAGCCTGTATTTACAAGAAGTGAGTGGGAGCACTACAACCTTTCTGATAAGTATATGTGAATGACATATTGTCGATCGGAAATGATGTAGGATTTTCTGGAAAGCATAAAGGAGTGTTTTAAAGGAGTTTTTCAAAGAAAGACCTTGGTGAACCTGCTTACATATTGGGCATCAAGATCTATAGAGATAGATCAAGACGCTTGATAAGATTTGGATGAGTACATACCTTGATAAGATTTTGTAGTAGTTCAAAATGGATCAGTCAAAGAAGGAGTTCTTGCCTGACTTGTAAGGTGTGAAGTTGAGTAAGACACAAAGCCAGACCACGACAGAAAAATATAGAGAGAATGAAAGTCATTCCCTATGCCTCAGCCATAGGTTCTATAAAGTATGCCATGCTGTGTACCAAACATGTTGTGTACCTTGCCATGAGTTTGTCAAGGGGGTACAATAGTGATCTAGGAGTAAATCACTGTACAGCGGTCAAAATTATCCTTAGTAACTGGATGACTAAGGAAATGTTTCTCGATTATGGAGGTGATAAAGAGTTCGTCGTAAAGGGTTACGCCGATGCAAGCTTTTACACTAAATCCAGATGACTCTAAGTATCAATCTGGATGCGTATTGAAAGTGGGAGCAATTAGCTAGAGTAGCTCTATGCAGAGCATTGTAGACATAGAAATTTGCGAAATACATACCGATCTGAATGTGACGGACCCGTTGACTAAACTTCTCTCACAAGCAAAACATGATCACACCTTATTACTCTTGGGAATTAATCACATAGCAATGTGAACAAGATTATTGACTCTAGTAAACCCTTTGGGTGTTGGTCACATGGTGATGTGAACTATGGGTGTTATTCACATAACGATGTGAACTATCGATATTAAATCACATGGCGATGTGAACTAGATTATTGACTCTAGTGCAAGTGGGAGACTGAAGGAAATATGCCCTAGAGGCAATAATAAAGTTTTTATTTATATTTCCTTATATCATGATAGATGTTTATTATTCATACTAGAATTGTATTAACCGGAAACTTAGTACATGTGTGAATACATAGACAAAACAGAGTGTCCCTAGTATGCCTCTACTAGACTAGCTCATTGATCAAAGATGGTTATGTTTCCTAACCATAGACATGAGTTGTCATTTGATCAACGGGATCACATCATTAGGAGAATGATGTGATGGACTAGACCCATCCGTTAGCATAGCACTTTGATCGTTTAGTTTTACTGCTATTGCTTTCTTCATGACTTATACATGTTCCTATAACTATGAGATTATGCAACTCCCGAATACCGTAGGAACACCTTGTGTGCTATCAAACGTCACAACGTAACTGGGTGATCATAAAGATGCTCTATAGGTGTCTCCGAAAGTATTCGTGGTGTTGGCATAGATCAAGACTAGGATTTGTCACTCCGAGTGTCGGAGAAGTATCTCTGGGCCCTCTCGGTAATGCACATCATAATAAGCCTTATAAGCAAATGACTAATGAGTTAGTCACGAGATGATGTATTATGGAACGAGTAAAGAGACTTGCCGGTAACGAGATTGAACTAGGTATAGAGATACCAACGATCGAATCTCGGGCAAGTAACATACCGATGACAAAAGGAACAATGTATGTTGTTATGCGGTTTGACCGATAAAGATCTTCGTAGAATATGTAGGAGCCAATATGAGCATCCTGGTTCCGCTATTGGTTATTGACCGGAGATGAGTCTCGGTCATGTCTACATAGTTCTCGAACCCGTAGGGTCCGCACGCTTAACGTTTGATGACGATCGATATTATGAGTTTATGAGTTTTGATGTACCGATGGTAGTTCGGAGTCCCGGATGAGATCACGGACATGACGAGGAGTCTCGGAATGTCCGAGACGTAAAGATTGATATATTGGACGACTATATTCGGACACCGGAAGTGTTCTGGAAAGTTTCGGAATTTACCGGAGTGCCGGGGGGGTTACCGGAACCCCCCGGGGGAATGATGGGCCCTAGTGCGCCATAGGGGAGAGAGAGGGCAGCAGCCAGGAGGTGGCGCGCCCCCTCCCTAGGAGGAGTCCGAATAGGACTAGGGGAGGGGGCCGCGGCCCCTCTTTCCCTCTCCCTCTCCCTCTCTTTCCTTCCCCCCTTTCCTTCATTGGTGGACTCCTACTAGGAAAAGGATTGCAATCCTATTCCTAGTAGGATTGCTCCCTAGCCGCACCATAGGACGGCCGGCCGGCCTCCCCCCTTGCTCCTTTATATACGGGGGCAGGGGGGCACCCAAAGACACACAAGTTGAATAGTTCTAGCCGTGTGCGGTGCCCCCTCCACAGAAACACACCCCGGTCATAATGTCGCAGTGCTTAGGTGAAGCCCTGCGCCGGTAGATACATCATATCCGTCACCATGCCGTCGTGCTGACGAAACTCTCCCGTGAAGCTCAACTGGATCAAGAGCTCGTGGGACGTCATCAAGCTGAACGTGTGCTGAACGCGGAGGTGCCGTACGTTCGGTGCTTGATCGGTTGGATCACGAAGAAGTTCGACTACATCAACCGCGTCACTTGACGCTTCCGCTTCCGGTCTACGAGGGTACGTAGACACACTCTTCCCTCTTGTTGCTATGCATCTAGTAGATAGATCTTGCGTGATCGTAGGAAAATTTTAAAATACTACGTTCCCCAACAACACTATCATATACGTGTGCCAAAATGCGCAAACGGTCCCAGGCCAGGTAAGGTGGCACCCGTGAGGATACCGTGCGTGAGGCCATAAAGTGATATGATGTATTACAGGCTAGACCTGTGCGACTTAGGATCGGGGTCCTGGCATTTTTTGTGAAGGACCTACCATATATTTGTGAAAAAATAGGACCAAATCATTTTTATAAAATACTAGGCCATATTTAATGCACAACTAACCAAATGGTTGGGTGTCCAAAGCTTTTATCCAGCTCTCGTGAAAAAGACAAATTTCCGCCGATTCAGTTGGAAACGGGTCAAATTTGAACTGCAGTTGTCTTGTAATTTGCTCTTTATTTTTTCCAAAAATAATTTCAAGGTACATAAGTATCGATTAAATCAGAGAAACACCAAAAAAATTCCAAGATTCAACCACTAGCTAGGAACGGTCATTCCCAGTGTTTTGACCGCATTTTAAAATGGGCATAAAATTTCAAAAAAAATTCAAAAAATTGAAAACCTTCGCATTGTGTTATTATATGTGATCAAGTTACCAAAAAAAATTATAAAATTGTAATACGGCAATTCTTTTTAAAAAGTGTTCTCAGAAATGAGGTATCATGTGTGAAGATTCATGGCTTTCAAGTCAAATGATCAATCTTATGGCCACATTCATGGCATAGTTTGCTCAACTGATCTCATATCGTGCATAAGGGGGCATCTTGGAATGGAAAACAATGTTTCCTAAGGAAGTTTTCCTTTTCTTTGGACAAAAAATTCATTTTCCATTTTTTTGAGTGCCCAAAATGAGTTTTTTTGTGAAGGACCTATCATATATTTGTTGCAAATTTGCACCAAATAATTTTTATAAAATAATAGGCCATATTTAATGCACAATTGACCAAATGGTTGGGTGTCCAAAGCTTTTATCCACCTCTCGTGAAAAAGACAAATTTCTGTCGATTCAATTGGAAATGGGTCAAATTTGAACTGCAGCTGTCTTGTAGTTTGCTCTTTATTTTTTTCAAAAATTATTTGTAGGTACATAAGTACCGATTTAATCAAAGAAACACCAAAAAAATTACAAGATTCAACCACTAGCTAGGAACGGTCATTCCCGTCGTTTTGACCGCATTTTGAAACGGGCATAAAAAATTCAAAAAAAATAAAAAAATTTGGAAAACCTTCGCATTGTGTCATTATATGTGATTAAGTTACCAGGAAAAATTATAAACTTGTAATATGGCAATCCTTTTTAAAAAGTGTTCTCAGAAATGAGCTATCATGTGTGAAGATTCATGGCTTTCAAGCCAAATGATCAATCTTATGGCCACATTCACGGCATAGTTTGTTCAACTGATCTCATATCGTGCACAAGGGGGCATCTTGGAATGGCAAACAATGTTGCCTAAGGAAGTTTTCCTTTTCTTTGGATGAAAAATTCATTTTCCATTTTTTTGAGTGCCCAAAATAAGTTTTTTTGTGAAGGACCTACTATATATTTGTTGCAAATTTGTACCAAATAATTTTTATAAAATAATAGGCCATATTTAATGCACAATTGACCAAATGGTTGGGTGTCCAAAGCTTTTATCCACCTCTCGTGAAAAAGCCAAATTTTTGCCAATTTAGTTTTAAATGGGTCCAATTTGAACTGCAACTGCCTTGTAGTTTGCTTTTTATTTTTTCCAAAAATCATTTATAGTTACATAAGTATCTATTTAATCAGAGAAACACCAAAAAATTCCAAGATTCAACCAATAGTTAGGAACGGTCATTCCCCCCGTTTTCACCGCATTTTGAAACGGGCATAAAAATACAAAAAAATTAAAATATTAGAAAACCTTCGCATTTTTGTCATTATATGTGACCAAGTTACCAGAAAAATTATAAACTTGTAATACGGCAATTCTTTTAAAAAAGTGCTCTCATAAATGAGCTATCATGTGTGAAGATTCATGGGTTTCAAGCCAGATGATCAATCTTATGGGCACATTCATGGCATAGTTTGTTCAAATGATCTCATATTGTTCATAGGGGTCCATTTTGGAATGGCTAACAATGTTTCCTAAGGAAGTTTTCATTTCTTTGGACGAAAAAAATCATTTTCCATTTTTCGAGTGCCCCAAATGAGGTTTTTTTGTGAAGAACCTACCAAATAATTATTGCAAAATTGGACCAAATCATTTTTATAAAATGCTAGGACATATTTAATGCACAATTGACAAAATGGTTGGGTGTCCAAAGATTTTATCCAGCTCTCGTGAAAAAAAGGCAAATTTCCGCCGATTCAGCTAGAAACGGGTCATATTTGAACTGCAGCTGCCTTATAGTTTGCTCTTTATTTTTTCCAAAAATCATTTATAGTTACATAAGTATCTATTTAAGCATAAATACATGTTTTGGTGGCGATACGTCGAGGTTTGGACGGTGGCCCTGGGCCCCAACTCCAAAGCGCGTAAACTCGCATGCCCACCGCGTGGTCACCGCGTGACCGTTGCGTTGCCATGCATTCTGGGTGGCCTAGACATGTCTAGTGGGTTGGGAACTCCCCAGGTAAGTGCTAGGAATAAAATGAAAATAGAAGACTCTTACGAGGAGACCGAACTATGCTCAAACATGAATTAGCAGCCAAGTGTTTGATTAGCGGTACGGGAAATGCGCGTGGCCAATGAGCCTGAATTTTGGCTGAGGATGATCATCTACTAGGGAGACTGGCTTGGCAAATATTTAGCTGAAATGGAGGAGCATAGATGGCACTTGCTTTGCAAAGTACCACATCGGGTAGAAATATGACTATTGAAGCTGGGTTCAAATGAATAAATGAGCTGAAATTTTGTGGAGTATGGTCATTTGGGCATAGGAAAACACTGTAATTGTTTTATACCATTTGGATAATTCTAGCTTGTACTTCCTTCACAAAGCATCTCTCCGGATAGAAACTTTGGAAATTTGCTGAGGAAGATTTAGTAGGAAAATGGAGCTAAATATTGGCATGTGGGAATGATTTGGATACGGAAGATTGACGAAAAAGTTTGAGGGCAATAGGAGTGGTATAGATAGCACTTGCTTTGCAATGTGCCAATCTGGACAGAAAAAATAATTAAAGTTGGGCTCACATAGATGATTTGATTGAGCTGAAATTTGGAGGAGGGTGATAATTTGGGCATATGAAGGCACTATATAAATTTCATGCCATTTGGATATGCATAGCTAGTACTTCCTTCACAAAGCTTCTAGCTGAACAAAAACTTTGGAAACTTGCCGAGGAACATTTACTACACAAATGGAGCTGAATTTTGTCATGAGGCAATGATTTGGATAGGAAAGAGTGCCCATAATTTTTTAGGGCAATCAGCAATATAAAAATAGCACTTCCTTCACAAACTGCTGTTCTGAACAAAATAGGAAAATGAATATTTTTGAATTATTTTTGAACTATGCTAGGAAGGTTTTCTACATATTTGACGAATATATGACCCAAAGAATTTATGAGATTTTTTTTGGAATTTTGGGAATGACAGAAATATAGGTTGCTTCACAACCTAGGGCAAAAATTGACACATGTACATGACACATAGGCAAAATTAATGAGGTGGCGCCTAGTCATAGCCATCCACCACAACTTACAAGGTTATGACCATCTATATTGGTCTTGATAAGCTAGAAATAAGGCAGCAGACCAGTGATGTCTGCTTTATGACCATTTCGTGTAAGGAAATTATGACCTTTCTGACCAAAATGGTCATTATAGTTTAGGGTTTGGAGCCCCCCGAATAGCTTTTGACCAATTGGCCTCAAATGGTCGTAGATTTATGACCAATTCTTCCAGGGTCACTGATAGAAGGTCATAAGTTGACATATTTTTATAGTGTCTCATTGAACAACATATAGCTCTCTAAAGCATCTAATTAAACCATAAATTTAAACTATGTAAAACATTTGAATGCAACAACAAAAATGCGATCATAATCGTAACTAAGGTAACAATTGATTCAACGACATAATGATACAAGCCTCAGTATGAATGACATATTTTCTAATCTTCAAGCGCATTGCATCCATCTTGATCTTGTGATCATCGACGACATCGGCAACATGCAACTCCAATTTCATCATCTCCTCTTCAACTATTTTCAATTTTTCTTTCAAGTAATTGTTTTCTTTTTCAACCAAATTTAACCTCTCGATGATAGGGTCAGTTGGAATTTCTGATTCACATACCTCATAGATAAACATATCTATGTCACATTGGTCAGCATAATTATCATAAACACTAAATGAAACAAATAGTTATAAGAGATAATATACCACATCTGAATCATAGACAGGACGAGGGACGACGGGGGCGTATACCAAAACCATGGCACTATATAATAACAAACAATAATAAAAGTAAGAAAACTATACAAGTATCTATCTAAATCATACAAGTAAGAATTTATTTCTTTTAGAAAGAAGATAAGAACAAGAGGCTCACCACAGCGGTGCCGGCGACGAGATTTGCGCAGGCGGGCGATCGATGGCGGTGAGGGCGGCGACGGGACAGGACAGACCGGCAAACCTAGACAAATCTTGAGGAAAATGGAGTTTGGACAAGGATCTTGGAGAGGAGAAAGTTCAAGTGTGGCTCGGGCATTTCACCGAACACCTCATGTGTATAGGAGGTGAGCTAGAGAAACACACACACCTCTCCTCTCCAAGCCAAAAAAACAGAGCAGTGGCTCTGTTGGTGGGCAGGGGCGGGGGTATATATAGGCTTTTTTTAGTCCCGATTTGTGGCTTAAACCGGGATTAAAGGACAACCTTTTGTCCCCGTTCCAGCAACCAACTTGGACCAAAGGTGCTGGGCCAGGAGCGGATAGGAGCGAGGCCCATTGGTCCCGGTCCGTGTCTGGAACTGGGACCACAGGGGTCACACGAAACGGGACCAATGGCCCCCGAGGCCCGGCCGGTGCCCTGGCCTCACGAACTGGGACCTATGCACCTTTTGGTCCCGATTCATGAGTGAACCGAAATTAAACCCATCTTCCTAGCTTCAAACAAAGCCATGTTTTCTACTAGTGTTATTACATGGTTCTCCCAACAAAAGCATACACCTTAGAACTAAACATCAAGGGAAAACACTTGTAGGAATAGCATCACGAATGGAACCCATAGTACCATCATCAATGGGTGCATAGTGATGAGAAAGGCTCTCCTCATGAGCATAAGATCCACTCTAAACCATGTCAAAATGTTGATCACTTAGTTTTCTCACACAGATGAAGTTATGAAGACACGTGCATGCAGTAATGATCTTTGTTTGTGTGGCAGGTTTGTATCGTGTGATGCCGAGGAGGATTCTCCATTTCATCTTTAGAACGCCGAACGGCCGTTCGATGACATTCCGTAGTGATAAATGTAGATGATTAAAGGTCTCATATCTCCCTCGTGGTGGTACTTGTTGGAAATCATGTACATGGTAGCGTTGTCCTTTGTATGGTGATAGATATCCAACTCTGTTTGGATATCCAGAGTCAACAATATAATATTTGCCTGCATTGATAATAAGGATAACCAAAACCAATTAGTTCACGCAAAACATCAGAGCACACGAATGCATGTATAAGTTATTACCGTCCGAAGGGTGTGGATAGTAGGAATATTCAACTTGTGCATCATTGAGTACACATGTGTCATGAACAGATCCAGGACATCCAGAAAAAACAAACGTAAATCTCATTTCAAAATCGTAAATTGCCATGACATTCTGAGTTGTCAACATTTCCCTATTGCGATACTTCGGTTTCTCACTTGCAGGCACAACACATTGGATGTGTGTTCCATCTATTTCCCCAATGGCATCCTTGACGTGAGGCCAAATTTCCTTTTTTAAGCGAGTCATGAACTTGGGTGAAAGATCGATCTTTAGGTTGAATGTAATCACCGGCCATACTGTACACACATAACAAAACCTTTTTAAACTTGTTAATGGTAGACGGACTATGTTCAAATCGATCCGCAACATTGTCGGTGGTCTGGTGTGACCCCAAAGTCCACAAGAATGTGCTAATGCTTCTTTGCTTGTCATGTTGCAAGTTGACACCAGACCATACTTCTCAACTAAAGTGTCATGTAGTGCGAAAAATACTGACCTCCGCATCGTGAACATGGAGTAGAATATTTGTGGTTGCTTCTCTTTCACTTCCACCCACTGCAATCCAATCATCATTGATGCTCTTCTAGGTCCATATGATACCCTCTCTTTGTTTTGAAGATAATATGTCATTGCAACAACGTAAAAATCAAATTCATCGCCCTCCTCCTGAACAGAGATATCCATTTGTGATATAAACAACACAAGAGACATATCGTTAAAATTTGTCCATAACAAAATAAATTACTGCATAACAAAGCAAATTACTGCACAACAATACAAATGAGTCAACAACAAAGCAAATTACGTCACAACAATACAAACGAGTTCCCAACAAAGCAAATATGTTCACAACAATACAATTGAGTTCCCAACAAAGCAAATAAGTTTACAACTTGCAAGCACCTACAATGTTTGACCATCTTTGATGTTGCAAAGTTTCAGATTATTTAGAATTTTCTTTCTATTTTTTGATTTTACTGTTCATAGAGGGCGCCTAGGCACCCGGGAGCTGAAAATCCACTCTCGTAGATAAATTGTAAGAGCATCTCCAACAGACGCGCCAAATAAAAAGCGTGTGCGAAAAACAGAGCTTTTAGAACGCGCGGCCGCACGGTGTGGGAAAAAGTGGCGCGCAAAAAAAAACGTGCGCGCGCAGGGAAAAAACGTGCGCACGCGCTATAAAACTAGCGCCCCTCCACGCACCCTCTCCACCGCTATGCCTCGCCACGCGCCCTCTCCGCCGGTCTTCCTCGTCACACTTTTTCTTTCTCGCCTCGCCGCCGCCGCGCCGCCGGGGAAGTTCGGGCTACCTCGCCGTCTACGTGCGCCCCTCTGGTGTCTTCTACGCCGAGATCCGCTCCGGTGAGACGCGCCTCAGCCTCGGCACATTCGAGACCGTCCACGAGGCCGCCGGTGCGTACGACACGGTGGCGTGGCGCCTCCGGCGGCCTCGTAGGGAGATGAACTTCCCCGAGGTGGCGACGCGCGAGCTGGCGCAGGAGCTCGCGCCTCCCCCGCGGCTAGTCACCGACGAGGACCGCCACGTCAGCCGGAGGTGGGAGCGCCGCCTAGGCATCGCTGAGATGGACGAGGAGGCCATGGTGGTGTGGCGCCAATGCTTCCCAGAGGACGTCATCAACGAGCGCCAATTCTACGCGTAGGGCGGAGCGAGCCGCCTATCGCGAGGACAGGCGTACGCGGAAGGCGGCTGCACTCTTCAACGTAGAGCTCAAAGAAGAGTCGAGCTGGGACTCCGACGATGAATGGTGGATGGACGTCTTTATTACGACGTCGAAGTTGGAGGAGGACACCACCGAGTCGGAGGAGGAGGACGACGAGTAGTTTAGCCGCGGGCTTTTGTATCCTTTTTTTTACTATCTATGCTACTATGTTCGTTGAAATATGCTATGACTATGCCATTGTTTAAATTTTTGTGTACGTATGTACACTACCAGAATCGCCCCCTATGCCGACGGCCAGGGCCGTCGGCATAGCCCTGAGTCCCGTCGGGACAGACCTATGCCGACGGCCCCCGTCGGCATAGGTCCGTCGGCAACATATACGTCGGCATAGCCAGGTCGGCCGTCGGCATATAAAAGCCGTCGGCATATATGCTATGCCGACGGCGGCCGTACATCAATGCCGACGGCAAGGGCCGTCGGCAAAGTCCACGCCTAACGGCGAGCAAGGACGTTAAGTTTGCCCGACGACTGGTCGCCACGTGGCACAGGTCTATGCCGACGGTCGGCCGTCGGCATAGGGGTGCCACGTGGCGACCGATCGCTGCTCGTGGACCAGGGCTATGCCGACGGCGACCGTCGGCATAGGGTTGCCACGTGGCGACCAGCCGCTGCTCGTGGACCAGGTCTATGCCGACGGCGGCCGTCGGCATAGGGGTGCCACGTGGCGGCCTGCCGTTGCTCGTGGACCAGGGCTATGCCGACGGTCGCCGTCGGCATAGGCGTGCCACGTGGCGGCCTGCCGTTGCTCGTAGACCGGGCCTATGCCGACGGCCTGGCCGTCGGCATAGTTTGAAATATAAGCCGACGGCTATGTCGTCGGCTTACTCATTCATACGCAGCTCCCAGTAGCTGACACGTGGCAGCTATGCCGACGGCCAGGCCATCAGCTTAGTATAAAATCTGTGTCGACGCCAAGGCCGTCGGCATAGACGCCACGTGTCAGCTACTGGGAGCTCACAGCAGCCCTATGCCGACGGCCTAGCCGTCGGCATAGTCTTCTTTTGCTTTTTTTCTGTTTGGTTTCAAATGAATTCAATTCAAACAACAGCACATATATATGATAGAATAGACATATAAAACAGAATAGACATATAAACAACAGCACATATCAACGGGATATCATCCGGCACCATCACAACAATATATGCATAATTAAGCATCATCACACACAAATCTCTAAATGATCATCATCACAACCAACACCACCGATAGTGATCACATAAGCATATAGATAAGCACACAAGTTTCGGCAGCACCTCCCCGCTGTTCTCCAGAAACACGTCTCGGCAAATAGCCGAGAGAATGTGCTCCGGAGAACAATGTGGAGGCACCGTCGAAATCCTGTCTCGGAACGGGGTAGAACATGGAGAACATACCCAATGTACACATCCTCGGGCTGTCCATGGAAAACGCTGGACAATCCGAAAGAGCTGCGGTGATAAATATGCAATTGAATGCATATTTATCGATGCAACCCTTTCGGACGGGAGACGCCTAGGTTACGTCACTTGACTTGAGAATGAAATCTAGTGACATGAAATATTGGGCAGGTGTGCCAAGATATGCCGTCGGCATAGGCCTGCCCCTTTGCCACGTCATCGATCTGTGGGCAGGTGTGCCAAGATATGCCGACGGCCTTGCCGTCGGCATAGGTGTGCTTTACTTTTTTTATTTTCACTTTGTTCTCTTATTTTTACTTTATTTTACTTTTTGTTTTTGCATAAGATAATTATGCCTTATCTAAAAAAATATCCCGATGGTATATACGGAGGTGCCGGCGGCGGCGCCGTCCGTGAGGGGAAACGGACGCGTGGGGTCTACACGGAGGTGCCGGCGGCGGAGCCGTCCGTGAGGGGGGCACACACCGGACAGGCGTCCCGCCTCTTCGGACATGCCACCACACCACCACGCATGTATGAGGGCCCGGTGCGACGCTCCGGTGGCATTGCTACCCCCCCAGTGACACCGGACCGCCTAACCCTGTAGCGTTGGACCACGGGATCTAGCCCTTTGACTTTGCGCGGACGGGCTTTGACCAGTGGACCTCCCCACCCGGTTGTGTTGGGTCAGCCCATAGGAACACTCTGGAGAAACATCCGTCGGCAACCCACAGCAAGATCCCCTCCGTGTAGACCCCACGCGTCCGTTTCCCCCCTCCAGGTGCCGGCGGCGGCGCCGTCCGTGAGGGG
>LR738709.1:642294479-642298753 GCA_902687465.1 Secale cereale | reverse complement strand
CCTCTTCGGACATGCCACCACACCACCACGCATGTATGAGGGCCCGGTGCGACGCTCCGGTGGCATTGCTACCCCCCAGTGCCCTCGGACCGCCTAACCCTGTAGCGTTGGACCACGGGATCTAGCCCTTTGACTTTGCGCGGACGGGCTTTGACCAGTGGACCTCCCCACCCGGTTGTGTTGGGTCAGCCCATAGGAACAGTCTGGAGTAATATCCGTCGGCAACCCACAGCAAGATCCCCTCCGTGTAGACCCCACGCGTCCGTTTCCCCCCTCCAGGTGCCGGCGGCGGCGCCGTCCGTGAGGGGGGGCACACACCGGAGCCCCAAGACGGGCGTCTACGCATGCATGAACACTTTCACATATGCATCGAGACCCGTGCGATGTTTAGGTGACATAGCTACACCCCGAACCCCCCCACCAAGCAGAATTCCTTCCGTGTCGACCGTTTCCCCCCTCCGTGACACGGCAATAGCGACGTTCGTTACGGGGGGGCGGCAATCGATATACCATCGGGAATTTTTTTAGATAAGGCATAATTATCTTATGCAAAACAAAAACTAAAATAAAGTAAAAACAACAAAGCAAAGTAAAAACAACAAAGCAAATTAAAAATAAAAATAAAGTAAAGTACACCTATGCCGACGGCTAGGCCGTCGGCATACCTTTACACCCCACGCAGGTTGTGCCGCGGATCGATGACGTGGCGTGACACAGGGATCGATGACGTGGCGAATCAGCCAATGCCGACGGCTGTGCCGTCGGCATACCTCTGTCACAGATAACAGAAATGGAATTTAAAAAATAATTAAAATAAATGTATGCCGACGGCCTGGTCGTCGGCATATCTGCCTTCGTCCCACGGATCGATGACGTGGCTTGGCGCACGGATCGTGGACGTGGCAGAGGGGCCTATGCCGACGGCCAGGCCGTCGGCATACCTCTGCCATAGATATGCCGACGGGCGCCGTTACGGCCTGTCGGCGTAGGGTCAACGTCGTCACGTGTTCTGCGCTGACCGGGCAGGTGGTCCAGGTCTATGCCGACGGCCTATCCTATGCCGACGGCCCCCGTAGGCGTAGCTCGTGCGGTCCCGACGGCCTCTCCTATGCCGACGGCCTTTGTACGCCTACGGCCTACGCTTGGCCGTCGGCATAGGTCCGTAGATGCCGACGGGGGCCGTCGGCATAGATGTGGCCGTCGGCAACCCCAGTTTTTCTGGTAGTGGTATATGTTTTATTCAAACAGCGCGATGTATTTTAGCGCGCCTGCTGAAGCGCTACAGCGGCACGCTAAAATTTACAACACCTGGTGAAGCAACTGCATACTCAAACACAAAAACAGCCGTTGCACGCGCTGTAAATTTTTTTTAGCGGGCGCCTCGTCTGTTGGAGATGCTCCAAGGCTTGGAGCCATCTTCACCAGGCTTCGATTGCTAGCATGTCTGATTTGACAACAAGTTAGTAAATACTACTAGCAGAAAATAGTTGGAAGGAAATTGTACTGAAAACAAGTTGTACTGGCAGGAAATGCACAGATAGTTTCAAGTTGTCTCACACCCACACAAGGGCTCAACAATTGTACTGAAGTCTCAACAGCCCACACACACAGTACATCACTAGTTCACTACAAAGTTCAGCACACACCGCCGTCCCATGCATAGTCACGCACGGCTGCCATTAGTTGTCAACATGAACCTCTCCGCCGGTGACCGGGACGCCGTCGCTGTCTTTGCTCACTGCCTCTTGCGCTGCCCGCTTCTTCTCCTCGGCGAGACGGGCTCTGCGCCAGTGGTCCCTGCTGGTGAGGATGTGATTGATCATGCCACGCTTGTCGCAGCCGTGCACGCCACACAGGCCGCACGAGAGGCTGTCGTCCGCCTGGCGCAGCGTGACGAACAGCTTGCCCTGCACTTTGATGTAATACTCCTCGCCGGTCACGGCACGGCCTCCGTCAACCTCCACAGCTCCCTCTTCCTCGGCATCAGCTTTCTCTTCTTCTTCAGCTTTTGCAGCACCATCTTCCTCGGCATCAGCTCTCTCTTGTTCATCAGCTTTGGCAGTACCATCTCCGGCCTCTGCACCTTCATCTACTTCCATGGGCGCCACGGAGGAGACACGGGCGACATCCACTTGAGGCTTTGCCGATGACACAGCTACCTCCATCTCTCCCGCTCCTGGTTTCTTCACGGACTCATCGCTGCCGTTGACAACGATGGAGGTGGCTTCCTTGGAGGAGCTGCCGATCGTGGCGACGGCGGCAGTCTTCTTCACCTCCTGTCCCGCACCAGTGTCAGCGGTGGCCTTCTGTTTGTTGGTGTGCTTCCTACCAGACAGGTGAGTCCGCATGACGAACTCCGACGGGGCCTTCACGTCACAGAGCTGGCACAGCAGGATGCCGCCGGACAGCCGACGCACGCCGTTGGCCTCCATGGGCACATTTTCTGATCCTGAGCCGTTGCCACTTGCACCGACACCAAGTGCGGCCACCTTCGCCTTGTTGGTGTGCTTCCTGCCGGACAGGTGAGATTGCATGGCGCACTCCGACGCCACCTTCACGTTGCAGAGCTCGCACAGCAGGGAGCCACCGTCCACCCGGCCCACGCCCCCAGCAGCGACGGCTGCCGGTGGTTCCACGGCTTGGCACTGCTTCTGCTTGGCCTGCTTGGAGATGTGCTTGGTCCCCTGGAGGTGGGCCATCATGATGACGCGGTCGAGGGTCTGCTTGTCACACACCTCGCAGAGGATGGAGCCGTTCAGCTGCACCACCTCGCACAATGTCCCGGAGTCGGTCAGCATCTTGAACTTCCACGGCGTGTAGCCGCCTTGCACCTCTGCCTCTTCCTCCGCTTCCGCAGGCGCAAGCGAGGCCGCCATCTTCATGTGAGCCTTCCCTTTGAGGTGATCCTGCTTCTGATTCTTGTTGCTTGGCCCAGCTGAAAGGGTGGATGCGGCAGGGACAACGTCCGAGTTCTTCCGCTTGGCCGGTAGCATGGCTGCTGATGCATTTGGTTTTGAGCAGACCTGCATGAAAAAACACATACTCCACTAAGCAGACACTCATTTAGGTTATGGAGCTCCATGAAAAAACACATGCCCAAAAATGCACAGCGCGCACAATATTTTTTAATACGTAAAATTGCATTAAAATAAAAAGGATACAAAGTTATTTTACATATTGCAACTAGATAGGTAGTTCGAAAACATAGATAGATAGTTCGAAAACATAGATAAATAGATAGATAGTTCGAAAACATAAAAAAAAAACTAATCCCAGTCGCTCCAGTCATCTCCACCATCACCGGCTTCGTCGGTGTCGTCGGAGGTTGACAGCCAGACGTCCAACCAACGGTCATCTTCTTCGGCGAAGATCGTTCTCCCGCCTGCATCGCGGACGGCGCACTGCTGACACGCCAATGCCTTCCGACGACGCCTGTCCAACCGCTCCTCGCGGCGCCGACGCGTGTCCTCCTCGCGGCGACGTGCCCAATACTGCTGCTCGTAGGCGACGTCCTCCCGGTGGAGCCGGCGCCACTCCGCCATGCGCCGCTCGTCCTCCTGGGCGACGAGGAGGCGGTTCTGCATCGCAGTGTGCTCCGCACGGTCTCGTGCGGAGTGTAGACGAGGCGGCGGGGCGAGATCTAACGCCTGCTCGAGCGTGTGGACGTCGTCGAAATTCATTTGGCGGCGCGGCCTGCCTAGGCGCCACGCCGCCGCATCGAACGCGCGGGCGGCCTCGTGCGCCGTCTCGTACATACCGAGGGGAAGACGGAGATCGCCGGAGCGTATCTCGGTGTAGAAGCCGGCGCCGTTCGGGCGCTCGCGGACGCCGCGGTAGCACGACGAAGAACGGCGGCGCGGCGGCATGGTGGCGCGTCGGGGGCGGCGGCGGCGCTCTGGGGCGGCGGCGCAAGCGGTGGCGCGAGAGGCAGGGAGAGAGAGAGAGAGAGAGAGAGAGAGAGAGAGAGCGGTGAAGAGCGAGGGGGAGCGCGCGCGGGGGAGGAGGCGTCGCAAAAATGGCGCGCGAGAGGCCGCCATTTCGCGCGCGCGCAAGCGGTTCCGGCGCGCGCGGTTTTCCCGCCGCCGCTGGAGCGCGCCATTCTGCCCCGCGCGCGCGAAATCGCAAGTTTAGCGCGCGCGCGCTTTTTTGCGCGGCTGTTGGAGATGCTCTAATGTTTTCATAGCTTTGTGCTAGTGCCATCTCAGTCTCTTTTATGTCACTCTCTCCTTCTCTTTTTTTTTGCGGGTGACTCTCTCCTTCTCTGACCATGTGAT